>JAMRXY010000017.1:2400000-3000000 GCA_024447195.1 Panagrolaimus sp. LJ2414
CCAGGGCAAGCTTATTAATTATATCAAGGCCAAAATGTGCCATTTTCCTTCCAACAGTTTGCGGCCAGCCGCCAAAAACATCAAATTTGCACCAAAAAAATTGAAATTTCAAAGAAAAATTTTCAATGTAATTTTTTGATTATTGTTTAAACTTGCCCTGGGGGATATTTAATAAAACAGCAATACTTTTTGGAATCCCTGGGGCCAGCTTATTAATTGTTACAAGGCCAGAATGTGCCATTTTTGTTCCAACAGTTTGCGGCCAGCCGCCAAAAGCAACAAAATTGCACAAAAAATTTGAAATTTCAAAGGAAAATTTTCAATGTAATTTTTTGATTATTGTTTAAACTTGCCCTGGGGGATATTTAAAAAAATAGCAATACTTTTTGGAATCCCTGGGGCCAGCTTATTAATTGTTACAAGGCCAGAATGTGCCATTTTTGTTCCAACAGTTTGCGGCCAGCCGCCAAAAGCAACAAAATTGCACAAAAAATTTGAAATTTCAAAGGAAAATTTTCAATGTAATTTTTTGATTATTGTTTAAACTTGCCCTGGGGGATATTTAATAAAACAGCAATACTTTTTGGAATCCCTGGGGCCAGCTTATTAATTGTTACAAGGCCAGAATGTGCCATTTTTGTTCCAACAGTTTGCGGCCAGCCGCCAAAAGCAACAAAATTGCACAAAAAATTTGAAATTTCAAAGGAAAATTTTCAATGTAATTTTTTGATTATTGTTTAAACTTGCCCTGGGGGATATTTAAAAAAATAGCAATACTTTTTGGAATCCCTGGGGCCAGCTTATTAATTGTTACAAGGCCAGAATGTGCCATTTTTGTTCCAACAGTTTGCGGCCAGCCGCCAAAAGCAACAAAATTGCACAAAAAATTTGAAATTTCAAAGAAAATTTTTTGACCTACATTTTTGATTACAGTACAAACTTGCCCTAGGAAATATTAAATAAAAAAACAATAATTTTTGGAATCCCCAGGGCAAGCTTATTAATTATATCAAGGCCAAAATGTGCCATTTTCCTTCCAACAGTTTGCGGCCAGCCGCCAAAAGCAACAAAATTGCACCAAAAAAATTGAAATTTCAAAGAAAAATTTTCAATGTAATTTTTTGATTATTGTTTAAACTTGCCCTGGGGGATATTTAATAAAACAGCAATACTTTTTGGAATCCCTGGGGCAAGCTTATTAATTATATCAAGGCCAGAAAGTGCCGTTTTTCTTCCAACAGTTTGCGGCCAGCCGCCAAAAGCAACAAATTTGCACCAAAAAATTGAAATTTCAATGAAAAATTTTTGACCTAAATTTTTGATTAAAGTTTAAACTTGCCCTGGGGGATATTTAATAAAAAAACAATACTTTTTGGAATCCCCAGGGCAAGCTTATTAATTATATCAAGGCCAGAAAGTGCCATTTTTCTTCCAACAGTTTGCGGCCAGCCGCCAAAAGCAACAAATTTGCACCAAAAAATTGAAATTTCAATGAAAAATTTTTGACCTAAATTTTTGATTAAAGTTTAAACATGCTCTGGGGGATATTTAATTAAATAACAATACTTTTTGAAATCCCTGGGGCCAGCTTATTAATTGTTACAAGGCCAAAATGTGCCATTTTTGTTCCAACAGTTTGCGGCCAGCCGCCAAAAGCAACAAATTTGCACCAAAAAATTGAAATTTCAATGAAAAATTTTTGACCTAAATTTTTGATTAAAGTTTAAACTTGCCCTGGGGGATATTTAATAAAAAAACAATACTTTTTGGAATCCCCAGGGCAAGCTTATTAATTATATCAAGGCCAGAAAGTGCCATTTTTCTTCCAACAGTTTGCGGCCAGCCGCCAAAAGCAACAAATTTGCACCAAAAAATTGAAATTTCAATGAAAAATTTTTGACCTAAATTTTTGATTAAAGTTTAAACATGCTCTGGGGGATATTTAATTAAATAACAATACTTTTTGAAATCCCTGGGGCCAGCTTATTAATTGTTACAAGGCCAAAATGTGCCATTTTTGTTCCAACAGTTTGCGGCCAGCCGCCAAAAGCAACAAAATTGCACCAAAAAAATTGAAATTTCAAAGGAAAATTTTCAATGTAAATTTTTACTTACAGTATAAAATTGCCCTGGGGGATATTTAAAAAATAGCAATACTTTTTGGAATCCCTGGGGCCAGCTTATTAATTGTTACAAGGCCAGAATGTGCCATTTTTGTTCCAACAGTTTGCGGCCAGCCGCCAAAAGCAACAAAATTGCACAAAAAATTTGAAATTTCAAAGGAAAATTTTCAATGTAATTTTTTGATTATTGTTTAAACTTGCCCTGGGGGATATTTAATAAAACAGCAATACTTTTTGGAATCCCTGGGGCAAGCTTATTAATTATATCAAGGCCAGAAAGTGCCGTTTTTCTTCCAACAGTTTGCGGCCAGCCGCCAAAAGCAACAAAATTGCACAAAAAATTTGAAATTTCAAAGGAAAATTTTCAATGTAATTTTTTGATTATTGTTTAAACTTGCCCTGGGGGATATTTAATAAAAAAACAATACTTTTTGGAATCCCCAGGGCAAGCTTATTAATTATATCAAGGCCAGAAAGTGCCATTTTTCTTCCAACAGTTTGCGGCCATCCGCCAAAAGCAACAAAATTGCACCAAAAAAATTGAAATTTCAAAGTAAAATTTTTGACCTAAATTTTTGATTAAAGTTTAAACATGCCCTGGGGGATATTTAATTAAATAACAAGACTTTTTGGAATCCCCAGGGCAAGCTTATTAATTATATCAAGGCCAGAAAGTGCCATTTTTCTTCCAACAGTTTGCGGCCATCCGCCAAAAGCAACAAATTTGCACCAAAAAAATTGAAATTTCAAAATAAAATTTTCAATGTAAATTTTTGATTACTGTTTAAACTTGCCCCAGGGGATATTTAATAAAAAAACAATACTTTTTGAAATCCCTGGGGCCAGCTTATTAATTGTTACAAGGCCAAAATGTGCCATTTTTGTTCCAACAGTTTGCGGCCAGCCGCCAAAAGCAACAAAATTGCACCAAAAAAATTGAAATTTCAAAGGAAAATTTTCAATGTAAATTTTTACTTACAGTATAAAATTGCCCTGGGGGATATTTAAAAAAATAGCAATACTTTTTGGAATCCCTGGGGCCAGCTTATTAATTGTTACAAGGCCAGAATGTGCCATTTTTGTTCCAACAGTTTACGGCCAGCCGCCAAAAGCAACAAAATTGCACAAAAAATTTGAAATTTCAAAGGAAAATTTTCAATGTAAATTTTTACTTACAGTATAAAATTGCCCTGGGGGATATTTAAAAAAATAGCAATACTTTTTGGAATCCCTGGGGCCAGCTTATTAATTGTTACAAGGCCAGAATGTGCCATTTTTGTTCCAACAGTTTGCGGCCAGCCGCCAAAAGCAACAAAATTGCACAAAAAATTTGAAATTTCAAAGGAAAATTTTCAATGTAATTTTTTGATTATTGTTTAAACTTGCCCTGGGGGATATTTAATAAAACAGCAATACTTTTTGGAATCCCTGGGGCAAGCTTATTAATTATATCAAGGCCAGAAAGTGCCGTTTTTCTTCCAACAGTTTGCGGCCAGCCGCCAAAAGCAACAAAATTGCACCAAAAAAATTGAAATTTCAAAGTAAAATTTTTGACCTAAATTTTTGATTAAAGTTTAAACATGCCCTGGGGGATATTTAATTAAATAACAATACTTTTTGAAATCCCTGGGGCCAGCTTATTAATTGTTACAAGGCCAAAATGTGCCATTTTTGTTCCAACAGTTTGCGGCCAGCCGCCAAAAGCAACAAAATTGCACCAAAAAAATTGAAATTTCAAAGGAAAATTTTCAATGTAAATTTTTACTTACAGTATAAAATTGCCCTGGGGGATATTTAAAAAAATAGCAATACTTTTTGGAATCCCTGGGGCCAGCTTATTAATTGTTACAAGGCCAGAATGTGCCATTTTTGTTCCAACAGTTTGCGGCCAGCCGCCAAAAGCAACAAAATTGCACAAAAAATTTGAAATTTCAAAGGAAAATTTTCAATGTAATTTTTTGATTATTGTTTAAACTTGCCCTGGGGGATATTTAATAAAACAGCAATACTTTTTGGAATCCCCAGGGCAAGCTTATTAATTATATCAAGGCCAGAAAGTGCCGTTTTTCTTCCAACAGTTTGCGGCCAGCCGCCAAAAGCAACAAATTTGCACCAAAAAATTGAAATTTCAATGAAAAATTTTTGACCTAAATTTTTGATTAAAGTTTAAACTTGCCCTGGGGGATATTTAATAAAAAAACAATACTTTTTGGAATCCCCAGGGCAAGCTTATTAATTATATCAAGGCCAGAAAGTGCCGTTTTTCTTCCAACAGTTTGCGGCCAGCCGCCAAAAGCAACAAATTTGCACCAAAAAATTGAAATTTCAAAGTAAAATTTTCAATGTAAATTTTTACTTACAGTATAAACTTGCCCTGGGGGATATTTAATAAAATAACAATACTTTTTGGAATCCCCAGGGCAAGCTTATTAATTATATCAAGGCCAGAAAGTGCCATTTTTCTTTCAACAATTTGCGGCCAGCCGCCAAAAGCAACAAATTTGCACCAAAAAATTGAAATTTCAATGAAAAATTTTTGACCTAAATTTTTGATTAAAGTTTAAACTTGCCCTGGGGGATATTTAATAAAATAACAATACTTTTTGGAATCCCCAGGGCAAGCTTATTAATTATATCAAGGCCAGAAAGTGCCATTTTTCTTCCAACAGTTTGCGGCCAGCCGCCAAAAGCAACAAAATTGCACCAAAAAAATTGAAATTTCAAAGTAAAATTTTCAATGTAAATTTTTGATTAAAGTTTAAACTTGCCCTGGGGGATATTTAATAAAATAACAATACTTTTTGGAATCCCCAGGGCAAGCTTATTAATTATATCAAGGCCAGAAAGTGCCATTTTTCTTCCAACAGTTTGCGGCCAGCCGCCAAAAGCAACAAATTTGCACCAAAAAATTGAAATTTCAATGAAAAATTTTCAATGTAAATTTTTGATTAAAGTTTAAACTTGCCCTGGGGGATATTTAATAAAATAACAATACTTTTTGGAATCCCCAGGGCAAGCTTATTAATTATATCAAGGCCAGAAAGTGCCATTTTCCTTCCAACAGTTTGCGGCCATCCGCCAAAAGCAACAAAATTGCACCAAAAAAATTGAAATTTCAAAGTAAAATTTTCAATGTAAATTTTTGATTAAAGTTTAAACTTGCCCTGGGGGATATTTAATAAAATAACAATACTTTTTGGAATCCCCAGGGCAAGCTTATTAATTATATCAAGGCCAGAAAGTGCCATTTTTCTTCCAACTGTTTGCGGCCAGCCGCCAAAAGCAACAAATTTGCACCAAAAAATTGAAATTTCAATGAAAAATTTTTGACCTAAATTTTTGATTAAAGTTTAAACATGCCCTGGGGGATATTTAATTAAATAACAATACTTTTTGAAATCCCTGGGGCCAGCTTATTAATTGTTACAAGGCCAAAATGTGCCATTTTTGTTCCAACAGTTTGCGGCCAGCCGCCAAAAGCAACAAAATTGCACCAAAAAAATTGAAATTTCAAAGGAAAATTTTCAATGTAAATTTTTACTTACAGTATAAAATTGCCCTGGGGGATATTTAAAAAAATAGCAATACTTTTTGGAATCCCTGGGGCCAGCTTATTAATTGTTACAAGGCCAGAATGTGCCATTTTTGTTCCAACAGTTTGCGGCCAGCCGCCAAAAGCAACAAAATTGCACAAAAAATTTGAAATTTCAAAGGAAAATTTTCAATGTAATTTTTTGATTATTGTTTAAACTTGCCCTGGGGGATATTTAATAAAACAGCAATACTTTTTGGAATCCCCAGGGCAAGCTTATTAATTATATCAAGGCCAGAAAGTGCCGTTTTTCTTCCAACAGTTTGCGGCCAGCCGCCAAAAGCAACAAATTTGCACCAAAAAATTGAAATTTCAATGAAAAATTTTTGACCTAAATTTTTGATTAAAGTTTAAACTTGCCCTGGGGGATATTTAATAAAAAAACAATACTTTTTGGAATCCCCAGGGCAAGCTTATTAATTATATCAAGGCCAGAAAGTGCCGTTTTTCTTCCAACAGTTTGCGGCCAGCCGCCAAAAGCAACAAATTTGCACCAAAAAATTGAAATTTCAAAGTAAAATTTTCAATGTAAATTTTTACTTACAGTATAAACTTGCCCTGGGGGATATTTAATAAAATAACAATACTTTTTGGAATCCCCAGGGCAAGCTTATTAATTATATCAAGGCCAGAAAGTGCCATTTTTCTTTCAACAATTTGCGGCCAGCCGCCAAAAGCAACAAATTTGCACCAAAAAATTGAAATTTCAATGAAAAATTTTTGACCTAAATTTTTGATTAAAGTTTAAACTTGCCCTGGGGGATATTTAATAAAATAACAATACTTTTTGGAATCCCCAGGGCAAGCTTATTAATTATATCAAGGCCAGAAAGTGCCATTTTTCTTCCAACAGTTTGCGGCCAGCCGCCAAAAGCAACAAAATTGCACCAAAAAAATTGAAATTTCAAAGTAAAATTTTCAATGTAAATTTTTGATTAAAGTTTAAACTTGCCCTGGGGGATATTTAATAAAATAACAATACTTTTTGGAATCCCCAGGGCAAGCTTATTAATTATATCAAGGCCAGAAAGTGCCATTTTTCTTCCAACAGTTTGCGGCCAGCCGCCAAAAGCAACAAATTTGCACCAAAAAATTGAAATTTCAATGAAAAATTTTCAATGTAAATTTTTGATTAAAGTTTAAACTTGCCCTGGGGGATATTTAATAAAATAACAATACTTTTTGGAATCCCCAGGGCAAGCTTATTAATTATATCAAGGCCAGAAAGTGCCATTTTCCTTCCAACAGTTTGCGGCCATCCGCCAAAAGCAACAAAATTGCACCAAAAAAATTGAAATTTCAAAGTAAAATTTTCAATGTAAATTTTTGATTAAAGTTTAAACTTGCCCTGGGGGATATTTAATAAAATAACAATACTTTTTGGAATCCCCAGGGCAAGCTTATTAATTATATCAAGGCCAGAAAGTGCCATTTTTCTTCCAACTGTTTGCGGCCAGCCGCCAAAAGCAACAAATTTGCACCAAAAAATTGAAATTTCAATGAAAAATTTTTGACCTAAATTTTTGATTAAAGTTTAAACTTGCCCTGGGGGATATTTAATAAAATAACAATACTTTTTGGAATCCCCAGGGCAAGCTTATTAATTATATCAAGGCCAGAAAGTGCCATTTTTCTTCCAACAGTTTGCGGCCAGCCGCCAAAAGCAACAAATTTGCACCAAAAAATTGAAATTTCAATGAAAAATTTTTGACCTAAATTTTTGATTAAAGTTTAAACTTGCCCTGGGGGATATTTAATAAAATAACAATACTTTTTGGAATCCCCAGGGCAAGCTTATTAATTATATCAAGGCCAGAAAGTGCCATTTTTCTTCCAACAGTTTGCGGCCAGCCGCCAAAAGCAACAAATTTGCACCAAAAAATTGAAATTTCAAAGTAAAATTTTCAATGTAAATTTTTGATTAAAGTTTAAACTTGCCCTGGGGGATATTTAATAAAATAACAATACTTTTTGGAATCCCCAGGGCAAGCTTATTAATTATATCAAGGCCAGAAAGTGCCATTTTTCTTCCAACAGTTTGCGGCCAGCCGCCAAAAGCAACAAATTTGCACCAAAAAATTGAAATTTCAAAGTAAAATTTTCAATGTAAATTTTTGATTAAAGTTTAAACTTGCCCTGGGGGATATTTAATAAAATAACAATACTTTTTGGAATCCCCAGGGCAAGCTTATTAATTATATCAAGGCCAGAAAGTGCCATTTTTCTTCCAACTGTTTGCGGCCAGCCGCCAAAAGCAACAAATTTGCACCAAAAAATTGAAATTTCAATGAAAAATTTTTGACCTAAATTTTTGATTAAAGTTTAAACTTGCCCTGGGGGATATTTAATAAAATAACAATACTTTTTGGAATCCCCAGGGCAAGCTTATTAATTATATCAAGGCCAGAAAGTGCCATTTTTCTTCCAACAGTTTGCGGCCAGCCGCCAAAAGCAACAAATTTGCACCAAAAAATTGAAATTTCAATGAAAAATTTTTGACCTAAATTTTTGATTAAAGTTTAAACTTGCCCTGGGGGATATTTAATAAAATAACAATACTTTTTGGAATCCCCAGGGCAAGCTTATTAATTATATCAAGGCCAGAAAGTGCCATTTTTCTTCCAACAGTTTGCGGCCAGCCGCCAAAAGCAACAAATTTGCACCAAAAAATTGAAATTTCAAAGTAAAATTTTCAATGTAAATTTTTGATTAAAGTTTAAACTTGCCCTGGGGGATATTTAATAAAATAACAATACTTTTTGGAATCCCCAGGGCAAGCTTATTAATTATATCAAGGCCAGAAAGTGCCATTTTTCTTCCAACAGTTTGCGGCCATCCGCCAAAAGCAACAAAATTGCACCAAAAAAATTGAAATTTCAATGAAAAATTTTTGACCTAAATTTTTGATTAAAGTTTAAACTTGCCCTGGGGGATATTTAATAAAATAACAATACTTTTTGGAATCCCCAGGGCAAGCTTATTAATTATATCAAGGCCAGAAAGTGCCATTTTTCTTCCAACAGTTTGCGGCCATCCGCCAAAAGCAACAAAATTGCACCAAAAAAATTGAAATTTCAATGAAAAATTTTTGACCTAAATTTTTGATTAAAGTTTAAACTTGCCCTGGGGGATATTTAATAAAATAACAATACTTTTTGGAATCCCCAGGGCAAGCTTATTAATTATATCAAGGCCAGAAAGTGCCATTTTTCTTCCAACAGTTTGCGGCCAGCCGCCAAAAGCAACAAATTTGCACCAAAAAATTGAAATTTCAATGAAAAATTTTTGACCTAAATTTTTGATTAAAGTTTAAACTTGCCCTGGGGGATATTTAATAAAATAACAATACTTTTTGGAATCCCCAGGGCAAGCTTATTAATTATATCAAGGCCAGAAAGTGCCATTTTTCTTCCAACAGTTTGCGGCCAGCCGCCAAAAGCAACAAATTTGCACCAAAAAATTGAAATTTCAAAGTAAAATTTTCAATGTAAATTTTTGATTAAAGTTTAAACTTGCCCTGGGGGATATTTAATAAAATAACAATACTTTTTGGAATCCCCAGGGCAAGCTTATTAATTATATCAAGGCCAGAAAGTGCCATTTTTCTTCCAACAGTTTGCGGCCATCCGCCAAAAGCAACAAAATTGCACCAAAAAAATTGAAATTTCAATGAAAAATTTTTGACCTAAATTTTTGATTAAAGTTTAAACTTGCCCTGGGGGATATTTAATAAAATAACAATACTTTTTGGAATCCCCAGGGCAAGCTTATTAATTATATCAAGGCCAGAAAGTGCCATTTTTCTTCCAACAGTTTGCGGCCAGCCGCCAAAAGCAACAAATTTGCACCAAAAAATTGAAATTTCAATGAAAAATTTTTGACCTAAATTTTTGATTAAAGTTTAAACTTGCCCTGGGGGATATTTAATAAAATAACAATACTTTTTGGAATCCCCAGGGCAAGCTTATTAATTATATCAAGGCCAGAAAGTGCCATTTTTCTTCCAACAGTTTGCGGCCAGCCGCCAAAAGCAACAAATTTGCACCAAAAAATTGAAATTTCAAAGTAAAATTTTCAATGTAAATTTTTGATTAAAGTTTAAACTTGCCCTGGGGGATATTTAATAAAATAACAATACTTTTTGGAATCCCCAGGGCAAGCTTATTAATTATATCAAGGCCAGAAAGTGCCATTTTTCTTCCAACAGTTTGCGGCCAGCCGCCAAAAGCAACAAAATTGCACCAAAAAAATTGAAATTTCAAAGTAAAATTTTCAATGTAAATTTTTGATTAAAGTTTAAACTTGCCCTGGGGGATATTTAATAAAATAACAATACTTTTTGGAATCCCCAGGGCAAGCTTATTAATTATATCAAGGCCAGAAAGTGCCATTTTTCTTCCAACAGTTTGCGGCCAGCCGCCAAAAGCAACAAATTTGCACCAAAAAATTGAAATTTCAATGAAAAATTTTTGACCTAAATTTTTGATTAAAGTTTAAACTTGCCCTGGGGGATATTTAATAAAATAACAATACTTTTTGGAATCCCCAGGGCAAGCTTATTAATTATATCAAGGCCAGAAAGTGCCATTTTTCTTCCAACAGTTTGCGGCCAGCCGCCAAAAGCAACAAATTTGCACCAAAAAAATTGAAATTTCAAAGTAAAATTTTCAATGTAAATTTTTGATTAAAGTTTAAACTTGCCCTGGGGGATATTTAATAAAATAACAATACTTTTTGGAATCCCCAGGGCAAGCTTATTAATTATATCAAGGCCAGAAAGTGCCATTTTTCTTCCAACAGTTTGCGGCCAGCCGCCAAAAGCAACAAATTTGCACCAAAAAATTGAAATTTCAATGAAAAATTTTTGACCTAAATTTTTGATTAAAGTTTAAACTTGCCCTGGGGGATATTTAATAAAATAACAATACTTTTTGGAATCCCCAGGGCAAGCTTATTAATTATATCAAGGCCAGAAAGTGCCATTTTTCTTCCAACAGTTTGCGGCCAGCCGCCAAAAGCAACAAATTTGCACCAAAAAATTGAAATTTCAATGAAAAATTTTTGACCTAAATTTTTGATTAAAGTTTAAACTTGCCCTGGGGGATATTTAATAAAATAACAATACTTTTTGGAATCCCCAGGGCAAGCTTATTAATTATATCAAGGCCAGAAAGTGCCATTTTTCTTCCAACAGTTTGCGGCCAGCCGCCAAAAGCAACAAAATTGCACCAAAAAAATTGAAATTTCAAAGTAAAATTTTCAATGTAAATTTTTGATTAAAGTTTAAACTTGCCCTGGGGGATATTTAATAAAATAACAATACTTTTTGGAATCCCCAGGGCAAGCTTATTAATTATATCAAGGCCAGAAAGTGCCATTTTCCTTCCAACAGTTTGCGGCCAGCCGCCAAAAGCAACAAATTTGCACCAAAAAATTGAAATTTCAATGAAAAATTTTCAATGTAAATTTTTGATTAAAGTTTAAACTTGCCCTGGGGGATATTTAATAAAATAACAATACTTTTTGGAATCCCCAGGGCAAGCTTATTAATTATATCAAGGCCAGAAAGTGCCATTTTCCTTCCAACAGTTTGCGGCCATCCGCCAAAAGCAACAAAATTGCACCAAAAAAATTGAAATTTCAAAGTAAAATTTTCAATGTAAATTTTTGATTAAAGTTTAAACTTGCCCTGGGGGATATTTAATAAAATAACAATACTTTTTGGAATCCCCAGGGCAAGCTTATTAATTATATCAAGGCCAGAAAGTGCCATTTTCCTTCCAACAGTTTGCGGCCAGCCGCCAAAAGCAACAAATTTGCACCAAAAAATTGAAATTTCAATGAAAAATTTTCAATGTAAATTTTTGATTAAAGTTTAAACTTGCCCTGGGGGATATTTAATAAAATAACAATACTTTTTGGAATCCCCAGGGCAAGCTTATTAATTATATCAAGGCCAGAAAGTGCCATTTTCCTTCCAACAGTTTGCGGCCATCCGCCAAAAGCAACAAAATTGCACCGAAAAAAAATTGAAATTTCAAAGTAAAATTTTCAATGTAAATTTTTGATTAAAGTTTAAACTTGCCCTGGGGGATATTTAATAAAATAACAATACTTTTTGGAATCCCCAGGGCAAGCTTATTAATTATATCAAGGCCAGAAAGTGCCATTTTTCTTCCAACTGTTTGCGGCCAGCCGCCAAAAGCAACAAATTTGCACCAAAAAATTGAAATTTCAATGAAAAATTTTTGACCTAAATTTTTGATTAAAGTTTAAACTTGCCCTGGGGGATATTTAATAAAATAACAATACTTTTTGGAATCCCCAGGGCAAGCTTATTAATTATATCAAGGCCAGAAAGTGCCATTTTTCTTCCAACAGTTTGCGGCCAGCCGCCAAAAGCAACAAATTTGCACCAAAAAATTGAAATTTCAATGAAAAATTTTTGACCTAAATTTTTGATTAAAGTTTAAACTTGCCCTGGGGGATATTTAATAAAATAACAATACTTTTTGGAATCCCCAGGGCAAGCTTATTAATTATATCAAGGCCAGAAAGTGCCATTTTTCTTCCAACAGTTTGCGGCCAGCCGCCAAAAGCAACAAATTTGCACCAAAAAATTGAAATTTCAATGAAAAATTTTTGACCTAAATTTTTGATTAAAGTTTAAACTTGCCCTGGGGGATATTTAATAAAATAACAATACTTTTTGGAATCCCCAGGGCAAGCTTATTAATTATATCAAGGCCAGAAAGTGCCATTTTTCTTCCAACTGTTTGCGGCCAGCCGCCAAAAGCAACAAATTTGCACCAAAAAATTGAAATTTCAATGAAAAATTTTTGACCTAAATTTTTGATTAAAGTTTAAACTTGCCCTGGGGGATATTTAATAAAATAACAATACTTTTTGGAATCCCCAGGGCAAGCTTATTAATTATATCAAGGCCAGAAAGTGCCATTTTTCTTCCAACAGTTTGCGGCCAGCCGCCAAAAGCAACAAATTTGCACCAAAAAATTGAAATTTCAAAGTAAAATTTTCAATGTAAATTTTTGATTAAAGTTTAAACTTGCCCTGGGGGATATTTAATAAAATAACAATACTTTTTGGAATCCCCAGGGCAAGCTTATTAATTATATCAAGGCCAGAAAGTGCCATTTTTCTTCCAACTGTTTGCGGCCAGCCGCCAAAAGCAACAAATTTGCACCAAAAAATTGAAATTTCAATGAAAAATTTTTGACCTAAATTTTTGATTAAAGTTTAAACTTGCCCTGGGGGATATTTAATAAAATAACAATACTTTTTGGAATCCCCAGGGCAAGCTTATTAATTATATCAAGGCCAGAAAGTGCCATTTTTCTTCCAACAGTTTGCGGCCAGCCGCCAAAAGCAACAAATTTGCACCAAAAAATTGAAATTTCAAAGTAAAATTTTCAATGTAAATTTTTGATTAAAGTTTAAACTTGCCCTGGGGGATATTTAATAAAATAACAATACTTTTTGGAATCCCCAGGGCAAGCTTATTAATTATATCAAGGCCAGAAAGTGCCATTTTTCTTCCAACAGTTTGCGGCCAGCCGCCAAAAGCAACAAATTTGCACCAAAAAATTGAAATTTCAAAGTAAAATTTTCAATGTAAATTTTTGATTAAAGTTTAAACTTGCCCTGGGGGATATTTAATAAAATAACAATACTTTTTGGAATCCCCAGGGCAAGCTTATTAATTATATCAAGGCCAGAAAGTGCCATTTTTCTTCCAACAGTTTGCGGCCAGCCGCCAAAAGCAACAAATTTGCACCAAAAAATTGAAATTTCAAAGTAAAATTTTCAATGTAAATTTTTGATTAAAGTTTAAACTTGCCCTGGGGGATATTTAATAAAATAACAATACTTTTTGGAATCCCCAGGGCAAGCTTATTAATTATATCAAGGCCAGAAAGTGCCATTTTTCTTCCAACAGTTTGCGGCCAGCCGCCAAAAGCAACAAATTTGCACCAAAAAATTGAAATTTCAAAGTAAAATTTTCAATGTAAATTTTTGATTAAAGTTTAAACTTGCCCTGGGGGATATTTAATAAAATAACAATACTTTTTGGAATCCCCAGGGCAAGCTTATTAATTATATCAAGGCCAGAAAGTGCCATTTTTCTTCCAACAGTTTGCGGCCAGCCGCCAAAAGCAACAAATTTGCACCAAAAAATTGAAATTTCAAAGTAAAATTTTCAATGTAAATTTTTGATTAAAGTTTAAACTTGCCCTGGGGGATATTTAATAAAATAACAATACTTTTTGGAATCCCCAGGGCAAGCTTATTAATTATATCAAGGCCAGAAAGTGCCATTTTTCTTCCAACAGTTTGCGGCCAGCCGCCAAAAGCAACAAATTTGCACCAAAAAATTGAAATTTCAAAGTAAAATTTTCAATGTAAATTTTTGATTAAAGTTTAAACTTGCCCTGGGGGATATTTAATAAAATAACAATACTTTTTGGAATCCCCAGGGCAAGCTTATTAATTATATCAAGGCCAGAAAGTGCCATTTTTCTTCCAACAGTTTGCGGCCAGCCGCCAAAAGCAACAAATTTGCACCAAAAAATTGAAATTTCAATGAAAAATTTTTGACCTAAATTTTTGATTAAAGTTTAAACTTGCCCTGGGGGATATTTAATAAAATAACAATACTTTTTGGAATCCCCAGGGCAAGCTTATTAATTATATCAAGGCCAGAAAGTGCCATTTTTCTTCCAACAGTTTGCGGCCAGCCGCCAAAAGCAACAAAATTGCACCAAAAAAATTGAAATTTCAAAATAAAATTTTCAATGTAAATTTTTGATTACTGTTTAAACTTGCCCCAGGGGATATTTAATAAAATAACAATACTTTTTGGAATCCCCAGGGCAAGCTTATTAATTATATCAAGGCCAGAAAGTGCCATTTTTCTTCCAACAGTTTGCGGCCAGCCGCCAAAAGCAACAAATTTGCACCAAAAAATTGAAATTTCAATGAAAAATTTTTGACCTAAATTTTTGATTAAAGTTAAAACTTGACCTGGGGGATATTTAATAAAATAACA
Source organism: Panagrolaimus sp. LJ2414 (assembly GCA_024447195.1). Classification (NCBI taxonomy): domain Eukaryota; kingdom Metazoa; phylum Nematoda; class Chromadorea; order Rhabditida; family Panagrolaimidae; genus Panagrolaimus; species Panagrolaimus sp. LJ2414. Next base: position 2,414,783 of record JAMRXY010000017.1, read on the forward strand.
ATACTTTTTGGAATCCCCAGGGCAAGCTTATTAATTATATCAAGGCCAGAAAGTGCCATTTTTCTTCCAACAGTTTGCGGCCAGCCGCCAAAAGCAACAAATTTGCACCAAAAAAATTGAAATTTCAAAGTAAAATTTTCAATGTAAATTTTTGATTAAAGTTTAAACTTGCCCTGGGGGATATTTAATAAAATAACAATACTTTTTGGAATCCCCAGGGCAAGCTTATTAATTATATCAAGGCCAGAAAGTGCCATTTTTCTTCCAACAGTTTGCGGCCAGCCGCCAAAAGCAACAAATTTGCACCAAAAAATTGAAATTTCAAAGTAAAATTTTCAATGTAAATTTTTGATTAAAGTTTAAACTTGCCCTGGGGGATATTTAATAAAATAACAATACTTTTTGGAATCCCTGGGACTAGCTTATTAATTATATCAAGGCCAGAAAGTGCCATTTTTCTTCCAACAGTTTGCGGCCAGCCGCCAAAAGCAACAAATTTGCACCAAAAAATTGAAATTTCAAAGTAAAATTTTCAATGTAAATTTTTGATTAAAGTTTAAACTTGCCCTGGGGGATATTTAATAAAATAACAATACTTTTTGGAATCCCCAGGGCAAGCTTATTAATTATATCAAGGCCAGAAAGTGCCATTTTTCTTCCAACTGTTTGCGGCCAGCCGCCAAAAGCAACAAATTTGCACCAAAAAAATTGAAATTTCAAAGTAAAATTTTCAATGTAAATTTTTGATTAAAGTTTAAACTTGCCCTGGGGGATATTTAATAAAATAACAATACTTTTTGGAATCCCCAGGGCAAGCTTATTAATTATATCAAGGCCAGAAAGTGCCATTTTTCTTCCAACTGTTTGCGGCCAGCCGCCAAAAGCAACAAATTTGCACCAAAAAATTGAAATTTCAATGAAAAATTTTTGACCTAAATTTTTGATTAAAGTTAAAACTTGCCCTGGGGGATATTTAATAAAATAACAATACTTTTTGGAATCCCCAGGGCAAGCTTATTAATTATATCAAGGCCAGAAAGTGCCATTTTTCTTCCAACAGTTTGCGGCCAGCCGCCAAAAGCAACAAATTTGCACCAAAAAATTGAAATTTCAAAGTAAAATTTTCAATGTAAATTTTTGATTAAAGTTTAAACTTGCCCTGGGGGATATTTAATAAAATAACAATACTTTTTGGAATCCCCAGGGCAAGCTTATTAATTATATCAAGGCCAGAAAGTGCCATTTTTCTTCCAACAGTTTGCGGCCAGCCGCCAAAAGCAACAAATTTGCACCAAAAAAATTGAAATTTCAAAGTAAAATTTTCAATGTAAATTTTTGATTAAAGTTTAAACTTGCCCTGGGGGATATTTAATAAAATAACAATACTTTTTGGAATCCCCAGGGCAAGCTTATTAATTATATCAAGGCCAGAAAGTGCCATTTTTCTTCCAACAGTTTGCGGCCAGCCGCCAAAAGCAACAAATTTGCACCAAAAAATTGAAATTTCAATGAAAAATTTTTGACCTAAATTTTTGATTAAAGTTTAAACTTGCCCTGGGGGATATTTAATATAATAACAATACTTTTTGGAATCCCCAGGGCAAGCTTATTAATTATATCAAGGCCAGAAAGTGCCATTTTTCTTCCAACAGTTTGCGGCCAGCCGCCAAAAGCAACAAATTTGCACCAAAAAATTGAAATTTCAATGAAAAATTTTTGACCTAAATTTTTGATTAAAGTTAAAACTTGCCCTGGGGGATATTTAATAAAATAACAATACTTTTTGGAATCCCCAGGGCAAGCTTATTAATTATATCAAGGCCAGAAAGTGCCATTTTTCTTCCAACAGTTTGCGGCCAGCCGCCAAAAGCAACAAATTTGCACCAAAAAATTTAAATTTCAATGAAAAATTTTTGACCTAAATTTTTGATTAAAGTTTAAACTTGCCCTGGGGGATATTTAATAAAATAACAATACTTTTTGGAATCCCCAGGGCAAGCTTATTAATTATATCAAGGCCAGAAAGTGCCATTTTTCTTCCAACAGTTTGCGGCCAGCCGCCAAAAGCAACAAATTTGCACCAAAAAATTGAAATTTCAATGAAAAATTTTTGACCTAAATTTTTGATTAAAGTTAAAACTTGCCCTGGGGGATATTTAATAAAATAACAATACTTTTTGGAATCCCCAGGGCAAGCTTATTAATTATATCAAGGCCAGAAAGTGCCATTTTTCTTCCAACAGTTTGCGGCCAGCCGCCAAAAGCAACAAATTTGCACCAAAAAATTGAAATTTCAATGAAAAATTTTTGACCTAAATTTTTGATTAAAGTTTAAACTTGCCCTGGGGGATATTTAATAAAATAACAATACTTTTTGGAATCCCCAGGGCAAGCTTATTAATTATATCAAGGCCAGAAAGTGCCATTTTTCTTCCAACAGTTTGCGGCCAGCCGCCAAAAGCAACAAATTTGCACCAAAAAATTGAAATTTCAATGAAAAATTTTTGACCTAAATTTTTGATTAAAGTTAAAACTTGCCCTGGGGGATATTTAATAAAATAACAATACTTTTTGGAATCCCCAGGGCAGGCTTATTAATTATATCAAGGCCAGAAAGTGCCATTTTTCTTCCAACAGTTTGCGGCCATCCGCCAAAAGCAACAAATTTGCACCAAAAAATTGAAATTTCAATGAAAAATTTTTGACCTAAATTTTTGATTAAAGTTTAAACTTGCCCTGGGGGATATTTAATAAAATAACAATACTTTTTGGAATCCCCAGGGCAAGCTTATTAATTATATCAAGGTCAGAAAGTGCCATTTTTCTTCCAACAGTTTGCGGCCAGCCGCCAAAAGCAACAAATTTGCACCAAAAAATTGAAATTTCAATGAAAAATTTTTGACCTAAATTTTTGATTAAAGTTTAAACTTGCCCTGGGGGATATTTAATAAAATAACAATACTTTTTGGAATCCCCAGGGCAAGCTTATTAATTATATCAAGGCCAGAAAGTGCCATTTTTCTTCCAACAGTTTGCGGCCAGCCGCCAAAAGCAACAAAATTGCACCAAAAAAATTGAAATTTCAAAATAAAATTTTCAATGTAAATTTTTGATTACTGTTTAAACTTGCCCCAGGGGATATTTAATAAAATAACAATACTTTTTGGAATCCCTGGGACTAGCTTATTAATTATTTCAAGGCCAGAAAGTGCCATTTTTCTTCCAACAGTTTGCGGCCAGCCGCCAAAAGCAACAAATTTGCACGAAAAAATTGAAATTTCAATGAAAAATTTTTGACCTAAATTTTTGATTAAAGTTTAAACTTGCCCTGGGGGATATTTAATAAAATAACAATACTTTTTGGAATCCCCAGGGCAAGCTTATTAATTATATCAAGGCCAGAAAGTGCCATTTTTCTTCCAACAGTTTGCGGCCAGCCGCCAAAAGCAACATATTTGCACCAAAAAATTGAAATTTCAATGAAAAATTTTTGACCTAAATTTTTGATTAAAGTTAAAACTTGCCCTGGGGGATATTTAATAAAATAACAATACTTTTTGGAATCCCCAGGGCAAGCTTATTAATTATATCAAGGCCAGAAAGTGCCATTTTTCTTCCAACAGTTTGCGGCCAGCCGCCAAAAGCAACAAAATTGCACCAAAAAAATTGAAATTTCAAAATAAAATTTTCAATGTAAATTTTTGATTACTGTTTAAACTTGCCCCAGGGGATATTTAATAAAATAACAATACTTTTTGGAATCCCTGGGACTAGCTTATTAATTATTTCAAGGCCAGAAAGTGCCATTTTTCTTCCAACAGTTTGCGGCCAGCCGCCAAAAGCAACAAATTTGCACGAAAAAATTGAAATTTCAATGAAAAATTTTTGACCTAAATTTTTGATTAAAGTTTAAACTTGCCCTGGGGGATATTTAATAAAATAACAATACTTTTTGGAATCCCCAGGGCAAGCTTATTAATTATATCAAGGCCAGAAAGTGCCATTTTTCTTCCAACAGTTTGCGGCCAGCCGCCAAAAGCAACAAAATTGCACCAAAAAAATTGAAATTTCAAAATAAAATTTTCAATGTAAATTTTTGATTACTGTTTAAACTTGCCCCAGGGGATATTTAATAAAATAACAATACTTTTTGGAATCCCTGGGACTAGCTTATTAATTATTTCAAGGCCAGAAAGTGCCATTTTTCTTCCAACAGTTTGCGGCCAGCCGCCAAAAGCAACAAATTTGCACGAAAAAATTGAAATTTCAATGAAAAATTTTTGACCTAAATTTTTGATTAAAGTTTAAACTTGCCCTGGGGGATATTTAATAAAATAACAATACTTTTTGGAATCCCCAGGGCAAGCTTATTAATTATATCAAGGCCAGAAAGTGCCATTTTTCTTCCAACAGTTTGCGGCCAGCCGCCAAAAGCAACATATTTGCACCAAAAAAATTGAAACTTCAAAGAAAAATTGTCAATGTAAATTTTTGATTACTGTTTAAACTTGCCCCAGGGGATATTTAATAAAATAACAATACTTTTTGGAATCCCTGGGACTAGCTTATTAATTATTTCAAGGCCAGAAAGTGCCATTTTTCTTCCAACAGTTTGCGGCCAGCCGCCAAAAGCAACAAAATTGCACCAAAAAAATTGAAATTTCAAAATAAAATTTTCAATGTAAATTTTTGATTACTGTTTAAACTTGCCCCAGGGGATATTTAATAAAATAACAATACTTTTTGGAATCCCTGGGACTAGCTTATTAATTATTTCAAGGCCAGAAAGTGCCATTTTTCTTCCAACAGTTTGCGGCCAGCCGCCAAAAGCAACAAATTTGCACGAAAAAATTGAAATTTCAATGAAAAATTTTTGACCTAAATTTTTGATTAAAGTTTAAACTTGCCCTGGGGGATATTTAATAAAATAACAATACTTTTTGGAATCCCCAGGGCAAGCTTATTAATTATATCAAGGCCAGAAAGTGCCATTTTTCTTCCAACAGTTTGCGGCCAGCCGCCAAAAGCAACATATTTGCACCAAAAAAATTGAAACTTCAAAGAAAAATTGTCAATGTAAATTTTTGATTACTGTTTAAACTTGCCCCAGGGGATATTTAATAAAATAACAATACTTTTTGGAATCCCTGGGACTAGCTTATTAATTATTTCAAGGCCAGAAAGTGCCATTTTTCTTCCAACAGTTTGCGGCCAGCCGCCAAAAGCAACAAAATTGCACCAAAAAAATTGAAATTTCAAAATAAAATTTTCAATGTAAATTTTTGATTACTGTTTAAACTTGCCCCAGGGGATATTTAATAAAATAACAATACTTTTTGGAATCCCTGGGACTAGCTTATTAATTATTTCAAGGCCAGAAAGTGCCATTTTTCTTCCAACAGTTTGCGGCCAGCCGCCAAAAGCAACAAATTTGCACGAAAAAATTGAAATTTCAATGAAAAATTTTTGACCTAAATTTTTGATTAAAGTTTAAACTTGCCCTGGGGGATATTTAATAAAATAACAATACTTTTTGGAATCCCCAGGGCAAGCTTATTAATTATATCAAGGCCAGAAAGTGCCATTTTTCTTCCAACAGTTTGCGGCCAGCCGCCAAAAGCAACATATTTGCACCAAAAAAATTGAAACTTCAAAGAAAAATTGTCAATGTAAATTTTTGATTACTGTTTAAACTTGCCCCAGGGGATATTTAATAAAATAACAATACTTTTTGGAATCCCTGGGACTAGCTTATTAATTATTTCAAGGCCAGAAAGTGCCATTTTTCTTCCAACAGTTTGCGGCCAGCCGCCAAAAGCAACAAAATTGCACCAAAAAAATTGAAATTTCAAAATAAAATTTTCAATGTAAATTTTTGATTACTGTTTAAACTTGCCCCAGGGGATATTTAATAAAATAACAATACTTTTTGGAATCCCTGGGACTAGCTTATTAATTATTTCAAGGCCAGAAAGTGCCATTTTTCTTCCAACAGTTTGCGGCCAGCCGCCAAAAGCAACAAATTTGCACGAAAAAATTGAAATTTCAATGAAAAATTTTTGACCTAAATTTTTGATTAAAGTTAAAACTTGCCCTGGGGGATATTTACTAAAATAACAATACTTTTTGGAATCCCCAGGGCAAGCTTATTAATTATATCAAGGCCAGAAAGTGCCATTTTTCTTCCAACAGTTTGCGGCCAGCCGCCAAAAGCAACAAAATTGCACCAAAAAAATTGAAATTTCAAAATAAAATTTTCAATGTAAATTTTTGATTACTGTTTAAACTTGCCCCAGGGGATATTTAATAAAATAATAATACTTTTTGGAATCCCTGGGACTAGCTTATTAATTATTTCAAGGGCAGAATGTGCCATTTTTGTTCCAACAGTTTGCGGCCAGCCGCCAAAAGCAACAAAATTGCACCAAAAAAATTGAAAATTCAAAGAATAGTTTTTGACCTAAATTTTTTATTACAGTATAAACTTGCCCCAGGGGATATAAAATAAAATAACAATACTTTTTGGAATCCCTGGGACTAGCTTATTAATTATTTCAAGGGCAGAATGTGCCATTTTTGTTCCAACAGTTTGCGGCCAGCCGCCAAAAGCAACAAAATTGCACCAAAAAAATTGAAAATTCAAAGAATAGTTTTTGACCTAAATTTTTTATTACAGTATAAACTTGCCCCAGGGGATATAAAATAAAATAACAATACTTTTTTGAATCCCTGGGACTAGCTTATTAATTATTTCAAGGGCAGAATGTGCCATTTTTGTTCCAACAGTTTGCGGCCAGCCGCCAAAAGCAACAAAATTGCACCAAAAAAATTGAAAATTCAAAGAATAGTTTTTGACCTAAATTTTTTATTACAGTATAAACTTGCCCCAGGGGATATAAAATAAAATAACAATACTTTTTGGAATCCCTGGGACTAGCTTATTAATTATTTCAAGGGCAGAATGTGCCATTTTTGTTCCAACAGTTTGCGGCCAGCCGCCAAAAGCAACAAAATTGCACCAAAAAAATTGAAAATTCAAAGAATAGTTTTTGACCTAAATTTTTTATTACAGTATAAACTTGCCCCAGGGGATATAAAATAAAATAACAATACTTTTTGGAATCCCTGGGACTAGCTTATTAATTATTTCAAGGGCAGAATGTGCCATTTTTGTTCCAACAGTTTGCGGCCAGCCGCCAAAAGCAACAAAATTGCACCAAAAAAATTGAAAATTCAAAGAATAGTTTTTGACCTAAATTTTTTATTACAGTATAAACTTGCCCCAGGGGATATAAAATAAAATAACAATACTTTTTTGAATCCCTGGGACTAGCTTATTAATTATTTCAAGGGCTGAATGTGCCATTTTTGTTCCAACAGTTTGCGGCCAGCCGCCAAAAGCATCAAAATTGCACCAAAAAAATTGAAAATTCAAAGGAAAATTTTCAATGTAAATTTTTGATTATTGTTTAAACTTGCCCCAGGGGATATTTAATAAAATAGCAAAACTTTTTGGAATCCCCAGGGCAAGCTTATTAAATACATCAAGGCCAGAAAGTGCCATTTTCCTTCCAACAGTTTGCGGCCATCCGCCAAAAGCAACAAATTTGCACCAAAAAAATTGAAAATTAAAAGGAAAATTTTCAATGTAAATTTTTGATTATTGTTTAAACTTGCCCCAGGGGATATTTAATAAAATAGCAAAACTTTTTGGAATCCCCAGGGCAAGCTTATTAAATATATCAAGGCCAGAAAGTGCCATTTTCCTTCCAACAGTTTGCAGCCAGCCGCCAAAAGCATCAAAATTGCACCAAAAAAATTGAAAATTCAAAGGAAAATTTTCAATGTAAATTTTTGATTATTGTTTAAACTTGCACCAGGGGATATTTAATAAAATAGCAAAACTTTTTGGAATCCGCAGGGCAAGCTTATTAAATATATCAAGGCCAGAAAGTGCCATTTTCCTTCCAACAGTTTGCGGCCATCCGCCAAAAGCAACAAATTTGCACCAAAAAATTGAAATTTCAATGAAAAATTTTTGACCTAAATTTTTGATTAAAGTTTAAACTTGCCCTGGGGGATATTTAATAAAATAACAATACTTTTTGGAATCCCCAGGGCAAGCTTATTAATTATATCAAGGCCAGAAAGTGCCATTTTTCTTCCAACAGTTTGCGGCCAGCCGCCAAAAGCATCAAAATTGCACCAAAAAAATTGAAAATTCAAAGGAAAATTTTCAATGTAAATTTTTGATTATTGTTTAAACTTGCCCCAGGGGATATTTAATAAAATAGCAAAACTTTTTGGAATCCCCAGGGCAAGCTTATTAAATACATCAAGGCCAGAAAGTGCCATTTTCCTTCCAACAGTTTGCAGCCAGCCGCCAAAAGCATCAAAATTGCACCAAAACAATTGAAAATTCAAAGGAAAATTTTCAATGTAAATTTTTGATTATTGTTTAAACTTGCCCCAGGGGATATTTAATAAAATAGCAAAACTTTTTGGAATCCCCAGGGCAAGCTTATTAAATATATCAAGGCCAGAAAGTGCCATTTTCCTTCCAACAGTTTGCGGCCATCCGCCAAAAGCAACAAATTTGCACCAAAAAAATTGAAAATTCAAAGGAAAATTTTCAATGTAAATTTTTGATTATTGTTTAAACTTGCCCCAGGGGATATTTAATAAAATAGCAAAACTTTTTGGAATCCCCAGGGCAAGCTTATTAAATATATCAAGGCCAGAAAGTGCCATTTTCCTTCCAACAGTTTGCAGCCAGCCGCCAAAAGCATCAAAATTGCACCAAAAAAATTGAAAATTCAAAGGAAAATTTTCAATGTAAATTTTTGATTATTGTTTAAACTTGCACCAGGGGATATTTAATAAAATAGCAAAACTTTTTGGAATCCGCAGGGCAAGCTTATTAAATATATCAAGGCCAGAAAGTGCCATTTTCCTTCCAACAGTTTGCGGCCATCCGCCAAAAGCAACAAATTTGCACCAAAAAATTGAAATTTCAATGAAAAATTTTTGACCTAAATTTTTGATTAAAGTTTAAACTTGCCCTGGGGGATATTTAATAAAATAACAATACTTTTTGGAATCCCCAGGGCAAGCTTATTAATTATATCAAGGCCAGAAAGTGCCATTTTTCTTCCAACAGTTTGCGGCCAGCCGCCAAAAGCAACAAATTTGCACCAAAAAATTGAAATTTCAATGAAAAATTTTTGACCTAAATTTTTGATTAAAGTTTAAACTTGCCCTGGGGGATATTTAATAAAATAACAATACTTTTTGGAATCCCCAGGGCAAGCTTATTAATTATATCAAGGCCAGAAAGTGCCATTTTTCTTCCAACAGTTTGCGGCCAGCCGCCAAAAGCAACAAATTTGCACCAAAAAATTGAAATTTCAAAGTAAAATTTTCAATGTAAATTTTTGATTAAAGTTTAAACTTGCCCTGGGGGATATTTAATAAAATAACAATACTTTTTGGAATCCCCAGGGCAAGCTTATTAATTATATCAAGGCCAGAAAGTGCCATTTTTCTTCCAACAGTTTGCGGCCAGCCGCCAAAAGCAACAAATTTGCACCAAAAAATTGAAATTTCAATGAAAAATTTTTGACCTAAATTTTTGATTAAAGTTTAAACTTGCCCTGGGGGATATTTAATAAAATAACAATACTTTTTGGAATCCCCAGGGCAAGCTTATTAATTATATCAAGGCCAGAAAGTGCCATTTTTCTTCCAACAGTTTGCGGCCAGCCGCCAAAAGCAACAAATTTGCACCAAAAAATTGAAATTTCAAAGTAAAATTTTCAATGTAAATTTTTGATTTAAGTTTAAACTTGCCCTGGGGGATATTTAATAAAATAACAATACTTTTTGGAATCCCCAGGGCAAGCTTATTAATTATATCAAGGCCAGAAAGTGCCATTTTTCTTCCAACAGTTTGCGGCCAGCCGCCAAAAGCAACAAATTTGCACCAAAAAATTGAAATTTCAATGAAAAATTTTTGACCTAAATTTTTGATTAAAGTTTAAACTTGCCCTGGGGGATATTTAAAAAAATAACAATACTTTTTGGAATCCCCAGGGCAAGCTTATTAATTATATCAAGGCCAGAAAGTGCCATTTTTCTTCCAACAGTTTGCGGCCAGCCGCCAAAAGCAACAAATTTGCACCAAAAAATTGAAATTTCAAAGTAAAATTTTCAATGTAAATTTTTGATTAAAGTTTAAACTTGCCCTGGGGGATATTTAATAAAATAACAATACTTTTTGGAATCCCCAGGGCAAGCTTATTAAATATATCAAGGCCAGAAAGTGCCATTTTCCTTCCAACAGTTTGCAGCCAGCCGCCAAAAGCATCAAAATTGCACCAAAAAAATTGAAATTTCAAAGTAAAATTTTCAATGTAAATTTTTGATTAAAGTTTAAACTTGCCCTGGGGGATATTTAATAAAATAACAATACTTTTTGGAATCCGCAGGGCAAGCTTATTAAATATATCAAGGCCAGAAAGTGCCATTTTCCTTCCAACAGTTTGCGGCCATCCGCCAAAAGCAACAAATTTGCACCAAAAAATTGAAATTTCAATGAAAAATTTTTGACCTAAATTTTTGATTAAAGTTTAAACTTGCCCTGGGGGATATTTAATAAAATAACAATACTTTTTGGAATCCCCAGGGCAAGCTTATTAATTATATCAAGGCCAGAAAGTGCCATTTTTCTTCCAACAGTTTGCGGCCAGCCGCCAAAAGCAACAAATTTGCACCAAAAAATTGAAATTTCAATGAAAAATTTTTGACCTAAATTTTTGATTAAAGTTTAAACTTGCCCTGGGGGATATTTAATAAAATAACAATACTTTTTGGAATCCCCAGGGCAAGCTTATTAATTATATCAAGGCCAGAAAGTGCCATTTTTCTTCCAACAGTTTGCGGCCAGCCGCCAAAAGCAACAAATTTGCACCAAAAAATTGAAATTTCAATGAAAAATTTTTGACCTAAATTTTTGATTAAAGTTTAAACTTGCCCTGGGGGATATTTAATAAAATAACAATACTTTTTGGAATCCCCAGGGCAAGCTTATTAATTATATCAAGGCCAGAAAGTGCCATTTTTCTTCCAACAGTTTGCGGCCAGCCGCCAAAAGCAACAAATTTGCACCAAAAAATTGAAATTTCAATGAAAAATTTTTGACCTAAATTTTTGATTAAAGTTTAAACTTGCCCTGGGGGATATTTAATAAAATAACAATACTTTTTGGAATCCCCAGGGCAAGCTTATTAATTATATCAAGGCCAGAAAGTGCCATTTTCCTTCCAACAGTTTGCGGCCATCCGCCAAAAGCAACAAAATTGCACCAAAAAAATTGAAATTTCAAAGTAAAATTTTCAATGTAAATTTTTGATTAAAGCTTAAACTTGCCCTGGGGGATATTTAATAAAATAACAATACTTTTTGGAATCCCCAGGGCAAGCTTATTAATTATATCAAGGCCAGAAAGTGCCATTTTTCTTCCAACAGTTTGCGGCCAGCCGCCAAAAGCAACAAATTTGCACCAAAAAATTGAAATTTCAATGAAAAATTTTTGACCTAAATTTTTGATTAAAGTTTAAACTTGCCCTGGGGGATATTTAATAAAATAACAATACTTTTTGGAATCCCCAGGGCAAGCTTATTAATTATATCAAGGCCAGAAAGTGCCATTTTTCTTCCAACAGTTTGCGGCCAGCCGCCAAAAGCAACAAATTTGCACCAAAAAATTGAAATTTCAATGAAAAATTTTTGACCTAAATTTTTGATTAAAGTTAAAACTTGCCCTGGGGGATATTTAATAAAATAACAATACTTTTTGGAATCCCCAGGGCAAGCTTATTAATTATATCAAGGCCAGAAAGTGCCATTTTTCTTCCAACAGTTTGCGGCCAGCCGCCAAAAGCAACAAATTTGCACCAAAAAATTGAAATTTCAATGAAAAATTTTTGACCTAAATTTTTGATTAAAGTTTAAACTTGCCCTGGGGGATATTTAATAAAATAACAATACTTTTTGGAATCCCCAGGGCAAGCTTATTAATTATATCAAGGCCAGAAAGTGCCATTTTTCTTCCAACAGTTTGCGGCCAGCCGCCAAAAGCAACAAATTTGCACCAAAAAATTGAAATTTCAATGAAAAATTTTTGACCTAAATTTTTGATTAAAGTTTAAACTTGCCCTGGGGGATATTTAATAAAATAACAATACTTTTTGGAATCCCCAGGGCAAGCTTATTAATTATATCAAGGCCAGAAAGTGCCATTTTTCTTCCAACAGTTTGCGGCCAGCCGCCAAAAGCAACAAATTTGCACCAAAAAATTGAAATTTCAATGAAAAATTTTTGACCTAAATTTTTGATTAAAGTTTAAACTTGCCCTGGGGGATATTTAATAAAATAACAATACTTTTTGGAATCCCCAGGGCAAGCTTATTAATTATATCAAGGCCAGAAAGTGCCATTTTTCTTCCAACAGTTTGCGGCCAGCCGCCAAAAGCAACAAATTTGCACCAAAAAATTGAAATTTCAATGAAAAATTTTTGACCTAAATTTTTGATTAAAGTTTAAACTTGCCCTGGGGGATATTTAATAAAATAACAATACTTTTTGGAATCCCCAGGGCAAGCTTATTAATTATATCAAGGCCAGAAAGTGCCATTTTTCTTCCAACAGTTTGCGGCCAGCCGCCAAAAGCAACAAATTTGCACCAAAAAATTGAAATTTCAATGAAAAATTTTTGACCTAAATTTTTGATTAAAGTTTAAACTTGCCCTGGGGGATATTTAAAAAAATAACAATACTTTTTGGAATCCCCAGGGCAAGCTTATTAAATATATCAAGGCCAGAAAGTGCCATTTTTCTTCCAACAGTTTGCGGCCAGCCGCCAAAAGCAACAAATTTGCACCAAAAAATTGAAATTTCAATGAAAAATTTTTGACCTAAATTTTTGATTACAGTATAAACTTGCCCTGGGGGATATTTAAAAAAATAACAATACTTTTTGGAATCCCCAGGGCAAGCTTATTAAATATATCAAGGCCAGAAAGTGCCATTTTTCTTCCAACAGTTTGCGGCCAGCCGCCAAAAGCAACAAATTTGCACCAAAAAATTGAAATTTCAATGAAAAATTTTTGACCTAAATTTTTGATTACAGTATAAACTTGCCCTGGGGGATATTTAAAAAAATAACAATACTTTTTGGAATCCCCAGGGCAAGCTTATTAAATATATCAAGGCCAGAAAGTGCCATTTTTCTTCCAACAGTTTGCGGCCAGCCGCCAAAAGCAACAAATTTGCACCAAAAAATTGAAATTTCAATGAAAAATTTTTGACCTAAATTTTTGATTAAAGTTTAAACTTGCCCTGGGGGATATTTAAAAAAATAACAATACTTTTTGGAATCCCCAGGGCAAGCTTATTAAATATATCAAGGCCAGAAAGTGCCATTTTTCTTCCAACAGTTTGCGGCCAGCCGCCAAAAGCAACAAATTTGCACCAAAAAATTGAAATTTCAATGAAAAATTTTTGACCTAAATTTTTGATTAAAGTTTAAACTTGCCCTGGGGGATATTTAAAAAAATAACAATACTTTTTGGAATCCCCAGGGCAAGCTTATTAAATATATCAAGGCCAGAAAGTGCCATTTTTCTTCCAACAGTTTGCGGCCAGCCGCCAAAAGCAACAAATTTGCACCAAAAAATTGAAATTTCAATGAAAAATTTTTGACCTAAATTTTTGATTAAAGTTTAAACTTGCCCTGGGGGATATTTAAAAAAATAACAATACTTTTTGGAATCCCCAGGGCAAGCTTATTAATTATATCAAGGCCAGAAAGTGCCATTTTTCTTCCAACAGTTTGCGGCCAGCCGCCAAAAGCAACAAATTTGCACCAAAAAATTGAAATTTCAATGAAAAATTTTTGACCTAAATTTTTGATTAAAGTTAAAACTTGCCCTGGGGGATATTTAATAAAATAACAATACTTTTTGGAATCCCCAGGGCAAGCTTATTAATTATATCAAGGCCAGAAAGTGCCATTTTTCTTCCAACAGTTTGCGGCCAGCCGCCAAAAGCAACAAATTTGCACCAAAAAATTGAAATTTCAATGAAAAATTTTTGACCTAAATTTTTGATTACAGTATAAACTTGCCCTGGGAAATATTAAATAAAATAACAATACTTTTTGGAATCCCCAGGGCAAGCTTATTAATTATATCAAGTCCAAAATGTGCCATTTTTCTTCCAACAGTTTGCGGCCAGCCGCCAAAAGCAACAAAATTGCACCAAAAAATTGAAATTTCAATGAAAAATTTTTGACCTAAATTTTTGATTAAAGTTTAAACTTGCCCTGGGGGATATTAAATAAAATAACAATACTTTTTGGAATCCCCAGGGCAAGCTTATTAATTATATCAAGGCCAGAAAGTGCCATTTTTCTTCCAACAGTTTGCGGCCATCCGCCAAAAGCAACAAATTTGCACCAAAAAATTGAAATTTCAATGAAAAATTTTTGACCTAAATTTTTGATTAAAGTTTAAACTTGCCCTGGGGGATATTTTATAAAATAACAATACTTTTTGGAATCCCCAGGGCAAGCTTATTAATTATATCAAGGCCAGAAAGTGCCATTTTTCTTCCAACAGTTTGCGGCCAGCCGCCAAAAGCAACAAATTTGCACCAAAAAATTGAAATTTCAATGAAAAATTTTTGACCTAAATTTTTGATTAAAGTTTAAACTTGCCCTGGGGGATATTTTATAAAATAACAATACTTTTTGGAATCCCCAGGGCAAGCTTATTAATTATATCAAGGCCAGAAAGTGCCATTTTTCTTCCAACAGTTTGCGGCCATCCGCCAAAAGCAACAAATTTGCACCAAAAAATTGAAATTTCAATGAAAAATTTTTGACCTAAATTTTTGATTAAAGTTTAAACTTGCCTGGGGGATATTTTATAAAATAACAATACTTTTTGGAATCCCCAGGGCAAGCTTATTAATTATATCAAGGCCAGAAAGTGCCATTTTTCTTCCAACAGTTTGCGGCCAGCCGCCAAAAGCAACATATTTGCACCAAAAAATTGAAATTTCAATGAAAAATTTTTGACCTAAATTTTTGATTAAAGTTTAAACTTGCCCTGGGGGATATTTAATAAAATAACAATACTTTTTGGAATCCCCAGGGCAAGCTTATTAATTATATCAGGGCCAGAAAGTGCCATTTTTCTTCCAACAGTTTGCGGCCAGCCGCCAAAAGCAACAAAATTGCACCAAAAAAATTGAAATTTCAAAATAAAATTTTCAATGTAAATTTTTGATTACTGTTAAAACTTGCCCCAGGGGATATTTAATAAAATAACAATACTTTTTGGAATCCCTGGGACTAGCTTATTAATTATTTCAAGGCCAGAAAGTGCCATTTTTCTTCCAACAGTTTGCGGCCAGCCGCCAAAAGCAACAAAATTGCACCAAAAAAATTGAAAATTCAAAGAATAGTTTTTGACCTAAATTTTTTATTACAGTATAAACTTGCCCCAGGGGATATAAAATAAAATAACAATACTTTTTTGAATCCCTGGGGCTAGCTTATTAATTATTTCAAGGCCAGAAAGTGCCATTTTTCTTCCAACAGTTTGCGGCCAGCCGCCAAAAGCAACATATTTGCACCAAAAAATTGAAATTTCAATGAAAAATTTTTGACCTAAATTTTTGATTAAAGTTTAAACTTGCCCTGGGGGATATTTAATAAAATAACAATACTTTTTGGAATCCCCAGGGCAAGCTTATTAATTATATCAGGGCCAGAAAGTGCCATTTTTCTTCCAACAGTTTGCGGCCAGCCGCCAAAAGCAACAAAATTGCACCAAAAAAATTGAAATTTCAAAATAAAATTTTCAATGTAAATTTTTGATTACTGTTTAAACTTGCCCCAGGGGATATTTAATAAAATAACAATACTTTTTGGAATCCCTGGGACTAGCTTATTAATTATTTCAAGGCCAGAAAGTGCCATTTTTCTTCCAACAGTTTGCGGCCAGCCGCCAAAAGCAACAAAATTGCACCAAAAAAATTGAAAATTCAAAGAATAGTTTTTGACCTAAATTTTTTATTACAGTATAAACTTGCCCCAGGGGATATAAAATAAAATAACAATACTTTTTTGAATCCCTGGGGCTAGCTTATTAATTATTTCAAGGCCAGAAAGTGCCATTTTTCTTCCAACAGTTTGCGGCCAGCCGCCAAAAGCAACATATTTGCACCAAAAAATTGAAATTTCAATGAAAAATTTTTGACCTAAATTTTTGATTAAAGTTTAAACTTGCCCTGGGGGATATTTAATAAAATAACAATACTTTTTGGAATCCCCAGGGCAAGCTTATTAATTATATCAGGGCCAGAAAGTGCCATTTTTCTTCCAACAGTTTGCGGCCAGCCGCCAAAAGCAACAAAATTGCACCAAAAAAATTGAAATTTCAAAATAAAATTTTCAATGTAAATTTTTGATTACTGTTTAAACTTGCCCCAGGGGATATTTAATAAAATAACAATACTTTTTGGAATCCCTGGGACTAGCTTATTAATTATTTCAAGGCCAGAAAGTGCCATTTTCCTTACAACAGTTTGCAGCCAGCCGCCAAAAGCATCAAAATTGCACCAAAAAAATTGAAAATTCAAAGGAAAATTTTCAATGTAAATTTTTGATTATTGTTTAAACTTGCACCAGGGGATATTTAATAAAATAGCAAAACTTTTTGGAATCCCCAGGGCAAGCTTATTAAATATATCAAGGCCAGAATGTGCCATTTTCCTTCCAACAGTTTGCGGACAGCCGCCAAAAGCAACAAAATTGCACCAAAAAAAGTGAAATTTCATAGAAAATTTTGACAATGTAAATTTTTGATAATTGTTTAAACTTGCCCTGGGGGATATTAAATAAAATAACAATACTTTTTGGAATCCGCAGGGCAGGCTTATTAATTATATCAAGGCCAAAATGTGCTATTTTGCTTCCAACAGTTTGCGGCCAGCCGCCAAAAGCAACAAAATTGCACCAAAAAAATTGAAATTTCAAAGGAAAATTTTCAATGTAAATTTTTACTTACAGTATAAACTTGCCCTGGGGGATATTTAATAAAATAGCAATACTTTTTGGAATCCCTGGGGCTAGCTTATTAATTATATCAAGGCCAAAATGTGCTATTTTGCTTCCAACAGTTTGCGGCCAGCCGCCAAAAGCAACAAAATTGCACCAAAAAAATTGAAATTTCAAAGGAAAATTTTCAATGTAAATTTTTACTTACAGTATAAACTTGCCCTGGGGGATATTTAATAAAATAGCAATACTTTTTGGAATCCCTGGGGCTAGCTTATTAATTATTTCAAAGCCAAAATGTGCCATTTTCCTTCCAACAGTTTGCGGCCAGCCGCCAAAAGCAACAAAATTGCACCAAAAAAAGTGAAATTTCATAGAAAATTTTGACAATGTAAATTTTTGATAATTGTTTAAACTTGCCCTGGGGGATATTTAATAAAATAACAATACTTTTTGGAATCCCCAGGGCAAGCTTATTAATTATATCAGGGCCAGAAAGTGCCATTTTTCTTCCAACAGTTTGCGGCCAGCCGCCAAAAGCAACAAAATTGCACCAAAAAAATTGAAATTTCAAAATAAAATTTTCAATGTAAATTTTTGATTACTGTTTAAACTTGCCCCAGGGGATATTTAATAAAATAACAATACTTTTTGGAATCCCTGGGACTAGCTTATTAATTATTTCAAGGCCAGAAAGTGCCATTTTTCTTCCAACAGTTTGCGGCCAGCCGCCAAAAGCAACAAAATTGCACCAAAAAAATTGAAAATTCAAAGAATAGTTTTTGACCTAAATTTTTTATTACAGTATAAACTTGCCCCAGGGGATATAAAATAAAATAACAATACTTTTTTGAATCCCTGGGGCTAGCTTATTAATTATTTCAAGGCCAGAAAGTGCCATTTTTCTTCCAACAGTTTGCGGCCAGCCGCCAAAAGCAACATATTTGCACCAAAAAATTGAAATTTCAATGAAAAATTTTTGACCTAAATTTTTGATTAAAGTTTAAACTTGCCCTGGGGGATATTTAATAAAATAACAATACTTTTTGGAATCCCCAGGGCAAGCTTATTAATTATATCAGGGCCAGAAAGTGCCATTTTTCTTCCAACAGTTTGCGGCCAGCCGCCAAAAGCAACAAAATTGCACCAAAAAAATTGAAATTTCAAAATAAAATTTTCAATGTAAATTTTTGATTACTGTTTAAACTTGCCCCAGGGGATATTTAATAAAATAACAATACTTTTTGGAATCCCTGGGACTAGCTTATTAATTATTTCAAGGCCAGAAAGTGCCATTTTCCTTCCAACAGTTTGCAGCCAGCCGCCAAAAGCATCAAAATTGCACCAAAAAAATTGAAAATTCAAAGGAAAATTTTCAATGTAAATTTTTGATTATTGTTTAAACTTGCACCAGGGGATATTTAATAAAATAGCAAAACTTTTTGGAATCCCCAGGGCAAGCTTATTAAATATATCAAGGCCAGAATGTGCCATTTTCCTTCCAACAGTTTGCGGACAGCCGCCAAAAGCAACAAAATTGCACCAAAAAAAGTGAAATTTCAAAGGAAAATTTTCAATGTAAATTTTTGATAATTGTTTAAACTTGCCCTGGGGGATATTAAATAAAATAACAATACTTTTTGGAATCCGCAGGGCAGGCTTATTAATTATATCAAGGCCAAAATGTGCTATTTTGCTTCCAACAGTTTGCGGCCAGCCGCCAAAAGCAACAAAATTGCACCAAAAAAATTGAAATTTCAAAGGAAAATTTTCAATGTAAATTTTTACTTACAGTATAAACTTGCCCTGGGGGATATTTAATAAAATAGCAATACTTTTTGGAATCCCTGGGGCTAGCTTATTAATTATATCAAGGCCAAAATGTGCTATTTTGCTTCCAACAGTTTGCGGCCAGCCGCCAAAAGCAACAAAATTGCACCAAAAAAATTGAAATTTCAAAGGAAAATTTTCAATGTAAATTTTTACTTACAGTATAAACTTGCCCTGGGGGATATTTAATAAAATAGCAATACTTTTTGGAATCCCTGGGGCTAGCTTATTAATTATTTCAAAGCCAAAATGTGCCATTTTCCTTCCAACAGTTTGCGGCCAGCCGCCAAAAGCAACAAAATTGCACCAAAAAAAGTGAAATTTCATAGAAAATTTTGACAATGTAAATTTTTGATAATTGTTTAAACTTGCCCTGGGGGATATTAAATAAAATAACAATACTTTTTGGAATCCCCAGGGCAAGCTTATTAATTATATCAAGGCCAAAATGTGCTATTTTGCTTCCAACAGTTTGCGGCCAGCCGCCAAAAGCAACAAAATTGCACCAAAAAAAGTGAAATTTCATAGAAAATTTTGACAATGTAAATTTTTGATAATTGTTTAAACTTGCCCTGGGGGATATTAAATAAAATAACAATACTTTTTGGAATCCCCAGGGCAAGCTTATTAATTATATCAAGGCCAAAATGTGCTATTTTGCTTCCAACAGTTTGCGGCCAGCCGCCAAAAGCAACAAAATTGCACCAAAAAAATTGAAATTTCAAAGGAAAATTTTCAATGTAAATTTTTACTTACAGTATAAACTTGCCCTGGGGGTTATTTAATAAAATAGCAATACTTTTTGGAATCCCTGGGGCTAGCTTATTAATTATTTCAAGGCCAAAATGTGCCATTTTGCTTCCAACAGTTTGCGGCCAGCCGCCAAAAGCAACAAAATTGCACCAAAAAAATTGAAATTTCAAAGGAAAATTTTCAATGTAATTATTTGATTATTGTTTAAACTTGCCCTGGGGGATATTTAATAAAATAGTAATACTTTTTGGAATCCCTGGGGCAAGCTTATTAATTATTTCAAGGCCAGAATGTGCCATTTTTGCTTCCAACAGTTTGCGACCAGCCGCCAAAAGCAACAAAATTGCACCAAAAAAATTGAAATTTCAAAGGAAAATTTCCAATGTAATTTTTTACTTACAGTATAAACTTGCCCTGGGGGATATTTAATAAAATAGCAATACTTTTTGGAATCCCTGGGGCTAGCTTATTAATTATTTCAAGGCCAAAATGTGCCATTTTCCTTCCAACAGTTTGCGGACAGCCGCCAAAAGCAGCAAAATTGCACCAATAAAATTGAAATTTCAAAGAAAATTTTGACAATGTAATTTTTTGATTATTGTTTAAACTTGCCCTGGGGGATATTTAATAAAATAGCAATACTTTTTGGAATCCCTGGGGCTAGCTTATTAATTATATCAAGGCCAAAATGTGCCATTTTCCTTCCAACAGTTTGCGGACAGCCGCCAAAAGCAACAAAATTGCACCAAAAAAATTGAAATTTCAAAGAAAATTTTGACAATGTAATTTTTTGATTATTGTTTAAACTTGCCCTGGGGGATATTTAATAAAATAGCAATACTTTTTGGAATCCCCAGGGCAAGCTTATTAATTATTTCAAGGCCAAAATGTGCCATTTTCCTTCCAACAGTTTGCGGACAGCCGCCAAAAGCAGCAAAATTGCACCAATAAAATTGAAATTTCAAAGAAAATTTTGACAATGTAATTTTTTGATTATTGTTTAAACTTGCCCTGGGGGATATTTAATAAAATAGCAATACTTTTTGGAATCCCCAGGGCAAGCTTATTAATTATATCAAGGCAAAAAAGTGCCATTTTTTTTCTAACACTTTTCGGACAGCCGCCAAAAGCAACAAAAATGCACCAAAAAAATTGAAATTTCAATGAAAAATTTTCAATGTAAATTTTTTATAACAGAATAAACTTGTTCCAGGGGATATTAAACAAAATAACAATACTTTTTAGAATCCCTGGAACAAGCTTTTTAATTATATCAAGGCAAAAAAGTGCCATTTTTTTTCTAACACTTTTCGGACAGCCGCCAAAAGCAACAAAAATGCACCAAAAAAATTGAAATTTCAATGAAAAATTTTCAATGTAAATTTTTTATAACAGAATAAACTTGTTCCAGGGGATATTCAACACAATAACAATACTTTTTAGAATCCCTGGAACAAGCTTTTTAATTATATCAAGGCAAAAAAGTGCCATTTTTTTTCTAACACTTTTCGGACAGCCGCCAAAAGCAACAAAAATGCACCAAAAAAATTGAAATTTCAATGAAAAATTTTCAATGTAAATTTTTTATAACAGAATAAACTTGTTCCAGGGGATATTCAACACAATAACAATACTTTTTAGAATCCCTGGAACAAGCTTTTTAATTATATCAAGGCAAAAAAGTGCCATTTTTTTTCTAACACTTTTCGGACAGCCGCCAAAAGCAACAAAAATGCACCAAAAAAATTGAAATTTCAATGAAAAATTTTCAATGTAAATTTTTTATAACAGAATAAACTTGTTCCAGGGGATATTAAACAAAATAACAATACTTTTTAGAATCCCTGGAACAAGCTTTTTAATTATATCAAGGCAAAAAAGTGCCATTTTTTTTCTAACACTTTTCGGACAGCCGCCAAAAGCAACAAAAATGCACCAAAAAAATTGAAATTTCAATGAAAAATTTTCAATGTAAATTTTTTATAACAGAATAAACTTGTTCCAGGGGATATTAAACAAAATAACAATACTTTTTAGAATCCCTGGAACAAGCTTTTTAATTATATCAAGGCAAAAAAGTGCCATTTTTTTTCTAACACTTTTCGGACAGCCGCCAAAAGCAACAAAAATGCACCAAAAAAATTGAAATTTCAATGAAAAATTTTCAATGTAAATTTTTTATAACAGAATAAACTTGTTCCAGGGGATATTAAACAAAATAACAATACTTTTTAGAATCCCTGGAACAAGCTTTTTAATTATATCAAGGCAAAAAAGTGCCATTTTTTTTCTAACACTTTTCGGACAGCCGCCAAAAGCAACAAAAATGCACCAAAAAAATTGAAATTTCAATGAAAAATTTTCAATGTAAATTTTTTATAACAGAATAAACTTGTTCCAGGGGATATTCAACACAATAACAATACTTTTTAGAATCCCTGGAACAAGCTTTTTAATTATATCAAGGCAAAAAAGTGCCATTTTTTTTCTAACACTTTTCGGACAGCCGCCAAAAGCAACAAAAATGCACCAAAAAAATTGAAATTTCAATGAAAAATTTTCAATGTAAATTTTTTATAACAGAATAAACTTGTTCCAGGGGATATTAAACAAAATAACAATACTTTTTAGAATCCCTGGAACAAGCTTTTTAATTATATCAAGGCAAAAAAGTGCCATTTTTTTTCTAACACTTTTCGGACAGCCGCCAAAAGCAACAAAAATGCACCAAAAAAATTGAAATTTCAATGAAAAATTTTCAATGTAAATTTTTTATAACAGAATAAACTTATCCCAGGGGATATTAAACAAAATAACAATACTTTTTAGAATCCCTGGAACAAGCTTTTTAATTATATCAAGGCAAAAAAGTGCCATTTTTTTTCTAACACTTTTCGGACAGCCGCCAAAAGCAACAAAAATGCACCAAAAAAATTGAAATTTCAATGAAAAATTTTCAATGTAAATTTTGTATTACAGAATAAACTTGTTCCAGGGGATATTAAACACAATAACAATACTTTTTAGAATCCCTGGAACAAGCTTTTTAATTAAATCAAGGCAAAAAAGTGCCATTTTTTTTCTAACACTTTTCGGACAGCCGCCAAAAGCAACAAAAATGCACAAAAAAAATTGAAATTTCAATGAAAAATTTTCAATGTAAATTTTTTATAACAGAATAAACTTGTTCCTGGGGATATTCAACACAATAAAAATACTTTTTAGAATCCCTGGAACAAGCTTTTTAATTATATCAAGGCATAAAAGTGCCATTTTTTTTCTAACACTTTTCGGACAGCCGCCAAAAGCAACAAAAATGCACCAAAAGAATTGAAATTTCAATGAAAAATTTTCAATGTAAATTTTGTATTACAGAATAAACTTGTTCCAGGGGATATTAAACACAATAACAATACTTTTTAGAATCCCTGGAACAAGCTTTTTAATTAAATCAAGGCAAAAAAGTGCCATTTTTTTTCTAACACTTTTCGGACAGCCGCCAAAAGCAACAAAAATGCACCAAAAAAATTGAAATTTCAATGAAAAATTTTCAATGTAAATTTTGTATTACAGAATAAACTTGTTCCAGGGGATATTCAACACAATAACAATACTTTTTAGAATCCCTGGAACAAGCTTTTTAATTATATCAAGGCATAAAAGTGCCATTTTTTTCTAACACTTTTCGGACAGCCGCCAAAAGCAACAAAAATGCACCAAAAAAATTGAAATTTCAATGAAAAATTTTCAATGTAAATTTTGTATTACAGAATAAACTTGTTCCAGGGGATATTCAACACAATAACAATACTTTTTAGAATCCCTGGAACAAGCTTTTTAATTATATCAAGGCAAAAAAGTGCCATTTTTTTTCTAACACTTTTCGGACAGCCGCCAAAAGCAACAAAAATGCACCAAAAAAATTGAAATTTCAATGAAAAATTTTCAATGTAAATTTTTTATAACAGAATAAACTTGTTCCAGGGGATATTCAACACAATAACAATACTTTTTAGAATCCCTGGAACAAGCTTTTTAATTATATCAAGGCAAAAAAGTGCCATTTTTTTTCTAACACTTTTCGGACAGCCGCCAAAAGCAACAAAAATGCACCAAAAAAATTGAAATTTCAATGAAAAATTTTCAATGTAAATTTTGTATTACAGAATAAACTTATCCCAGGGGATATTAAACAAAATAACAATACTTTTTAGAATCCCTGGAACAAGCTTTTTAATTATATCAAGGCCAAAATGTGCCATTTTCCTTCCAACGGTTTGCGGCCAGCCGCCAAAAGCAACAAAATTGCACCAAAAAAATTGAAATTTCAATGAAAAATTTTCAATGTAAATTTTTTATAACAGAATAAACTTGTTCCAGGGGATATTAAACAAAATAAAAATACTTTTTGGAATCCCCAGGGCAAGCTTATTAATTATATCAAGGCCAAAATGTGCCATTTTTTTTCTAACACTTTTCGGACAGCCGCCAAAAGCAACAAAATTGCACCAAAAAAATTGAAATTTCAAAGCAAAATTTTCAATGTAATTTTTTGATTATTGTTTAAACTTGCCCTGGGGGATATTTAATAAAATAGCAATACTTTTTGGAATCCCCAGGGCAAGCTTATTAATTATTTCAAGGCCAAAATGTGCCATTTTCCTTCCAACAGTTTGCGGACAGCCGCCAAAAGCAGCAAAATTGCACCAATAAAATTGAAATTTCAAAGAAAATTTTGACAATGTAATTTTTTGATTATTGTTTAAACTTGCCCTGGGGGATATTAAACAAAATAACAATACTTTTTAGAATCCCTGGAACAAGCTTTTTAATTATATCAAGGCAAAAAAGTGCCATTTTTTT
This sequence comes from Panagrolaimus sp. LJ2414, assembly GCA_024447195.1. Lineage (NCBI taxonomy): Eukaryota > Metazoa > Nematoda > Chromadorea > Rhabditida > Panagrolaimidae > Panagrolaimus > Panagrolaimus sp. LJ2414. Next base: position 2,439,354 of record JAMRXY010000017.1, read on the forward strand.
TCTAACACTTTTCGGACAGCCGCCAAAAGCAACAAAAATGCACCAAAAAAATTGAAATTTCAATGAAAAATTTTCAATGTAAATTTTTTATAACAGAATAAACTTGTTCCAGGGGATATTCAACACAATAACAATACTTTTTAGAATCCCTGGAACAAGCTTTTTAATTATATCAAGGCAAAAAAGTGCCATTTTTTTTCTAACACTTTTCGGACAGCCGCCAAAAGCAACAAAAATGCACCAAAAAAATTGAAATTTCAATGAAAAATTTTCAATGTAAATTTTTTATAACAGAATAAACTTGTTCCAGGGGATATTAAACAAAATAAAAATACTTTTTGGAATCCCCAGGGCAAGCTTATTAATTATATCAAGGCCAAAATGTGCCATTTTCCTTCCAACGGTTTGCGGCCAGCCGCCAAAAGCAACAAAATTGCACCAAAAAAATTGAAATTTCAATGAAAAATTTTCAATGTAAATTTTTTATAACAGAATAAACTTGTTCCAGGGGATATTAAACAAAATAAAAATACTTTTTGGAATCCCCAGGGCAAGCTTATTAATTATATCAAGGCAAAAAAGTGCCATTTTTTTTCTAACACTTTTCGGACAGCCGCCAAAAGCAACAAAAATGCACCAAAAAAATTGAAATTTCAATGAAAAATTTTCAATGTAAATTTTTTATAACAGAATAAACTTGTTCCAGGGGATATTCAACACAATAACAATACTTTTTAGAATCCCTGGAACAAGCTTTTTAATTATATCAAGGCAAAAAAGTGCCATTTTTTTTCTAACACTTTTCGGACAGCCGCCAAAAGCAACAAAAATGCACCAAAAAAATTGAAATTTCAATGAAAAATTTTCAATGTAAATTTTTTATAACAGAATAAACTTGTTCCAGGGGATATTCAACACAATAACAATACTTTTTAGAATCCCTGGAACAAGCTTTTTAATTATATCAAGGCAAAAAAGTGCCATTTTTTTTCTAACACTTTTCGGACAGCCGCCAAAAGCAACAAAAATGCACCAAAAAAATTGAAATTTCAATGAAAAATTTTCAATGTAAATTTTTTATAACAGAATAAACTTGTTCCAGGGGATATTAAACACAATAACAATACTTTTTAGAATCCCTGGAACAAGCTTTTTAATTATATCAAGGCAAAAAAGTGCCATTTTTTTTCTAACACTTTTCGGACAGCCGCCAAAAGCAACAAAAATGCACCAAAAAAATTGAAATTTCAATGAAAAATTTTCAATGTAAATTTTGTATTACAGAATAAACTTGTTCCAGGGGATATTAAACACAATAACAATACTTTTTAGAATCCCTGGAACAAGCTTTTTAATTATATCAAGGCAAAAAAGTGCCATTTTTTTTCTAACACTTTTCGGACAGCCGCCAAAAGCAACAAAAATGCACCAAAAAAATTGAAATTTCAATGAAAAATTTTCAATGTAAATTTTGTATTACAGAATAAACTTGTTCCAGGGGATATTAAACACAATAACAATACTTTTTAGAATCCCTGGAACAAGCTTTTTAATTAAATCAAGGCAAAAAAGTGCCATTTTTTTTCTAACACTTTTCGGACAGCCGCCAAAAGCAACAAAAATGCACCAAAAAAATTGAAATTTCAATGAAAAATTTTCAATGTAAATTTTTTATAACAGAATAAACTTGTTCCTGGGGATATTCAACACAATAAAAATACTTTTTAGAATCCCTGGAACAAGCTTTTTAATTATATCAAGGCATAAAAGTGCCATTTTTTTTCTAACACTTTTCGGACAGCCGCCAAAAGCAACAAAAATGCACCAAAAGAATTGAAATTTCAATGAAAAATTTTCAATGTAAATTTTGTATTACAGAATAAACTTGTTCCAGGGGATATTAAACACAATAACAATACTTTTTAGAATCCCTGGAACAAGCTTTTTAATTAAATCAAGGCAAAAAAGTGCCATTTTTTTTCTAACACTTTTCGGACAGCCGCCAAAAGCAACAAAAATGCACCAAAAAAATTGAAATTTCAATGAAAAATTTTCAATGTAAATTTTGTATTACAGAATAAACTTGTTCCAGGGGATATTCAACACAATAACAATACTTTTTAGAATCCCTGGAACAAGCTTTTTAATTATATCAAGGCAAAAAAGTGCCATTTTTTTTCTAACACTTTTCGGACAGCCGCCAAAAGCAACAAAAATGCACCAAAAGAATTGAAATTTCAATGAAAAATTTTCAATGTAAATTTTGTATTACAGAATAAACTTGTTCCAGGGGATATTAAACACAATAACAATACTTTTTAGAATCCCTGGAACAAGCTTTTTAATTATTTCAAGGCAAAAAAGTGCCATTTTTTTTCTAACACTTTTCGGACAGCCGCCAAAAGCAACAAAAATGCACCAAAAAAATTGAAATTTCAATGAAAAATTTTCAATGTAAATTTTGTATTACAGAATAAACTTGTTCCAGGGGATATTCAACACAATAACAATACTTTTTAGAATCCCTGGAACAAGCTTTTTAATTATTTCAAGGCAAAAAAGTGCCATTTTTTTTCTAACACTTTTCGGACAGCCGCCAAAAGCAACAAAAATGCACCAAAAAAATTGAAATTTCAATGAAAAATTTTCAATGTAAATTTTGTATTACAGAATAAACTTGTTCCAGGGGATATTCAACACAAAAACAATACTTTTTAGAATCCCTGGAACAAGCTTTTTAATTATTTCAAGGCAAAAAAGTGCCATTTTTTTTCTAACACTTTTCGGACAGCCGCCAAAAGCAACAAAAATGCACCAAAAAAATTGAAATTTCAATGAAAAATTTTCAATGTAAATTTTGTATTACAGAATAAACTTGTTCCAGGGGATATTCAACACAATAACAATACTTTTTAGAATCCCTGGAACAAGCTTTTTAATTATATCAAGGCAAAAAAGTGCCATTTTTTTTCTAACACTTTTCGGACAGCCGCCAAAAGCAACAAAAATGCACCAAAAAAATTGAAATTTCAATGAAAAATTTTCAATGTAAATTTTGTATTACAGAATAAACTTGTTCCAGGGGATATTCAACACAATAACAATACTTTTTAGAATCCCTGGAACAAGCTTTTTAATTATTTCAAGGCAAAAAAGTGCCATTTTTTTTCTAACACTTTTCGGACAGCCGCCAAAAGCAACAAAAATGCACCAAAAAAATTGAAATTTCAATGAAAAATTTTCAATGTAAATTTTGTATTACAGAATAAACTTGTTCCAGGGGATATTCAACACAAAAACAATACTTTTTAGAATCCCTGGAACAAGCTTTTTAATTATTTCAAGGCAAAAAAGTGCCATTTTTTTTCTAACACTTTTCGGACAGCCGCCAAAAGCAACAAAAATGCACCAAAAAAATTGAAATTTCAATGAAAAATTTTCAATGTAAATTTTGTATTACAGAATAAACTTGTTCCAGGGGATATTCAACACAATAACAATACTTTTTAGAATCCCTGGAACAAGCTTTTTAATTATATCAAGGCAAAAAAGTGCCATTTTTTTTCTAACACTTTTCGGACAGCCGCCAAAAGCAACAAAAATGCACCAAAAAAATTGAAATTTCAATGAAAAATTTTCAATGTAAATTTTGTATTACAGAATAAACTTGTTCCAGGGGATATTCAACACAATAACAATACTTTTTAGAATCCCTGGAACAAGCTTTTTAATTATTTCAAGGCAAAAAAGTGCCATTTTTTTTCTAACACTTTTCGGACAGCCGCCAAAAGCAACAAAAATGCACCAAAAAAATTGAAATTTCAATGAAAAATTTTCAATGTAAATTTTGTATTACAGAATAAACTTGTTCCAGGGGATATTCAACACAAAAACAATACTTTTTAGAATCCCTGGAACAAGCTTTTTAATTATTTCAAGGCAAAAAAGTGCCATTTTTTTTCTAACACTTTTCGGACAGCCGCCAAAAGCAACAAAAATGCACCAAAAAAATTGAAATTTCAATGAAAAATTTTCAATGTAAATTTTGTATTACAGAATAAACTTGTTCCAGGGGATATTAAACAAAATAAAAATACTTTTTAGAATCCCTGGAACAAGCTTTTTAATTATATCAAGGCAAAAAAGTGCCATTTTTTTCTAACACTTTTCGGACAGCCGCCAAAAGCAACAAAAATGCACCAAAAAAATTGAAATTTCAATGAAAAATTTTCAATGTAAATTTTGTATTACAGAATAAACTTGTTCCAGGGGATATTCAACACAATAACAATACTTTTTAGAATCCCTGGAACAAGCTTTTTAATTATATCAAGGCATAAAAGTGCCATTTTTTTTCTAACACTTTTCGGACAGCCGCCAAAAGCAACAAAAATGCACCAAAAAAATTGAAATTTCAATGAAAAATTTTCAATGTAAATTTTGTATTACAGAATAAACTTGTTCCAGGGGATATTCAACACAATAACAATACTTTTTAGAATCCCTGGAACAAGCTTTTTAATTATATCAAGGCAAAAAAGTGCCATTTTTTTTCTAACACTTTTCGGACAGCCGCCAAAAGCAACAAAAATGCACCAAAAAAATTGAAATTTCAATGAAAAATTTTCAATGTAAATTTTGTATTACAGAATAAACTTATCCCAGGGGATATTAAACAAAATAAAAATACTTTTTAGAATCCCTGGAACAAGCTTTTTAATTATTTCAAGGCAAAAAAGTGCCATTTTTTTTCTAACACTTTTCGGACAGCCGCCAAAAGCAACAAAAATGCACCAAAAAAATTGAAATTTCAATGAAAAATTTTCAATGTAAATTTTGTATTACAGAATAAACTTATCCCAGGGGATATTAAACAAAATAAAAATACTTTTTAGAATCCCTGGAACAAGCTTTTTAATTATATCAAGGCAAAAAAGTGCCATTTTTTTTCTAACACTTTTCGGACAGCCGCCAAAAGCAACAAAAATGCACCAAAAAAATTGAAATTTCAATGAAAAATTTTCAATGTAAATTTTGTATTACAGAATAAACTTGTTCCAGGGGATATTAAACACAATAACAATACTTTTTAGAATCCCTGGAACAAGCTTTTTAATTAAATCAAGGCAAAAAAGTGCCATTTTTTTTCTAACACTTTTCGGACAGCCGCCAAAAGCAACAAAAATGCACCAAAAAAATTGAAATTTCAATGAAAAATTTTCAATGTAAATTTTTTATAACAGAATAAACTTGTTCCTGGGGATATTCAACGCAATAAAAATACTTTTTAGAATCCCTGGAACAAGCTTTTTAATTATATCAAGGCATAAAAGTGCCATTTTTTTTCTAACACTTTTCGGACAGCCGCCAAAAGCAACAAAAATGCACCAAAAAAATTGAAATTTCAATGAAAAATTTTCAATGTAAATTTTGTATTACAGAATAAACTTGTTCCAGGGGATATTAAACACAATAACAATACTTTTTAGAATCCCTGGAACAAGCTTTTTAATTAAATCAAGGCAAAAAAGTGCCATTTTTTTTCTAACACTTTTCGGACAGCCGCCAAAAGCAACAAAAATGCACCAAAAAAATTGAAATTTCAATGAAAAATTTTCAATGTAAATTTTGTATTACAGAATAAACTTGTTCCAGGGGATATTCAACACAATAACAATACTTTTTAGAATCCCTGGAACAAGCTTTTTAATTATATCAAGGCAAAAAAGTGCCATTTTTTTTCTAACACTTTTCGGACAGCCGCCAAAAGCAACAAAAATGCACCAAAAAAATTGAAATTTCAATGAAAAATTTTCAATGTAAATTTTGTATTACAGAATAAACTTGTTCCAGGGGATATTCAACACAATAACAATACTTTTTAGAATCCCTGGAACAAGCTTTTTAATTATATCAAGGCAAAAAAGTGCCATTTTTTTTCTAACACTTTTCGGACAGCCGCCAAAAGCAACAAAAATGCACCAAAAAAATTGAAATTTCAATGAAAAATTTTCAATGTAAATTTTGTATTACAGAATAAACTTGTTCCAGGGGATATTCAACACAATAACAATACTTTTTAGAATCCCTGGAACAAGCTTTTTAATTATATCAAGGCAAAAAAGTGCCATTTTTTTTCTAACACTTTTCGGACAGCCGCCAAAAGCAACAAAAATGCACCAAAAAAATTGAAATTTCAATGAAAAATTTTCAATGTAAATTTTGTATTACAGAATAAACTTGTTCCAGGGGATATTCAACACAATAACAATACTTTTTAGAATCCCTGGAACAAGCTTTTTAATTATATCAAGGCAAAAAAGTGCCATTTTTTTTCTAACACTTTTCGGACAGCCGCCAAAAGCAACAAAAATGCACCAAAAAAATTGAAATTTCAATGAAAAATTTTCAATGTAAATTTTGTATTACAGAATAAACTTGTTCCAGGGGATATTCAACACAATAACAATACTTTTTAGAATCCCTGGAACAAGCTTTTTAATTATTTCAAGGCAAAAAAGTGCCATTTTTTTTCTAACACTTTTCGGACAGCCGCCAAAAGCAACAAAAATGCACCAAAAAAATTGAAATTTCAATGAAAAATTTTCAATGTAAATTTTGTATTACAGAATAAACTTGTTCCAGGGGATATTAAACAAAATAAAAATACTTTTTAGAATCCCTGGAACAAGCTTTTTAATTATTTCAAGGCAAAAAAGTGCCATTTTTTTTCTAACACTTTTCGGACAGCCGCCAAAAGCAACAAAAATGCACCAAAAAAATTGAAATTTCAATGAAAAATTTTCAATGTAAATTTTTTATAACAGAAAAAACTTATCCCAGGGGATATTAAACAAAATAAAAATACTTTTTAGAATCCCTGGAACAAGCTTTTTAATTATATCAAGGCAAAAAAGTGCCATTTTTTTTCTAACACTTTTCGGACAGCCGCCAAAAGCAACAAAAATGCACCAAAAAAATTGAAATTTCAATGAAAAATTTTCAATGTAAATTTTTTATAACAGAATAAACTTGTTCCAGGGGATATTCAACACAATAAAAATACTTTTTAGAATCCCTGGAACAAGCTTTTTAATTATATCAAGGCAAAAAAGTGCCATTTTTTTTCTAACACTTTTCGGACAGCCGCCAAAAGCAACAAAAATGCACCAAAAAAATTGAAATTTCAATGAAAAATTTTCAATGTAAATTTTTTATAACAGAATAAACTTGTTCCTGGGGATATTCAACACAATAAAAATACTTTTTAGAATCCCTGGAACAAGCTTTTTAATTATATCAAGGCATAAAAGTGCCATTTTTTTTCTAACACTTTTCGGACAGCCGCCAAAAGCAACAAAAATGCACCAAAAAAATTGAAATTTCAATGAAAAATTTTCAATGTAAATTTTGTATTACAGAATAAACTTGTTCCAGGGGATATTAAACAAAATAAAAATACTTTTTAGAATCCCTGGAACAAGCTTTTTAATTAAATCAAGGCAAAAAAGTGCCATTTTTTTTCTAACACTTTTCGGACAGCCGCCAAAAGCAACAAAAATGCACCAAAAAAATTGAAATTTCAATGAAAAATTTTCAATGTAAATTTTGTATTACAGAATAAACTTGTTCCAGGGGATATTAAACAAAATAAAAATACTTTTTAGAATCCCTGGAACAAGCTTTTTAATTAAATCAAGGCAAAAAAGTGCCATTTTTTTTCTAACACTTTTCGGACAGCCGCCAAAAGCAACAAAAATGCACCAAAAAAATTGAAATTTCAATGAAAAATTTTCAATGTAAATTTTTTATAACAGAATAAACTTGTTCCTGGGGATATTCAACACAATAAAAATACTTTTTAGAATCCCTGGAACAAGCTTTTTAATTATATCAAGGCATAAAAGTGCCATTTTTTTTCTAACACTTTTCGGACAGCCGCCAAAAGCAACAAAAATGCACCAAAAGAATTGAAATTTCAATGAAAAATTTTCAATGTAAATTTTGTATTACAGAATAAACTTGTTCCAGGGGATATTAAACACAATAACAATACTTTTTAGAATCCCTGGAACAAGCTTTTTAATTATATCAAGGCAAAAAAGTGCCATTTTTTTTCTAACACTTTTCGGACAGCCGCCAAAAGCAACAAAAATGCACCAAAAAAATTGAAATTTCAATGAAAAATTTTCAATGTAAATTTTGTATTACAGAATAAACTTGTTCCAGGGGATATTAAACACAATAACAATACTTTTTAGAATCCCTGGAACAAGCTTTTTAATTAAATCAAGGCAAAAAAGTGCCATTTTTTTTCTAACACTTTTCGGACAGCCGCCAAAAGCAACAAAAATGCACCAAAAAAATTGAAATTTCAATGAAAAATTTTCAATGTAAATTTTTTATAACAGAATAAACTTGTTCCTGGGGATATTCAACACAATAAAAATACTTTTTAGAATCCCTGGAACAAGCTTTTTAATTATATCAAGGCATAAAAGTGCCATTTTTTTTCTAACACTTTTCGGACAGCCGCCAAAAGCAACAAAAATGCACCAAAAAAATTGAAATTTCAATGAAAAATTTTCAATGTAAATTTTTTATAACAGAATAAACTTGTTCCTGGGGATATTCAACACAATAAAAATACTTTTTAGAATCCCTGGAACAAGCTTTTTAATTATATCAAGGCATAAAAGTGCCATTTTTTTTCTAACACTTTTCGGACAGCCGCCAAAAGCAACAAAAATGCACCAAAAAAATTGAAATTTCAATGAAAAATTTTCAATGTAAATTTTTTATAACAGAATAAACTTGTTCCTGGGGATATTCAACACAATAAAAATACTTTTTAGAATCCCTGGAACAAGCTTTTTAATTAAATCAAGGCAAAAAAGTGCCATTTTTTTTCTAACACTTTTCGGACAGCCGCCAAAAGCAACAAAAATGCACCAAAAAAATTGAAATTTCAATGAAAAATTTTCAATGTAAATTTTTTATAACAGAATAAACTTGTTCCTGGGGATATTCAACACAATAAAAATACTTTTTAGAATCCCTGGAACAAGCTTTTTAATTATATCAAGGCATAAAAGTGCCATTTTTTTTCTAACACTTTTCGGACAGCCGCCAAAAGCAACAAAAATGCACCAAAAAAATTGAAATTTCAATGAAAAATTTTCAATGTAAATTTTTTATAACAGAATAAACTTGTTCCTGGGGATATTCAACACAATAACAATACTTTTTAGAATCCCTGGAACAAGCTTTTTAATTATATCAAGGCATAAAAGTGCCATTTTTTTTCTAACACTTTTCGGACAGCCGCCAAAAGCAACAAAAATGCACCAAAAAAATTGAAATTTCAATGAAAAATTTTCAATGTAAATTTTGTATTACAGAATAAACTTGTTCCAGGGGATATTCAACACAATAACAATACTTTTTAGAATCCCTGGAACAAGCTTTTTAATTATATCAAGGCAAAAAAGTGCCATTTTTTTTCTAACACTTTTCGGACAGCCGCCAAAAGCAACAAAAATGCACCAAAAAAATTGAAATTTCAATGAAAAATTTTCAATGTAAATTTTGTATTACAGAATAAACTTGTTCCAGGGGATATTAAACACAATAACAATACTTTTTAGAATCCCTGGAACAAGCTTTTTAATTAAATCAAGGCAAAAAAGTGCCATTTTTTTTCTAACACTTTTCGGACAGCCGTCAAAAGCAACAAAAATGCACCAAAAAAATTGAAATTTCAATGAAAAATTTTCAATGTAAATTTTTTATAACAGAATAAACTTGTTCCTGGGGATATTCAACACAATAAAAATACTTTTTAGAATCCCTGGAACAAGCTTTTTAATTATATCAAGGCATAAAAGTGCCATTTTTTTTCTAACACTTTTCGGACAGCCGCCAAAAGCAACAAAAATGCACCAAAAGAATTGAAATTTCAATGAAAAATTTTCAATGTAAATTTTGTATTACAGAATAAACTTGTTCCAGGGGATATTAAACACAATAACAATACTTTTTAGAATCCCTGGAACAAGCTTTTTAATTAAATCAAGGCAAAAAAGTGCCATTTTTTTTCTAACACTTTTCGGACAGCCGCCAAAAGCAACAAAAATGCACCAAAAAAATTGAAATTTCAATGAAAAATTTTCAATGTAAATTTTGTATTACAGAATAAACTTGTTCCAGGGGATATTAAACACAATAACAATACTTTTTAGAATCCCTGGAACAAGCTTTTTAATTATATCAAGGCATAAAAGTGCCATTTTTTTTCTAACACTTTTCGGACAGCCGCCAAAAGCAACAAAAATGCACCAAAAAAATTGAAATTTCAATGAAAAATTTTCAATGTAAATTTTGTATTACAGAATAAACTTGTTCCAGGGGATATTCAACACAATAACAATACTTTTTAGAATCCCTGGAACAAGCTTTTTAATTAAATCAAGGCAAAAAAGTGCCATTTTTTTTCTAACACTTTTCGGACAGCCGCCAAAAGCAACAAAAATGCACCAAAAAAATTGAAATTTCAATGAAAAATTTTCAATGTAAATTTTGTATTACAGAATAAACTTGTTCCAGGGGATATTCAACACAATAACAATACTTTTTAGAATCCCTGGAACAAGCTTTTTAATTATATCAAGGCAAAAAAGTGCCATTTTTTTTCTAACACTTTTCGGACAGCCGCCAAAAGCAACAAAAATGCACCAAAAAAATTGAAATTTCAATGAAAAATTTTCAATGTAAATTTTGTATTACAGAATAAACTTGTTCCAGGGGATATTAAACAAAATAAAAATACTTTTTAGAATCCCTGGAACAAGCTTTTTAATTATTTCAAGGCAAAAAAGTGCCATTTTTTTTCTAACACTTTTCGGACAGCCGCCAAAAGCAACAAAAATGCACCAAAAAAATTGAAATTTCAATGAAAAATTTTCAATGTAAATTTTGTATTACAGAATAAACTTATCCCAGGGGATATTAAACAAAATAAAAATACTTTTTAGAATCCCTGGAACAAGCTTTTTAATTATATCAAGGCAAAAAAGTGCCATTTTTTTTCTAACACTTTTCGGCCAGCCGCCAAAAGCAACAAAAATGCACCAAAAAAATTGAAATTTCAATGAAAAATTTTCAATGTAAATTTTTTATAACAGAATAAACTTGTTCCAGGGGATATTCAACACAATAACAATACTTTTTAGAATCCCTGGAACAAGCTTTTTAATTATATCAAGGCAAAAAAGTGCCATTTTTTTTCTAACACTTTTCGGCCAGCCGCCAAAAGCAACAAAAATGCACCAAAAAAATTGAAATTTCAATGAAAAATTTTCAATGTAAATTTTTTATAACAGAATAAACTTGTTCCAGGGGATATTAAACACAATAACAATACTTTTTAGAATCCCTGGAACAAGCTTTTTAATTATATCAAGGCAAAAAAGTGCCATTTTTTTTCTAACACTTTTCGGCCAGCCGCCAAAAGCAACAAAAATGCACCAAAAAAATTGAAATTTCAATGAAAAATTTTCAATGTAAATTTTTTATAACAGAATAAACTTGTTCCAGGGGATATTCAACACAATAACAATACTTTTTAGAATCCCTGGAACAAGCTTTTTAATTATATCAAGGCAAAAAAGTGCCATTTTTTTTCTAACACTTTTCGGCCAGCCGCCAAAAGCAACAAAAATGCACCAAAAAAATTGAAATTTCAATGAAAAATTTTCAATGTAAATTTTTTATAACAGAATAAACTTGTTCCAGGGGATATTCAACACAATAACAATACTTTTTAGAATCCCTGGAACAAGCTTTTTAATTATATCAAGGCAAAAAAGTGCCATTTTTTTTCTAACACTTTTCGGACAGCCGCCAAAAGCAACAAAAATGCACCAAAAAAATTGAAATTTCAATGAAAAATTTTCAATGTAAATTTTTTATAACAGAATAAACTTGTTCCAGGGGATATTAAACAAAATAACAATACTTTTTAGAATCCCTGGGGCAAGCTTAACAATTATTTCAAGGCCAAAAAGTGCCATTTTTGTTCTAACACTTTTCGGCCAGCCGCCAATAGCAACAAAATTGCACCAAAAAAATTGAAATTTCAAAGAAAAATTTTTGACCTATATTTTTGATTACAGTATAAACTTGCCCTGGGAAATATTAAATAAAATAACAATACTTTTTGGAATCCCCAGGGCAAGCTTATTAATTATATCAAGGCCAAAATGTGCCATTTTCCTTCCAACGGTTTGCGGCCAGCCGCCAAAAGCAACAAAATTGCACCAAAAAAATTGAAATTTCAATGAAAAATTTTCAATGTAAATTTTTTATAACAAAATAAACTTGTTCCAGGGGATATTAAACAAAATAAAAATACTTTTTAGAATCCCTGGAACAAGCTTTTTAATTATATCAAGGCAAAAAAGTGCCATTTTTTTTCTAACACTTTTCGGCCAGCCGCCAAAAGCAACAAAAATGCACCAAAAAAATTGAAATTTCAATGAAAAATTTTCAATGTAAATTTTTTATAACAGAATAAACTTGTTCCAGGGGATATTAAACAAAATAACAATACTTTTTAGAATCCCTGGGGCAAGCTTAACAATTATTTCAAAGCCAAAAAGTGCCATTTTTGTTCTAACACTTTTCGGCCAGCCGCCAATAGCAACAAAATTGCACCAAAAAAATTGAAATTTCAAAGAAAAATTTTCAATGTAAATTTTTGATTACTGTTTAAACTTGCCCTGGGGGATATTAAATAAAATAACAATACTTTTTGGAATCCCCAGGGCAAGCTTATTAATTATATCAAGGCCAAAATGTGCCATTTTTGTTCTAACGCTTTTCGGACAGCCGCCAAAAGCAACAAAATTGCACCAAAAAAATTGAAATTTCAAAGAAAAATTTTCAATGTAAATTTTTGATTACTGTTTAAACTTGCCCTGGGGGATATTTAATAAAACAGCAATACTTTTTGGAATCCCTGGGGCAAGCTTATTAATTATATCAAGGCCAGAAAGTGCCGTTTTTCTTCCAACAGTTTGCGGCCAGCCGCCAAAAGCAACAAATTTGCACCAAAAAATTGAAATTTCAATGAAAAATTTTTGACCTAAATTTTTGATTAAAGTTAAAACTTGCCCTGGGGGATATTAAATAAAATAACAATACTTTTTGGAATCCCCAGGGCAAGCTTATTAATTATATCAAGGCCAAAATGTGCCATTTTCCTTCCAACGGTTTGCGGCCAGCCGCTAAAAGCAACAAAAATGCACCAAAAAAATTGAAATTTCAATGAAAAATTTTCAATGTAAATTTTTTATAACAGAATAAACTTATCCCAGGAGATATTAAAAAAAATAACAATACTTTTTGGAATCCCTGGGACTAGCTTATGAATTATTTCAAGGCCGGAATCTTCCATTTTCCTTCCATCAGTTTGCGGACAGCCGCGAAAAGCAACAAAATTGCACTAAAAAAATTAAAAACTTGCCCTGGGGGAAATTAAACAAAATAGCAAAACTTTTTGGAATCCCCCTGGGCAAGCTGATCACTTATATCAATTTCTTTACTTTCCATATTCGGCCTATCAGTTTGCCGTCAACACGGCAGCACCAAATTTATTTCGTTGAAATAAGCTGGTTTTTATATTATAAAATATAAAAGTATAAAAAATATTATCATTATAGATGGCCGTGCGAGTAAGTAATCTTTTACCAATCATTCCGAAGGAATGATATGATTAAAAATTAAATGAATATGATTCAGTTTGGCATTGCAAGTAGAGAAAAAATGTTTGACATTGCAAGGATTGTAGCGAAATATAGGTCAAATCGAAATGACAAAGTTCTGTCATGGCAGTGAAAAGTTCTTTTTAGTTCTTTTGTGTTCTTCTGAAATTATTTTTCATTTTTTGTTTTTAAAAAACAATGTTTTTTCTTGTTAAGAACAATTGAATCCTTCTTTAACTGCGCTTTATAAAATTTGTTATAACTATCTTGTAATAATCTTTTTTGTTCTCCTGAAATTATTTTGGTTTTTTCTTTCTTTCAACGCCATCTATTTTTTTAAGATGATTGCTTTGTTTCTTTTTCGTTTATGCAAAAAAAAAGCTTCACCTGTTCCAAAAAATAATATTCTACCTGCTCCATGAGTCTTTAAATCTTTTAAAACAATGTAGAACAATTAAATCCGTATGAAATAAAATCAATTGATTGATTCCCCCGAAATTTGTCCGTTTTCAAAAATAAGCTTTGCAGCATTTTGAAGATTACAGAATTGAATTATCAAAATGCTTTTCATTCTAAAATGGAGTGCACAGCTTCACTCCAGAAATTGAACGAATATTTAATTTTCGTTCCAAAAAATTTTTTTGGGTATTAGTCGTGACTGCATTATATACCGAAAACGTATCGGATCCATTTTTGATCAAGTATTTTAAATCGGGATTCTGTCCACTTCATTAAAAAATGCCCCAATCTTCTATCTCCAAAGTTGGAGATAAAATAATTAATAATTATTATTTTATCTCCGGTGCCGGAGATAAAAGAATTGTTTCATCTCCGGGGCCGGATATGAAACCCCAACTTTATCTCCGGCACCGGAGATAAAACCCCAAGTTTATCTCCGGCACCGGAGATAAAACACTTACTTTATCTCCGACACCGGAGATAAAACCCCAACTTTATCTCCGGCACCGTAGATAAAACCCCAACTTTATCTCCGGCACCGGAGAAAAAACCCCAACTTTATCTCCTGCACCGTAGATAAAACCCCAACTTTATCTCCGGCACCGGAGATAAAATAATTATTTTATCTCCAACTTTGGAGATAGAAGATTGGGGCATTTTTTAATGAAGTGGACAGAATCCCGATAACTTTAAAATACTTGATCAAAAATGGATCCGATACGTTTTCGGTATATAATGCAGTCACGACTAATACCCAAAAAATTTACCAAAGATTACTGTATTTCAAAAACAAAAAATTCAAAGTGAAATTTATTTACATTAAAAAAACACAAAACATTACAATTAAAATATAATTAATAAAATTAATTACCAGGAAAATGTTGTTTTTCTCCATCAATTCCAACAAAGCATGTATTCAAAGCATAAAATCCAACTAAATCATTCAAACTCGAGAATCGTCGAAATTGACCACATTCAACATAATAATTTTCACCACGTTTAATAATTTCATAATGTCTGAAAAATAATATTGAAATTGTAAATAAATACAGTAATTTTTAAAAAACATACTTGAATTGTTTGGATGGAGTAATATATATAAGCAAACACATTTTTGAAGACTACCGTAATCACCATTAAAATCAGGTAAACGATGATAAAAAAATAGCATGAATCCGCAAAGAAATATTTTTTGCCTTCTGCTTCTTCCAAAGTTTTATGTCCAATATAATATCTAAAAGATCAATAATTGAATATTATGGATTAACCAAATCGTAACTGCTTACCGACAAATTAATTCAAGATCAGAAGCTTGTGAGATAAATTCTCGTTCGGTAATGGCTTTAGATTTTGCAGCAGTTCGAACATCGCTACAGCTTTCTCCACCACGTTTATCTTCAAGATATCCAAGATCGGCATACGGTAAATTTGACCATAGATTTGCAGAATTTCGACGAGTTTTTTTATTCTTTCGACGAGCTGAGATTGGAGTCTTGCTTCGAGGATGAGATTCTTCTTCCGTTAAAGTTGAAACTTTTAATTCTCAATGTACCTAAAAATCAATGAAAGGATCAGAGAAAATTACAAACTACGATCCCTATTTCCCAAAAAATCATAAAATTAGCATACCCAGTATCTTTAAGAACACCTTCAAGTTTTGGATATTTTTGAGTCTTCATCTTCTTCGTCATCTATCATTACCAATATTATATAAGGAATCAGTTGATGAAGATGTTGTTGTATTCAATAAATTTTCTTCTTCTTCTTCTTGTTCCAGATGTTGATCAGATTTTGATGCCGTTGAAGATGAAAATGATAATTGAATTGGACCCTGAAAAAAGTTAGATTAGATCGATTACGGTAATCAATGTCGTTGTAACAATAAGGTCGGAATCAAACAATATAAACATTGGAGATGACTAAAACTTAAAAATAAACTTACAAAATAAAAACCAGGTAAAATGTCAGAATTAATAAGATGTCGGCCATAAAAACATAAATTTATCATTTGAATAAAGAATGGAAGAAGTAAAATATCCATTTTTGAAATCTTTGAAGCAATTTGAAAGTAAAGAAATCAGATTTCGTATAACAGTCAAAAGCAGCACCAACAATGAAAGAAGACTAAGAAGAGGTGATGATGACTGATTCTAATTATCCTTGATGAAGCAACATTTTTTATATATAAAATCATCTTTCAATGAAGGGAAATGCAAAAAAAATTGCAAATTTTAAAAAATCATGCATGTTGCTGTTGAGATTCAATTTGCCAAACGTGATTATAGTATACGAAATTTTTAAAGCAAAAATAAAAAAAGTGTCTGAGATATATGCAAATAAAATTCTGAATCATGTTAGTTTTATGCAAATTTTATCCTTTGATCTGTGATCTGCATATGCTTTTCCAAAAATGTATAAAAGGCAAAAGTGACACCGAATTCAGGCCTTTTTTTATCATTTTTCTTCTTGATAAACGGTCGTCATTTTCTCTCTTTTTTTTTCCAATTTTTTCTAAGTTTTTGCTCTCAAAACGTTGATCAAGTTCATTTTTGGACTTGGTCAACGTTTTGGTAATCCCAGAAATGTATTAAACCCAACACAGAAACTTCAGAATTATAGTTTTTATTAATCTAAAATTTGATTTCGGTGTAGAATCGATCGAAAAAAATTTGTTATTAAAAGACCTGTTGCTTTTAACTCTTATTTTTCAACGCCATTAGCTTATTCTTGGTTAGAAAATGCTAATGGCGTTGATTCTGATGAGATAGAAGCAACAGTAAAAATAATTTTTGGAAGAAAACAAATATCATCGTGTCGATGATATTCAAATTTTGTCAAGTTTTTGATGTTGCTTCTGTCAAGGAAGCAAAGTTTTTTGATTTTGCTTCTTTCTTTCCTTATTAAAGGAGGATGATACTTTGTCCTTTTTCAATTTAAATCGTTTTTAAAAATCGCGCAAAATCACCCACTGTTTTACTTGCGTGGTAGGAGTTTTTTTTCTACGAAACTTTTCGAAAAAGCTTTTTTGCTTATAGAAAATTGTTGACGAAGATCAACAACGAATTTTGCTAATATTATTTGCTTATTGCGGATTTATGCGTGTTTTTGTTTTGTTTTTTTATTATGTTTTGTTTCTTTGTTATGTATTTGGATTAATAAAGTTGTTTTTTTATCATTTTGCTTAGAGGTTTACATTCCTCAGATATATCTTTATTAATATATGTAGTTGTCTTTGATTTTTTAGGCTTGGATGCTTTGGATGAAGTGTGATGAGGTAAGTTTAAATGGATAAGGTTAGTTTGTTTTTCTTTCTCTAGAATTATTTCTTTGGTAAATACTAATTTTCTGTTTTTAGGCGACATCTGTGTTCCAGGGAATTGGTGATTATGGATGGATCACTGATATGTTGATGGATATATATGGTTATGGATCACCAGTTTGATTATGATTATACATTAGACTGGTGATTCATGATTAGATGCTGTCCGGAAATTACGTTTCCAGTTTTTGCTGCTACTAGTAGTATACTGATCCTTTCTTCCTTTAGATGATGTTGTTGCTTTGATGTTTGGTTTACCATTCATCATTTGCAACATGATCCTTGAATTTATCTCTCCACTGTGGAAACGTAATTTTCGGATAGCTGCTGTGAAACTTTGATTTGATAGCTGCTGCAGATGCTGGTGATTCATCTTATTGGATAGTTGAACCTATGCGGCTTTACTTTTGTAATGCCGCATAGAGGTAAGTTTTGCCATGGGATTCGGCGTTTCCTGATGAGTCCAGTCGGCCCATATATGGCACTTTTTCCCCAATGGTATCGGAACTAATGGACGAAATACCATTGGGTCCTTATATTATTTGTATATGTATATAGCTTTGATTTTGTTTGTAATTTATTTTGTTTGAATAAATAAGATTTTTCTTTTATGTTTTGTGTTTATGCAGGCATGCCACGGGTGTTAGGTAGCTTATTAGTGAAAGGATTGTTACTCATAGTTGAAGATTCTGTAGTGGATAATAATTTCGAAGAAAAAAACTAACGCGGTCACACAAGAAAACTAATTATCAACATGTTTTTGTTCAGTCAAACGAATATTCCGTTGAAATATATAAAAAACGGCTTTATTTTTGTTCTTCACTCAGCATCCTTCATTGCTTTCGAATCGATAACTGAAGTGAATATCGAACTAAACCTGAAAGCAAAACAAAACTTGATGTTTGTAGATTAACTGTAAATAATGAAGTGGACCCCAAGGATTTTATTCGATATTTGGACAAATATATAAAACTTGATATAACACAAGGGATCCGAATTCAAAAACGTTTAATCTGTTTTTATCATTGTTTCCTATAATAAAATCCTTATTATCTAATGCCAACCAATTTCCGACCCTGATATTCCGCATCCTTGATAACGTAAGCTCTCGCCAAATCTCAATACCTAACATCCATGCCCGCATAAACACAAAACATAAAAGAAAAATCTTATTTATTCAAACAAAATAAATTACAAACAAAATCAAAGCTATATACATATACAAATAATATAAGGACCCAATGGTATTTCGTCCATTAGTTCCGATACCATTGGGGAAAAAGTGCCATATATGGGCCGACTGGACTCATCAGGAAACGCCGAATCCCATGGCAAAACTTACCTCTATGCGGCATTACAAAAGTAAAGCCGCATAGGTTCAACTATCCAATAAGATGAATCACCAGCATCTGCAGCAGCTATCAAATCAAAGTTTCACAGCAGCTATCCGAAAATTACGTTTCCACAGTGGAGAGATAAATTCAAGGATCATGTTGCAAATGATGAATGGTAAACCAAACATCAAAGCAACAACATCATCTAAAGGAAGAAAGGATCAGTGTTACCACTTTTTAAAAAAAGTGACGCCAACGCCGACGCCGACGTCGGCGTCGGCGTCGATGGCGTTAACGCCGAGTGACGCCGGAGAGCTTTTTTTTCAAATACACCAAAAATGTGAAAAACTTCTGCTAAACATGTTAGAAAGCTATATTAATGTTACACATACAACTAATTAGAGCGAAAAAATTACTGATCAATGTTAAAAGCAAAGAATTTAAT
This sequence comes from Panagrolaimus sp. LJ2414, assembly GCA_024447195.1. Classification (NCBI taxonomy): domain Eukaryota; kingdom Metazoa; phylum Nematoda; class Chromadorea; order Rhabditida; family Panagrolaimidae; genus Panagrolaimus; species Panagrolaimus sp. LJ2414. The sequence continues at coordinate 2,458,674 of JAMRXY010000017.1, forward strand.
ACTTTTTGTAAAAATTCATGTCTCCGGCGTCTCGGCGTCGACGCCAAGAGAGACGCCGACCACGAAAAGGTGACGCCGACGCCGACGCCAACGCCGGCGTCGGCGTCGGTGTTGGCGTCGACGCCGTGACGCCGGCGTCGGCGTCATGGTAACACTGGAAAGGATCAGTATACTACTAGTAGCAGCAAAAACTGGAAACGTAATTTCCGGACAGCATCTAATCATGAATCACCAGTCTAATGTATAATCATAATCAAACTGGTGATCCATAACCATATATATCCATCAACATATCAGTGATCCATCCATAATCACCAATTCCCTGGAACACAGATGTCGCCTAAAAACAGAAAATTAGTATTTACCAAAGAAATAATTCTAGAGAAAGAAAAACAAACTAACCTTATCCATTTAAACTTACCTCATCACACTTCATCCAAAGCATCCAAGCCTAAAAAATCAAAGACAACTACATATATTAATAAAGATATATCTGAGGAATGTAAACCTCTAAGCAAAATGATAAAAAAACAACTTTATTAATCCAAATACATAACAAAGAAACAAAACATAATAAAAAAACAAAACAAAAACACGCATAAATCCGCAATAAGCAAATAATATTAGCAAAATTCGTTGTTGATCTTCGTCAACAATTTTCTATAAGCAAAAAAGCTTTTTCGAAAAGTTTCGTAGAAAAAAAACTCCTACCACGCAAGTAAAACAGTGGGTGATTTTGCGCGATTTTTAAAAACGATTTAAATTGAAAAAGGACAAAGTATCATCCTCCTTTAATTGTTACAAGGTCAAAAACTTGTAACTACTATGCACCAGTTTCGAGACATTCGATTGAATCCAAAAATTGAACAGAATAGTTACAAGTTTTTGACTTTGTTAAAGAACAAATATCATCATGTTGATGATGAGCTGATCTTCAAATGTTTCCAACTTGGGTTTTTATTTATTTAAAATTAGATTTTGTGTACGGTATCGATCCAAAACGTTTTTGCATTATTGTTAATAATAATGATTTTCTGTTTATTATACTGTAAGAAATATCCAAAGTTTTTTTGCATGTTTTGTTACATTTGTTTGATGTGATTACTGTAATTAAATATTCCATCAAAATAATCGTTTTCTCCTTTTTTAAGTTTTTGCAGCATTTAACAATTTAAGGCAATTATTTTTCGGATCAAATTTGACAAAAAAATTACAAAAATATAATTTTAAACTGAAAAAAGCTTGGAGCACTCGAGATTCCCAGGAGGTCTCCCATCCAAGTACTAATCGAGCCCAGCAGTGCTTAACTTGCCAGATCGGACGGGATGGCGTGCTTTCACTGCGGTATGACCCCAAGCGAACAGGCCTCTTCTTTTCTGTCTCACATGAAAAAGAAGAAGAAAATGAAAGTTGAAAAAAAATGTAAAAATGGGTATAAAAAAAGAAAAGAGAAGGGTTGTTGCAAAAAATAAAAGAAAAAATGGTTGCAATAAATTTTAAAATTTCAAAAAAAAGATAAATAAAAAGATATTATTAATATCATCATTAACAGCAAGAAATATTTAATGTTTTTAAAAGAATGCGCTCTTTTTTGAAGGAGAGAAATTTGTACCCCTTTTTTTTGCCAATTCAAAGCAGTTTTTTTAAAGAGAGAAAGAGAGATCAATGTTTTTCTTTATTTCTCTTGCGAATGAAAATAAACATAAATAAAAAGGTTCGAAAAGAACAGCAATTTTAAAAAGGCATAAATTTATGATTAAAACAATAACCAAAATCAGTTTTAGGGAAAAATTACTGGTAACTTTTTTATGCATTTGTTTAAAAAGAAACCAATAAAAAAAGATTTAATGGAAAAAATCCCAAATTTTCCCTCTTTTCAAAACTGTGCCTTGTTGATGCAACTTAAAAAAAATTACATTTTTTGCTGTTAAATATGCTTTCTTTACTAAACATTTATCAATTTTTTATTTTTTTAAATAAACAAAAAACTTATTAAACGTGACTAACTTTTTCTAATATATTACATGAAAGATTTTTTGTTTAACAGAAATTTTTACGCTTAAAGAAGAATAGTGACAAACTGTATAAATCTCATCCAGATCGAATTTTAACTATTTTACGGTGTAACAAAAAACACTTAGACAAATGTGATATCCCATTACGCGACTTTATGAGCTTATCTTAGACCTAAGGCTTTATCTCAGACATTATCTAAGACATTATCTTGGCCCTAACATAACGTTATCTGCAACTTTTTCAGGCACTGAAATATGAACCTTTTCCGGCCATGACAAATTTATGAGATAAATTTATGCAAATTTAATGGGAGCAGGTATAACAAACTATTTTGAACCTCTTCCCAACATGAAATTATCTGCAACATTATTGGGCATTGAAATAGGACCCTTTTTTCTGTTCTAAGGCAGCCTAATAATTGTTACGAGGTCAAAAGGCAAAAAAATGCATCAAAAAATTGAAAGTTCCAAGAATTTTCATTATAAATTTTGTTCTACAGTAATTTTTAAGCCTTGAAGGGGAAATGTACTATAAAAATGTATTTTTTGGAATCCCCTCGGGCAGCTTAATAAATGTTACAAGGTCAAAAACTTGTAACTATTACGCACCAGTTTCGAGACAGCTTGGAAGCAATATTTACTTTAATTATTAGAAAAAAATCAATAATCATCGTGTCGATGATATTCAAATTTGAGTGAAAAAGAACTGTTGTTTTACCTCTGAATTGTCATCACCATTAGCTTATTCTTGATTAGAAAAAGCTAACGGCGCTGCTTCTGATGAGATGGAAGCAATTGCAAAAGTAATTTTTGGAAATATAAAAATATGTATGTGTTCATGATATGTCAATATAACCATAAATGCATAATATAACAATTACAATTAAAAACAAACATGATTCAATGGGATTTTCCTTCTTTCAAGGAAAGAAAACAAACAAAATAGCAAAACTTTTTGGGATCCCCAGGGAAAGCTTATCACATATATCAAGTTCTTTCCTTTCCATCTTTGGCCTAACAGTTTGCGGTCAGCCGCTAAAAGCAACAAAAATGCACCAAAAAAATTGAAATTTCAAAGTAAAATTTTCCATGTAAATTTTTGATTACTGTTTAAACTTGCCCTGGGGGATATTAAATAAAATAACAATACTTTTTGGAATCCCCAGGGCAAGCTTATTAATTATATCAAGGCCAAAATGTGCCATTTTCCTTCCAACAGTTTGCGGCCAGCCGCCAAAAACATCAAATTTGCACCAAAAAAATTGAAATTTCAAAGAAAAATTTTCAATGTAATTTTTTGATTATTGTTTAAACTTGCCCTGGGGGATATTTAATAAAACAGCAATACTTTTTGGAATCCCTGGGGCCAGCTTATTAATTGTTACAAGGCCAGAATGTGCCATTTTTGTTCCAACAGTTTGCGGCCAGCCGCCAAAAGCAACAAAATTGCACAAAAAATTTGAAATTTCAAAGGAAAATTTTCAATGTAATTTTTTGATTATTGTTTAAACTTGCCCTGGGGGATATTTAATAAAACAGCAATACTTTTTGGAATCCCTGGGGCCAGCTTATTAATTGTTACAAGGCCAGAATGTGCCATTTTTGTTCCAACAGTTTGCGGCCAGCCGCCAAAAGCAACAAAATTGCACAAAAAATTTGAAATTTCAAAGGAAAATTTTCAATGTAATTTTTTGATTATTGTTTAAACTTGCCCTGGGGGATATTTAAAAAAATAGCAATACTTTTTGGAATCCCTGGGGCCAGCTTATTAATTGTTACAAGGCCAGAATGTGCCATTTTTGTTCCAACAGTTTGCGGCCAGCCGCCAAAAGCAACAAAATTGCACAAAAAATTTGAAATTTCAAAGGAAAATTTTCAATGTAATTTTTTGATTATTGTTTAAACTTGCCCTGGGGGATATTTAATAAAACAGCAATACTTTTTGGAATCCCTGGGGCCAGCTTATTAATTGTTACAAGGCCAGAATGTGCCATTTTTGTTCCAACAGTTTGCGGCCAGCCGCCAAAAGCAACAAAATTGCACAAAAAATTTGAAATTTCAAAGGAAAATTTTCAATGTAATTTTTTGATTATTGTTTAAACTTGCCCTGGGGGATATTTAAAAAAATAGCAATACTTTTTGGAATCCCTGGGGCCAGCTTATTAATTGTTACAAGGCCAGAATGTGCCATTTTTGTTCCAACAGTTTGCGGCCAGCCGCCAAAAGCAACAAAATTGCACAAAAAATTTGAAATTTCAAAGAAAATTTTTTGACCTACATTTTTGATTACAGTACAAACTTGCCCTAGGAAATATTAAATAAAAAAACAATAATTTTTGGAATCCCCAGGGCAAGCTTATTAATTATATCAAGGCCAAAATGTGCCATTTTCCTTCCAACAGTTTGCGGCCAGCCGCCAAAAGCAACAAAATTGCACCAAAAAAATTGAAATTTCAAAGTAAAATTTTCCATGTAAATTTTTGATTACTGTTTAAACTTGCCCTGGGGGATATTTAATAAAACAGCAATACTTTTTGGAATCCCTGGGGCAAGCTTATTAATTATATCAAGGCCAGAAAGTGCCGTTTTTCTTCCAACAGTTTGCGGCCAGCCGCCAAAAGCAACAAATTTGCACCAAAAAATTGAAATTTCAATGAAAAATTTTTGACCTAAATTTTTGATTAAAGTTAAAACTTGCCCTGGGGGATATTTAATAAAATAACAATACTTTTTGGAATCCCCAGGGCAAGCTTATTAATTATATCAAGGCCAGAAAGTGCCATTTTTCTTCCAACAGTTTGCGGCCAGCCGCCAAAAGCAACAAATTTGCACCAAAAAATTGAAATTTCAAAGTAAAATTTTCAATGTAAATTTTTGATTAAAGTTTAAACTTGCCCTGGGGGATATTTAATAAAATAACAATACTTTTTGGAATCCCCAGGGCAAGCTTATTAATTATATCAAGGCCAGAAAGTGCCATTTTTCTTCCAACAGTTTGCGGCCAGCCGCCAAAAGCAACAAATTTGCACCAAAAAAATTGAAATTTCAAAGTAAAATTTTCAATGTAAATTTTTGATTAAAGTTTAAACTTGCCCTGGGGGATATTTAATAAAATAACAATACTTTTTGGAATCCCCAGGGCAAGCTTATTAATTATATCAAGGCCAGAAAGTGCCATTTTTCTTCCAACAGTTTGCGGCCAGCCGCCAAAAGCAACAAATTTGCACCAAAAAATTGAAATTTCAATGAAAAATTTTTGACCTAAATTTTTGATTAAAGTTTAAACTTGCCCTGGGGGATATTTAATATAATAACAATACTTTTTGGAATCCCCAGGGCAAGCTTATTAATTATATCAAGGCCAGAAAGTGCCATTTTTCTTCCAACAGTTTGCGGCCAGCCGCCAAAAGCAACAAATTTGCACCAAAAAATTGAAATTTCAATGAAAAATTTTTGACCTAAATTTTTGATTAAAGTTAAAACTTGCCCTGGGGGATATTTAATAAAATAACAATACTTTTTGGAATCCCCAGGGCAAGCTTATTAATTATATCAAGGCCAGAAAGTGCCATTTTTCTTCCAACAGTTTGCGGCCAGCCGCCAAAAGCAACAAATTTGCACCAAAAAATTGAAATTTCAATGAAAAATTTTTGACCTAAATTTTTGATTAAAGTTTAAACTTGCCCTGGGGGATATTTAATAAAATAACAATACTTTTTGGAATCCCCAGGGCAAGCTTATTAATTATATCAAGGCCAGAAAGTGCCATTTTTCTTCCAACAGTTTGCGGCCAGCCGCCAAAAGCAACAAAATTGCACCAAAAAAATTGAAATTTCAAAATAAAATTTTCAATGTAAATTTTTGATTACTGTTTAAACTTGCCCCAGGGGATATTTAATAAAATAACAATACTTTTTGGAATCCCTGGGACTAGCTTATTAATTATTTCAAGGCCAGAAAGTGCCATTTTTCTTCCAACAGTTTGCGGCCAGCCGCCAAAAGCAACAAATTTGCACCAAAAAATTGAAATTTCAATGAAAAATTTTTGACCTAAATTTTTGATTAAAGTTTAAACTTGCCCTGGGGGATATTTAATAAAATAACAATACTTTTTGGAATCCCCAGGGCAAGCTTATTAATTATATCAGGGCCAGAAAGTGCCATTTTTCTTCCAACAGTTTGCGGCCAGCCGCCAAAAGCAACAAAATTGCACCAAAAAAATTGAAATTTCAAAATAAAATTTTCAATGTAAATTTTTGATTAAAGTTTAAACTTGCCCCAGGGGATATTTAATAAAATAACAATACTTTTTGGAATCCCTGGGACTAGCTTATTAATTATTTCAAGGCCAGAAAGTGCCATTTTTCTTCCAACAGTTTGCGGCCAGCCGCCAAAAGCAACAAATTTGCACGAAAAAATTGAAATTTCAATGAAAAATTTTTGACCTAAATTTTTGATTAAAGTTAAAACTTGCCCTGGGGGATATTTAATAAAATAACAATACTTTTTGGAATCCCCAGGGCAAGCTTATTAATTATATCAAGGCCAGAAAGTGCCATTTTTCTTCCAACAGTTTGCGGCCAGCCGCCAAAAGCAACATATTTGCACCAAAAAATTGAAATTTCAATGAAAAATTTTTGACCTAAATTTTTGATTAAAGTTTAAACTTGCCCTGGGGGATATTTAATAAAATAACAATACTTTTTGGAATCCCCAGGGCAAGCTTATTAATTATATCAAGGCCAGAAAGTGCCATTTTTCTTCCAACAGTTTGCGGCCAGCCGCCAAAAGCAACAAAATTGCACCAAAAAAATTGAAATTTCAAAATAAAATTTTCAATGTAAATTTTTGATTACTGTTTAAACTTGCCCCAGGGGATATTTAATAAAATAACAATACTTTTTGGAATCCCTGGGACTAGCTTATTAATTATTTCAAGGCCAGAAAGTGCCATTTTTCTTCCAACAGTTTGCGGCCAGCCGCCAAAAGCAACAAATTTGCACGAAAAAATTGAAATTTCAATGAAAAATTTTTGACCTAAATTTTTGATTAAAGTTAAAACTTGCCCTGGGGGATATTTAATAAAATAACAATACTTTTTGGAATCCCCAGGGCAAGCTTATTAATTATATCAAGGCCAGAAAGTGCCATTTTTCTTCCAACAGTTTGCGGCCAGCCGCCAAAAGCAACAAAATTGCACCAAAAAAATTGAAATTTCAAAATAAAATTTTCAATGTAAATTTTTGATTACTGTTTAAACTTGCCCCAGGGGATATTTAATAAAATAATAATACTTTTTGGAATCCCTGGGACTAGCTTATTAATTATTTCAAGGGCAGAATGTGCCATTTTTGTTCCAACAGTTTGCGGCCAGCCGCCAAAAGCAACAAAATTGCACCAAAAAAATTGAAAATTCAAAGAATAGTTTTTGACCTAAATTTTTTATTACAGTATAAACTTGCCCCAGGGGATATAAAATAAAATAACAATACTTTTTGGAATCCCTGGGACTAGCTTATTAATTATTTCAAGGGCAGAATGTGCCATTTTTGTTCCAACAGTTTGCGGCCAGCCGCCAAAAGCAACAAAATTGCACCAAAAAAATTGAAAATTCAAAGAATAGTTTTTGACCTAAATTTTTTATTACAGTATAAACTTGCCCCAGGGGATATAAAATAAAATAACAATACTTTTTGGAATCCCTGGGACTAGCTTATTAATTATTTCAAGGGCAGAATGTGCCATTTTTGTTCCAACAGTTTGCGGCCAGCCGCCAAAAGCAACAAAATTGCACCAAAAAAATTGAAAATTCAAAGAATAGTTTTTGACCTAAATTTTTTATTACAGTATAAACTTGCCCCAGGGGATATAAAATAAAATAACAATACTTTTTGGAATCCCCAGGGCAAGCTTATTAATTATATCAAGGCCAGAAAGTGCCATTTTTCTTCCAACAGTTTGCGGCCAGCCGCCAAAAGCAACAAATTTGCACCAAAAAATTGAAATTTCAATGAAAAATTTTTGACCTAAATTTTTGATTAAAGTTTAAACTTGCCCTGGGGGATATTTAATAAAATAACAATACTTTTTGGAATCCCCAGGGCAAGCTTATTAATTATATCAAGGCCAGAAAGTGCCATTTTTCTTCCAACAGTTTGCGGCCAGCCGCCAAAAGCAACAAAATTGCACCAAAAAAATTGAAATTTCAATGAAAAATTTTTGACCTAAATTTTTGATTAAAGTTTAAACTTGCCCTGGGGGATATTTAATAAAATAACAATACTTTTTGGAATCCCCAGGGCAAGCTTATTAATTATATCAAGGCCAGAAAGTGCCATTTTTCTTCCAACAGTTTGCGGCCAGCCGCCAAAAGCAACAAATTTGCACCAAAAAATTGAAATTTCAATGAAAAATTTTTGACCTAAATTTTTGATTAAAGTTTAAACTTGCCCTGGGGGATATTTAATAAAATAACAATACTTTTTGGAATCCCCAGGGCAAGCTTATTAATTATATCAGGGCCAGAAAGTGCCATTTTTCTTCCAACAGTTTGCGGCCATCCGCCAAAAGCAACAAAATTGCACCAAAAAAATTGAAATTTCAAAATAAAATTTTCAATGTAAATTTTTGATTAAAGTTTAAACTTGCCCCAGGGGATATTTAATAAAATAACAATACTTTTTGGAATCCCTGGGACTAGCTTATTAATTATTTCAAGGCCAGAAAGTGCCATTTTTCTTCCAACAGTTTGCGGCCAGCCGCCAAAAGCAACAAATTTGCACCAAAAAATTGAAATTTCAAAGTAAAATTTTCAATGTAAATTTTTGATTTAAGTTTAAACTTGCCCTGGGGGATATTTAATAAAATAACAATACTTTTTGGAATCCCCAGGGCAAGCTTATTAATTATATCAAGGCCAGAAAGTGCCATTTTTCTTCCAACAGTTTGCGGCCAGCCGCCAAAAGCAACAAATTTGCACCAAAAAATTGAAATTTCAAAGTAAAATTTTCAATGTAAATTTTTGATTAAAGTTTAAACTTGCCCTGGGGGATATTTAATAAAATAACAATACTTTTTGGAATCCCCAGGGCAAGCTTATTAAATATATCAAGGCCAGAAAGTGCCATTTTCCTTCCAACAGTTTGCAGCCAGCCGCCAAAAGCATCAAAATTGCACCAAAAAAATTGAAATTTCAAAGTAAAATTTTCAATGTAAATTTTTGATTAAAGTTTAAACTTGCCCTGGGGGATATTTAATAAAATAACAATACTTTTTGGAATCCGCAGGGCAAGCTTATTAAATATATCAAGGCCAGAAAGTGCCATTTTCCTTCCAACAGTTTGCGGCCATCCGCCAAAAGCAACAAATTTGCACCAAAAAATTGAAATTTCAATGAAAAATTTTTGACCTAAATTTTTGATTAAAGTTTAAACTTGCCCTGGGGGATATTTAATAAAATAACAATACTTTTTGGAATCCCCAGGGCAAGCTTATTAATTATATCAAGGCCAGAAAGTGCCATTTTTCTTCCAACAGTTTGCGGCCAGCCGCCAAAAGCAACAAATTTGCACCAAAAAATTGAAATTTCAATGAAAAATTTTTGACCTAAATTTTTGATTAAAGTTTAAACTTGCCCTGGGGGATATTTAATAAAATAACAATACTTTTTGGAATCCCCAGGGCAAGCTTATTAATTATATCAAGGCCAGAAAGTGCCATTTTTCTTCCAACAGTTTGCGGCCAGCCGCCAAAAGCAACAAATTTGCACCAAAAAATTGAAATTTCAATGAAAAATTTTTGACCTAAATTTTTGATTAAAGTTTAAACTTGCCCTGGGGGATATTTAATAAAATAACAATACTTTTTGGAATCCCCAGGGCAAGCTTATTAATTATATCAAGGCCAGAAAGTGCCATTTTCCTTCCAACAGTTTGCGGCCATCCGCCAAAAGCAACAAAATTGCACCAAAAAAATTGAAATTTCAAAGTAAAATTTTCAATGTAAATTTTTGATTAAAGCTTAAACTTGCCCTGGGGGATATTTAATAAAATAACAATACTTTTTGGAATCCCCAGGGCAAGCTTATTAATTATATCAAGGCCAGAAAGTGCCATTTTTCTTCCAACAGTTTGCGGCCAGCCGCCAAAAGCAACAAATTTGCACCAAAAAATTGAAATTTCAATGAAAAATTTTTGACCTAAATTTTTGATTAAAGTTTAAACTTGCCCTGGGGGATATTTAATAAAATAACAATACTTTTTGGAATCCCCAGGGCAAGCTTATTAATTATATCAAGGCCAGAAAGTGCCATTTTTCTTCCAACAGTTTGCGGCCAGCCGCCAAAAGCAACAAATTTGCACCAAAAAATTGAAATTTCAATGAAAAATTTTTGACCTAAATTTTTGATTAAAGTTAAAACTTGCCCTGGGGGATATTTAATAAAATAACAATACTTTTTGGAATCCCCAGGGCAAGCTTATTAATTATATCAAGGCCAGAAAGTGCCATTTTTCTTCCAACAGTTTGCGGCCAGCCGCCAAAAGCAACAAATTTGCACCAAAAAATTGAAATTTCAATGAAAAATTTTTGACCTAAATTTTTGATTAAAGTTTAAACTTGCCCTGGGGGATATTTAATAAAATAACAATACTTTTTGGAATCCCCAGGGCAAGCTTATTAATTATATCAAGGCCAGAAAGTGCCATTTTTCTTCCAACAGTTTGCGGCCAGCCGCCAAAAGCAACAAATTTGCACCAAAAAATTGAAATTTCAATGAAAAATTTTTGACCTAAATTTTTGATTAAAGTTTAAACTTGCCCTGGGGGATATTTAATAAAATAACAATACTTTTTGGAATCCCCAGGGCAAGCTTATTAATTATATCAAGGCCAGAAAGTGCCATTTTTCTTCCAACAGTTTGCGGCCAGCCGCCAAAAGCAACAAATTTGCACCAAAAAATTGAAATTTCAATGAAAAATTTTTGACCTAAATTTTTGATTAAAGTTTAAACTTGCCCTGGGGGATATTTAATAAAATAACAATACTTTTTGGAATCCCCAGGGCAAGCTTATTAATTATATCAAGGCCAGAAAGTGCCATTTTTCTTCCAACAGTTTGCGGCCAGCCGCCAAAAGCAACAAATTTGCACCAAAAAATTGAAATTTCAATGAAAAATTTTTGACCTAAATTTTTGATTAAAGTTTAAACTTGCCCTGGGGGATATTTAATAAAATAACAATACTTTTTGGAATCCCCAGGGCAAGCTTATTAATTATATCAAGGCCAGAAAGTGCCATTTTTCTTCCAACAGTTTGCGGCCAGCCGCCAAAAGCAACAAATTTGCACCAAAAAATTGAAATTTCAATGAAAAATTTTTGACCTAAATTTTTGATTAAAGTTTAAACTTGCCCTGGGGGATATTTAAAAAAATAACAATACTTTTTGGAATCCCCAGGGCAAGCTTATTAAATATATCAAGGCCAGAAAGTGCCATTTTTCTTCCAACAGTTTGCGGCCAGCCGCCAAAAGCAACAAATTTGCACCAAAAAATTGAAATTTCAATGAAAAATTTTTGACCTAAATTTTTGATTACAGTATAAACTTGCCCTGGGGGATATTTAAAAAAATAACAATACTTTTTGGAATCCCCAGGGCAAGCTTATTAATTATATCAAGGCCAGAAAGTGCCATTTTTCTTCCAACAGTTTGCGGCCAGCCGCCAAAAGCAACAAATTTGCACCAAAAAATTGAAATTTCAATGAAAAATTTTTGACCTAAATTTTTGATTACAGTATAAACTTGCCCTGGGGGATATTTAAAAAAATAACAATACTTTTTGGAATCCCCTGGGCAAGCTGATCACTTATATCAATTTCTTTACTTTCCATATTCGGCCTATCAGTTTGCCGTCAACACGGCAGCACCAAATTTATTTCGTTGAAATAAGCTGGTTTTTATATTATAAAATATAAAAGTATAAAAAATATTATCATTATAGATGGCCGTGCGAGTAAGTAATCTTTTACCAATCATTCCGAAGGAATGATATGATTAAAAATTAAATGAATATGATTCAGTTTGGCATTGCAAGTAGAGAAAAAATGTTTGACATTGCAAGGATTGTAGCGAAATATAGGTCAAATCGAAATGACAAAGTTCTGTCATGGCAGTGAAAAGTTCTTTTTAGTTCTTTTGTGTTCTTCTGAAATTATTTTTCATTTTTTGTTTTTAAAAAACAATGTTTTTTCTTGTTAAGAACAATTGAATCCTTCTTTAACTGCGCTTTATAAAATTTGTTATAACTATCTTGTAATAATCTTTTTTGTTCTCCTGAAATTATTTTGGTTTTTTCTTTCTTTCAACGCCATCTATTTTTTTAAGATGATTGCTTTGTTTCTTTTTCGTTTATGCAAAAAAAAAGCTTCACCTGTTCCAAAAAATAATATTCTACCTGCTCCATGAGTCTTTAAATCTTTTAAAACAATGTAGAACAATTAAATCCGTATGAAATAAAATCAATTGATTGATTCCCCCGAAATTTGTCCGTTTTCAAAAATAAGCTTTGCAGCATTTTGAAGATTACAGAATTGAATTATCAAAATGCTTTTCATTCTAAAATGGAGTGCACAGCTTCACTCCAGAAATTGAACGAATATTTAATTTTCGTTCCAAAAAATTTTTTTGGGTATTAGTCGTGACTGCATTATATACCGAAAACGTATCGGATCCATTTTTGATCAAGTATTTTAAATCGGGATTCTGTCCACTTCATTAAAAAATGCCCCAATCTTCTATCTCCAAAGTTGGAGATAAAATAATTAATAATTATTATTTTATCTCCGGTGCCGGAGATAAAAGAATTGTTTCATCTCCGGGGCCGGATATGAAACCCCAACTTTATCTCCGGCACCGGAGATAAAACCCCAAGTTTATCTCCGGCACCGGAGATAAAACACTTACTTTATCTCCGACACCGGAGATAAAACCCCAACTTTATCTCCGGCACCGTAGATAAAACCCCAACTTTATCTCCGGCACCGGAGAAAAAACCCCAACTTTATCTCCTGCACCGTAGATAAAACCCCAACTTTATCTCCGGCACCGGAGATAAAATAATTATTTTATCTCCAACTTTGGAGATAGAAGATTGGGGCATTTTTTAATGAAGTGGACAGAATCCCGATAACTTTAAAATACTTGATCAAAAATGGATCCGATACGTTTTCGGTATATAATGCAGTCACGACTAATACCCAAAAAATTTACCAAAGATTACTGTATTTCAAAAACAAAAAATTCAAAGTGAAATTTATTTACATTAAAAAAACACAAAACATTACAATTAAAATATAATTAATAAAATTAATTACCAGGAAAATGTTGTTTTTCTCCATCAATTCCAACAAAGCATGTATTCAAAGCATAAAATCCAACTAAATCATTCAAACTCGAGAATCGTCGAAATTGACCACATTCAACATAATAATTTTCACCACGTTTAATAATTTCATAATGTCTGAAAAATAATATTGAAATTGTAAATAAATACAGTAATTTTTAAAAAACATACTTGAATTGTTTGGATGGAGTAATATATATAAGCAAACACATTTTTGAAGACTACCGTAATCACCATTAAAATCAGGTAAACGATGATAAAAAAATAGCATGAATCCGCAAAGAAATATTTTTTGCCTTCTGCTTCTTCCAAAGTTTTATGTCCAATATAATATCTAAAAGATCAATAATTGAATATTATGGATTAACCAAATCGTAACTGCTTACCGACAAATTAATTCAAGATCAGAAGCTTGTGAGATAAATTCTCGTTCGGTAATGGCTTTAGATTTTGCAGCAGTTCGAACATCGCTACAGCTTTCTCCACCACGTTTATCTTCAAGATATCCAAGATCGGCATACGGTAAATTTGACCATAGATTTGCAGAATTTCGACGAGTTTTTTTATTCTTTCGACGAGCTGAGATTGGAGTCTTGCTTCGAGGATGAGATTCTTCTTCCGTTAAAGTTGAAACTTTTAATTCTCAATGTACCTAAAAATCAATGAAAGGATCAGAGAAAATTACAAACTACGATCCCTATTTCCCAAAAAATCATAAAATTAGCATACCCAGTATCTTTAAGAACACCTTCAAGTTTTGGATATTTTTGAGTCTTCATCTTCTTCGTCATCTATCATTACCAATATTATATAAGGAATCAGTTGATGAAGATGTTGTTGTATTCAATAAATTTTCTTCTTCTTCTTCTTGTTCCAGATGTTGATCAGATTTTGATGCCGTTGAAGATGAAAATGATAATTGAATTGGACCCTGAAAAAAGTTAGATTAGATCGATTACGGTAATCAATGTCGTTGTAACAATAAGGTCGGAATCAAACAATATAAACATTGGAGATGACTAAAACTTAAAAATAAACTTACAAAATAAAAACCAGGTAAAATGTCAGAATTAATAAGATGTCGGCCATAAAAACATAAATTTATCATTTGAATAAAGAATGGAAGAAGTAAAATATCCATTTTTGAAATCTTTGAAGCAATTTGAAAGTAAAGAAATCAGATTTCGTATAACAGTCAAAAGCAGCACCAACAATGAAAGAAGACTAAGAAGAGGTGATGATGACTGATTCTAATTATCCTTGATGAAGCAACATTTTTTATATATAAAATCATCTTTCAATGAAGGGAAATGCAAAAAAAATTGCAAATTTTAAAAAATCATGCATGTTGCTGTTGAGATTCAATTTGCCAAACGTGATTATAGTATACGAAATTTTTAAAGCAAAAATAAAAAAAGTGTCTGAGATATATGCAAATAAAATTCTGAATCATGTTAGTTTTATGCAAATTTTATCCTTTGATCTGTGATCTGCATATGCTTTTCCAAAAATGTATAAAAGGCAAAAGTGACACCGAATTCAGGCCTTTTTTTATCATTTTTCTTCTTGATAAACGGTCGTCATTTTCTCTCTTTTTTTTTCCAATTTTTTCTAAGTTTTTGCTCTCAAAACGTTGATCAAGTTCATTTTTGGACTTGGTCAACGTTTTGGTAATCCCAGAAATGTATTAAACCCAACACAGAAACTTCAGAATTATAGTTTTTATTAATCTAAAATTTGATTTCGGTGTAGAATCGATCGAAAAAAATTTGTTATTAAAAGACCTGTTGCTTTTAACTCTTATTTTTCAACGCCATTAGCTTATTCTTGGTTAGAAAATGCTAATGGCGTTGATTCTGATGAGATAGAAGCAACAGTAAAAATAATTTTTGGAAGAAAACAAATATCATCGTGTCGATGATATTCAAATTTTGTCAAGTTTTTGATGTTGCTTCTGTCAAGGAAGCAAAGTTTTTTGATTTTGCTTCTTTCTTTCCTTATTAATTGTTACAAGGTCAAAAACTTGTAACTACTATGCACCAGTTTCGAGACATTCGATTGAATCCAAAAATTGAACAGAATAGTTACAAGTTTTTGACTTTGTTAAAGAACAAATATCATCATGTTGATGATGAGCTGATCTTCAAATGTTTCCAACTTGGGTTTTTATTTATTTAAAATTAGATTTTGTGTACGGTATCGATCCAAAACGTTTTTGCATTATTGTTAATAATAATGATTTTCTGTTTATTATACTGTAAGAAATATCCAAAGTTTTTTTGCATGTTTTGTTACATTTGTTTGATGTGATTACTGTAATTAAATATTCCATCAAAATAATCGTTTTCTCCTTTTTTAAGTTTTTGCAGCATTTAACAATTTAAGGCAATTATTTTTCGGATCAAATTTGACAAAAAAATTACAAAAATATAATTTTAAACTGAAAAAAGCTTGGAGCACTCGAGATTCCCAGGAGGTCTCCCATCCAAGTACTAATCGAGCCCAGCAGTGCTTAACTTGCCAGATCGGACGGGATGGCGTGCTTTCACTGCGGTATGACCCCAAGCGAACAGGCCTCTTCTTTTCTGTCTCACATGAAAAAGAAGAAGAAAATGAAAGTTGAAAAAAAATGTAAAAATGGGTATAAAAAAAGAAAAGAGAAGGGTTGTTGCAAAAAATAAAAGAAAAAATGGTTGCAATAAATTTTAAAATTTCAAAAAAAAGATAAATAAAAAGATATTATTAATATCATCATTAACAGCAAGAAATATTTAATGTTTTTAAAAGAATGCGCTCTTTTTTGAAGGAGAGAAATTTGTACCCCTTTTTTTTGCCAATTCAAAGCAGTTTTTTTAAAGAGAGAAAGAGAGATCAATGTTTTTCTTTATTTCTCTTGCGAATGAAAATAAACATAAATAAAAAGGTTCGAAAAGAACAGCAATTTTAAAAAGGCATAAATTTATGATTAAAACAATAACCAAAATCAGTTTTAGGGAAAAATTACTGGTAACTTTTTTATGCATTTGTTTAAAAAGAAACCAATAAAAAAAGATTTAATGGAAAAAATCCCAAATTTTCCCTCTTTTCAAAACTGTGCCTTGTTGATGCAACTTAAAAAAAATTACATTTTTTGCTGTTAAATATGCTTTCTTTACTAAACATTTATCAATTTTTTATTTTTTTAAATAAACAAAAAACTTATTAAACGTGACTAACTTTTTCTAATATATTACATGAAAGATTTTTTGTTTAACAGAAATTTTTACGCTTAAAGAAGAATAGTGACAAACTGTATAAATCTCATCCAGATCGAATTTTAACTATTTTACGGTGTAACAAAAAACACTTAGACAATTGTGATATCCCATTACGCGACTTTATGAGCTTATCTTAGACCTAAGGCTTTATCTCAGACATTATCTAAGACATTATCTTGGCCCTAACATAACGTTATCTGCAACTTTTTCAGGCACTGAAATATGAACCTTTTCCGGCCATGACAAATTTATGAGATAAATTTATGCAAATTTAATGGGAGCAGGTATAACAAACTATTTTGAACCTCTTCCCAACATGAAATTATCTGCAACATTATTGGGCATTGAAATAGGACCCTTTTTTCTGTTCTAAGGCAGCCTAATAATTGTTACGAGGTCAAAAGGCAAAAAAATGCATCAAAAAATTGAAAGTTCCAAGAATTTTCATTATAAATTTTGTTCTACAGTAATTTTTAAGCCTTGAAGGGGAAATGTACTATAAAAATGTATTTTTTGGAATCCCCTCGGGCAGCTTAATAAATGTTACAAGGTCAAAAACTTGTAACTATTACGCACCAGTTTCGAGACAGCTTGGAAGCAATATTTACTTTAATTATTAGAAAAAAATCAATAATCATCGTGTCGATGATATTCAAATTTGAGTGAAAAAGAACTGTTGTTTTACCTCTGAATTGTCATCACCATTAGCTTATTCTTGATTAGAAAAAGCTAACGGCGCTGCTTCTGATGAGATGGAAGCAATTGCAAAAGTAATTTTTGGAAATATAAAAATATGTATGTGTTCATGATATGTCAATATAACCATAAATGCATAATATAACAATTACAATTAAAAACAAACATGATTCAATGGGATTTTCCTTCTTTCAAGGAAAGAAAACAAACAAAATAGCAAAACTTTTTGGGATCCCCAGGGAAAGCTTATCACATATATCAAGTTCTTTCCTTTCCATCTTTGGCCTAACAGTTTGCGGTCAGCCGCTAAAAGCAACAAAAATGCACCAAAAAAATTGAAATTTCAAAGTAAAATTTTCCATGTAAATTTTTGATTACTGTTTAAACTTGCCCTGGGGGATATTAAATAAAATAACAATACTTTTTGGAATCCCCAGGGCAAGCTTATTAATTATATCAAGGCCAAAATGTGCCATTTTCCTTCCAACAGTTTGCGGCCAGCCGCCAAAAACATCAAATTTGCACCAAAAAAATTGAAATTTCAAAGAAAAATTTTCAATGTAATTTTTTGATTATTGTTTAAACTTGCCCTGGGGGATATTTAATAAAACAGCAATACTTTTTGGAATCCCTGGGGCCAGCTTATTAATTGTTACAAGGCCAGAATGTGCCATTTTTGTTCCAACAGTTTGCGGCCAGCCGCCAAAAGCAACAAAATTGCACAAAAAATTTGAAATTTCAAAGGAAAATTTTCAATGTAATTTTTTGATTATTGTTTAAACTTGCCCTGGGGGATATTTAAAAAAATAGCAATACTTTTTGGAATCCCTGGGGCCAGCTTATTAATTGTTACAAGGCCAGAATGTGCCATTTTTGTTCCAACAGTTTGCGGCCAGCCGCCAAAAGCAACAAAATTGCACAAAAAATTTGAAATTTCAAAGGAAAATTTTCAATGTAATTTTTTGATTATTGTTTAAACTTGCCCTGGGGGATATTTAATAAAACAGCAATACTTTTTGGAATCCCTGGGGCCAGCTTATTAATTGTTACAAGGCCAGAATGTGCCATTTTTGTTCCAACAGTTTGCGGCCAGCCGCCAAAAGCAACAAAATTGCACAAAAAATTTGAAATTTCAAAGGAAAATTTTCAATGTAATTTTTTGATTATTGTTTAAACTTGCCCTGGGGGATATTTAAAAAAATAGCAATACTTTTTGGAATCCCTGGGGCCAGCTTATTAATTGTTACAAGGCCAGAATGTGCCATTTTTGTTCCAACAGTTTGCGGCCAGCCGCCAAAAGCAACAAAATTGCACAAAAAATTTGAAATTTCAAAGAAAATTTTTTGACCTACATTTTTGATTACAGTACAAACTTGCCCTAGGAAATATTAAATAAAAAAACAATAATTTTTGGAATCCCCAGGGCAAGCTTATTAATTATATCAAGGCCAAAATGTGCCATTTTCCTTCCAACAGTTTGCGGCCAGCCGCCAAAAGCAACAAAATTGCACCAAAAAAATTGAAATTTCAAAGAAAAATTTTCAATGTAATTTTTTGATTATTGTTTAAACTTGCCCTGGGGGATATTTAATAAAACAGCAATACTTTTTGGAATCCCTGGGGCAAGCTTATTAATTATATCAAGGCCAGAAAGTGCCGTTTTTCTTCCAACAGTTTGCGGCCAGCCGCCAAAAGCAACAAATTTGCACCAAAAAATTGAAATTTCAATGAAAAATTTTTGACCTAAATTTTTGATTAAAGTTTAAACTTGCCCTGGGGGATATTTAATAAAAAAACAATACTTTTTGGAATCCCCAGGGCAAGCTTATTAATTATATCAAGGCCAGAAAGTGCCATTTTTCTTCCAACAGTTTGCGGCCAGCCGCCAAAAGCAACAAATTTGCACCAAAAAATTGAAATTTCAATGAAAAATTTTTGACCTAAATTTTTGATTAAAGTTTAAACTTGCCCTGGGGGATATTTAATAAAATAACAATACTTTTTGGAATCCCCAGGGCAAGCTTATTAATTATATCAAGGCCAGAAAGTGCCATTTTTCTTCCAACAGTTTGCGGCCAGCCGCCAAAAGCAACAAAATTGCACCAAAAAAATTGAAATTTCAAAGGAAAATTTTCAATGTAAATTTTTACTTACAGTATAAAATTGCCCTGGGGGATATTTAAAAAATAGCAATACTTTTTGGAATCCCTGGGGCCAGCTTATTAATTGTTACAAGGCCAGAATGTGCCATTTTTGTTCCAACAGTTTGCGGCCAGCCGCCAAAAGCAACAAAATTGCACAAAAAATTTGAAATTTCAAAGGAAAATTTTCAATGTAATTTTTTGATTATTGTTTAAACTTGCCCTGGGGGATATTTAATAAAACAGCAATACTTTTTGGAATCCCTGGGGCAAGCTTATTAATTATATCAAGGCCAGAAAGTGCCGTTTTTCTTCCAACAGTTTGCGGCCAGCCGCCAAAAGCAACAAAATTGCACAAAAAATTTGAAATTTCAAAGGAAAATTTTCAATGTAATTTTTTGATTATTGTTTAAACTTGCCCTGGGGGATATTTAATAAAACAGCAATACTTTTTGGAATCCCTGGGGCAAGCTTATTAATTATATCAAGGCCAGAAAGTGCCATTTTTCTTCCAACAGTTTGCGGCCAGCCGCCAAAATCATCAAATTTGCACCAAAAAAATTGAAATTTCAAAGAAAAATTTTCAGTGTAAATTTTTGATTAATGTTTAAACTTGCCCTGGGAAATATTAAATAAAATAACAATACTTTTTAGAATCCCCAGGGCTAGCTTAAAAAAAAAAAAAAAATTTTTTGAAAAAGAACTGTTGTTTTACCTCTGAATTGTCATCACCATTAGCTTATTCTTGATTAGAAAAAGCTAACGGCGCTGCTTCTGATGAGATGGAAGCAATTGCAAAAGTAATTTTTGGAAATATAAAAATATGTATGTGTTCATGATATGTCAATATAACCATAAATGCATAATATAACAATTACAATTAAAAACAAACATGATTCAATGGGATTTTCCTTCTTTCAAGGAAAGAAAACAAACAAAATAGCAAAACTTTTTGGGATCCCCAGGGAAAGCTTATCACATATATCAAGTTCTTTCCTTTCCATCTTTGGCCTAACAGTTTGCGGTCAGCCGCTAAAAGCAACAAAAATGCACCAAAAAAATTGAAATTTCAAAGTAAAATTTTCCATGTAAATTTTTGATTACTGTTTAAACTTGCCCTGGGGGATATTAAATAAAATAACAATACTTTTTGGAATCCCCAGGGCAAGCTTATTAATTATATCAAGGCCAAAATGTGCCATTTTCCTTCCAACAGTTTGCGGCCAGCCGCCAAAAACATCAAATTTGCACCAAAAAAATTGAAATTTCAAAGAAAAATTTTCAATGTAATTTTTTGATTATTGTTTAAACTTGCCCTGGGGGATATTTAATAAAACAGCAATACTTTTTGGAATCCCTGGGGCCAGCTTATTAATTGTTACAAGGCCAGAATGTGCCATTTTTGTTCCAACAGTTTGCGGCCAGCCGCCAAAAGCAACAAAATTGCACAAAAAATTTGAAATTTCAAAGGAAAATTTTCAATGTAATTTTTTGATTATTGTTTAAACTTGCCCTGGGGGATATTTAAAAAAATAGCAATACTTTTTGGAATCCCTGGGGCCAGCTTATTAATTGTTACAAGGCCAGAATGTGCCATTTTTGTTCCAACAGTTTGCGGCCAGCCGCCAAAAGCAACAAAATTGCACAAAAAATTTGAAATTTCAAAGGAAAATTTTCAATGTAATTTTTTGATTATTGTTTAAACTTGCCCTGGGGGATATTTAATAAAACAGCAATACTTTTTGGAATCCCTGGGGCCAGCTTATTAATTGTTACAAGGCCAGAATGTGCCATTTTTGTTCCAACAGTTTGCGGCCAGCCGCCAAAAGCAACAAAATTGCACAAAAAATTTGAAATTTCAAAGGAAAATTTTCAATGTAATTTTTTGATTATTGTTTAAACTTGCCCTGGGGGATATTTAAAAAAATAGCAATACTTTTTGGAATCCCTGGGGCCAGCTTATTAATTGTTACAAGGCCAGAATGTGCCATTTTTGTTCCAACAGTTTGCGGCCAGCCGCCAAAAGCATCAAAATTGCACAAAAAATTTGAAATTTCAAAGAAAATTTTTTGACCTACATTTTTGATTACAGTACAAACTTGCCCTAGGAAATATTAAATAAAAAAACAATAATTTTTGGAATCCCCAGGGCAAGCTTATTAATTATATCAAGGCCAAAATGTGCCATTTTCCTTCCAACAGTTTGCGGCCAGCCGCCAAAAGCAACAAAATTGCACCAAAAAAATTGAAATTTCAAAGAAAAATTTTCAATGTAATTTTTTGATTATTGTTTAAACTTGCCCTGGGGGATATTTAATAAAACAGCAATACTTTTTGGAATCCCTGGGGCAAGCTTATTAATTATATCAAGGCCAGAAAGTGCCGTTTTTCTTCCAACAGTTTGCGGCCAGCCGCCAAAAGCAACAAATTTGCACCAAAAAATTGAAATTTCAATGAAAAATTTTTGACCTAAATTTTTGATTAAAGTTTAAACTTGCCCTGGGGGATATTTAATAAAAAAACAATACTTTTTGGAATCCCCAGGGCAAGCTTATTAATTATATCAAGGCCAGAAAGTGCCATTTTTCTTCCAACAGTTTGCGGCCAGCCGCCAAAAGCAACAAATTTGCACCAAAAAATTGAAATTTCAATGAAAAATTTTTGACCTAAATTTTTGATTAAAGTTTAAACTTGCCCTGGGGGATATTTAATAAAATAACAATACTTTTTGGAATCCCCAGGGCAAGCTTATTAATTATATCAAGGCCAGAAAGTGCCATTTTTCTTCCAACAGTTTGCGGCCAGCCGCCAAAAGCAACAAATTTGCACCAAAAAATTGAAATTTCAATGAAAAATTTTTGACCTAAATTTTTGATTAAAGTTTAAACATGCTCTGGGGGATATTTAATTAAATAACAATACTTTTTGAAATCCCTGGGGCCAGCTTATTAATTGTTACAAGGCCAAAATGTGCCATTTTTGTTCCAACAGTTTGCGGCCAGCCGCCAAAAGCAACAAAATTGCACCAAAAAAATTGAAATTTCAAAGGAAAATTTTCAATGTAAATTTTTACTTACAGTATAAAATTGCCCTGGGGGATATTTAAAAAATAGCAATACTTTTTGGAATCCCTGGGGCCAGCTTATTAATTGTTACAAGGCCAGAATGTGCCATTTTTGTTCCAACAGTTTGCGGCCAGCCGCCAAAAGCAACAAAATTGCACAAAAAATTTGAAATTTCAAAGGAAAATTTTCAATGTAATTTTTTGATTATTGTTTAAACTTGCCCTGGGGGATATTTAATAAAACAGCAATACTTTTTGGAATCCCTGGGGCAAGCTTATTAATTATATCAAGGCCAGAAAGTGCCGTTTTTCTTCCAACAGTTTGCGGCCAGCCGCCAAAAGCAACAAAATTGCACAAAAAATTTGAAATTTCAAAGGAAAATTTTCAATGTAATTTTTTGATTATTGTTTAAACTTGCCCTGGGGGATATTTAATAAAAAAACAATACTTTTTGGAATCCCCAGGGCAAGCTTATTAATTATATCAAGGCCAGAAAGTGCCATTTTTCTTCCAACAGTTTGCGGCCAGCCGCCAAAAGCAACAAATTTGCACCAAAAAATTGAAATTTCAATGAAAAATTTTTGACCTAAATTTTTGATTAAAGTTTAAACTTGCCCTGGGGGATATTTAATAAAATAACAATACTTTTTGGAATCCCCAGGGCAAGCTTATTAATTATATCAAGGCCAGAAAGTGCCATTTTTCTTCCAACAGTTTGCGGCCAGCCGCCAAAAGCAACAAATTTGCACCAAAAAATTGAAATTTCAAAGTAAAATTTTTGACCTAAATTTTTGATTAAAGTTTAAACTTGCCCTGGGGGATATTTAATAAAATAACAATACTTTTTGGAATCCCCAGGGCAAGCTTATTAATTATATCAAGGCCAGAAAGTGCCATTTTTCTTCCAACAGTTTGCGGCCATCCGCCAAAAGCAACAAATTTGCACCAAAAAAATTGAAATTTCAAAATAAAATTTTCAATGTAAATTTTTGATTACTGTTTAAACTTGCCCCAGGGGATATTTAATAAAAAAACAATACTTTTTGAAATCCCTGGGGCCAGCTTATTAATTGTTACAAGGCCAAAATGTGCCATTTTTGTTCCAACAGTTTGCGGCCAGCCGCCAAAAGCAACAAAATTGCACCAAAAAAATTGAAATTTCAAAGGAAAATTTTCAATGTAAATTTTTACTTACAGTATAAAATTGCCCTGGGGGATATTTAAAAAAATAGCAATACTTTTTGGAATCCCTGGGGCCAGCTTATTAATTGTTACAAGGCCAGAATGTGCCATTTTTGTTCCAACAGTTTACGGCCAGCCGCCAAAAGCAACAAAATTGCACAAAAAATTTGAAATTTCAAAGGAAAATTTTCAATGTAAATTTTTACTTACAGTATAAAATTGCCCTGGGGGATATTTAAAAAAATAGCAATACTTTTTGGAATCCCTGGGGCCAGCTTATTAATTGTTACAAGGCCAGAATGTGCCATTTTTGTTCCAACAGTTTGCGGCCAGCCGCCAAAAGCAACAAAATTGCACAAAAAATTTGAAATTTCAAAGGAAAATTTTCAATGTAATTTTTTGATTATTGTTTAAACTTGCCCTGGGGGATATTTAATAAAACAGCAATACTTTTTGGAATCCCTGGGGCAAGCTTATTAATTATATCAAGGCCAGAAAGTGCCGTTTTTCTTCCAACAGTTTGCGGCCAGCCGCCAAAAGCAACAAAATTGCACCAAAAAAATTGAAATTTCAAAGTAAAATTTTTGACCTAAATTTTTGATTAAAGTTTAAACATGCCCTGGGGGATATTTAATTAAATAACAATACTTTTTGAAATCCCTGGGGCCAGCTTATTAATTGTTACAAGGCCAAAATGTGCCATTTTTGTTCCAACAGTTTGCGGCCAGCCGCCAAAAGCAACAAAATTGCACCAAAAAAATTGAAATTTCAAAGGAAAATTTTCAATGTAAATTTTTACTTACAGTATAAAATTGCCCTGGGGGATATTTAAAAAAATAGCAATACTTTTTGGAATCCCTGGGGCCAGCTTATTAATTGTTACAAGGCCAGAATGTGCCATTTTTGTTCCAACAGTTTGCGGCCAGCCGCCAAAAGCAACAAAATTGCACAAAAAATTTGAAATTTCAAAGGAAAATTTTCAATGTAAATTTTTACTTACAGTATAAAATTGCCCTGGGGGATATTTAAAAAAATAGCAATACTTTTTGGAATCCCTGGGGCCAGCTTATTAATTGTTACAAGGCCAGAATGTGCCATTTTTGTTCCAACAGTTTGCGGCCAGCCGCCAAAAGCAACAAAATTGCACAAAAAATTTGAAATTTCAAAGGAAAATTTTCAATGTAATTTTTTGATTATTGTTTAAACTTGCCCTGGGGGATATTTAATAAAACAGCAATACTTTTTGGAATCCCCAGGGCAAGCTTATTAATTATATCAAGGCCAGAAAGTGCCGTTTTTCTTCCAACAGTTTGCGGCCAGCCGCCAAAAGCAACAAATTTGCACCAAAAAATTGAAATTTCAATGAAAAATTTTTGACCTAAATTTTTGATTAAAGTTTAAACTTGCCCTAGGGGGATATTTAATAAAAAAACAATACTTTTTGGAATCCCCAGGGCAAGCTTATTAATTATATCAAGGCCAGAAAGTGCCGTTTTTCTTCCAACAGTTTGCGGCCAGCCGCCAAAAGCAACAAATTTGCACCAAAAAATTGAAATTTCAATGAAAAATTTTTGACCTAAATTTTTGATTAAAGTTTAAACTTGCCCTGGGGGATATTTAATAAAATAACAATACTTTTTGGAATCCCCAGGGCAAGCTTATTAATTATATCAAGGCCAGAAAGTGCCATTTTTCTTCCAACAGTTTGCGGCCAGCCGCCAAAAGCAACAAAATTGCACCAAAAAATTGAAATTTCAATGAAAAATTTTTGACCTAAATTTTTGATTAAAGTTTAAACTTGCCCTGGGGGATATTTAATAAAATAACAATACTTTTTGGAATCCCCAGGGCAAGCTTATTAATTATATCAAGGCCAGAAAGTGCCGTTTTTCTTCCAACAGTTTGCGGCCAGCCGCCAAAAGCAACAAATTTGCACCAAAAAATTGAAATTTCAATGAAAAATTTTTGACCTAAATTTTTGATTAAAGTTTAAACTTGCCCTGGGGGATATTTAATAAAATAACAATACTTTTTGGAATCCCCAGGGCAAGCTTATTAATTATATCAAGGCCAGAAAGTGCCATTTTTCTTTCAACAATTTGCGGCCAGCCGCCAAAAGCAACAAATTTGCACCAAAAAATTGAAATTTCAATGAAAAATTTTTGACCTAAATTTTTGATTAAAGTTTAAACTTGCCCTGGGGGATATTTAATAAAATAACAATACTTTTTGGAATCCCCAGGGCAAGCTTATTAATTATATCAAGGCCAGAAAGTGCCATTTTTCTTCCAACAGTTTGCGGCCAGCCGCCAAAAGCAACAAAATTGCACCAAAAAAATTGAAATTTCAAAGTAAAATTTTCAATGTAAATTTTTGATTAAAGTTTAAACTTGCCCTGGGGGATATTTAATAAAATAACAATACTTTTTGGAATCCCCAGGGCAAGCTTATTAATTATATCAAGGCCAGAAAGTGCCATTTTTCTTCCAACAGTTTGCGGCCAGCCGCCAAAAGCAACAAATTTGCACCAAAAAATTGAAATTTCAATGAAAAATTTTTGACCTAAATTTTTGATTAAAGTTTAAACTTGCCCTGGGGGATATTTAATAAAATAACAATACTTTTTGGAATCCCCAGGGCAAGCTTATTAATTATATCAAGGCCAGAAAGTGCCATTTTTCTTCCAACTGTTTGCGGCCAGCCGCCAAAAGCAACAAATTTGCACCAAAAAATTGAAATTTCAATGAAAAATTTTCAATGTAAATTTTTGATTAAAGTTTAAACTTGCCCTGGGGGATATTTAATAAAATAACAATACTTTTTGGAATCCCCAGGGCAAGCTTATTAATTATATCAAGGCCAGAAAGTGCCATTTTTCTTCCAACTGTTTGCGGCCAGCCGCCAAAAGCAACAAATTTGCAC
Source organism: Panagrolaimus sp. LJ2414 (assembly GCA_024447195.1). NCBI lineage: Eukaryota > Metazoa > Nematoda > Chromadorea > Rhabditida > Panagrolaimidae > Panagrolaimus > Panagrolaimus sp. LJ2414. The sequence continues at coordinate 2,485,350 of JAMRXY010000017.1, forward strand.
CAAAAAATTGAAATTTCAAAGTAAAATTTTCAATGTAAATTTTTGATTAAAGTTTAAACTTGCCCTGGGGGATATTTAATAAAATAACAATACTTTTTGGAATCCCCAGGGCAAGCTTATTAATTATATCAAGGCCAGAAAGTGCCATTTTCCTTCCAACAGTTTGCGGCCATCCGCCAAAAGCAACAAAATTGCACCAAAAAAATTGAAATTTCAAAGTAAAATTTTCAATGTAAATTTTTGATTAAAGTTTAAACTTGCCCTGGGGGATATTTAATAAAATAACAATACTTTTTGGAATCCCCAGGGCAAGCTTATTAATTATATCAAGGCCAGAAAGTGCCATTTTTCTTCCAACTGTTTGCGGCCAGCCGCCAAAAGCAACAAATTTGCACCAAAAAATTGAAATTTCAATGAAAAATTTTCAATGTAAATTTTTGATTAAAGTTTAAACTTGCCCTGGGGGATATTTAATAAAATAACAATACTTTTTGGAATCCCCAGGGCAAGCTTATTAATTATATCAAGGCCAGAAAGTGCCATTTTTCTTCCAACTGTTTGCGGCCAGCCGCCAAAAGCAACAAATTTGCACCAAAAAATTGAAATTTCAAAGTAAAATTTTCAATGTAAATTTTTGATTAAAGTTTAAACTTGCCCTGGGGGATATTTAATAAAATAACAATACTTTTTGGAATCCCCAGGGCAAGCTTATTAATTATATCAAGGCCAGAAAGTGCCATTTTTCTTCCAACAGTTTGCGGCCAGCCGCCAAAAGCAACAAATTTGCACCAAAAAATTGAAATTTCAAAGTAAAATTTTCAATGTAAATTTTTGATTAAAGTTTAAACTTGCCCTGGGGGATATTTAATAAAATAACAATACTTTTTGGAATCCCCAGGGCAAGCTTATTAATTATATCAAGGCCAGAAAGTGCCATTTTTCTTCCAACAGTTTGCGGCCAGCCGCCAAAAGCAACAAATTTGCACCAAAAAATTGAAATTTCAAAGTAAAATTTTCAATGTAAATTTTTGATTAAAGTTTAAACTTGCCCTGGGGGATATTTAATAAAATAACAATACTTTTTGGAATCCCCAGGGCAAGCTTATTAATTATATCAAGGCCAGAAAGTGCCATTTTTCTTCCAACAGTTTGCGGCCAGCCGCCAAAAGCAACAAATTTGCACCAAAAAATTGAAATTTCAAAGTAAAATTTTCAATGTAAATTTTTGATTAAAGTTTAAACTTGCCCTGGGGGATATTTAATAAAATAACAATACTTTTTGGAATCCCCAGGGCAAGCTTATTAATTATATCAAGGCCAGAAAGTGCCATTTTTCTTCCAACAGTTTGCGGCCAGCCGCCAAAAGCAACAAATTTGCACCAAAAAATTGAAATTTCAAAGTAAAATTTTCAATGTAAATTTTTGATTAAAGTTTAAACTTGCCCTGGGGGATATTTAATAAAATAACAATACTTTTTGGAATCCCCAGGGCAAGCTTATTAATTATATCAAGGCCAGAAAGTGCCATTTTTCTTCCAACAGTTTGCGGCCAGCCGCCAAAAGCAACAAATTTGCACCAAAAAATTGAAATTTCAATGAAAAATTTTTGACCTAAATTTTTGATTAAAGTTTAAACTTGCCCTGGGGGATATTTAATAAAATAACAATACTTTTTGGAATCCCCAGGGCAAGCTTATTAATTATATCAAGGCCAGAAAGTGCCATTTTTCTTCCAACAGTTTGCGGCCAGCCGCCAAAAGCAACAAATTTGCACCAAAAAAATTGAAATTTCAAAGTAAAATTTTCAATGTAAATTTTTGATTAAAGTTTAAACTTGCCCTGGGGGATATTTAATAAAATAACAATACTTTTTGGAATCCCCAGGGCAAGCTTATTAATTATATCAAGGCCAGAAAGTGCCATTTTTCTTCCAACAGTTTGCGGCCAGCCGCCAAAAGCAACAAATTTGCACCAAAAAATTGAAATTTCAATGAAAAATTTTTGACCTAAATTTTTGATTAAAGTTAAAACTTGACCTGGGGGATATTTAATAAAATAACAATACTTTTTGGAATCCCCAGGGCAAGCTTATTAATTATATCAAGGCCAGAAAGTGCCATTTTTCTTCCAACAGTTTGCGGCCAGCCGCCAAAAGCAACAAATTTGCACCAAAAAATTGAAATTTCAAAGTAAAATTTTCAATGTAAATTTTTGATTAAAGTTTAAACTTGCCCTGGGGGATATTTAATAAAATAACAATACTTTTTGGAATCCCCAGGGCAAGCTTATTAATTATATCAAGGCCAGAAAGTGCCATTTTTCTTCCAACAGTTTGCGGCCAGCCGCCAAAAGCAACAAAATTGCGCCAAAAACTTGAAAATTCAATAAAGAATTTTCAATGTAAATTTTTGATTAAATTTTAAACTTGCCCTGGGGGATATTTAATAAAATAACAATACTTTTTGGAATCCCCAGGGCAAGCTTATTAATTATATCAAGGCCAGAAAGTGCCATTTTTCTTCCAACAGTTTGCGGCCAGCCGCCAAAAGCAACAAATTTGCACCAAAAAAATTGAAATTTCAAAGTAAAATTTTCAATGTAAATTTTTGATTAAAGTTAAAACTTGACCTGGGGGATATTTAATAAAATAACAATACTTTTTGGAATCCCCAGGGCAAGCTTATTAATTATATCAAGGCCAGAAAGTGCCATTTTTCTTCCAACAGTTTGCGGCCAGCCGCCAAAAGCAACAAATTTGCACCAAAAAATTGAAATTTCAAAGTAAAATTTTCAATGTAAATTTTTGATTAAAGTTTAAACTTGCCCTGGGGGATATTTAATAAAATAACAATACTTTTTGGAATCCCCAGGGCAAGCTTATTAATTATATCAAGGCCAGAAAGTGCCATTTTTCTTCCAACAGTTTGCGGCCAGCCGCCAAAAGCAACAAATTTGCACCAAAAAATTGAAATTTCAAAGTAAAATTTTCAATGTAAATTTTTGATTAAAGTTAAAACTTGACCTGGGGGGATATTTAATAAAATAACAATACTTTTTGGAATCCCCAGGGCAAGCTTATTAATTATATCAAGGCCAGAAAGTGCCATTTTTCTTCCAACAGTTTGCGGCCAGCCGCCAAAAGCAACAAATTTGCACCAAAAAAATTGAAATTTCAAAGTAAAATTTTCAATGTAAATTTTTGATTAAAGTTTAAACTTGCCCTGGGGGATATTTAATAAAATAACAATACTTTTTGGAATCCCCAGGGCAAGCTTATTAATTATATCAAGGCCAGAAAGTGCCATTTTTCTTCCAACAGTTTGCGGCCAGCCGCCAAAAGCAACAAATTTGCACCAAAAAATTGAAATTTCAAAGTAAAATTTTCAATGTAAATTTTTGATTAAAGTTTAAACTTGCCCTGGGGGATATTTAATAAAATAACAATACTTTTTGGAATCCCCAGGGCAAGCTTATTAATTATATCAAGGCCAGAAAGTGCCATTTTTCTTCCAACAGTTTGCGGCCAGCCGCCAAAAGCAACAAATTTGCACCAAAAAATTGAAATTTCAAAGTAAAATTTTCAATGTAAATTTTTGATTAAAGTTTAAACTTGCCCTGGGGGATATTTAATAAAATAACAATACTTTTTGGAATCCCCAGGGCAAGCTTATTAATTATATCAAGGCCAGAAAGTGCCATTTTTCTTCCAACAGTTTGCGGCCAGCCGCCAAAAGCAACAAATTTGCACCAAAAAAATTGAAATTTCAAAGTAAAATTTTCAATGTAAATTTTTGATTAAAGTTTAAACTTGCCCTGGGGGATATTTAATAAAATAACAATACTTTTTGGAATCCCCAGGGCAAGCTTATTAATTATATCAAGGCCAGAAAGTGCCATTTTTCTTCCAACTGTTTGCGGCCAGCCGCCAAAAGCAACAAATTTGCACCAAAAAATTGAAATTTCAATGAAAAATTTTTGACCTAAATTTTTGATTAAAGTTAAAACTTGCCCTGGGGGATATTTAATAAAATAACAATACTTTTTGGAATCCCCAGGGCAAGCTTATTAATTATATCAAGGCCAGAAAGTGCCATTTTTCTTCCAACAGTTTGCGGCCAGCCGCCAAAAGCAACAAATTTGCACCAAAAAATTGAAATTTCAATGAAAAATTTTTGACCTAAATTTTTGATTAAAGTTTAAACTTGCCCTGGGGGATATTTAATATAATAACAATACTTTTTGGAATCCCCAGGGCAAGCTTATTAATTATATCAAGGCCAAAATGTGCCATTTTTGTTCTAACAATTTGCGGCCAGCCGCCAAAAGCAACAAATTTGCACCAAAAAATTGAAATTTCAATGAAAAATTTTTGACCTAAATTTTTGATTAAAGTTTAAACTTGCCCTGGGGGATATTTAATAAAATAACAATACTTTTTGGAATCCCCAGGGCAAGCTTATTAATTATATCAAGGCCAGAAAGTGCCATTTTTCTTCCAACAGTTTGCGGCCAGCCGCCAAAAGCAACAAATTTGCACCAAAAAATTGAAATTTCAATGAAAAATTTTTGACCTAAATTTTTGATTAAAGTTAAAACTTGCCCTGGGGGATATTTAATAAAATAACAATACTTTTTGGAATCCCCAGGGCAAGCTTATTAATTATATCAAGGCCAGAAAGTGCCATTTTTCTTCCAACAGTTTGCGGCCAGCCGCCAAAAGCAACAAATTTGCACCAAAAAATTGAAATTTCAATGAAAAATTTTTGACCTAAATTTTTGATTAAAGTTTAAACTTGCCCTGGGGGATATTTAATAAAATAACAATACTTTTTGGAATCCCCAGGGCAAGCTTATTAATTATATCAAGGCCAGAAAGTGCCATTTTTCTTCCAACAGTTTGCGGCCAGCCGCCAAAAGCAACAAATTTGCACCAAAAAATTGAAATTTCAATGAAAAATTTTTGACCTAAATTTTTGATTAAAGTTAAAACTTGCCCTGGGGGATATTTAATAAAATAACAATACTTTTTGGAATCCCCAGGGCAAGCTTATTAATTATATCAAGGCCAGAAAGTGCCATTTTTCTTCCAACAGTTTGCGGCCAGCCGCCAAAAGCAACAAATTTGCACCAAAAAATTGAAATTTCAATGAAAAATTTTTGACCTAAATTTTTGATTAAAGTTTAAACTTGCCCTGGGGGATATTTAATAAAATAACAATACTTTTTGGAATCCCCAGGGCAAGCTTATTAATTATATCAAGGCCAGAAAGTGCCATTTTTCTTCCAACAGTTTGCGGCCAGCCGCCAAAAGCAACAAATTTGCACCAAAAAATTGAAATTTCAATGAAAAATTTTTGACCTAAATTTTTGATTAAAGTTAAAACTTGCCCTGGGGGATATTTAATAAAATAACAATACTTTTTGGAATCCCCAGGGCAGGCTTATTAATTATATCAAGGCCAGAAAGTGCCATTTTTCTTCCAACAGTTTGCGGCCATCCGCCAAAAGCAACAAATTTGCACCAAAAAATTGAAATTTCAATGAAAAATTTTTGACCTAAATTTTTGATTAAAGTTTAAACTTGCCCTGGGGGATATTTAATAAAATAACAATACTTTTTGGAATCCCCAGGGCAAGCTTATTAATTATATCAAGGCCAGAAAGTGCCATTTTTCTTCCAACAGTTTGCGGCCAGCCGCCAAAAGCAACAAATTTGCACCAAAAAATTGAAATTTCAATGAAAAATTTTTGACCTAAATTTTTGATTAAAGTTTAAACTTGCCCTGGGGGATATTTAATAAAATAACAATACTTTTTGGAATCCCCAGGGCAAGCTTATTAATTATATCAAGGCCAGAAAGTGCCATTTTTCTTCCAACAGTTTGCGGCCAGCCGCCAAAAGCAACAAAATTGCACCAAAAAAATTGAAATTTCAAAATAAAATTTTCAATGTAAATTTTTGATTACTGTTTAAACTTGCCCCAGGGGATATTTAATAAAATAACAATACTTTTTGGAATCCCTGGGACTAGCTTATTAATTATTTCAAGGCCAGAAAGTGCCATTTTTCTTCCAACAGTTTGCGGCCAGCCGCCAAAAGCAACAAATTTGCACGAAAAAATTGAAATTTCAATGAAAAATTTTTGACCTAAATTTTTGATTAAAGTTTAAACTTGCCCTGGGGGATATTTAATAAAATAACAATACTTTTTGGAATCCCCAGGGCAAGCTTATTAATTATATCAAGGCCAGAAAGTGCCATTTTTCTTCCAACAGTTTGCGGCCAGCCGCCAAAAGCAACAAAATTGCACCAAAAAAATTGAAATTTCAATGAAAAATTTTTGACCTAAATTTTTGATTAAAGTTTAAACTTGCCCTGGGGGATATTTAATAAAATAACAATACTTTTTGGAATCCCCAGGGCAAGCTTATTAATTATATCAAGGCCAGAAAGTGCCATTTTCCTTCCAACAGTTTGCGGCCATCCGCCAAAAGCAACAAAATTGCACCAAAAAAATTGAAATTTCAAAATAAAATTTTCAATGTAAATTTTTGATTACTGTTTAAACTTGCCCCAGGGGATATTTAATAAAATAACAATACTTTTTGGAATCCCCAGGGCAAGCTTATTAATTATATCAAGGCCAGAAAGTGCCATTTTTCTTCCAACAGTTTGCGGCCAGCCGCCAAAAGCAACAAAATTGCACCAAAAAAATTGAAATTTCAAAATAAAATTTTCAATGTAAATTTTTGATTACTGTTTAAACTTGCCCCAGGGGATATTTAATAAAATAACAATACTTTTTGGAATCCCTGGGACTAGCTTATTAATTATTTCAAGGCCAGAAAGTGCCATTTTTCTTCCAACAGTTTGCGGCCAGCCGCCAAAAGCAACAAATTTGCACGAAAAAATTGAAATTTCAATGAAAAATTTTTGACCTAAATTTTTGATTAAAGTTTAAACTTGCCCTGGGGGATATTTAATAAAATAACAATACTTTTTGGAATCCCCAGGGCAAGCTTATTAATTATATCAAGGCCAGAAAGTGCCATTTTTCTTCCAACAGTTTGCGGCCAGCCGCCAAAAGCAACAAAATTGCACCAAAAAAATTGAAATTTCAAAATAAAATTTTCAATGTAAATTTTTGATTACTGTTTAAACTTGCCCCAGGGGATATTTAATAAAATAACAATACTTTTTGGAATCCCTGGGACTAGCTTATTAATTATTTCAAGGCCAGAAAGTGCCATTTTTCTTCCAACAGTTTGCGGCCAGCCGCCAAAAGCAACAAATTTGCACGAAAAAATTGAAATTTCAATGAAAAATTTTTGACCTAAATTTTTGATTAAAGTTTAAACTTGCCCTGGGGGATATTTAATAAAATAACAATACTTTTTGGAATCCCCAGGGCAAGCTTATTAATTATATCAAGGCCAGAAAGTGCCATTTTTCTTCCAACAGTTTGCGGCCAGCCGCCAAAAGCAACATATTTGCACCAAAAAAATTGAAACTTCAAAGAAAAATTGTCAATGTAAATTTTTGATTACTGTTTAAACTTGCCCCAGGGGATATTTAATAAAATAACAATACTTTTTGGAATCCCTGGGACTAGCTTATTAATTATTTCAAGGCCAGAAAGTGCCATTTTTCTTCCAACAGTTTGCGGCCAGCCGCCAAAAGCAACAAATTTGCACGAAAAAATTGAAATTTCAATGAAAAATTTTTGACCTAAATTTTTGATTAAAGTTTAAACTTGCCCTGGGGGATATTTAATAAAATAACAATACTTTTTGGAATCCCCAGGGCAAGCTTATTAATTATATCAAGGCCAGAAAGTGCCATTTTTCTTCCAACAGTTTGCGGCCAGCCGCCAAAAGCAACATATTTGCACCAAAAAAATTGAAACTTCAAAGAAAAATTGTCAATGTAAATTTTTGATTACTGTTTAAACTTGCCCCAGGGGATATTTAATAAAATAACAATACTTTTTGGAATCCCCAGGGCAAGCTTATTAATTATATCAAGGCCAGAAAGTGCCATTTTTCTTCCAACAGTTTGCGGCCAGCCGCCAAAAGCAACATATTTGCACCAAAAAAATTGAAACTTCAAAGAAAAATTGTCAATGTAAATTTTTGATTACTGTTTAAACTTGCCCCAGGGGATATTTAATAAAATAACAATACTTTTTGGAATCCCTGGGACTAGCTTATTAATTATTTCAAGGCCAGAAAGTGCCATTTTTCTTCCAACAGTTTGCGGCCAGCCGCCAAAAGCAACAAAATTGCACCAAAAAAATTGAAAATTCAAAGAATAGTTTTTGACCTAAATTTTTTATTACAGTATAAACTTGCCCCAGGGGATATAAAATAAAATAACAATACTTTTTGGAATCCCTGGGACTAGCTTATTAATTATTTCAAGGGCAGAATGTGCCATTTTTGTTCCAACAGTTTGCGGCCAGCCGCCAAAAGCAACAAAATTGCACCAAAAAAATTGAAAATTCAAAGAATAGTTTTTGACCTAAATTTTTTATTACAGTATAAACTTGCCCCAGGGGATATAAAATAAAATAACAATACTTTTTTGAATCCCTGGGACTAGCTTATTAATTATTTCAAGGGCAGAATGTGCCATTTTTGTTCCAACAGTTTGCGGCCAGCCGCCAAAAGCAACAAAATTGCACCAAAAAAATTGAAAATTCAAAGGAAAATTTTCAATGTAAATTTTTGATTATTGTTTAAACTTGCCCCAGGGGATATTTAATAAAATAGCAAAACTTTTTGGAATCGTCAGGGCAAGCTTATTAAATACATCAAGGCCAGAAAGTGCCATTTTCCTTCCAACAGTTTGCAGCCAGCCGCCAAAAGCATCAAAATTGCACCAAAACAATTGAAAATTCAAAGGAAAATTTTCAATGTAAATTTTTGATTATTGTTTAAACTTGCCCCAGGGGATATTTAATAAAATAGCAAAACTTTTTGGAATCCCCAGGGCAAGCTTATTAAATATATCAAGGCCAGAAAGTGCCATTTTCCTTCCAACAGTTTGCGGCCATCCGCCAAAAGCAACAAATTTGCACCAAAAAAATTGAAAATTCAAAGGAAAATTTTCAATGTAAATTTTTGATTATTGTTTAAACTTGCCCCAGGGGATATTTAATAAAATAGCAAAACTTTTTGGAATCCCCAGGGCAAGCTTATTAAATATATCAAGGCCAGAAAGTGCCATTTTCCTTCCAACAGTTTGCAGCCAGCCGCCAAAAGCATCAAAATTGCACCAAAAAAATTGAAAATTCAAAGGAAAATTTTCAATGTAAATTTTTGATTATTGTTTAAACTTGCACCAGGGGATATTTAATAAAATAGCAAAACTTTTTGGAATCCGCAGGGCAAGCTTATTAAATATATCAAGGCCAGAAAGTGCCATTTTCCTTCCAACAGTTTGCGGCCATCCGCCAAAAGCAACAAATTTGCACCAAAAAATTGAAATTTCAATGAAAAATTTTTGACCTAAATTTTTGATTAAAGTTTAAACTTGCCCTGGGGGATATTTAATAAAATAACAATACTTTTTGGAATCCCCAGGGCAAGCTTATTAATTATATCAAGGCCAGAAAGTGCCATTTTTCTTCCAACAGTTTGCGGCCAGCCGCCAAAAGCATCAAAATTGCACCAAAAAAATTGAAAATTCAAAGGAAAATTTTCAATGTAAATTTTTGATTATTGTTTAAACTTGCCCCAGGGGATATTTAATAAAATAGCAAAACTTTTTGGAATCCCCAGGGCAAGCTTATTAAATACATCAAGGCCAGAAAGTGCCATTTTCCTTCCAACAGTTTGCAGCCAGCCGCCAAAAGCATCAAAATTGCACCAAAACAATTGAAAATTCAAAGGAAAATTTTCAATGTAAATTTTTGATTATTGTTTAAACTTGCCCCAGGGGATATTTAATAAAATAGCAAAACTTTTTGGAATCCCCAGGGCAAGCTTATTAAATATATCAAGGCCAGAAAGTGCCATTTTCCTTCCAACAGTTTGCGGCCATCCGCCAAAAGCAACAAATTTGCACCAAAAAAATTGAAAATTCAAAGGAAAATTTTCAATGTAAATTTTTGATTATTGTTTAAACTTGCACCAGGGGATATTTAATAAAATAGCAAAACTTTTTGGAATCCGCAGGGCAAGCTTATTAAATATATCAAGGCCAGAAAGTGCCATTTTCCTTCCAACAGTTTGCGGCCATCCGCCAAAAGCAACAAATTTGCACCAAAAAATTGAAATTTCAATGAAAAATTTTTGACCTAAATTTTTGATTAAAGTTTAAACTTGCCCTGGGGGATATTTAATAAAATAACAATACTTTTTGGAATCCCCAGGGCAAGCTTATTAATTATATCAAGGCCAGAAAGTGCCATTTTTCTTCCAACAGTTTGCGGCCAGCCGCCAAAAGCAACAAATTTGCACCAAAAAATTGAAATTTCAATGAAAAATTTTTGACCTAAATTTTTGATTAAAGTTTAAACTTGCCCTGGGGGATATTTAATAAAATAACAATACTTTTTGGAATCCCCAGGGCAAGCTTATTAATTATATCAAGGCCAGAAAGTGCCATTTTTCTTCCAACAGTTTGCGGCCAGCCGCCAAAAGCAACAAATTTGCACCAAAAAATTGAAATTTCAATGAAAAATTTTTGACCTAAATTTTTGATTAAAGTTTAAACTTGCCCTGGGGGATATTTAATAAAATAACAATACTTTTTGGAATCCCCAGGGCAAGCTTATTAATTATATCAAGGCCAGAAAGTGCCATTTTTCTTCCAACAGTTTGCGGCCAGCCGCCAAAAGCAACAAATTTGCACCAAAAAATTGAAATTTCAAAGTAAAATTTTCAATGTAAATTTTTGATTAAAGTTTAAACTTGCCCTGGGGGATATTTAATAAAATAACAATACTTTTTGGAATCCCCAGGGCAAGCTTATTAATTATATCAAGGCCAGAAAGTGCCATTTTTCTTCCAACAGTTTGCGGCCAGCCGCCAAAAGCAACAAATTTGCACCAAAAAATTGAAATTTCAATGAAAAATTTTTGACCTAAATTTTTGATTAAAGTTTAAACTTGCCCTGGGGGATATTTAATAAAATAACAATACTTTTTGGAATCCCCAGGGCAAGCTTATTAATTATATCAAGGCCAGAAAGTGCCATTTTTCTTCCAACAGTTTGCGGCCAGCCGCCAAAAGCAACAAATTTGCACCAAAAAATTGAAATTTCAAAGTAAAATTTTCAATGTAAATTTTTGATTTAAGTTTAAACTTGCCCTGGGGGATATTTAATAAAATAACAATACTTTTTGGAATCCCCAGGGCAAGCTTATTAATTATATCAAGGCCAGAAAGTGCCATTTTTCTTCCAACAGTTTGCGGCCAGCCGCCAAAAGCAACAAATTTGCACCAAAAAATTGAAATTTCAAAGTAAAATTTTCAATGTAAATTTTTGATTAAAGTTTAAACTTGCCCTGGGGGATATTTAATAAAATAACAATACTTTTTGGAATCCCCAGGGCAAGCTTATTAATTATATCAAGGCCAGAAAGTGCCATTTTTCTTCCAACAGTTTGCGGCCAGCCGCCAAAAGCAACAAATTTGCACCAAAAAATTGAAATTTCAAAGTAAAATTTTCAATGTAAATTTTTGATTAAAGTTTAAACTTGCCCTGGGGGATATTTAATAAAATAACAATACTTTTTGGAATCCCCAGGGCAAGCTTATTAAATATATCAAGGCCAGAAAGTGCCATTTTCCTTCCAACAGTTTGCAGCCAGCCGCCAAAAGCATCAAAATTGCACCAAAAAAATTGAAATTTCAAAGTAAAATTTTCAATGTAAATTTTTGATTAAAGTTTAAACTTGCCCTGGGGGATATTTAATAAAATAACAATACTTTTTGGAATCCGCAGGGCAAGCTTATTAAATATATCAAGGCCAGAAAGTGCCATTTTCCTTCCAACAGTTTGCGGCCATCCGCCAAAAGCAACAAATTTGCACCAAAAAATTGAAATTTCAATGAAAAATTTTTGACCTAAATTTTTGATTAAAGTTTAAACTTGCCCTGGGGGATATTTAATAAAATAACAATACTTTTTGGAATCCCCAGGGCAAGCTTATTAATTATATCAAGGCCAGAAAGTGCCATTTTTCTTCCAACAGTTTGCGGCCAGCCGCCAAAAGCAACAAATTTGCACCAAAAAATTGAAATTTCAATGAAAAATTTTTGACCTAAATTTTTGATTAAAGTTTAAACTTGCCCTGGGGGATATTTAATAAAATAACAATACTTTTTGGAATCCCCAGGGCAAGCTTATTAATTATATCAAGGCCAGAAAGTGCCATTTTTCTTCCAACAGTTTGCGGCCAGCCGCCAAAAGCAACAAATTTGCACCAAAAAATTGAAATTTCAATGAAAAATTTTTGACCTAAATTTTTGATTAAAGTTTAAACTTGCCCTGGGGGATATTTAATAAAATAACAATACTTTTTGGAATCCCCAGGGCAAGCTTATTAATTATATCAAGGCCAGAAAGTGCCATTTTCCTTCCAACAGTTTGCGGCCATCCGCCAAAAGCAACAAAATTGCACCAAAAAAATTGAAATTTCAAAGTAAAATTTTCAATGTAAATTTTTGATTAAAGCTTAAACTTGCCCTGGGGGATATTTAATAAAATAACAATACTTTTTGGAATCCCCAGGGCAAGCTTATTAATTATATCAAGGCCAGAAAGTGCCATTTTTCTTCCAACAGTTTGCGGCCAGCCGCCAAAAGCAACAAATTTGCACCAAAAAATTGAAATTTCAATGAAAAATTTTTGACCTAAATTTTTGATTAAAGTTTAAACTTGCCCTGGGGGATATTTAATAAAATAACAATACTTTTTGGAATCCCCAGGGCAAGCTTATTAATTATATCAAGGCCAGAAAGTGCCATTTTTCTTCCAACAGTTTGCGGCCAGCCGCCAAAAGCAACAAATTTGCACCAAAAAATTGAAATTTCAATGAAAAATTTTTGACCTAAATTTTTGATTAAAGTTAAAACTTGCCCTGGGGGATATTTAATAAAATAACAATACTTTTTGGAATCCCCAGGGCAAGCTTATTAATTATATCAAGGCCAGAAAGTGCCATTTTTCTTCCAACAGTTTGCGGCCAGCCGCCAAAAGCAACAAATTTGCACCAAAAAATTGAAATTTCAATGAAAAATTTTTGACCTAAATTTTTGATTAAAGTTAAAACTTGCCCTGGGGGATATTTAATAAAATAACAATACTTTTTGGAATCCCCAGGGCAAGCTTATTAATTATATCAAGGCCAGAAAGTGCCATTTTTCTTCCAACAGTTTGCGGCCAGCCGCCAAAAGCAACAAATTTGCACCAAAAAATTGAAATTTCAATGAAAAATTTTTGACCTAAATTTTTGATTAAAGTTTAAACTTGCCCTGGGGGATATTTAATAAAATAACAATACTTTTTGGAATCCCCAGGGCAAGCTTATTAATTATATCAAGGCCAGAAAGTGCCATTTTTCTTCCAACAGTTTGCGGCCAGCCGCCAAAAGCAACAAATTTGCACCAAAAAATTGAAATTTCAATGAAAAATTTTTGACCTAAATTTTTGATTAAAGTTTAAACTTGCCCTGGGGGATATTTAATAAAATAACAATACTTTTTGGAATCCCCAGGGCAAGCTTATTAATTATATCAAGGCCAGAAAGTGCCATTTTTCTTCCAACAGTTTGCGGCCAGCCGCCAAAAGCAACAAATTTGCACCAAAAAATTGAAATTTCAATGAAAAATTTTTGACCTAAATTTTTGATTAAAGTTTAAACTTGCCCTGGGGGATATTTAAAAAAATAACAATACTTTTTGGAATCCCCAGGGCAAGCTTATTAAATATATCAAGGCCAGAAAGTGCCATTTTTCTTCCAACAGTTTGCGGCCAGCCGCCAAAAGCAACAAATTTGCACCAAAAAATTGAAATTTCAATGAAAAATTTTTGACCTAAATTTTTGATTACAGTATAAACTTGCCCTGGGGGATATTTAAAAAAATAACAATACTTTTTGGAATCCCCAGGGCAAGCTTATTAAATATATCAAGGCCAGAAAGTGCCATTTTTCTTCCAACAGTTTGCGGCCAGCCGCCAAAAGCAACAAATTTGCACCAAAAAATTGAAATTTCAATGAAAAATTTTTGACCTAAATTTTTGATTACAGTATAAACTTGCCCTGGGGGATATTTAAAAAAATAACAATACTTTTTGGAATCCCCAGGGCAAGCTTATTAAATATATCAAGGCCAGAAAGTGCCATTTTTCTTCCAACAGTTTGCGGCCAGCCGCCAAAAGCAACAAATTTGCACCAAAAAATTGAAATTTCAATGAAAAATTTTTGACCTAAATTTTTGATTAAAGTTTAAACTTGCCCTGGGGGATATTTAAAAAAATAACAATACTTTTTGGAATCCCCAGGGCAAGCTTATTAAATATATCAAGGCCAGAAAGTGCCATTTTTCTTCCAACAGTTTGCGGCCAGCCGCCAAAAGCAACAAATTTGCACCAAAAAATTGAAATTTCAATGAAAAATTTTTGACCTAAATTTTTGATTAAAGTTTAAACTTGCCCTGGGGGATATTTAAAAAAATAACAATACTTTTTGGAATCCCCAGGGCAAGCTTATTAAATATATCAAGGCCAGAAAGTGCCATTTTTCTTCCAACAGTTTGCGGCCAGCCGCCAAAAGCAACAAATTTGCACCAAAAAATTGAAATTTCAATGAAAAATTTTTGACCTAAATTTTTGATTAAAGTTTAAACTTGCCCTGGGGGATATTTAAAAAAATAACAATACTTTTTGGAATCCCCAGGGCAAGCTTATTAATTATATCAAGGCCAGAAAGTGCCATTTTTCTTCCAACAGTTTGCGGCCAGCCGCCAAAAGCAACAAATTTGCACCAAAAAATTGAAATTTCAATGAAAAATTTTTGACCTAAATTTTTGATTAAAGTTAAAACTTGCCCTGGGGGATATTTAATAAAATAACAATACTTTTTGGAATCCCCAGGGCAAGCTTATTAATTATATCAAGGCCAGAAAGTGCCATTTTTCTTCCAACAGTTTGCGGCCAGCCGCCAAAAGCAACAAATTTGCACCAAAAAATTGAAATTTCAATGAAAAATTTTTGACCTAAATTTTTGATTACAGTATAAACTTGCCCTGGGAAATATTAAATAAAATAACAATACTTTTTGGAATCCCCAGGGCAAGCTTATTAATTATATCAAGTCCAAAATGTGCCATTTTTCTTCCAACAGTTTGCGGCCAGCCGCCAAAAGCAACAAAATTGCACCAAAAAATTGAAATTTCAATGAAAAATTTTTGACCTAAATTTTTGATTAAAGTTTAAACTTGCCCTGGGGGATATTTAATAAAATAACAATACTTTTTGGAATCCCCAGGGCAAGCTTATTAATTATATCAAGGCCAGAAAGTGCCATTTTTCTTCCAACAGTTTGCGGCCATCCGCCAAAAGCAACAAATTTGCACCAAAAAATTGAAATTTCAATGAAAAATTTTTGACCTAAATTTTTGATTAAAGTTTAAACTTGCCCTGGGGGATATTTTATAAAATAACAATACTTTTTGGAATCCCCAGGGCAAGCTTATTAATTATATCAAGGCCAGAAAGTGCCATTTTTCTTCCAACAGTTTGCGGCCAGCCGCCAAAAGCAACAAATTTGCACCAAAAAATTGAAATTTCAATGAAAAATTTTTGACCTAAATTTTTGATTAAAGTTTAAACTTGCCCTGGGGGATATTTTATAAAATAACAATACTTTTTGGAATCCCCAGGGCAAGCTTATTAATTGAATCAAGGCCAGAAAGTGCCATTTTTCTTCCAACAGTTTGCGGCCATCCGCCAAAAGCAACAAATTTGCACCAAAAAATTGAAATTTCAATGAAAAATTTTTGACCTAAATTTTTGATTAAAGTTTAAACTTGCCCTGGGGGATATTTTATAAAATAACAATACTTTTTGGAATCCCCAGGGCAAGCTTATTAATTATATCAAGGCCAGAAAGTGCCATTTTTCTTCCAACAGTTTGCGGCCAGCCGCCAAAAGCAACATATTTGCACCAAAAAATTGAAATTTCAATGAAAAATTTTTGACCTAAATTTTTGATTAAAGTTTAAACTTGCCCTGGGGGATATTTAATAAAATAACAATACTTTTTGGAATCCCCAGGGCAAGCTTATTAATTATATCAGGGCCAGAAAGTGCCATTTTTCTTCCAACAGTTTGCGGCCAGCCGCCAAAAGCATCAAAATTGCACCAAAAAAATTGAAAATTCAAAGGAAAATTTTCAATGTAAATTTTTGATTATTGTTTAAACTTGCACCAGGGGATATTTAATAAAATAGCAAAACTTTTTGGAATCCCCAGGGCAAGCTTATTAAATATATCAAGGCCAGAATGTGCCATTTTCCTTCCAACAGTTTGCGGACAGCCGCCAAAAGCAACAAAATTGCACCAAAAAAAGTGAAATTTCAAAGGAAAATTTTCAATGTAAATTTTTGATAATTGTTTAAACTTGCCCTGGGGGATATTAAATAAAATAACAATACTTTTTGGAATCCGCAGGGCAGGCTTATTAATTATATCAAGGCCAAAATGTGCTATTTTGCTTCCAACAGTTTGCGGCCAGCCGCCAAAAGCAACAAAATTGCACCAAAAAAATTGAAATTTCAAAGGAAAATTTTCAATGTAAATTTTTACTTACAGTATAAACTTGCCCTGGGGGATATTTAATAAAATAGCAATACTTTTTGGAATCCCTGGGGCTAGCTTATTAATTATATCAAGGCCAAAATGTGCTATTTTGCTTCCAACAGTTTGCGGCCAGCCGCCAAAAGCAACAAAATTGCACCAAAAAAATTGAAATTTCAAAGGAAAATTTTCAATGTAAATTTTTACTTACAGTATAAACTTGCCCTGGGGGATATTTAATAAAATAGCAATACTTTTTGGAATCCCTGGGGCTAGCTTATTAATTATTTCAAAGCCAAAATGTGCCATTTTCCTTCCAACAGTTTGCGGCCAGCCGCCAAAAGCAACAAAATTGCACCAAAAAAAGTGAAATTTCATAGAAAATTTTGACAATGTAAATTTTTGATAATTGTTTAAACTTGCCCTGGGGGATATTAAATAAAATAACAATACTTTTTGGAATCCCCAGGGCAAGCTTATTAATTATATCAAGGCCAAAATGTGCTATTTTGCTTCCAACAGTTTGCGGCCAGCCGCCAAAAGCAACAAAATTGCACCAAAAAAAGTGAAATTTCATAGAAAATTTTGACAATGTAAATTTTTGATAATTGTTTAAACTTGCCCTGGGGGATATTAAATAAAATAACAATACTTTTTGGAATCCCCAGGGCAAGCTTATTAATTATATCAAGGCCAAAATGTGCTATTTTGCTTCCAACAGTTTGCGGCCAGCCGCCAAAAGCAACAAAATTGCACCAAAAAAATTGAAATTTCAAAGGAAAATTTTCAATGTAAATTTTTACTTACAGTATAAACTTGCCCTGGGGGATATTTAATAAAATAGCAATACTTTTTGGAATCCCTGGGGCTAGCTTATTAATTATTTCAAGGCCAAAATGTGCCATTTTGCTTCCAACAGTTTGCGGCCAGCCGCCAAAAGCAACAAAATTGCACCAAAAAAATTGAAATTTCAAAGGAAAATTTTCAATGTAATTATTTGATTATTGTTTAAACTTGCCCTGGGGGATATTTAATAAAATAGTAATACTTTTTGGAATCCCTGGGGCAAGCTTATTAATTATTTCAAGGCCAGAATGTGCCATTTTTGCTTCCAACAGTTTGCGGCCAGCCGCCAAAAGCAACAAAATTGCACCAAAAAAATTGAAATTTCAAAGGAAAATTTCCAATGTAATTTTTTACTTACAGTATAAACTTGCCCTGGGGGATATTTAATAAAATAGCAATACTTTTTGGAATCCCTGGGGCTAGCTTATTAATTATTTCAAGGCCAAAATGTGCCATTTTCCTTCCAACAGTTTGCGGACAGCCGCCAAAAGCAGCAAAATTGCACCAATAAAATTGAAATTTCAAAGAAAATTTTGACAATGTAATTTTTTGATTATTGTTTAAACTTGCCCTGGGGGATATTTAATAAAATAGCAATACTTTTTGGAATCCCTGGGGCTAGCTTATTAATTATATCAAGGCCAAAATGTGCCATTTTCCTTCCAACAGTTTGCGGACAGCCGCCAAAAGCAACAAAATTGCACCAAAAAAATTGAAATTTCAAAGAAAATTTTGACAATGTAATTTTTTGATTATTGTTTAAACTTGCCCTGGGGGATATTTAATAAAATAGCAATACTTTTTGGAATCCCCAGGGCAAGCTTATTAATTATTTCAAGACCAAAATGTGCCATTTTTGTTCCAACAGTTTGCGGCCAGCCGCCAAAAGCAACAAAATTGCACCAAAAAAATTGAAATTTCAAAGGAAAATTTCCAATGTAATTTTTTACTTACAGTATAAACTTGCCCTGGGGGATAGTTAATAAAATAGCAATACTTTTTGGATTTCCTGGGGCTAGCTTATTAATTATTTCAAGGCCAAAATGTGCCATTTTGCTTCCAAAAGTTTGCGGCCAGCCGCCAAAAGCAACAAAATTGCACCAAAAAAATTGAAATTTCAAAGGAAAATTTTCAATGTAAATTTTTACTTACAGTATAAACTTGCCCTGGGGGATATTTAATAAAATAGCAATACTTTTTGGAATCCCTGGGGCTAGCTTATTAATTATTTCAAGGCCAAAATGTGCCATTTTTGTTCCAACAGTTTGCGGCCAGCCGCCAAAAGCAACAAAATTGCACCAAAAAAATTGAAATTGCAAAGAAAATTTTGACAATGTAATTTTTTGATTATTGTTTAAACTTGCCCTGGGGGATATTTAATAAAACAGCAATACTTTTTGGAATCCCTGGGGCTAGCTTATTAATTATTTCAAGGCCAAAATGTGCCATTTTCCTTCCAACAGTTTGCGGCCAGCCGCCAAAAGCAACAAAATTGCACCAAAAAAATTCGAAATTTCAAAGAAAATTTTTTGACCTATATTTTTGATTACAATACAAACTTGCCCTGGGAAATATTAAATAAAATAACAATACTTTTTGGAATCCCCAGGGCAAGCTTATTAATTATATCAAGGCCAAAATGTGCCATTTTCCTTCCAACAGTTTGCGGCCAGCCGCCAAAAGCAACAAAATTGCACCAAAAAAATTGAATTTTCAAAGAAAATTTTGACAATGTAATTTTTTGATTATTGTTTAAACTTGCCCTGGGGGATATTTAATAAAATAGCAATACTTTTTGGAATCCCTGGGGCAAGCTTATTAATTATTTCAAGGCCAAAATGTGCCATTTTCCTTCCAACAGTTTGCGGCCAGCCGCCAAAATCAACAAAATTGCACAAAAAATTTGAAATTTCAAAGGAAAATTTTCAATGTAATTTTTTGATTATTGTTTAAACTTGCCCTGGGGGATATTTAATAAAATAGCAATACTTTTTGGAATCCCCAGGGCAAGCTTATTAATTATATCAAGGCCAAAATGTGCCATTTTCCTTCCAACAGTTTGCGGCCAGCCGCCAAAATCAACAAAATTGCACAAAAAATTTGAAATTTCAAAGGAAAATTTTCAATGTAATTTTTTGATTATTGTTTAAACTTGCCCTGGGGGATATTTAATAAAATAGCAATACTTTTTGGAATCCCCAGGGCAAGCTTATTAATTATTTCAAGGCCAGAATGTGCCATTTTTGTTCCAACAGTTTGCGGCCAGCCGCCAAAATCAACAAAATTGCACAAAAAATTTGAAATTTCAAAGGAAAATTTTCAATGTAATTTTTTGATTATTGTTTAAACTTGCCCTGGGGGATATTTAATAAAATAGCAATACTTTTTGGAATCCCCAGGGCAAGCTTATTAATTATATCAAGGCCAAAATGTGCCATTTTCCTTCCAACAGTTTGCGGCCAGCCGCCAAAATCAACAAAATTGCACAAAAAATTTGAAATTTCAAAGGAAAATTTTCAATGTAATTTTTTGATTATTGTTTAAACTTGCCCTGGGGGATATTTAATAAAATAGCAATACTTTTTGGAATCCCTGGGGCAAGCTTATTAATTATTTCAAGGCCAGAATGTGCCATTTTTGTTCCAACAGTTTGCGGCCAGCCGCCAAAATCAACAAAATTGCACAAAAAATTTGAAATTTCAAAGGAAAATTTTCAATGTAATTTTTTGATTATTGTTTAAACTTGCCCTGGGGGATATTTAATAAAATAGCAATACTTTTTGGAATCCCCAGGGCAAGCTTATTAATTATATCAAGGCCAAAATGTGCCATTTTCCTTCCAACAGTTTGCGGCCAGCCGCCAAAATCAACAAAATTGCACAAAAAATTTGAAATTTCAAAGGAAAATTTTCAATGTAATTTTTTGATTATTGTTTAAACTTGCCCTGGGGGATATTTAATAAAATAGCAATACTTTTTGGAATCCCCAGGGCAAGCTTATTAATTATATCAAGGCCAAAATGTGCCATTTTCCTTCCAACAGTTTGCGGCCAGCCGCCAAAAGCAACAAAATTGCACCAAAAAAATTGAAATTTCAAAGGAAAATTTTCAATGTAATTTTTTGATTATTGTTTAAACTTGCCCTGAGGGATATTTAGTAAAATAGCAATACTTTTTGGAATCCCTGGGGCAAGCTTATTAATTATTTCAAGGCCAAAATGTGCCATTTTTGTTCCAACAGTTTGCGGCCAGCCGCCAAAAGCAACAAAATTGCACCAAAAAAATTGAATTTTCAAAGAAAATTTTGACAATGTAATTTTTTGATTATTGTTTAAACTTGCCCTGGGGGATATTTAGTAAAATAGCAATACTTTTGGGAATCCCCAGGGCAAGCTTATTAATTATATCAAGGCCAAAATGTGCCATTTTCCTTCCAACAGTTTGCGGCCAGCCGCCAAAAGCAACAAAATTGCACCAAAAAAATTGAAATTTCAAAGGAAAATTTTCAATGTAATTTTTTGATTATTGTTTAAACTTGCCCTGGGGGATATTTAATAAAACAGCAATACTTTTTGGAGTCCCTGGGGCAAGTTTATTAATTATTTCAAGGCCAGAATGTGCCATTTTTGTTCCAACAGTTTGCGGCCAGCCGCCAAAAGCAACAAAATTGCACCAAAAAAATTGAAATTTCAAAGGAAAATTTTCAATGTAATTTTTTGATTATTGTTTAAACTTGCCCTGGGGGATATTTAATAAAACAGCAATACTTTTTGGAGTCCCTGGGGCAAGCTTATTAATTATTTCAAGGCCAGAATGTGCCATTTTTGTTCCAACAGTTTGCGGCCAGGCGCCAAAAGCAACAAAATTGCACCAAAAAAATTGAAATTTCAAAGGAAAATTTTAAATGTAATTTTTTGATTATTGTTTAAACTTGCCCTGGGGGATATTTAATAAAATAGCAATACTTTTTGGAATCCCCAGGGCAAGCTTATTAATTATATCAAGGCCAAAATGTGCCATTTTCCTTCCAACAGTTTGCGGCCAGCCGCCAAAATCAACAAAATTGCACAAAAAATTTGAAATTTCAAAGGAAAATTTTCAATGTAATTTTTTGATTATTGTTTAAACTTGCCCTGGGGGATATTTAATAAAATAGCAATACTTTTTGGAATCCCTGGGGCAAGCTTATTAATTATTTCAAGGCCAGAATGTGCCATTTTTGTTCCAACAGTTTGCGGCCAGCCGCCAAAATCAACAAAATTGCACAAAAAATTTGAAATTTCAAAGGAAAATTTTCAATGTAATTTTTTGATTATTGTTTAAACTTGCCCTGGGGGATATTTAATAAAATAGCAATACTTTTTGGAATCCCCAGGGCAAGCTTATTAATTATATCAAGGCCAAAATGTGCCATTTTCCTTCCAACAGTTTGCGGCCAGCCGCCAAAATCAACAAAATTGCACAAAAAATTTGAAATTTCAAAGGAAAATTTTCAATGTAATTTTTTGATTATTGTTTAAACTTGCCCTGGGGGATATTTAATAAAATAGCAATACTTTTTGGAATCCCCAGGGCAAGCTTATTAATTATATCAAGGCCAAAATGTGCCATTTTCCTTCCAACAGTTTGCGGCCAGCCGCCAAAAGCAACAAAATTGCACCAAAAAAATTGAAATTTCAAAGGAAAATTTTCAATGTAATTTTTTGATTATTGTTTAAACTTGCCCTGAGGGATATTTAGTAAAATAGCAATACTTTTTGGAATCCCTGGGGCAAGCTTATTAATTATTTCAAGGCCAAAATGTGCCATTTTTGTTCCAACAGTTTGCGGCCAGCCGCCAAAAGCAACAAAATTGCACCAAAAAAATTGAATTTTCAAAGAAAATTTTGACAATGTAATTTTTTGATTATTGTTTAAACTTGCCCTGGGGGATATTTAGTAAAATAGCAATACTTTTGGGAATCCCCAGGGCAAGCTTATTAATTATATCAAGGCCAAAATGTGCCATTTTCCTTCCAACAGTTTGCGGCCAGCCGCCAAAAGCAACAAAATTGCACCAAAAAAATTGAAATTTCAAAGGAAAATTTTCAATGTAATTTTTTGATTATTGTTTAAACTTGCCCTGGGGGATATTTAATAAAACAGCAATACTTTTTGGAGTCCCTGGGGCAAGTTTATTAATTATTTCAAGGCCAGAATGTGCCATTTTTGTTCCAACAGTTTGCGGCCAGCCGCCAAAAGCAACAAAATTGCACCAAAAAAATTGAAATTTCAAAGGAAAATTTTCAATGTAATTTTTTGATTATTGTTTAAACTTGCCCTGGGGGATATTTAATAAAACAGCAATACTTTTTGGAGTCCCTGGGGCAAGCTTATTAATTATTTCAAGGCCAGAATGTGCCATTTTTGTTCCAACAGTTTGCGGCCAGGCGCCAAAAGCAACAAAATTGCACCAAAAAAATTGAAATTTCAAAGGAAAATTTTCAATGTAATTTTTTGATTATTGTTTAAACTTGCCCTGGGGGATATTTAATAAAACAGCAATACTTTTTGGAGTCCCTGGGGCAAGCTTATTAATTATTTCAAGGCCAGAATGTGCCATTTTTGTTCCAACAGTTTGCGGCCAGGCGCCAAAAGCAACAAAATTGCACCAAAAAAATTGAAATTTCAAAGGAAAATTTTCAATGTAAATTTTTACTTACAGTATAAACTTGCCCTGGGGGATATTTAATAAAATAGCAATACTTTTTGGAATCCCTGGTGCTAGCTTATTAATTATTTCAAGGCCAAAATGTGCCATTTTGCTTCCAACAGTTTGCGGCCAGGCGCCAAAAGCAACAAAATTGCACCAAAAAAATTGAAATTTCAAAGGAAAATTTTCAATGTAATTTTTTGATTATTGTTTAAACTTGCCCTGGGGGATATTTAATAAAACAGCAATACTTTTTGGAGTCCCTGGGGCAAGCTTATTAATTATTTCAAGGCCAGAATGTGCAATTTTTGTTCCAACAGTTTGCGGCCAGGCGCCAAAAGCAACAAAATTGCACCAAAAAAATTGAAATTTCAAAGGAAAATTTTCAATGTAATTTTTTGATTATTGTTTAAACTTGCCCTGGGGGATATTTAATAAAACAGCAATACTTTTTGGAGTCCCTGGGGCAAGCTTATTAATTATTTCAAGGCCAGAATGTGCCATTTTTGTTCCAACAGTTTGCGGCCAGCCGCCAAAAGCAACAAAATTGCACCAAAAAAATTGAAATTTCAAAGGAAAATTTTCAATGTAAATTTTTACTTACAGTATAAACTTGCCCTGGGGGATATTTAATAAAATAATAATACTTTTTGGAATCCCTGGGGCCAGCTTATTAATTGTTACAAGGCCAAAATGTGCCATTTTTGCTCCAACAGTTTGCGGCCAGCCGCCAAAAGCAACAAAATTGCACCAAAAAAATTGAAATTTCAAAGGAAAATTTTCAATGTAAATTTTTACTTACAGTATAAACTTGCCCTGGGGGACATTTAAAGAAATAGCAATACTTTTTGGAATCCCTGGGGCCAGCTTATTAATTATTTCAAGGCCAAAATGTGCCATTTTGCTTCCAACAGTTTGCGGCCAGCCGCCAAAAGCAACAAAATTGCACCAAAAAAATTGAAATTTCAAAGGAAAATTTTCAATGTAAATTTTTACTTACAGTATAAACTTGCCCTGGGGGATATTTAAAGAAATAGCAATACTTTTTGGAATCCCTGGGGCCAGCTTATTAATTGTTACAAGGCCAAAATGTGCCATTTTGCTTCCAACAGTTTGCGGCCAGCCGCCAAAAGCAACAAAATTGCACCAAAAAAATTGAAATTTCAAAGGAAAATTTTCAATGTAAATTTTTACTTACAGTATAAACTTGCCCTGGGGGATATTTAAAGAAATAGCAATACTTTTTGGAATCCCTGGGGCCAGCTTATTAATTATTTCAAGGCCAAAATGTGCCATTTTGCTTCCAACAGTTTGCGGCCAGCCGCCAAAAGCAACAAAATTGCACCAAAAAAATTGAAATTTCAAAGAAAATTTTGACAATGTAATTTTTTGATTATTGTTTAAACTTGCCCTGGGGGAAAATAAACAAAATAGCAAAACTTTCTAGAATCCCCAGGGCAAGCTTATTAATTATATCAAGGCCAAAATGTGCCATTTTGCTTCCAACAGTTTGCGGCCAGCCGCCAAAAGCAACAAAATTGCACCACAAAAATTGAAATTTCAAAGGAAAATTTTCAATGTAAATTTTTACTTACAGTATAAACTTGCCCTGGGGGATATTTAATAAAATAGCAATACTTTTTGGATTCCCTGGGGCTAGCTTATTAATTATTTCAAGGCCAAAATGTGCCATTTTTGTTCCAACAGTTTGCGGCCAGCCGCCAAAAGCAACAAAATTGCACCAAAAAAATTGAAATTTCAAAGGAAAATTTTCAATGTAAATTTTTACTTACAGTATAAACTTGCCCTGGGGGATATTTAATAAAATAGCAATACTTTTTGGATTCCCTGGGGCAAGCTTATTAATTATTTCAAGGCCAAATTGTGCTATTTTCCTTCCAACAGTTTGCGGCCAGCCGCCAAAAGCAACAAAATTGCACCAAAAAAATTGAAATTTCAAAGGAAAATTTGACAATGTAATTTTTTGATTATTGTTTAAACTTGCCCTGGGGGAAAATAAACAAAATAGCAAAACTTTCTAGAATCCCCAGGGCAAGCTTATTAATTATATCAAGGCCAAAATGTGTTATTTTCCTTCCAACACTTTGCGGCCAGCCGCCAAAAGCAACAAAATTGCACCAAAAAAATTGAAATTTCAAAGAAAATTTTGACAATGTAATTTTTTGATTATTGTTTAAACTTGCCCTGGGGGAAAATAAACAAAATAGCAATACTTTTTGGATTCCCTGGGGCTAGCTTATTAATTATTTCAAGGCCAAAATGTGCCATTTTGCTTCCAACAGTTTGCGGCCAGCCGCCAAAAGCAACAAAATTGCACCAAAAAAATTGAAATTTCAAAGAAAATTTTGACAATGTAATTTTTTGATTATTGTTTAAACTTGCCCTGGGGGAAAATAAACAAAATAGCAAAACTTTCTAGAATCCCCAGGGCAAGCTTATTAATTATATCAAGGCCAAAATGTGCCATTCTGCTTCCAACAGTTTGCGGCCAGCCGCCAAAAGCAACAAAATTGCACCAAAAAAATTGAAATTTCAAAGAAAAATTTTTGAACTATATTTTTGATTACTGTTTAAACTTGCCCTGGGAAATATTAAATAAAATAACAATACTTTTTGGAATCCCCAGGGCAAGCTTATTAATTATATCAAGGCCAAAATGTGCCATTTTCATTCCAACAGTTTGCGGCCAGCCGCCAAAAGCAACAAAATTGCACCAAAAAAATTGAAATTTCAAAAAAAAATTTTTGACCTATATTTTTGATTACTGTTTAAACTTGCCCTGGGAAATATTAAATAAAATAACAATACTTTTTGGAATCCCCAGGGCAAGCTTATTAATTATATCAAGGCCAAAATGTGCCATTTTCATTCCAACAGTTTGCGGCCAGCCGCCAAAAGCAACAAAATTGCACCAAAAAAATTGAAATTTCAAAAAAAAATTTTTGACCTATATTTTTGATTACTGTTTAAACTTGCCCTGGGAAATATTAAATAAAATAACAATACTTTTTGGAATCCCCAGGGCAAGCTTATTAATTATATCAAGGCCAAAATGTGCCATTTTCCTTCCAACAGTTTGCGGCCAGCCGCCAAAAGCAACAAAATTGCACCAAAAAAATTGAAATTTCAAAAAAAAATTTTTGACCTATATTTTTGATTACTGTTTAAACTTGCCCTGGGAAATATTAAATAAAATAACAATACTTTTTGGAATCCCCAGGGCAAGCTTATTAATTATATCAAGGCCAGAATCTTCCATTTTCCTTCCAACACTTTTCGGACAGCCGCCAAAAGCAACAAAATTGCACCAAAAAAATTGAAATTTCAAAGAAAAATTTTCAATGTAAATTTTTGATTACTGTTTAAACTTGCCCTGGGGGATATTAAATAAAATAACAATACTTTTTGGAATCCCCAGGGCAAGCTTATTAATTATATCAAGGCCAAAATGTGCCATTTTTGTTCTAACACTTTTCGGACAGCCGCCAAAAGCAACAAAATTGCACCAAAAAAATTGAAATTTCAAAGAAAAATTTTCAATGTAAATTTTTGATTACTGTTTAAACTTGCCCTGGGGGATATTAAACAAAATAAAAATACTTTTTAGAATCCCTGGAACAAGCTTATTAATTATTTCAAGGCCAGAATCTTCCATTTTCCTTCCAACACTTTGCGGCCAGCCGCCAAAAGCAACAAAAATGCACCAAAAAAATTGAAATTTCAATGAAAAATTTTCAATGTAAATTTTTTATAACAGAATAAACTTGTTCCAGGGGATATTTAATAAAATAACAATACTTTTTGGAATCCCTGGAACAAGCTTTTTAATTATATCAAGGCCAGAAAGTCCCATTTTTGTTCTAACACTTTTCGGACAGCCGCCAAAAGCAACAAAAATGCACCAAAAAAATTGAAAATTCAAAGAAAAATTTTCAATGTAAATTTTTTATTACAGTATAAACTTGCCCTGGGAAATATTAAATAAAATAACAATACTTTTTGGAATCCCCAGGGCAAGCTTATTAATTATATCAAGGCCAAAATGTGCCATTTTCATTCCAACAGTTTGCGGCCAGCCGCCAAAAGCAACAAAATTGCACCAAAAAAATTGAAATTTCAAAAAAAAATTTTTGACCTATATTTTTGATTACTGTTTAAACTTGCCCTGGGAAATATTAAATAAAATAACAATACTTTTTGGAATCCCCAGGGCAAGCTTATTAATTATATCAAGGCCAAAATGTGCCATTTTCATTCCAACAGTTTGCGGCCAGCCGCCAAAAGCAACAAAATTGCACCAAAAAAATTGAAATTTCAAAAAAAAATTTTTGACCTATATTTTTGATTACTGTTTAAACTTGCCCTGGGAAATATTAAATAAAATAACAATACTTTTTGGAATCCCCAGGGCAAGCTTATTAATTATATCAAGGCCAAAATGTGCCATTTTTGTTCTAACACTTTTCGGACAGCCGCCAAAAGCAACAAAATTGCACCAAAAAAATTGAAATTTCAAAGAAAAATTTTCAATGTAAATTTTTGATTACTGTTTAAACTTGCCCTGGGGGATATTAAACAAAATAAAAATACTTTTTAGAATCCCTGGAACAAGCTTATTAATTATTTCAAGGCCAGAATCTTCCATTTTCCTTCCAACACTTTGCGGCCAGCCGCCAAAAGCAACAAAAATGCACCAAAAAAATTGAAATTTCAATGAAAAATTTTCAATGTAAATTTTTTATAACAGAATAAACTTGTTCCAGGGGATATTTAATAAAATAACAATACTTTTTGGAATCCCTGGAACAAGCTTTTTAATTATATCAAGGCCAGAAAGTCCCATTTTTGTTCTAACACTTTTCGGACAGCCGCCAAAAGCAACAAAAATGCACCAAAAAAATTGAAAATTCAAAGAAAAATTTTCAATGTAAATTTTTTATTACAGTATAAACTTGCCCTGGGGCAAATTAAACAAAATAATAATAATACTTTTTGGAATCCCCAGGGCAAGCTTAATAATTATATCAAGGCCAGAAAGTCCCATTTTTGTTCTAACACTTTTCGGACAGCCGCCAAAAGCAACAAAAATGCACCAAAAAAATTGAAATTTCAATGAAAAATTTTCAATGTAAATTTTGTATAACAGAATAAACTTGTTCCAGGGGATATTCAACAAAATAAAAATACTTTTTAGAATCCCTGGAACAAGCTTTTTAATTATATCAAGGCAAAAAAGTGCCATTTTTTTTCTAACACTTTTCGGACAGCCGCCAAAAGCAACAAAAATGCACCAAAAAAATTGAAATTTCAATGAAAAATTTTCAATGTAAATTTTTTATAACAGAATAAACTTGTTCCAGGGGATATTAAACAAAATAAAAATACTTTTTAGAATCCCTGGAACAAGCTTTTTAATTATATCAAGGCAAAAAAGTGCCATTTTTTTTTCTAACACTTTTCGGACAGCCGCCAAAAGCAACAAAAATGCACCAAAAAAATTGAAATTTCAATGAAAAATTTTCAATGTAAATTTTTTATTACAGTATAAACTTGCCCTGGGGCAAATTAAACAAAATAATAATAATACTTTTTGGAATCCCCAGGGCAAGCTTAATAATTATATCAAGGCCAGAAAGTGCCATTTTCCTTCCATCAGTTTGCGGACAGCCGCGAAAAGCAACAAAATTGCACCAAAAAAATTATAAACTTGCCCTGGGGGAAAATAAAAAAAATAACAATACTTTTTGGAATCCCTGGGACTAGCTTATGAATTATTTCAAGGCCGGAATCTTCCATTTTCCTTCCATCAGTTTGCGGACAGCCGCGAAAAGCAACAAAATTGCACTAAAAAAATTAAAAACTTGCCCTGGGGGAAAATAAACAAAATAGCAAAACTTTTTGGAATCCCCCTGGGCAAGCTGATCACTTATATCAATTTCTTTACTTTCCATATTCGGCCTATCAGTTTGCCGTCAACACGGCAGCATATCTACGGTGCCGGAGATAAAGTTGGGGTTTTATCTCCGGTGTCGGAGATAAAGTTGGGGTTTTTTCTCCGGTGCCGGAGATAAAGTTGGGGTTTTATCTACGGTGCCGGAGATAAAGTTGGGGTTTTATCTACGGTGCAGGAGATAAAGTTGGGGTTTTTTCTCCGGTGCCGGAGATAAAGTTGGGGTTTTATCTCCGGTGTCGGAGATAAAGTAAGTGTTTTATCTCCGGTGCCGGAGATAAACTTGGGGTTTTATCTCCGGTGCCGGAGATAAAGTTGGGGTTTCATATCCGGCCCCGGAGATGAAACAATTCTTTTATCTCCGGCACCGGAGATAAAATAATAATTATTAATTATTTTATCTCCAACTTTGGAGATAGAAGATTGGGGCATTTTTTAATGAAGTGGACAGAATCCCGATTTAAAATACTTGATCAAAAATGGATCCGATACGTTTTCGGTATATAATGCAGTCACGACTAATACCCAAAAAATTTACCAAAGATTACTGTATTTCAAAAACAAAAAATTCAAAGTGAAATTTATTTACATTAAAAAAACACAAAACATTACAATTAAAATATAATTAATAAAATTAATTACCAGGAAAATGTTGTTTTTCTCCATCAATTCCAACAAAGCATGTATTCAAAGCATAAAATCCAACTAAATCATTCAAACTCGAGAATCGTCGAAATTGACCACATTCAACATAATAATTTTCACCACGTTTAATAATTTCATAATGTCTGAAAAATAATATTGAAATTGTAAATAAATACAGTAATTTTTAAAAAACATACTTGAATTGTTTGGATGGAGTAATATATATAAGCAAACACATTTTTGAAGACTACCGTAATCACCATTAAAATCAGGTAAACGATGATAAAAAAATAGCATGAATCCGCAAAGAAATATTTTTTGCCTTCTGCTTCTTCCAAAGTTTTATGTCCAATATAATATCTAAAAGATCAATAATTGAATATTATGGATTAACCAAATCGTAACTGCTTACCGACAAATTAATTCAAGATCAGAAGCTTGTGAGATAAATTCTCGTTCGGTAATGGCTTTAGATTTTGCAGCAGTTCGAACATCGCTACAGCTTTCTCCACCACGTTTATCTTCAAGATATCCAAGATCGGCATACGGTAAATTTGACCATAGATTTGCAGAATTTCGACGAGTTTTTTTATTCTTTCGACGAGCTGAGATTGGAGTCTTGCTTCGAGGATGAGATTCTTCTTCCGTTAAAGTTGAAACTTTTAATTCTCAATGTACCTAAAAATCAATGAAAGGATCAGAGAAAATTACAAACTACGATCCCTATTTCCCAAAAAATCATAAAATTAGCATACCCAGTATCTTTAAGAACACCTTCAAGTTTTGGATATTTTTGAGTCTTCATCTTCTTCGTCATCTATCATTACCAATATTATATAAGGAATCAGTTGATGAAGATGTTGTTGTATTCAATAAATTTTCTTCTTCTTCTTCTTGTTCCAGATGTTGATCAGATTTTGATGCCGTTGAAGATGAAAATGATAATTGAATTGGACCCTGAAAAAAGTTAGATTAGATCGATTACGGTAATCAATGTCGTTGTAACAATAAGGTCGGAATCAAACAATATAAACATTGGAGATGACTAAAACTTAAAAATAAACTTACAAAATAAAAACCAGGTAAAATGTCAGAATTAATAAGATGTCGGCCATAAAAACATAAATTTATCATTTGAATAAAGAATGGAAGAAGTAAAATATCCATTTTTGAAATCTTTGAAGCAATTTGAAAGTAAAGAAATCAGATTTCGTATAACAGTCAAAAGCAGCACCAACAATGAAAGAAGACTAAGAAGAGGTGATGATGACTGATTCTAATTATCCTTGATGAAGCAACATTTTTTATATATAAAATCATCTTTCAATGAAGGGAAATGCAAAAAAAATTGCAAATTTTAAAAAATCATGTATGTTGCTGTTGAGATTCAATTTGCCAAACGTGATTATAGTATACGAAATTTTTAAAGCAAAAATAAAAAAAGTGTCTGAGATATATGCAAATAAAATTCTGAATCATGTTAGTTTTATGCAAATTTTATCCTTTGATCTGTGATCTGCATATGCTTTTCCAAAAATGTATAAAAGGCAAAAGTGACACCGAATTCAGGCCTTTTTTTATCATTTTTCTTCTTGATAAACGGTCGTCATTTTCTCTCTTTTTTTTTCCAATTTTTTCTAAGTTTTTGCTCTCAAAACGTTGATCAAGTTCATTTTTGGACTTGGTCAACGTTTTGGTAATCCCAGAAATGTATTAAACCCAACACAGAAACTTCAGAATTATAGTTTTTATTAATCTAAAATTTGATTTCGGTGTAGAATCGATCGAAAAAAATTTGTTATTAAAAGACCTGTTGCTTTTAACTCTTATTTTTCAACGCCATTAGCTTATTCTTGGTTAGAAAATGCTAATGGCGTTGATTCTGATGAGATAGAAGCAACAGTAAAAATAATTTTTGGAAGAAAACAAATATCATCGTGTCGATGATATTCAAATTTTGTCAAGTTTTTGATGTTGCTTCTGTCAAGGAAGCAAAGTTTTTTGATTTTGCTTCTTTCTTTCCTTATTAATTGTTACAAGGTCAAAAACTTGTAACTACTATGCACCAGTTTCGAGACATTCGATTGAATCCAAAAATTGAACAGAATAGTTACAAGTTTTTGACTTTGTTAAAGAACAAATATCATCATGTTGATGATGAGCTGATCTTCAAATGTTTCCAACTTGGGTTTTTATTTATTTAAAATTAGATTTTGTGTACGGTATCGATCCAAAACGTTTTTGCATTATTGTTAATAATAATGATTTTCTGTTTATTATACTGTAAGAAATATCCAAAGTTTTTTTGCATGTTTTGTTACATTTGTTTGATGTGATTACTGTAATTAAATATTCCATCAAAATAATCGTTTTCTCCTTTTTTAAGTTTTTGCAGCATTTAACAATTTAAGGCAATTATTTTTCGGATCAAATTTGACAAAAAAATTACAAAAATATAATTTTAAACTGAAAAAAGCTTGGAGCACTCGAGATTCCCAGGAGGTCTCCCATCCAAGTACTAATCGAGCCCAGCAGTGCTTAACTTGCCAGATCGGACGGGATGGCGTGCTTTCACTGCGGTATGACCCCAAGCGAACAGGCCTCTTCTTTTCTGTCTCACATGAAAAAGAAGAAGAAAATGAAAGTTGAAAAAAAATGTAAAAATGGGTATAAAAAAAGAAAAGAGAAGGGTTGTTGCAAAAAATAAAAGAAAAAATGGTTGCAATAAATTTTAAAATTTCAAAAAAAAGATAAATAAAAAGATATTATTAATATCATCATTAACAGCAAGAAATATTTAATGTTTTTAAAAGAATGCGCTCTTTTTTGAAGGAGAGAAATTTGTACCCCTTTTTTTTGCCAATTCAAAGCAGTTTTTTTAAAGAGAGAAAGAGAGATCAATGTTTTTCTTTATTTCTCTTGCGAATGAAAATAAACATAAATAAAAAGGTTCGAAAAGAACAGCAATTTTAAAAAGGCATAAATTTATGATTAAAACAATAACCAAAATCAGTTTTAGGGAAAAATTACTGGTAACTTTTTTATGCATTTGTTTAAAAAGAAACCAATAAAAAAAGATTTAATGGAAAAAATCCCAAATTTTCCCTCTTTTCAAAACTGTGCCTTGTTGATGCAACTTAAAAAAAATTACATTTTTTGCTGTTAAATATGCTTTCTTTACTAAACATTTATCAATTTTTTATTTTTTTAAATAAACAAAAAACTTATTAAACGTGACTAACTTTTTCTAATATATTACATGAAAGATTTTTTGTTTAACAGAAATTTTTACGCTTAAAGAAGAATAGTGACAAACTGTATAAATCTCATCCAGATCGAATTTTAACTATTTTACGGTGTAACAAAAAACACTTAGACAATTGTGATATCCCATTACGCGACTTTATGAGCTTATCTTAGACCTAAGGCTTTATCTCAGACATTATCTAAGACATTATCTTGGCCCTAACATAACGTTATCTGCAACTTTTTCAGGCACTGAAATATGAACCTTTTCCGGCCATGACAAATTTATGAGATAAATTTATGCAAATTTAATGGGAGCAGGTATAACAAACTATTTTGAACCTCTTCCCAACATGAAATTATCTGCAACATTATTGGGCATTGAAATAGGACCCTTTTTTCTGTTCTAAGGCAGCCTAATAATTGTTACGAGGTCAAAAGGCAAAAAAATGCATCAAAAAATTGAAAGTTCCAAGAATTTTCATTATAAATTTTGTTCTACAGTAATTTTTAAGCCTTGAAGGGGAAATGTACTATAAAAATGTATTTTTTGGAATCCCCTCGGGCAGCTTAATAAATGTTACAAGGTCAAAAACTTGTAACTATTACGCACCAGTTTCGAGACAGCTTGGAAGCAATATTTACTTTAATTATTAGAAAAAAATCAATAATCATCGTGTCGATGATATTCAAATTTGAGTGAAAAAGAACTGTTGTTTTACCTCTGAATTGTCATCACCATTAGCTTATTCTTGATTAGAAAAAGCTAACGGCGCTGCTTCTGATGAGATGGAAGCAATTGCAAAAGTAATTTTTGGAAATATAAAAATATGTATGTGTTCATGATATGTCAATATAACCATAAATGCATAATATAACAATTACAATTAAAAACAAACATGATTCAATGGGATTTTCCTTCTTTCAAGGAAAGAAAACAAACAAAATAGCAAAACTTTTTGGGATCCCCAGGGAAAGCTTATCACATATATCAAGTTCTTTCCTTTCCATCTTTGGCCTAACAGTTTGCGGTCAGCCGCTAAAAGCAACAAAAATGCACCAAAAAAATTGAAATTTCAAAGTAAAATTTTCCATGTAAATTTTTGATTACTGTTTAAACTTGCCCTGGGGGATATTAAATAAAATAACAATACTTTTTGGAATCCCCAGGGCAAGCTTATTAATTATATCAAGGCCAAAATGTGCCATTTTCCTTCCAACAGTTTGCGGCCAGCCGCCAAAAACATCAAATTTGCACCAAAAAAATTGAAATTTCAAAGAAAAATTTTCAATGTAATTTTTTGATTATTGTTTAAACTTGCCCTGGGGGATATTTAATAAAACAGCAATACTTTTTGGAATCCCTGGGGCCAGCTTATTAATTGTTACAAGGCCAGAATGTGCCATTTTTGTTCCAACAGTTTGCGGCCAGCCGCCAAAAGCAACAAAATTGCACAAAAAATTTGAAATTTCAAAGGAAAATTTTCAATGTAATTTTTTGATTATTGTTTAAACTTGCCCTGGGGGATATTTAATAAAACAGCAATACTTTTTGGAATCCCTGGGGCCAGCTTATTAATTGTTACAAGGCCAGAATGTGCCATTTTTGTTCCAACAGTTTGCGGCCAGCCGCCAAAAGCAACAAAATTGCACAAAAAATTTGAAATTTCAAAGGAAAATTTTCAATGTAATTTTTTGATTATTGTTTAAACTTGCCCTGGGGGATATTTAAAAAAATAGCAATACTTTTTGGAATCCCTGGGGCCAGCTTATTAATTGTTACAAGGCCAGAATGTGCCATTTTTGTTCCAACAGTTTGCGGCCAGCCGCCAAAAGCAACAAAATTGCACAAAAAATTTGAAATTTCAAAGGAAAATTTTCAATGTAATTTTTTGATTATTGTTTAAACTTGCCCTGGGGGATATTTAATAAAACAGCAATACTTTTTGGAATCCCTGGGGCCAGCTTATTAATTGTTACAAGGCCAGAATGTGCCATTTTTGTTCCAACAGTTTGCGGCCAGCCGCCAAAAGCAACAAAATTGCACAAAAAATTTGAAATTTCAAAGGAAAATTTTCAATGTAATTTTTTGATTATTGTTTAAACTTGCCCTGGGGGATATTTAAAAAAATAGCAATACTTTTTGGAATCCCTGGGGCCAGCTTATTAATTGTTACAAGGCCAGAATGTGCCATTTTTGTTCCAACAGTTTGCGGCCAGCCGCCAAAAGCAACAAAATTGCACAAAAAATTTGAAATTTCAAAGAAAATTTTTTGACCTACATTTTTGATTACAGTACAAACTTGCCCTAGGAAATATTAAATAAAAAAACAATAATTTTTGGAATCCCCAGGGCAAGCTTATTAATTATATCAAGGCCAAAATGTGCCATTTTCCTTCCAACAGTTTGCGGCCAGCCGCCAAAAGCAACAAAATTGCACCAAAAAAATTGAAATTTCAAAGAAAAATTTTCAATGTAATTTTTTGATTATTGTTTAAACTTGCCCTGGGGGATATTTAATAAAACAGCAATACTTTTTGGAATCCCTGGGGCAAGCTTATTAATTATATCAAGGCCAGAAAGTGCCGTTTTTCTTCCAACAGTTTGCGGCCAGCCGCCAAAAGCAACAAATTTGCACCAAAAAATTGAAATTTCAATGAAAAATTTTTGACCTAAATTTTTGATTAAAGTTTAAACTTGCCCTGGGGGATATTTAATAAAAAAACAATACTTTTTGGAATCCCCAGGGCAAGCTTATTAATTATATCAAGGCCAGAAAGTGCCATTTTTCTTCCAACAGTTTGCGGCCAGCCGCCAAAAGCAACAAATTTGCACCAAAAAATTGAAATTTCAATGAAAAATTTTTGACCTAAATTTTTGATTAAAGTTTAAACTTGCCCTGGGGGATATTTAATAAAATAACAATACTTTTTGGAATCCCCAGGGCAAGCTTATTAATTATATCAAGGCCAGAAAGTGCCATTTTTCTTCCAACAGTTTGCGGCCAGCCGCCAAAAGCAACAAATTTGCACCAAAAAATTGAAATTTCAATGAAAAATTTTTGACCTAAATTTTTGATTAAAGTTTAAACATGCTCTGGGGGATATTTAATTAAATAACAATACTTTTTGAAATCCCTGGGGCCAGCTTATTAATTGTTACAAGGCCAAAATGTGCCATTTTTGTTCCAACAGTTTGCGGCCAGCCGCCAAAAGCAACAAAATTGCACCAAAAAAATTGAAATTTCAAAGGAAAATTTTCAATGTAAATTTTTACTTACAGTATAAAATTGCCCTGGGGGATATTTAAAAAATAGCAATACTTTTTGGAATCCCTGGGGCCAGCTTATTAATTGTTACAAGGCCAGAATGTGCCATTTTTGTTCCAACAGTTTGCGGCCAGCCGCCAAAAGCAACAAAATTGCACAAAAAATTTGAAATTTCAAAGGAAAATTTTCAATGTAATTTTTTGATTATTGTTTAAACTTGCCCTGGGGGATATTTAATAAAACAGCAATACTTTTTGGAATCCCTGGGGCAAGCTTATTAATTATATCAAGGCCAGAAAGTGCCGTTTTTCTTCCAACAGTTTGCGGCCAGCCGCCAAAAGCAACAAAATTGCACAAAAAATTTGAAATTTCAAAGGAAAATTTTCAATGTAATTTTTTGATTATTGTTTAAACTTGCCCTGGGGGATATTTAATAAAAAAACAATACTTTTTGGAATCCCCAGGGCAAGCTTATTAATTATATCAAGGCCAGAAAGTGCCATTTTTCTTCCAACAGTTTGCGGCCAGCCGCCAAAAGCAACAAATTTGCACCAAAAAATTGAAATTTCAATGAAAAATTTTTGACCTAAATTTTTGATTAAAGTTTAAACTTGCCCTGGGGGATATTTAATAAAATAACAATACTTTTTGGAATCCCCAGGGCAAGCTTATTAATTATATCAAGGCCAGAAAGTGCCATTTTTCTTCCAACAGTTTGCGGCCATCCGCCAAAAGCAACAAAATTGCACCAAAAAAATTGAAATTTCAAAGTAAAATTTTTGACCTAAATTTTTGATTAAAGTTTAAACATGCCCTGGGGGATATTTAATTAAATAACAAGACTTTTTGGAATCCCCAGGGCAAGCTTATTAATTATATCAAGGCCAGAAAGTGCCATTTTTCTTCCAACAGTTTGCGGCCATCCGCCAAAAGCAACAAATTTGCACCAAAAAAATTGAAATTTCAAAATAAAATTTTCAATGTAAATTTTTGATTACTGTTTAAACTTGCCCCAGGGGATATTTAATAAAAAAACAATACTTTTTGAAATCCCTGGGGCCAGCTTATTAATTGTTACAAGGCCAGAATGTGCCATTTTTGTTCCAACAGTTTGCGGCCAGCCGCCAAAAGCAACAAAATTGCACAAAAAATTTGAAATTTCAAAGGAAAATTTTCAATGTAATTTTTTGATTATTGTTTAAACTTGCCCTGGGGGATATTTAATAAAACAGCAATACTTTTTGGAATCCCTGGGGCAAGCTTATTAATTATATCAAGGCCAGAAAGTGCCGTTTTTCTTCCAACAGTTTGCGGCCAGCCGCCAAAAGCAACAAAATTGCACCAAAAAAATTGAAATTTCAAAGTAAAATTTTTGACCTAAATTTTTGATTAAAGTTTAAACATGCCCTGGGGGATATTTAATTAAATAACAATACTTTTTGAAATCCCTGGGGCCAGCTTATTAATTGTTACAAGGCCAAAATGTGCCATTTTTGTTCCAACAGTTTGCGGCCAGCCGCCAAAAGCAACAAAATTGCACCAAAAAAATTGAAATTTCAAAGGAAAATTTTCAATGTAAATTTTTACTTACAGTATAAAATTGCCCTGGGGGATATTTAAAAAAATAGCAATACTTTTTGGAATCCCTGGGGCCAGCTTATTAATTGTTACAAGGCCAGAATGTGCCATTTTTGTTCCAACAGTTTGCGGCCAGCCGCCAAAAGCAACAAAATTGCACCAAAAAAATTGAAATTTCAAAGGAAAATTTTCAATGTAAATTTTTACTTACAGTATAAAATTGCCCTGGGGGATATTTAAAAAAATAGCAATACTTTTTGA
Source organism: Panagrolaimus sp. LJ2414 (assembly GCA_024447195.1). NCBI lineage: Eukaryota > Metazoa > Nematoda > Chromadorea > Rhabditida > Panagrolaimidae > Panagrolaimus > Panagrolaimus sp. LJ2414. The sequence goes on from JAMRXY010000017.1 coordinate 2,523,668, forward strand.
AATCCCTGGGGCCAGCTTATTAATTGTTACAAGGCCAAAATGTGCCATTTTTGTTCCAACAGTTTGCAGCCAGCCGCCAAAAGCAACAAAATTGCACCAAAAAAATTGAAATTTCAAAGGAAAATTTTCAATGTAAATTTTTACTTACAGTATAAAATTGCCCTGGGGGATATTTAAAAAAATAGCAATACTTTTTGGAATCCCTGGGGCCAGCTTATTAATTGTTACAAGGCCAGAATGTGCCATTTTTGTTCCAACAGTTTGCGGCCAGCCGCCAAAAGCAACAAAATTGCACCAAAAAAATTGAAATTTCAAAGGAAAATTTTCAATGTAATTTTTTGATTATTGTTTAAACTTGCCCTGGGGGATATTTAATAAAACAGCAATACTTTTTGGAATCCCCAGGGCAAGCTTATTAATTATATCAAGGCCAGAAAGTGCCGTTTTTCTTCCAACAGTTTGCGGCCAGCCGCCAAAAGCAACAAATTTGCACCAAAAAATTGAAATTTCAATGAAAAATTTTTGACCTAAATTTTTGATTAAAGTTTAAACTTGCCCTGGGGGATATTTAATAAAAAAACAATACTTTTTGGAATCCCCAGGGCAAGCTTATTAATTATATCAAGGCCAGAAAGTGCCGTTTTTCTTCCAACAGTTTGCGGCCAGCCGCCAAAAGCAACAAATTTGCACCAAAAAATTGAAATTTCAAAGTAAAATTTTCAATGTAAATTTTTACTTACAGTATAAACTTGCCCTGGGGGATATTTAATAAAATAACAATACTTTTTGGAATCCCCAGGGCAAGCTTATTAATTATATCAAGGCCAGAAAGTGCCATTTTTCTTTCAACAATTTGCGGCCAGCCGCCAAAAGCAACAAATTTGCACCAAAAAATTGAAATTTCAATGAAAAATTTTTGACCTAAATTTTTGATTAAAGTTTAAACTTGCCCTGGGGGATATTTAATAAAATAACAATACTTTTTGGAATCCCCAGGGCAAGCTTATTAATTATATCAAGGCCAGAAAGTGCCATTTTTCTTCCAACAGTTTGCGGCCAGCCGCCAAAAGCAACAAAATTGCACCAAAAAAATTGAAATTTCAAAGTAAAATTTTCAATGTAAATTTTTGATTAAAGTTTAAACTTGCCCTGGGGGATATTTAATAAAATAACAATACTTTTTGGAATCCCCAGGGCAAGCTTATTAATTATATCAAGGCCAGAAAGTGCCATTTTTCTTCCAACAGTTTGCGGCCAGCCGCCAAAAGCAACAAATTTGCACCAAAAAATTGAAATTTCAATGAAAAATTTTCAATGTAAATTTTTGATTAAAGTTTAAACTTGCCCTGGGGGATATTTAATAAAATAACAATACTTTTTGGAATCCCCAGGGCAAGCTTATTAATTATATCAAGGCCAGAAAGTGCCATTTTCCTTCCAACAGTTTGCGGCCATCCGCCAAAAGCAACAAAATTGCACCAAAAAAATTGAAATTTCAAAGTAAAATTTTCAATGTAAATTTTTGATTAAAGTTTAAACTTGCCCTGGGGGATATTTAATAAAATAACAATACTTTTTGGAATCCCCAGGGCAAGCTTATTAATTATATCAAGGCCAGAAAGTGCCATTTTTCTTCCAACTGTTTGCGGCCAGCCGCCAAAAGCAACAAATTTGCACCAAAAAATTGAAATTTCAATGAAAAATTTTCAATGTAAATTTTTGATTAAAGTTTAAACTTGCCCTGGGGGATATTTAATAAAATAACAATACTTTTTGGAATCCCCAGGGCAAGCTTATTAATTATATCAAGGCCAGAAAGTGCCATTTTCCTTCCAACAGTTTGCGGCCATCCGCCAAAAGCAACAAAATTGCACCGAAAAAAAATTGAAATTTCAAAGTAAAATTTTCAATGTAAATTTTTGATTAAAGTTTAAACTTGCCCTGGGGGATATTTAATAAAATAACAATACTTTTTGGAATCCCCAGGGCAAGCTTATTAATTATATCAAGGCCAGAAAGTGCCATTTTTCTTCCAACAGTTTGCGGCCAGCCGCCAAAAGCAACAAATTTGCACCAAAAAATTGAAATTTCAATGAAAAATTTTTGACCTAAATTTTTGATTAAAGTTTAAACTTGCCCTGGGGGATATTTAATAAAATAACAATACTTTTTGGAATCCCCAGGGCAAGCTTATTAATTATATCAAGGCCAGAAAGTGCCATTTTTCTTCCAACAGTTTGCGGCCAGCCGCCAAAAGCAACAAATTTGCACCAAAAAATTGAAATTTCAATGAAAAATTTTTGACCTAAATTTTTGATTAAAGTTTAAACTTGCCCTGGGGGATATTTAAAAAAATAACAATACTTTTTGGAATCCCCAGGGCAAGCTTATTAAATATATCAAGGCCAGAAAGTGCCATTTTTCTTCCAACAGTTTGCGGCCAGCCGCCAAAAGCAACAAATTTGCACCAAAAAATTGAAATTTCAATGAAAAATTTTTGACCTAAATTTTTGATTACAGTATAAACTTGCCCTGGGGGATATTTAAAAAAATAACAATACTTTTTGGAATCCCCAGGGCAAGCTTATTAAATATATCAAGGCCAGAAAGTGCCATTTTTCTTCCAACAGTTTGCGGCCAGCCGCCAAAAGCAACAAATTTGCACCAAAAAATTGAAATTTCAATGAAAAATTTTTGACCTAAATTTTTGATTACAGTATAAACTTGCCCTGGGGGATATTTAAAAAAATAACAATACTTTTTGGAATCCCCAGGGCAAGCTTATTAAATATATCAAGGCCAGAAAGTGCCATTTTTCTTCCAACAGTTTGCGGCCAGCCTCCAAAAGCAACAAATTTGCACCAAAAAATTGAAATTTCAATGAAAAATTTTTGACCTAAATTTTTGATTAAAGTTTAAACTTGCCCTGGGGGATATTTAAAAAAATAACAATACTTTTTGGAATCCCCAGGGCAAGCTTATTAAATATATCAAGGCCAGAAAGTGCCATTTTTCTTCCAACAGTTTGCGGCCAGCCGCCAAAAGCAACAAATTTGCACCAAAAAATTGAAATTTCAATGAAAAATTTTTGACCTAAATTTTTGATTAAAGTTTAAACTTGCCCTGGGGGATATTTAAAAAAATAACAATACTTTTTGGAATCCCCAGGGCAAGCTTATTAAATATATCAAGGCCAGAAAGTGCCATTTTTCTTCCAACAGTTTGCGGCCAGCCGCCAAAAGCAACAAATTTGCACCAAAAAATTGAAATTTCAATGAAAAATTTTTGACCTAAATTTTTGATTAAAGTTTAAACTTGCCCTGGGGGATATTTAAAAAAATAACAATACTTTTTGGAATCCCCAGGGCAAGCTTATTAATTATATCAAGGCCAGAAAGTGCCATTTTTCTTCCAACAGTTTGCGGCCAGCCGCCAAAAGCAACAAATTTGCACCAAAAAATTGAAATTTCAATGAAAAATTTTTGACCTAAATTTTTGATTAAAGTTAAAACTTGCCCTGGGGGATATTTAATAAAATAACAATACTTTTTGGAATCCCCAGGGCAAGCTTATTAATTATATCAAGGCCAGAAAGTGCCATTTTTCTTCCAACAGTTTGCGGCCAGCCGCCAAAAGCAACAAATTTGCACCAAAAAATTGAAATTTCAATGAAAAATTTTTGACCTAAATTTTTGATTACAGTATAAACTTGCCCTGGGAAATATTAAATAAAATAACAATACTTTTTGGAATCCCCAGGGCAAGCTTATTAATTATATCAAGTCCAAAATGTGCCATTTTTCTTCCAACAGTTTGCGGCCAGCCGCCAAAAGCAACAAAATTGCACCAAAAAATTGAAATTTCAATGAAAAATTTTTGACCTAAATTTTTGATTAAAGTTTAAACTTGCCCTGGGGGATATTTAATAAAATAACAATACTTTTTGGAATCCCCAGGGCAAGCTTATTAATTATATCAAGGCCAGAAAGTGCCATTTTCCTTCCAACAGTTTGCGGCCATCCGCCAAAAGCAACAAAATTGCACCGAAAAAAAATTGAAATTTCAAAGTAAAATTTTCAATGTAAATTTTTGATTAAAGTTTAAACTTGCCCTGGGGGATATTTAATAAAATAACAATACTTTTTGGAATCCCCAGGGCAAGCTTATTAATTATATCAAGGCCAAAATGTGCCATTTTCCTTCCAACAGTTTGCGGCCAGCCGCCAAAAGCAACAAATTTGCACCAAAAAATTGAAATTTCAATGAAAAATTTTTGACCTAAATTTTTGATTAAAGTTTAAACTTGCCCTGGGGGATATTTAATAAAATAACAATACTTTTTGGAATCCCCAGGGCAAGCTTATTAATTATATCAAGGCCAGAAAGTGCCATTTTTCTTCCAACAGTTTGCGGCCAGCCGCCAAAAGCAACAAATTTGCACCAAAAAATTGAAATTTCAATGAAAAATTTTTGACCTAAATTTTTGATTAAAGTTTAAACTTGCCCTGGGGGATATTTAAAAAAATAACAATACTTTTTGGAATCCCCAGGGCAAGCTTATTAAATATATCAAGGCCAGAAAGTGCCATTTTTCTTCCAACAGTTTGCGGCCAGCCGCCAAAAGCAACAAATTTGCACCAAAAAATTGAAATTTCAATGAAAAATTTTTGACCTAAATTTTTGATTAAAGTTTAAACTTGCCCTGGGGGATATTTTATAAAATAACAATACTTTTTGGAATCCCCAGGGCAAGCTTATTAATTATATCAAGGCCAGAAAGTGCCATTTTTCTTCCAACAGTTTGCGGCCATCCGCCAAAAGCAACAAATTTGCACCAAAAAATTGAAATTTCAATGAAAAATTTTTGACCTAAATTTTTGATTAAAGTTTAAACTTGCCCTGGGGGATATTTAAAAAAATAACAATACTTTTTGGAATCCCCAGGGCAAGCTTATTAAATATATCAAGGCCAGAAAGTGCCATTTTTCTTCCAACAGTTTGCGGCCAGCCGCCAAAAGCAACAAATTTGCACCAAAAAATTGAAATTTCAATGAAAAATTTTTGACCTAAATTTTTGATTACAGTATAAACTTGCCCTGGGGGATATTTAAAAAAATAACAATACTTTTTGGAATCCCCAGGGCAAGCTTATTAAATATATCAAGGCCAGAAAGTGCCATTTTTCTTCCAACAGTTTGCGGCCAGCCGCCAAAAGCAACAAATTTGCACCAAAAAATTGAAATTTCAATGAAAAATTTTTGACCTAAATTTTTGATTACAGTATAAACTTGCCCTGGGGGATATTTAAAAAAATAACAATACTTTTTGGAATCCCCAGGGCAAGCTTATTAAATATATCAAGGCCAGAAAGTGCCATTTTTCTTCCAACAGTTTGCGGCCAGCCGCCAAAAGCAACAAATTTGCACCAAAAAATTGAAATTTCAATGAAAAATTTTTGACCTAAATTTTTGATTAAAGTTTAAACTTGCCCTGGGGGATATTTAAAAAAATAACAATACTTTTTGGAATCCCCAGGGCAAGCTTATTAAATATATCAAGGCCAGAAAGTGCCATTTTTCTTCCAACAGTTTGCGGCCAGCCGCCAAAAGCAACAAATTTGCACCAAAAAATTGAAATTTCAATGAAAAATTTTTGACCTAAATTTTTGATTAAAGTTTAAACTTGCCCTGGGGGATATTTAAAAAAATAACAATACTTTTTGGAATCCCCAGGGCAAGCTTATTAATTATATCAAGGCCAGAAAGTGCCATTTTTCTTCCAACAGTTTGCGGCCAGCCGCCAAAAGCAACAAATTTGCACCAAAAAATTGAAATTTCAATGAAAAATTTTTGACCTAAATTTTTGATTACAGTATAAACTTGCCCTGGGAAATATTAAATAAAATAACAATACTTTTTGGAATCCCCAGGGCAAGCTTATTAATTATATCAAGTCCAAAATGTGCCATTTTTCTTCCAACAGTTTGCGGCCAGCCGCCAAAAGCAACAAAATTGCACCAAAAAATTGAAATTTCAATGAAAAATTTTTGACCTAAATTTTTGATTAAAGTTTAAACTTGCCCTGGGGGATATTAAATAAAATAACAATACTTTTTGGAATCCCCAGGGCAAGCTTATTAATTATATCAAGGCCAGAAAGTGCCATTTTTCTTCCAACAGTTTGCGGCCATCCGCCAAAAGCAACAAATTTGCACCAAAAAATTGAAATTTCAATGAAAAATTTTTGACCTAAATTTTTGATTAAAGTTTAAACTTGCCCTGGGGGATATTTAATAAAATAACAATACTTTTTGGAATCCCCAGGGCAAGCTTATTAATTATATCAAGGCCAGAAAGTGCCATTTTTCTTCCAACAGTTTGCGGCCAGCCGCCAAAAGCAACAAAATTGCACCAAAAAAATTGAAATTTCAAAATAAAATTTTCAATGTAAATTTTTGATTACTGTTTAAACTTGCCCCAGGGGATATTTAATAAAATAACAATACTTTTTGGAATCCCTGGGACTAGCTTATTAATTATTTCAAGGCCAGAAAGTGCCATTTTTCTTCCAACAGTTTGCGGCCAGCCGCCAAAAGCAACAAATTTGCACGAAAAAATTGAAATTTCAATGAAAAATTTTTGACCTAAATTTTTGATTAAAGTTTAAACTTGCCCTGGGGGATATTTAATAAAATAACAATACTTTTTGGAATCCCCAGGGCAAGCTTATTAATTATATCAAGGCCAGAAAGTGCCATTTTTCTTCCAACAGTTTGCGGCCAGCCGCCAAAAGCAACATATTTGCACCAAAAAATTGAAATTTCAATGAAAAATTTTTGACCTAAATTTTTGATTAAAGTTAAAACTTGCCCTGGGGGATATTTAATAAAATAACAATACTTTTTGGAATCCCCAGGGCAAGCTTATTAATTATATCAAGGCCAGAAAGTGCCATTTTTCTTCCAACAGTTTGCGGCCAGCCGCCAAAAGCAACAAAATTGCACCAAAAAAATTGAAATTTCAAAATAAAATTTTCAATGTAAATTTTTGATTACTGTTTAAACTTGCCCCAGGGGATATTTAATAAAATAACAATACTTTTTGGAATCCCTGGGACTAGCTTATTAATTATATCAAGGCCAGAAAGTGCCATTTTTCTTCCAACAGTTTGCGGCCAGCCGCCAAAAGCAACAAATTTGCACCAAAAAATTTAAATTTCAATGAAAAATTTTTGACCTAAATTTTTGATTAAAGTTTAAACTTGCCCTGGGGGATATTTAATAAAATAACAATACTTTTTGGAATCCCCAGGGCAAGCTTATTAATTATATCAAGGCCAGAAAGTGCCATTTTTCTTCCAACAGTTTGCGGCCAGCCGCCAAAAGCAACAAATTTGCACCAAAAAATTGAAATTTCAATGAAAAATTTTTGACCTAAATTTTTGATTAAAGTTAAAACTTGCCCTGGGGGATATTTAATAAAATAACAATACTTTTTGGAATCCCCAGGGCAAGCTTATTAATTATATCAAGGCCAGAAAGTGCCATTTTTCTTCCAACAGTTTGCGGCCAGCCGCCAAAAGCAACAAATTTGCACCAAAAAATTGAAATTTCAATGAAAAATTTTTGACCTAAATTTTTGATTAAAGTTTAAACTTGCCCTGGGGGATATTTAATAAAATAACAATACTTTTTGGAATCCCCAGGGCAAGCTTATTAATTATATCAAGGCCAGAAAGTGCCATTTTTCTTCCAACAGTTTGCGGCCAGCCGCCAAAAGCAACAAAATTGCACCAAAAAAATTGAAATTTCAAAATAAAATTTTCAATGTAAATTTTTGATTACTGTTTAAACTTGCCCCAGGGGATATTTAATAAAATAACAATACTTTTTGGAATCCCTGGGACTAGCTTATTAATTATTTTAAGGCCAGAAAGTGCCATTTTTCTTCCAACAGTTTGCGGCCAGCCGCCAAAAGCAACAAATTTGCACGAAAAAATTGAAATTTCAATGAAAAATTTTTGACCTAAATTTTTGATTAAAGTTTAAACTTGCCCTGGGGGATATTTAATAAAATAACAATACTTTTTGGAATCCCCAGGGCAAGCTTATTAATTATATCAAGGCCAGAAAGTGCCATTTTCCTTCCAACAGTTTGCGGCCAGCCGCCAAAAACATCAAATTTGCACCAAAAAAATTGAAATTTCAAAGAAAAATTTTCAGTGTAAATTTTTGATTAAAGTTTAAACTTGCCCTGGGGGATATTTAATAAAATAACAATACTTTTTGGAATCCCCAGGGCAAGCTTATTAATTATATCAAGGCCAGAAAGTGCCATTTTTCTTCCAACAGTTTGCGGCCAGCCGCCAAAAGCAACAAATTTGCACCAAAAAATTGAAATTTCAATGAAAAATTTTTGACCTAAATTTTTGATTAAAGTTTAAACTTGCCCTGGGGGATATTTAAAAAAATAACAATACTTTTTGGAATCCCCAGGGCAAGCTTATTAAATATATCAAGGCCAGAAAGTGCCATTTTTCTTCCAACAGTTTGCGGCCAGCCGCCAAAAGCAACAAATTTGCACCAAAAAATTGAAATTTCAATGAAAAATTTTTGACCTAAATTTTTGATTACAGTATAAACTTGCCCTGGGGGATATTTAAAAAAATAACAATACTTTTTGGAATCCCCAGGGCAAGCTTATTAAATATATCAAGGCCAGAAAGTGCCATTTTTCTTCCAACAGTTTGCGGCCAGCCGCCAAAAGCAACAAATTTGCACCAAAAAATTGAAATTTCAATGAAAAATTTTTGACCTAAATTTTTGATTAAAGTTTAAACTTGCCCTGGGGGATATTTAAAAAAATAACAATACTTTTTGGAATCCCCAGGGCAAGCTTATTAAATATATCAAGGCCAGAAAGTGCCATTTTTCTTCCAACAGTTTGCGGCCAGCCGCCAAAAGCAACAAATTTGCACCAAAAAATTGAAATTTCAATGAAAAATTTTTGACCTAAATTTTTGATTAAAGTTTAAACTTGCCCTGGGGGATATTTAAAAAAATAACAATACTTTTTGGAATCCCCAGGGCAAGCTTATTAAATATATCAAGGCCAGAAAGTGCCATTTTTCTTCCAACAGTTTGCGGCCAGCCGCCAAAAGCAACAAATTTGCACCAAAAAATTGAAATTTCAATGAAAAATTTTTGACCTAAATTTTTGATTAAAGTTTAAACTTGCCCTGGGGGATATTTAAAAAAATAACAATACTTTTTGGAATCCCCAGGGCAAGCTTATTAATTATATCAAGGCCAGAAAGTGCCATTTTTCTTCCAACAGTTTGCGGCCAGCCGCCAAAAGCAACAAATTTGCACCAAAAAATTGAAATTTCAATGAAAAATTTTTGACCTAAATTTTTGATTACAGTATAAACTTGCCCTGGGAAATATTAAATAAAATAACAATACTTTTTGGAATCCCCAGGGCAAGCTTATTAATTATATCAAGTCCAAAATGTGCCATTTTTCTTCCAACAGTTTGCGGCCAGCCGCCAAAAGCAACAAAATTGCACCAAAAAATTGAAATTTCAATGAAAAATTTTTGACCTAAATTTTTGATTAAAGTTTAAACTTGCCCTGGGGGATATTAAATAAAATAACAATACTTTTTGGAATCCCCAGGGCAAGCTTATTAATTATATCAAGGCCAGAAAGTGCCATTTTTCTTCCAACAGTTTGCGGCCATCCGCCAAAAGCAACAAATTTGCACCAAAAAATTGAAATTTCAATGAAAAATTTTTGACCTAAATTTTTGATTAAAGTTTAAACTTGCCCTGGGGGATATTTAATAAAATAACAATACTTTTTGGAATCCCCAGGGCAAGCTTATTAATTATATCAAGGCCAGAAAGTGCCATTTTTCTTCCAACAGTTTGCGGCCAGCCGCCAAAAGCAACAAAATTGCACCAAAAAAATTGAAATTTCAAAATAAAATTTTCAATGTAAATTTTTGATTACTGTTTAAACTTGCCCCAGGGGATATTTAATAAAATAACAATACTTTTTGGAATCCCTGGGACTAGCTTATTAATTATTTCAAGGCCAGAAAGTGCCATTTTTCTTCCAACAGTTTGCGGCCAGCCGCCAAAAGCAACAAATTTGCACGAAAAAATTGAAATTTCAATGAAAAATTTTTGACCTAAATTTTTGATTAAAGTTTAAACTTGCCCTGGGGGATATTTAATAAAATAACAATACTTTTTGGAATCCCCAGGGCAAGCTTATTAATTATATCAAGGCCAGAAAGTGCCATTTTTCTTCCAACAGTTTGCGGCCAGCCGCCAAAAGCAACATATTTGCACCAAAAAATTGAAATTTCAATGAAAAATTTTTGACCTAAATTTTTGATTAAAGTTAAAACTTGCCCTGGGGGATATTTAATAAAATAACAATACTTTTTGGAATCCCCAGGGCAAGCTTATTAATTATATCAAGGCCAGAAAGTGCCATTTTTCTTCCAACAGTTTGCGGCCAGCCGCCAAAAGCAACAAAATTGCACCAAAAAAATTGAAATTTCAAAATAAAATTTTCAATGTAAATTTTTGATTACTGTTTAAACTTGCCCCAGGGGATATTTAATAAAATAACAATACTTTTTGGAATCCCTGGGACTAGCTTATTAATTATATCAAGGCCAGAAAGTGCCATTTTTCTTCCAACAGTTTGCGGCCAGCCGCCAAAAGCAACAAATTTGCACCAAAAAATTGAAATTTCAATGAAAAATTTTTGACCTAAATTTTTGATTAAAGTTAAAACTTGCCCTGGGGGATATTTAATAAAATAACAATACTTTTTGGAATCCCCAGGGCAAGCTTATTAATTATATCAAGGCCAGAAAGTGCCATTTTTCTTCCAACAGTTTGCGGCCAGCCGCCAAAAGCAACAAATTTGCACCAAAAAATTGAAATTTCAATGAAAAATTTTTGACCTAAATTTTTGATTAAAGTTTAAACTTGCCCTGGGGGATATTTAATAAAATAACAATACTTTTTGGAATCCCCAGGGCAAGCTTATTAATTATATCAAGGCCAGAAAGTGCCATTTTTCTTCCAACAGTTTGCGGCCAGCCGCCAAAAGCAACAAAATTGCACCAAAAAAATTGAAATTTCAAAATAAAATTTTCAATGTAAATTTTTGATTACTGTTTAAACTTGCCCCAGGGGATATTTAATAAAATAACAATACTTTTTGGAATCCCTGGGACTAGCTTATTAATTATATCAAGGCCAGAAAGTGCCATTTTTCTTCCAACAGTTTGCGGCCAGCCGCCAAAAGCAACAAATTTGCACCAAAAAATTGAAATTTCAATGAAAAATTTTTGACCTAAATTTTTGATTAAAGTTAAAACTTGCCCTGGGGGATATTTAATAAAATAACAATACTTTTTGGAATCCCCAGGGCAAGCTTATTAATTATATCAAGGCCAGAAAGTGCCATTTTTCTTCCAACAGTTTGCGGCCAGCCGCCAAAAGCAACAAATTTGCACCAAAAAATTTAAATTTCAATGAAAAATTTTTGACCTAAATTTTTGATTAAAGTTTAAACTTGCCCTGGGGGATATTTAATAAAATAACAATACTTTTTGGAATCCCCAGGGCAAGCTTATTAATTATATCAAGGCCAGAAAGTGCCATTTTTCTTCCAACAGTTTGCGGCCAGCCGCCAAAAGCAACAAATTTGCACCAAAAAATTGAAATTTCAATGAAAAATTTTTGACCTAAATTTTTGATTAAAGTTAAAACTTGCCCTGGGGGATATTTAATAAAATAACAATACTTTTTGGAATCCCCAGGGCAAGCTTATTAATTATATCAAGGCCAGAAAGTGCCATTTTTCTTCCAACAGTTTGCGGCCAGCCGCCAAAAGCAACAAATTTGCACCAAAAAATTGAAATTTCAATGAAAAATTTTTGACCTAAATTTTTGATTAAAGTTTAAACTTGCCCTGGGGGATATTTAATAAAATAACAATACTTTTTGGAATCCCCAGGGCAAGCTTATTAATTATATCAAGGCCAGAAAGTGCCATTTTTCTTCCAACAGTTTGCGGCCAGCCGCCAAAAGCAACAAAATTGCACCAAAAAAATTGAAATTTCAAAATAAAATTTTCAATGTAAATTTTTGATTACTGTTTAAACTTGCCCCAGGGGATATTTAATAAAATAACAATACTTTTTGGAATCCCTGGGACTAGCTTATTAATTATTTCAAGGCCAGAAAGTGCCATTTTTCTTCCAACAGTTTGCGGCCAGCCGCCAAAAGCAACAAATTTGCACGAAAAAATTGAAATTTCAATGAAAAATTTTTGACCTAAATTTTTGATTAAAGTTTAAACTTGCCCTGGGGGATATTTAATAAAATAACAATACTTTTTGGAATCCCCAGGGCAAGCTTATTAATTATATCAAGGCCAGAAAGTGCCATTTTCCTTCCAACAGTTTGCGGCCAGCCGCCAAAAACATCAAATTTGCACCAAAAAAATTGAAATTTCAAAGAAAAATTTTCAGTGTAAATTTTTGATTAAAGTTTAAACTTGCCCTGGGGGATATTTAATAAAATAACAATACTTTTTGGAATCCCCAGGGCAAGCTTATTAATTATATCAAGGCCAGAAAGTGCCATTTTTCTTCCAACAGTTTGCGGCCAGCCGCCAAAAGCAACAAATTTGCACCAAAAAATTGAAATTTCAATGAAAAATTTTTGACCTAAATTTTTGATTAAAGTTTAAACTTGCCCTGGGGGATATTTAAAAAAATAACAATACTTTTTGGAATCCCCAGGGCAAGCTTATTAAATATATCAAGGCCAGAAAGTGCCATTTTTCTTCCAACAGTTTGCGGCCAGCCGCCAAAAGCAACAAATTTGCACCAAAAAATTGAAATTTCAATGAAAAATTTTTGACCTAAATTTTTGATTACAGTATAAACTTGCCCTGGGGGATATTTAAAAAAATAACAATACTTTTTGGAATCCCCAGGGCAAGCTTATTAAATATATCAAGGCCAGAAAGTGCCATTTTTCTTCCAACAGTTTGCGGCCAGCCGCCAAAAGCAACAAATTTGCACCAAAAAATTGAAATTTCAATGAAAAATTTTTGACCTAAATTTTTGATTACAGTATAAACTTGCCCTGGGGGATATTTAAAAAAATAACAATACTTTTTGGAATCCCCAGGGCAAGCTTATTAAATATATCAAGGCCAGAAAGTGCCATTTTTCTTCCAACAGTTTGCGGCCAGCCGCCAAAAGCAACAAATTTGCACCAAAAAATTGAAATTTCAATGAAAAATTTTTGACCTAAATTTTTGATTAAAGTTTAAACTTGCCCTGGGGGATATTTAAAAAAATAACAATACTTTTTGGAATCCCCAGGGCAAGCTTATTAAATATATCAAGGCCAGAAAGTGCCATTTTTCTTCCAACAGTTTGCGGCCAGCCGCCAAAAGCAACAAATTTGCACCAAAAAATTGAAATTTCAATGAAAAATTTTTGACCTAAATTTTTGATTAAAGTTTAAACTTGCCCTGGGGGATATTTAAAAAAATAACAATACTTTTTGGAATCCCCAGGGCAAGCTTATTAATTATATCAAGGCCAGAAAGTGCCATTTTTCTTCCAACAGTTTGCGGCCAGCCGCCAAAAGCAACAAATTTGCACCAAAAAATTGAAATTTCAATGAAAAATTTTTGACCTAAATTTTTGATTACAGTATAAACTTGCCCTGGGAAATATTAAATAAAATAACAATACTTTTTGGAATCCCCAGGGCAAGCTTATTAATTATATCAAGTCCAAAATGTGCCATTTTTCTTCCAACAGTTTGCGGCCAGCCGCCAAAAGCAACAAAATTGCACCAAAAAATTGAAATTTCAATGAAAAATTTTTGACCTAAATTTTTGATTAAAGTTTAAACTTGCCCTGGGGGATATTAAATAAAATAACAATACTTTTTGGAATCCCCAGGGCAAGCTTATTAATTATATCAAGGCCAGAAAGTGCCATTTTTCTTCCAACAGTTTGCGGCCATCCGCCAAAAGCAACAAATTTGCACCAAAAAATTGAAATTTCAATGAAAAATTTTTGACCTAAATTTTTGATTAAAGTTTAAACTTGCCCTGGGGGATATTTAATAAAATAACAATACTTTTTGGAATCCCCAGGGCAAGCTTATTAATTATATCAAGGCCAGAAAGTGCCATTTTTCTTCCAACAGTTTGCGGCCAGCCGCCAAAAGCAACAAAATTGCACCAAAAAAATTGAAATTTCAAAATAAAATTTTCAATGTAAATTTTTGATTACTGTTTAAACTTGCCCCAGGGGATATTTAATAAAATAACAATACTTTTTGGAATCCCTGGGACTAGCTTATTAATTATTTCAAGGCCAGAAAGTGCCATTTTTCTTCCAACAGTTTGCGGCCAGCCGCCAAAAGCAACAAATTTGCACGAAAAAATTGAAATTTCAATGAAAAATTTTTGACCTAAATTTTTGATTAAAGTTTAAACTTGCCCTGGGGGATATTTAATAAAATAACAATACTTTTTGGAATCCCCAGGGCAAGCTTATTAATTATATCAAGGCCAGAAAGTGCCATTTTTCTTCCAACAGTTTGCGGCCAGCCGCCAAAAGCAACATATTTGCACCAAAAAATTGAAATTTCAATGAAAAATTTTTGACCTAAATTTTTGATTAAAGTTAAAACTTGCCCTGGGGGATATTTAATAAAATAACAATACTTTTTGGAATCCCCAGGGCAAGCTTATTAATTATATCAAGGCCAGAAAGTGCCATTTTTCTTCCAACAGTTTGCGGCCAGCCGCCAAAAGCAACAAAATTGCACCAAAAAAATTGAAATTTCAAAATAAAATTTTCAATGTAAATTTTTGATTACTGTTTAAACTTGCCCCAGGGGATATTTAATAAAATAACAATACTTTTTGGAATCCCTGGGACTAGCTTATTAATTATTTCAAGGCCAGAAAGTGCCATTTTTCTTCCAACAGTTTGCGGCCAGCCGCCAAAAGCAACAAATTTGCACCAAAAAATTGAAATTTCAATGAAAAATTTTTGACCTAAATTTTTGATTACAGTATAAACTTGCCCTGGGAAATATTAAATAAAATAACAATACTTTTTGGAATCCCCAGGGCAAGCTTATTAATTATATCAAGTCCAAAATGTGCCATTTTTCTTCCAACAGTTTGCGGCCAGCCGCCAAAAGCAACAAAATTGCACCAAAAAATTGAAATTTCAATGAAAAATTTTTGACCTAAATTTTTGATTAAAGTTTAAACTTGCCCTGGGGGATATTAAATAAAATAACAATACTTTTTGGAATCCCCAGGGCAAGCTTATTAAATATATCAAGGCCAGAAAGTGCCATTTTTCTTCCAACAGTTTGCGGCCAGCCGCCAAAAGCAACAAATTTGCACCAAAAAATTGAAATTTCAATGAAAAATTTTTGACCTAAATTTTTGATTAAAGTTTAAACTTGCCCTGGGGGATATTTAAAAAAATAACAATACTTTTTGGAATCCCCAGGGCAAGCTTATTAAATATATCAAGGCCAGAAAGTGCCATTTTTCTTCCAACAGTTTGCGGCCAGCCGCCAAAAGCAACAAATTTGCACCAAAAAATTGAAATTTCAATGAAAAATTTTTGACCTAAATTTTTGATTAAAGTTTAAACTTGCCCTGGGGGATATTTAAAAAAATAACAATACTTTTTGGAATCCCCAGGGCAAGCTTATTAAATATATCAAGGCCAGAAAGTGCCATTTTTCTTCCAACAGTTTGCGGCCAGCCGCCAAAAGCAACAAATTTGCACCAAAAAATTGAAATTTCAATGAAAAATTTTTGACCTAAATTTTTGATTAAAGTTTAAACTTGCCCTGGGGGATATTTAAAAAAATAACAATACTTTTTGGAATCCCCAGGGCAAGCTTATTAATTATATCAAGGCCAGAAAGTGCCATTTTTCTTCCAACAGTTTGCGGCCAGCCGCCAAAAGCAACAAATTTGCACCAAAAAATTGAAATTTCAATGAAAAATTTTTGACCTAAATTTTTGATTACAGTATAAACTTGCCCTGGGAAATATTAAATAAAATAACAATACTTTTTGGAATCCCCAGGGCAAGCTTATTAATTATATCAAGTCCAAAATGTGCCATTTTTCTTCCAACAGTTTGCGGCCAGCCGCCAAAAGCAACAAAATTGCACCAAAAAATTGAAATTTCAATGAAAAATTTTTGACCTAAATTTTTGATTAAAGTTTAAACTTGCCCTGGGGGATATTAAATAAAATAACAATACTTTTTGGAATCCCCAGGGCAAGCTTATTAATTATATCAAGGCCAGAAAGTGCCATTTTTCTTCCAACAGTTTGCGGCCATCCGCCAAAAGCAACAAATTTGCACCAAAAAATTGAAATTTCAATGAAAAATTTTTGACCTAAATTTTTGATTAAAGTTTAAACTTGCCCTGGGGGATATTTAAAAAAATAACAATACTTTTTGGAATCCCCAGGGCAAGCTTATTAATTATATCAAGGCCAGAAAGTGCCATTTTTCTTCCAACAGTTTGCGGCCAGCCGCCAAAAGCAACAAATTTGCACCAAAAAATTGAAATTTCAATGAAAAATTTTTGACCTAAATTTTTGATTACAGTATAAACTTGCCCTGGGAAATATTAAATAAAATAACAATACTTTTTGGAATCCCCAGGGCAAGCTTATTAATTATATCAAGTCCAAAATGTGCCATTTTTCTTCCAACAGTTTGCGGCCAGCCGCCAAAAGCAACAAAATTGCACCAAAAAATTGAAATTTCAATGAAAAATTTTTGACCTAAATTTTTGATTAAAGTTTAAACTTGCCCTGGGGGATATTAAATAAAATAACAATACTTTTTGGAATCCCCAGGGCAAGCTTATTAATTATATCAAGGCCAGAAAGTGCCATTTTTCTTCCAACAGTTTGCGGCCATCCGCCAAAAGCAACAAATTTGCACCAAAAAATTGAAATTTCAATGAAAAATTTTTGACCTAAATTTTTGATTAAAGTTTAAACTTGCCCTGGGGGATATTTTATAAAATAACAATACTTTTTGGAATCCCCAGGGCAAGCTTATTAATTATATCAAGGCCAGAAAGTGCCATTTTTCTTCCAACAGTTTGCGGCCAGCCGCCAAAAGCAACAAATTTGCACCAAAAAATTGAAATTTCAATGAAAAATTTTTGACCTAAATTTTTGATTAAAGTTTAAACTTGCCCTGGGGGATATTTTATAAAATAACAATACTTTTTGGAATCCCCAGGGCAAGCTTATTAATTATATCAAGGCCAGAAAGTGCCATTTTTCTTCCAACAGTTTGCGGCCATCCGCCAAAAGCAACAAATTTGCACCAAAAAATTGAAATTTCAATGAAAAATTTTTGACCTAAATTTTTGATTAAAGTTTAAACTTGCCCTGGGGGATATTTTATAAAATAACAATACTTTTTGGAATCCCCAGGGCAAGCTTATTAATTATATCAAGGCCAGAAAGTGCCATTTTTCTTCCAACAGTTTGCGGCCAGCCGCCAAAAGCAACATATTTGCACCAAAAAATTGAAATTTCAATGAAAAATTTTTGACCTAAATTTTTGATTAAAGTTTAAACTTGCCCTGGGGGATATTTAATAAAATAACAATACTTTTTGGAATCCCCAGGGCAAGCTTATTAATTATATCAGGGCCAGAAAGTGCCATTTTTCTTCCAACAGTTTGCGGCCAGCCGCCAAAAGCAACAAAATTGCACCAAAAAAATTGAAATTTCAAAATAAAATTTTCAATGTAAATTTTTGATTACTGTTAAAACTTGCCCCAGGGGATATTTAATAAAATAACAATACTTTTTGGAATCCCTGGGACTAGCTTATTAATTATTTCAAGGCCAGAAAGTGCCATTTTTCTTCCAACAGTTTGCGGCCAGCCGCCAAAAGCAACAAAATTGCACCAAAAAAATTGAAAATTCAAAGAATAGTTTTTGACCTAAATTTTTTATTACAGTATAAACTTGCCCCAGGGGATATAAAATAAAATAACAATACTTTTTTGAATCCCTGGGGCTAGCTTATTAATTATTTCAAGGCCAGAAAGTGCCATTTTTCTTCCAACAGTTTGCGGCCAGCCGCCAAAAGCAACATATTTGCACCAAAAAATTGAAATTTCAATGAAAAATTTTTGACCTAAATTTTTGATTAAAGTTTAAACTTGCCCTGGGGGATATTTAATAAAATAACAATACTTTTTGGAATCCCCAGGGCAAGCTTATTAATTATATCAGGGCCAGAAAGTGCCATTTTTCTTCCAACAGTTTGCGGCCAGCCGCCAAAAGCAACAAAATTGCACCAAAAAAATTGAAATTTCAAAATAAAATTTTCAATGTAAATTTTTGATTACTGTTTAAACTTGCCCCAGGGGATATTTAATAAAATAACAATACTTTTTGGAATCCCTGGGACTAGCTTATTAATTATTTCAAGGCCAGAAAGTGCCATTTTTCTTCCAACAGTTTGCGGCCAGCCGCCAAAAGCAACAAAATTGCACCAAAAAAATTGAAAATTCAAAGAATAGTTTTTGACCTAAATTTTTTATTACAGTATAAACTTGCCCCAGGGGATATAAAATAAAATAACAATACTTTTTTGAATCCCTGGGGCTAGCTTATTAATTATTTCAAGGCCAGAAAGTGCCATTTTTCTTCCAACAGTTTGCGGCCAGCCGCCAAAAGCAACATATTTGCACCAAAAAATTGAAATTTCAATGAAAAATTTTTGACCTAAATTTTTGATTAAAGTTTAAACTTGCCCTGGGGGATATTTAATAAAATAACAATACTTTTTGGAATCCCCAGGGCAAGCTTATTAATTATATCAGGGCCAGAAAGTGCCATTTTCCTTCCAACAGTTTGCGGCCAGCCGCCAAAAGCAACAAAATTGCACCAAAAAAATTGAAATTTCAAAATAAAATTTTCAATGTAAATTTTTGATTACTGTTTAAACTTGCCCCAGGGGATATTTAATAAAATAACAATACTTTTTGGAATCCCTGGGACTAGCTTATTAATTATTTCAAGGCCAGAAAGTGCCATTTTCCTTCCAACAGTTTGCAGCCAGCCGCCAAAAGCATCAAAATTGCACCAAAAAAATTGAAAATTCAAAGGAAAATTTTCAATGTAAATTTTTGATTATTGTTTAAACTTGCACCAGGGGATATTTAATAAAATAGCAAAACTTTTTGGAATCCCCAGGGCAAGCTTATTAAATATATCAAGGCCAGAATGTGCCATTTTCCTTCCAACAGTTTGCGGACAGCCGCCAAAAGCAACAAAATTGCACCAAAAAAAGTGAAATTTCATAGAAAATTTTGACAATGTAAATTTTTGATAATTGTTTAAACTTGCCCTGGGGGATATTAAATAAAATAACAATACTTTTTGGAATCCGCAGGGCAGGCTTATTAATTATATCAAGGCCAAAATGTGCTATTTTGCTTCCAACAGTTTGCGGCCAGCCGCCAAAAGCAACAAAATTGCACCAAAAAAATTGAAATTTCAAAGGAAAATTTTCAATGTAAATTTTTACTTACAGTATAAACTTGCCCTGGGGGATATTAAATAAAATAACAATACTTTTTGGAATCCGCAGGGCAGGCTTATTAATTATATCAAGGCCAAAATGTGCTATTTTGCTTCCAACAGTTTGCGGCCAGCCGCCAAAAGCAACAAAATTGCACCAAAAAAATTGAAATTTCAAAGGAAAATTTTCAATGTAAATTTTTACTTACAGTATAAACTTGCCCTGGGGGATATTTAATAAAATAGCAATACTTTTTGGAATCCCTGGGGCTAGCTTATTAATTATTTCAAAGCCAAAATGTGCCATTTTCCTTCCAACAGTTTGCGGCCAGCCGCCAAAAGCAACAAAATTGCACCAAAAAAAGTGAAATTTCATAGAAAATTTTGACAATGTAAATTTTTGATAATTGTTTAAACTTGCCCTGGGGGATATTAAATAAAATAACAATACTTTTTGGAATCCCCAGGGCAAGCTTATTAATTATATCAAGGCCAAAATGTGCTATTTTGCTTCCAACAGTTTGCGGCCAGCCGCCAAAAGCAACAAAATTGCACCAAAAAAAGTGAAATTTCATAGAAAATTTTGACAATGTAAATTTTTGATAATTGTTTAAACTTGCCCTGGGGGATATTAAATAAAATAACAATACTTTTTGGAATCCCCAGGGCAAGCTTATTAATTATATCAAGGCCAAAATGTGCTATTTTGCTTCCAACAGTTTGCGGCCAGCCGCCAAAAGCAACAAAATTGCACCAAAAAAATTGAAATTTCAAAGGAAAATTTTCAATGTAAATTTTTACTTACAGTATAAACTTGCCCTGGGGGATATTTAATAAAATAGCAATACTTTTTGGAATCCCTGGGGCTAGCTTATTAATTATTTCAAGGCCAAAATGTGCCATTTTGCTTCCAACAGTTTGCGGCCAGCCGCCAAAAGCAACAAAATTGCACCAAAAAAATTGAAATTTCAAAGGAAAATTTTCAATGTAATTATTTGATTATTGTTTAAACTTGCCCTGGGGGATATTTAATAAAATAGTAATACTTTTTGGAATCCCTGGGGCAAGCTTATTAATTATTTCAAGGCCAGAATGTGCCATTTTTGCTTCCAACAGTTTGCGGCCAGCCGCCAAAAGCAACAAAATTGCACCAAAAAAATTGAAATTTCAAAGGAAAATTTCCAATGTAATTTTTTACTTACAGTATAAACTTGCCCTGGGGGATATTTAATAAAATAGCAATACTTTTTGGAATCCCTGGGGCTAGCTTATTAATTATTTCAAGGCCAAAATGTGCCATTTTCCTTCCAACAGTTTGCGGACAGCCGCCAAAAGCAGCAAAATTGCACCAATAAAATTGAAATTTCAAAGAAAATTTTGACAATGTAATTTTTTGATTATTGTTTAAACTTGCCCTGGGGGATATTTAATAAAATAGCAATACTTTTTGGAATCCCTGGGGCTAGCTTATTAATTATTTCAAGGCCAAAATGTGCCATTTTCCTTCCAACAGTTTGCGGACAGCCGCCAAAAGCAGCAAAATTGCACCAATAAAATTGAAATTTCAAAGAAAATTTTGACAATGTAATTTTTTGATTATTGTTTAAACTTGCCCTGGGGGATATTTAATAAAATAGCAATACTTTTTGGAATCCCTGGGGCTAGCTTATTAATTATATCAAGGCCAAAATGTGCCATTTTCCTTCCAACAGTTTGCGGACAGCCGCCAAAAGCAACAAAATTGCACCAAAAAAATTGAAATTTCAAAGAAAATTTTGACAATGTAATTTTTTGATTATTGTTTAAACTTGCCCTGGGGGATATTTAATAAAATAGCAATACTTTTTGGAATCCCCAGGGCAAGCTTATTAATTATTTCAAGGCCAAAATGTGCCATTTTTGCTTCCAACAGTTTGCGGCCAGCCGCCAAAAGCAACAAAATTGCACCAAAAAAATTGAAATTTCAAAGGAAAATTTTCAATGTAAATTTTTACTTACAGTATAAACTTGCCCTGGGGGATATTTAATAAAATAGCAATACTTTTTGGAATCCCTGGGGCTAGCTTATTAATTATTTCAAGGCCAAAATGTGCCATTTTTGTTCCAACAGTTTGCGGCCAGCCGCCAAAAGCAACAAAATTGCACCAAAAAAATTGAAATTTCAAAGGAAAATTTCCAATGTAATTTTTTACTTACAGTATAAACTTGCCCTGGGGGATAGTTAATAAAATAGCAATACTTTTTGGATTTCCTGGGGCTAGCTTATTAATTATTTCAAGGCCAAAATGTGCCATTTTGCTTCCAAAAGTTTGCGGCCAGCCGCCAAAAGCAACAAAATTGCACCAAAAAAATTGAAATTTCAAAGGAAAATTTTCAATGTAATTTTTTACTTACAGTATAAACTTGCCCTGGGGGATATTTAATAAAATAGCAATACTTTTTGGAATCCCTGGGGCTAGCTTATTAATTATTTCAAGGCCAAAATGTGCCATTTTTGTTCCAACAGTTTGCGACCAGCCGCCAAAAGCAGCAAAACTGCACCAAAAAAATTGAAATTTCAAAGAAAATTTTGACAATGTAATTTTTTGATTATTGTTTAAACTTGCCCTGGGGGATATTTAATAAAACAGCAATACTTTTTGGAATCCCTGGGGCTAGCTTATTAATTATTTCAAGGCCAAAATGTGCCATTTTTGTTCCAACAGTTTGCGGCCAGCCGCCAAAAGCAACAAAATTGCACCAAAAAAATTGAAATTTCAAAGGAAAATTTCCAATGTAAATTTTTACTTACAGTATAAACTTGCCCTGGGGGATATTTAATAAAATATCAATACTTTTTGGAATCCCTGGGGCTAGCTTATTAATTATTTCAAGGCCAAAATGTGCCATTTTTGTTCCAACAGTTTGCGGCCAGCCGCCAAAAGCAACAAAATTGCACCAAAAAAATTGAAATTTCAAAGGAAAATTTCCAATGTAAATTTTTACTTACAGTATAAACTTGCCCTGGGGGATATTTAATAAAACAGCAATACTTTTTGGAATCCCTGGGGCTAGCTTATTAATTATTTCAAGGCCAAAATGTGCCATTTTTGTTCCAACAATTTGCGGCCAGCCGCCAAAAGCAACAAAATTGCACCAAAAAAATTCGAAATTTCAAAGAAAATTTTTTGACCTATATTTTTGATTACAATACAAACTTGCCCTGGGAAATATTAAATAAAATAACAATACTTTTTGGAATCCCCAGGGCAAGCTTATTAATTATATCAAGGCCAAAATGTGCCATTTTCCTTCCAACAGTTTGCGGCCAGCCGCCAAAAGCAACAAAATTGCACCAAAAAAATTGAATTTTCAAAGAAAATTTTGACAATGTAATTTTTTGATTATTGTTTAAACTTGCCCTGGGGGATATTTAATAAAATAGCAATACTTTTTGGAATCCCTGGGGCAAGCTTATTAATTATTTCAAGGCCAGAATGTGCCATTTTCCTTCCAACAGTTTGCGGCCAGCCGCCAAAATCAACAAAATTGCACAAAAAATTTGAAATTTCAAAGGAAAATTTTCAATGTAATTTTTTGATTATTGTTTAAACTTGCCCTGGGGGATATTTAATAAAATAGCAATACTTTTTGGAATCCCCAGGGCAAGCTTATTAATTATATCAAGGCCAAAATGTGCCATTTTCCTTCCAACAGTTTGCGGCCAGCCGCCAAAATCAACAAAATTGCACAAAAAATTTGAAATTTCAAAGGAAAATTTTCAATGTAATTTTTTGATTATTGTTTAAACTTGCCCTGGGGGATATTTAATAAAATAGCAATACTTTTTGGAATCCCTGGGGCAAGCTTATTAATTATTTCAAGGCCAGAATGTGCCATTTTTGTTCCAACAGTTTGCGGCCAGCCGCCAAAATCAACAAAATTGCACAAAAAATTTGAAATTTCAAAGGAAAATTTTCAATGTAATTTTTTGATTATTGTTTAAACTTGCCCTGGGGGATATTTAATAAAATAGCAATACTTTTTGGAATCCCCAGGGCAAGCTTATTAATTATATCAAGGCCAAAATGTGCCATTTTCCTTCCAACAGTTTGCGGCCAGCCGCCAAAATCAACAAAATTGCACAAAAAATTTGAAATTTCAAAGGAAAATTTTCAATGTAATTTTTTGATTATTGTTTAAACTTGCCCTGGGGGATATTTAATAAAATAGCAATACTTTTTGGAATCCCCAGGGCAAGCTTATTAATTATATCAAGGCCAAAATGTGCCATTTTCCTTCCAACAGTTTGCGGCCAGCCGCCAAAAGCAACAAAATTGCACCAAAAAAATTGAAATTTCAAAGGAAAATTTTCAATGTAATTTTTTGATTATTGTTTAAACTTGCCCTGAGGGATATTTAGTAAAATAGCAATACTTTTTGGAATCCCTGGGGCAAGCTTATTAATTATTTCAAGGCCAAAATGTGCCATTTTCCTTCCAACAGTTTGCGGCCAGCCGCCAAAATCAACAAAATTGCACAAAAAATTTGAAATTTCAAAGGAAAATTTTCAATGTAATTTTTTGATTATTGTTTAAACTTGCCCTGAGGGATATTTAGTAAAATAGCAATACTTTTTGGAATCCCTGGGGCAAGCTTATTAATTATTTCAAGGCCAAAATGTGCCATTTTCCTTCCAACAGTTTGCGGCCAGCCGCCAAAAGCAACAAAATTGCACCAAAAAAATTGAAATTTCAAAGGAAAATTTTCAATGTAATTTTTTGATTATTGTTTAAACTTGCCCTGAGGGATATTTAGTAAAATAGCAATACTTTTTGGAATCCCTGGGGCAAGCTTATTAATTATTTCAAGGCCAAAATGTGCCATTTTCCTTCCAACAGTTTGCGGCCAGCCGCCAAAAGCAACAAAATTGCACCAAAAAAATTGAAATTTCAAAGGAAAATTTTCAATGTAATTTTTTGATTATTGTTTAAACTTGCCCTGGGGGATATTTAATAAAACAGCAATACTTTTTGGAGTCCCTGGGGCAAGTTTATTAATTATTTCAAGGCCAGAATGTGCCATTTTTGTTCCAACAGTTTGCGGCCAGCCGCCAAAAGCAACAAAATTGCACCAAAAAAATTGAAATTTCAAAGGAAAATTTTCAATGTAATTTTTTGATTATTGTTTAAACTTGCCCTGGGGGATATTTAATAAAACAGCAATACTTTTTGGAGTCCCTGGGGCAAGCTTATTAATTATTTCAAGGCCAGAATGTGCCATTTTTGTTCCAACAGTTTGCGGCCAGGCGCCAAAAGCAACAAAATTGCACCAAAAAAATTGAAATTTCAAAGGAAAATTTTCAATGTAATTTTTTGATTATTGTTTAAACTTGCCCTGGGGGATATTTAATAAAACAGCAATACTTTTTGGAGTCCCTGGGGCAAGCTTATTAATTATTTCAAGGCCAGAATGTGCCATTTTTGTTCCAACAGTTTGCGGCCAGGCGCCAAAAGCAACAAAATTGCACCAAAAAAATTGAAATTTCAAAGGAAAATTTTCAATGTAAATTTTTACTTACAGTATAAACTTGCCCTGGGGGATATTTAATAAAATAGCAATACTTTTTGGAATCCCTGGTGCTAGCTTATTAATTATTTCAAGGCCAAAATGTGCCATTTTGCTTCCAACAGTTTGCGGCCAGGCGCCAAAAGCAACAAAATTGCACCAAAAAAATTGAAATTTCAAAGGAAAATTTTCAATGTAATTTTTTGATTATTGTTTAAACTTGCCCTGGGGGATATTTAATAAAACAGCAATACTTTTTGGAGTCCCTGGGGCAAGCTTATTAATTATTTCAAGGCCAGAATGTGCCATTTTTGTTCCAACAGTTTGCGGCCAGGCGCCAAAAGCAACAAAATTGCACCAAAAAAATTGAAATTTCAAAGGAAAATTTTCAATGTAATTTTTTGATTATTGTTTAAACTTGCCCTGGGGGATATTTAATAAAACAGCAATACTTTTTGGAGTCCCTGGGGCAAGCTTATTAATTATTTCAAGGCCAGAATGTGCCATTTTTGTTCCAACAGTTTGCGGCCAGCCGCCAAAAGCAACAAAATTGCACCAAAAAAATTGAAGTTTCAAAGGAAAATTTTCAATGTAAATTTTTACTTACAGTATAAACTTGCCCTGGGGGATATTTAATAAAATAGCAATACTTTTTGGAATCCCTGGTGCTAGCTTATTAATTATTTCAAGGCCAAAATGTGCCATTTTGCTTCCAACAGTTTGCGGCCAGCCGCCAAAAGCAACAAAATTGCACCAAAAAAATTGAAATTTCAAAGGAAAATTTTCAATGTAATTTTTTGATTATTGTTTAAACTTGCCCTGGGGGATATTTAATAAAACAGCAATACTTTTTGGAGTCCCTGGGGCAAGCTTATTAATTATTTCAAGGCCAGAATGTGCAATTTTTGTTCCAACAGTTTGCGGCCAGGCGCCAAAAGCAACAAAATTGCACCAAAAAAATTGAAATTTCAAAGGAAAATTTTCAATGTAATTTTTTGATTATTGTTTAAACTTGCCCTGGGGGATATTTAATAAAACAGCAATACTTTTTGGAGTCCCTGGGGCAAGCTTATTAATTATTTCAAGGCCAGAATGTGCCATTTTTGTTCCAACAGTTTGCGGCCAGCCGCCAAAAGCAACAAAATTGCACCAAAAAAATTGAAATTTCAAAGGTAAATTTTCAATGTAAATTTTTACTTACAGTATAAACTTGCCCTGGGGGATATTTAATAAAATAGCAATACTTTTTGGAATCCCTGGGGCTAGCTTATTAATTATTTCAAGGCCAAAATGTGCCATTTTGCTTCCAACAGTTTGCGGCCAGCCGCCAAAAGCAACATAATTGCACCAAAAAAATTGAAATTTCAAAGGAAAATTTTCAATGTAAATTTTTACTTACAGTATAAACTTGCCCTGGGGGATATTTAATAAAATAATAATACTTTTTGGAATCCCTGGGGCCAGCTTATTAATTGTTACAAGGCCAAAATGTGCCATTTTTGCTCCAACAGTTTGCGGCCAGCCGCCAAAAGCAACAAAATTGCACCAAAAAAATTGAAATTTCAAAGGAAAATTTTCAATGTAAATTTTTACTTACAGTATAAACTTGCCCTGGGGGATATTTAAAGAAATAGCAATACTTTTTGGAATCCCTGGGGCCAGCTTATTAATTATTTCAAGGCCAAAATGTGCCATTTTGCTTCCAACAGTTTGCGGCCAGCCGCCAAAAGCAACAAAATTGCACCAAAAAAATTGAAATTTCAAAGGAAAATTTTCAATGTAAATTTTTACTTACAGTATAAACTTGCCCTGGGGGATATTTAAAGAAATAGCAATACTTTTTGGAATCCCTGGGGCCAGCTTATTAATTGTTACAAGGCCAAAATGTGCCATTTTGCTTCCAACAGTTTGCGGCCAGCCGCCAAAAGCAACAAAATTGCACCAAAAAAATTGAAATTTCAAAGGAAAATTTTCAATGTAAATTTTTACTTACAGTATAAACTTGCCCTGGGGGATATTTAAAGAAATAGCAATACTTTTTGGAATCCCTGGGGCCAGCTTATTAATTGTTACAAGGCCAAAATGTGCCATTTTTGCTCCAACAGTTTGCGGCCAGCCGCCAAAAGCAACAAAATTGCACCAAAAAAATTGAAATTTCAAAGGAAAATTTTCAATGTAAATTTTTACTTACAGTATAAACTTGCCCTGGGGGATATTTAAAGAAATAGCAATACTTTTTGGAATCCCTGGGGCCAGCTTATTAATTGTTACAAGGCCAAAATGTGCCATTTTTGCTCCAACAGTTTGCGGCCAGCCGCCAAAAGCAACAAAATTGCACCAAAAAAATTGAAATTTCAAAGAAAATTTTGACAATGTAATTTTTTGATTATTGTTTAAACTTGCCCTGGGGGAAAATAAACAAAATAGCAAAACTTTCTAGAATCCCCAGGGCAAGCTTATTAATTATATCAAGGCCAAAATGTGCCATTTTGCTTCCAACAGTTTGCGGCCAGCCGCCAAAAGCAACAAAATTGCACCACAAAAATTGAAATTTCAAAGGAAAATTTTCAATGTAAATTTTTACTTACAGTATAAACTTGCCCTGGGGGATATTTAATAAAATAGCAATACTTTTTGGATTCCCTGGGGCTAGCTTATTAATTATTTCAAGGCCAAAATGTGCCATTTTTGTTCCAACAGTTTGCGGCCAGCCGCCAAAAGCAACAAAATTGCACCAAAAAAATTGAAATTTCAAAGGAAAATTTTCAATGTAAATTTTTACTTACAGTATAAACTTGCCCTGGGGGATATTTAATAAAATAGCAATACTTTTTGGATTCCCTGGGGCTAGCTTATTAATTATTTCAAGGCCAAATTGTGCTATTTTCCTTCCAACAGTTTGCGGCCAGCCGCCAAAAGCAACAAAATTGCACCAAAAAAATTGAAATTTCAAAGGAAAATTTGACAATGTAATTTTTTGATTATTGTTTAAACTTGCCCTGGGGGAAAATAAACAAAATAGCAAAACTTTCTAGAATCCCCAGGGCAAGCTTATTAATTATATCAAGGCCAAAATGTGTTATTTTCCTTCCAACACTTTGCGGCCAGCCGCCAAAAGCAACAAAATTGCACCAAAAAAATTGAAATTTCAAAGAAAATTTTGACAATGTAATTTTTTGATTATTGTTTAAACTTGCCCTGGGGGAAAATAAACAAAATAGCAATACTTTTTGGATTCCCTGGGGCTAGCTTATTAATTATTTCAAGGCCAAAATGTGCCATTTTGCTTCCAACAGTTTGCGGCCAGCCGCCAAAAGCAACAAAATTGCACCAAAAAAATTGAAATTTCAAAGGAAAATTTGACAATGTAATTTTTTGATTATTGTTTAAACTTGCCCTGGGGGAAAATAAACAAAATAGCAATACTTTTTGGATTCCCTGGGGCTAGCTTATTAATTATTTCAAGGCCAAATTGTGCTATTTTCCTTCCAACAGTTTGCGGCCAGCCGCCAAAAGCAACAAAATTGCACCAAAAAAATTGAAATTTCAAAGGAAAATTTGACAATGTAATTTTTTGATTATTGTTTAAACTTGCCCTGGGGGAAAATAAACAAAATAGCAAAACTTTCTAGAATCCCCAGGGCAAGCTTATTAATTATATCAAGGCCAAAATGTGCCATTCTGCTTCCAACAGTTTGCGGCCAGCCGCCAAAAGCAACAAAATTGCACCAAAAAAATTGAAATTTCAAAGAAAAATTTTTGAACTATATTTTTGATTACTGTTTAAACTTGCCCTGGGAAATATTAAATAAAATAACAATACTTTTTGGAATCCCCAGGGCAAGCTTATTAATTATATCAAGGCCAAAATGTGCCATTTTCCTTCCAACAGTTTGCGGCCAGCCGCCAAAAGCAACAAAATTGCACCAAAAAAATTGAAATTTCAAAAAAAAATTTTTGACCTATATTTTTGATTACTGTTTAAACTTGCCCTGGGAAATATTAAATAAAATAACAATACTTTTTGGAATCCCCAGGGCAAGCTTATTAATTATATCAAGGCCAAAATGTGCCATTTTCCTTCCAACAGTTTGCGGCCAGCCGCCAAAAGCAACAAAATTGCACCAAAAAAATTGAAATTTCAAAAAAAAATTTTTGACCTATATTTTTGATTACTGTTTAAACTTGCCCTGGGAAATATTAAATAAAATAACAATACTTTTTGGAATCCCCAGGGCAAGCTTATTAATTATATCAAGGCCAGAATCTTCCATTTTCCTTCCAACACTTTTCGGCCAGCCGCCAAAAGCAACAAAAATGCACCAAAAAAATTGAAATTTCAATGAAAAATTTTCAATGTAAATTTTTGATTACTGTTTAAACTTGCCCTGGGGGATATTAAACAAAATAAAAATACTTTTTAGAATCCCTGGAACAAGCTTATTAATTATTTCAAGGCCAGAATCTTCCATTTTCCTTCCAACACTTTGCGGCCAGCCGCCAAAAGCAACAAAAATGCACCAAAAAAATTGAAATTTCAATGAAAAATTTTCAATGTAAATTTTTTATAACAGAATAAACTTGTTCCAGGGGATATTTAATAAAATAACAATACTTTTTGGAATCCCTGGAACAAGCTTTTTAATTATATCAAGGCCAGAAAGTCCCATTTTTGTTCTAACACTTTTCGGACAGACGCCAAAAGCAACAAAAATGCACCAAAAAAATTGAAAATTCAAAGAAAAATTTTCAATGTAAATTTTTTATTACAGTATAAACTTGCCCTGGGGCAAATTAAACAAAATAATAATAATACTTTTTGGAATCCCCAGGGCAAGCTTAATAATTATATCAAGGCCAGAAAGTCCCATTTTTGTTCTAACACTTTTCGGACAGCCGCCAAAAGCAACAAAAATGCACCAAAAAAATTGAAATTTCAATGAAAAATTTTCAATGTAAATTTTGTATAACAGAATAAACTTGTTCCAGGGGATATTCAACAAAATAAAAATACTTTTTAGAATCCCTGGAACAAGCTTTTTAATTATATCAAGGCAAAAAAGTGCCATTTTTTTTCT
This sequence comes from Panagrolaimus sp. LJ2414, assembly GCA_024447195.1. Taxonomy (NCBI): domain Eukaryota; kingdom Metazoa; phylum Nematoda; class Chromadorea; order Rhabditida; family Panagrolaimidae; genus Panagrolaimus; species Panagrolaimus sp. LJ2414. The sequence goes on from JAMRXY010000017.1 coordinate 2,553,962, forward strand.
AACACTTTTCGGACAGCCGCCAAAAGCAACAAAAATGCACCAAAAAAATTGAAATTTCAATGAAAAATTTTCAATGTAAATTTTTTATAACAGAATAAACTTGTTCCAGGGGATATTAAACAAAATAAAAATACTTTTTAGAATCCCTGGAACAAGCTTTTTAATTATATCAAGGCAAAAAAGTGCCATTTTTTTTTCTAACACTTTTCGGACAGCCGCCAAAAGCAACAAAAATGCACCAAAAAAATTGAAATTTCAATGAAAAATTTTCAATGTAAATTTTTTATTACAGTATAAACTTGCCCTGGGGCAAATTAAACAAAATAATAATAATACTTTTTGGAATCCCCAGGGCAAGCTTAATAATTATATCAAGGCCAGAAAGTGCCATTTTCCTTCCATCAGTTTGCGGACAGCCGCGAAAAGCAACAAAATTGCACCAAAAAAATTATAAACTTGCCCTGGGGGAAAATAAAAAAAATAACAATACTTTTTGGAATCCCTGGGACTAGCTTATGAATTATTTCAAGGCCGGAATCTTCCATTTTCCTTCCATCAGTTTGCGGACAGCCGCGAAAAGCAACAAAATTGCACTAAAAAAATTAAAAACTTGCCCTGGGGGAAAATAAACAAAATAGCAAAACTTTTTGGAATCCCCCTGGGCAAGCTGATCACTTATATCAATTTCTTTACTTTCCATATTCGGCCTATCAGTTTGCCGTCAACACGGCAGCATATCTACGGTGCCGGAGATAAAGTTGGGGTTTTATCTCCGGTGTCGGAGATAAAGTTGGGGTTTTTTCTCCGGTGCCGGAGATAAAGTTGGGGTTTTATCTACGGTGCCGGAGATAAAGTTGGGGTTTTATCTACGGTGCAGGAGATAAAGTTGGGGTTTTTTCTCCGGTGCCGGAGATAAAGTTGGGGTTTTATCTCCGGTGTCGGAGATAAAGTAAGTGTTTTATCTCCGGTGCCGGAGATAAACTTGGGGTTTTATCTCCGGTGCCGGAGATAAAGTTGGGGTTTCATATCCGGCCCCGGAGATGAAACAATTCTTTTATCTCCGGCACCGGAGATAAAATAATAATTATTAATTATTTTATCTCCAACTTTGGAGATAGAAGATTGGGGCATTTTTTAATGAAGTGGACAGAATCCCGATTTAAAATACTTGATCAAAAATGGATCCGATACGTTTTCGGTATATAATGCAGTCACGACTAATACCCAAAAAATTTACCAAAGATTACTGTATTTCAAAAACAAAAAATTCAAAGTGAAATTTATTTACATTAAAAAAACACAAAACATTACAATTAAAATATAATTAATAAAATTAATTACCAGGAAAATGTTGTTTTTCTCCATCAATTCCAACAAAGCATGTATTCAAAGCATAAAATCCAACTAAATCATTCAAACTCGAGAATCGTCGAAATTGACCACATTCAACATAATAATTTTCACCACGTTTAATAATTTCATAATGTCTGAAAAATAATATTGAAATTGTAAATAAATACAGTAATTTTTAAAAAACATACTTGAATTGTTTGGATGGAGTAATATATATAAGCAAACACATTTTTGAAGACTACCGTAATCACCATTAAAATCAGGTAAACGATGATAAAAAAATAGCATGAATCCGCAAAGAAATATTTTTTGCCTTCTGCTTCTTCCAAAGTTTTATGTCCAATATAATATCTAAAAGATCAATAATTGAATATTATGGATTAACCAAATCGTAACTGCTTACCGACAAATTAATTCAAGATCAGAAGCTTGTGAGATAAATTCTCGTTCGGTAATGGCTTTAGATTTTGCAGCAGTTCGAACATCGCTACAGCTTTCTCCACCACGTTTATCTTCAAGATATCCAAGATCGGCATACGGTAAATTTGACCATAGATTTGCAGAATTTCGACGAGTTTTTTTATTCTTTCGACGAGCTGAGATTGGAGTCTTGCTTCGAGGATGAGATTCTTCTTCCGTTAAAGTTGAAACTTTTAATTCTCAATGTACCTAAAAATCAATGAAAGGATCAGAGAAAATTACAAACTACGATCCCTATTTCCCAAAAAATCATAAAATTAGCATACCCAGTATCTTTAAGAACACCTTCAAGTTTTGGATATTTTTGAGTCTTCATCTTCTTCGTCATCTATCATTACCAATATTATATAAGGAATCAGTTGATGAAGATGTTGTTGTATTCAATAAATTTTCTTCTTCTTCTTCTTGTTCCAGATGTTGATCAGATTTTGATGCCGTTGAAGATGAAAATGATAATTGAATTGGACCCTGAAAAAAGTTAGATTAGATCGATTACGGTAATCAATGTCGTTGTAACAATAAGGTCGGAATCAAACAATATAAACATTGGAGATGACTAAAACTTAAAAATAAACTTACAAAATAAAAACCAGGTAAAATGTCAGAATTAATAAGATGTCGGCCATAAAAACATAAATTTATCATTTGAATAAAGAATGGAAGAAGTAAAATATCCATTTTTGAAATCTTTGAAGCAATTTGAAAGTAAAGAAATCAGATTTCGTATAACAGTCAAAAGCAGCACCAACAATGAAAGAAGACTAAGAAGAGGTGATGATGACTGATTCTAATTATCCTTGATGAAGCAACATTTTTTATATATAAAATCATCTTTCAATGAAGGGAAATGCAAAAAAAATTGCAAATTTTAAAAAATCATGCATGTTGCTGTTGAGATTCAATTTGCCAAACGTGATTATAGTATACGAAATTTTTAAAGCAAAAATAAAAAAAGTGTCTGAGATATATGCAAATAAAATTCTGAATCATGTTAGTTTTATGCAAATTTTATCCTTTGATCTGTGATCTGCATATGCTTTTCCAAAAATGTATAAAAGGCAAAAGTGACACCGAATTCAGGCCTTTTTTTATCATTTTTCTTCTTGATAAACGGTCGTCATTTTCTCTCTTTTTTTTTCCAATTTTTTCTAAGTTTTTGCTCTCAAAACGTTGATCAAGTTCATTTTTGGACTTGGTCAACGTTTTGGTAATCCCAGAAATGTATTAAACCCAACACAGAAACTTCAGAATTATAGTTTTTATTAATCTAAAATTTGATTTCGGTGTAGAATCGATCGAAAAAAATTTGTTATTAAAAGACCTGTTGCTTTTAACTCTTATTTTTCAACGCCATTAGCTTATTCTTGGTTAGAAAATGCTAATGGCGTTGATTCTGATGAGATAGAAGCAACAGTAAAAATAATTTTTGGAAGAAAACAAATATCATCGTGTCGATGATATTCAAATTTTGTCAAGTTTTTGATGTTGCTTCTGTCAAGGAAGCAAAGTTTTTTGATTTTGCTTCTTTCTTTCCTTATTAATTGTTACAAGGTCAAAAACTTGTAACTACTATGCACCAGTTTCGAGACATTCGATTGAATCCAAAAATTGAACAGAATAGTTACAAGTTTTTGACTTTGTTAAAGAACAAATATCATCATGTTGATGATGAGCTGATCTTCAAATGTTTCCAACTTGGGTTTTTATTTATTTAAAATTAGATTTTGTGTACGGTATCGATCCAAAACGTTTTTGCATTATTGTTAATAATAATGATTTTCTGTTTATTATACTGTAAGAAATATCCAAAGTTTTTTTGCATGTTTTGTTACATTTGTTTGATGTGATTACTGTAATTAAATATTCCATCAAAATAATCGTTTTCTCCTTTTTTAAGTTTTTGCAGCATTTAACAATTTAAGGCAATTATTTTTCGGATCAAATTTGACAAAAAAATTACAAAAATATAATTTTAAACTGAAAAAAGCTTGGAGCACTCGAGATTCCCAGGAGGTCTCCCATCCAAGTACTAATCGAGCCCAGCAGTGCTTAACTTGCCAGATCGGACGGGATGGCGTGCTTTCACTGCGGTATGACCCCAAGCGAACAGGCCTCTTCTTTTCTGTCTCACATGAAAAAGAAGAAGAAAATGAAAGTTGAAAAAAAATGTAAAAATGGGTATAAAAAAAGAAAAGAGAAGGGTTGTTGCAAAAAATAAAAGAAAAAATGGTTGCAATAAATTTTAAAATTTCAAAAAAAAGATAAATAAAAAGATATTATTAATATCATCATTAACAGCAAGAAATATTTAATGTTTTTAAAAGAATGCGCTCTTTTTTGAAGGAGAGAAATTTGTACCCCTTTTTTTTGCCAATTCAAAGCAGTTTTTTTAAAGAGAGAAAGAGAGATCAATGTTTTTCTTTATTTCTCTTGCGAATGAAAATAAACATAAATAAAAAGGTTCGAAAAGAACAGCAATTTTAAAAAGGCATAAATTTATGATTAAAACAATAACCAAAATCAGTTTTAGGGAAAAATTACTGGTAACTTTTTTATGCATTTGTTTAAAAAGAAACCAATAAAAAAAGATTTAATGGAAAAAATCCCAAATTTTCCCTCTTTTCAAAACTGTGCCTTGTTGATGCAACTTAAAAAAAATTACATTTTTTGCTGTTAAATATGCTTTCTTTACTAAACATTTATCAATTTTTTATTTTTTTAAATAAACAAAAAACTTATTAAACGTGACTAACTTTTTCTAATATATTACATGAAAGATTTTTTGTTTAACAGAAATTTTTACGCTTAAAGAAGAATAGTGACAAACTGTATAAATCTCATCCAGATCGAATTTTAACTATTTTACGGTGTAACAAAAAACACTTAGACAATTGTGATATCCCATTACGCGACTTTATGAGCTTATCTTAGACCTAAGGCTTTATCTCAGACATTATCTAAGACATTATCTTGGCCCTAACATAACGTTATCTGCAACTTTTTCAGGCACTGAAATATGAACCTTTTCCGGCCATGACAAATTTATGAGATAAATTTATGCAAATTTAATGGGAGCAGGTATAACAAACTATTTTGAACCTCTTCCCAACATGAAATTATCTGCAACATTATTGGGCATTGAAATAGGACCCTTTTTTCTGTTCTAAGGCAGCCTAATAATTGTTACGAGGTCAAAAGGCAAAAAAATGCATCAAAAAATTGAAAGTTCCAAGAATTTTCATTATAAATTTTGTTCTACAGTAATTTTTAAGCCTTGAAGGGGAAATGTACTATAAAAATGTATTTTTTGGAATCCCCTCGGGCAGCTTAATAAATGTTACAAGGTCAAAAACTTGTAACTATTACGCACCAGTTTCGAGACAGCTTGGAAGCAATATTTACTTTAATTATTAGAAAAAAATCAATAATCATCGTGTCGATGATATTCAAATTTGAGTGAAAAAGAACTGTTGTTTTACCTCTGAATTGTCATCACCATTAGCTTATTCTTGATTAGAAAAAGCTAACGGCGCTGCTTCTGATGAGATGGAAGCAATTGCAAAAGTAATTTTTGGAAATATAAAAATATGTATGTGTTCATGATATGTCAATATAACCATAAATGCATAATATAACAATTACAATTAAAAACAAACATGATTCAATGGGATTTTCCTTCTTTCAAGGAAAGAAAACAAACAAAATAGCAAAACTTTTTGGGATCCCCAGGGAAAGCTTATCACATATATCAAGTTCTTTCCTTTCCATCTTTGGCCTAACAGTTTGCGGTCAGCCGCTAAAAGCAACAAAAATGCACCAAAAAAATTGAAATTTCAAAGTAAAATTTTCCATGTAAATTTTTGATTACTGTTTAAACTTGCCCTGGGGGATATTAAATAAAATAACAATACTTTCTGGAATCCCCAGGGCAAGCTTATTAATTATATCAAGGCCAAAATGTGCCATTTTCCTTCCAACAGTTTGCGGCCAGCCGCCAAAAACATCAAATTTGCACCAAAAAAATTGAAATTTCAAAGAAAAATTTTCAATGTAATTTTTTGATTATTGTTTAAACTTGCCCTGGGGGATATTTAATAAAACAGCAATACTTTTTGGAATCCCTGGGGCCAGCTTATTAATTGTTACAAGGCCAGAATGTGCCATTTTTGTTCCAACAGTTTGCGGCCAGCCGCCAAAAGCAACAAAATTGCACAAAAAATTTGAAATTTCAAAGGAAAATTTTCAATGTAATTTTTTGATTATTGTTTAAACTTGCCCTGGGGGATATTTAATAAAACAGCAATACTTTTTGGAATCCCTGGGGCCAGCTTATTAATTGTTACAAGGCCAGAATGTGCCATTTTTGTTCCAACAGTTTGCGGCCAGCCGCCAAAAGCAACAAAATTGCACAAAAAATTTGAAATTTCAAAGGAAAATTTTCAATGTAATTTTTTGATTATTGTTTAAACTTGCCCTGGGGGATATTTAATAAAACAGCAATACTTTTTGGAATCCCTGGGGCCAGCTTATTAATTGTTACAAGGCCAGAATGTGCCATTTTTGTTCCAACAGTTTGCGGCCAGCCGCCAAAAGCAACAAAATTGCACAAAAAATTTGAAATTTCAAAGGAAAATTTTCAATGTAATTTTTTGATTATTGTTTAAACTTGCCCTGGGGGATATTTAAAAAAATAGCAATACTTTTTGGAATCCCTGGGGCCAGCTTATTAATTGTTACAAGGCCAGAATGTGCCATTTTTGTTCCAACAGTTTGCGGCCAGCCGCCAAAAGCAACAAAATTGCACAAAAAATTTGAAATTTCAAAGGAAAATTTTCAATGTAATTTTTTGATTATTGTTTAAACTTGCCCTGGGGGATATTTAATAAAACAGCAATACTTTTTGGAATCCCTGGGGCCAGCTTATTAATTGTTACAAGGCCAGAATGTGCCATTTTCCTTCCAACAGTTTGCGGCCAGCCGCCAAAAGCAACAAAATTGCACCAAAAAAATTGAAATTTCAAAGAAAAATTTTCCATGTAAATTTTTGATTACTGTTTAAACTTGCCCTGGGGGATATTAAATAAAATAACAATACTTTTTGGAATCCCTGGAACAAGCTTTTTAATTAAATCAAGGCAAAAAAGTGCCATTTTTTTTCTAACACTTTTCGGACAGCCGCCAAAAGCAACAAAAATGCACCAAAAAAATTGAAATTTCAATGAAAAATTTTCAATGTAAATTTTGTATTACAGAATAAACTTGTTCCAGGGGATATTAAACACAATAACAATACTTTTTAGAATCCCTGGAACAAGCTTTTTAATTAAATCAAGGCAAAAAAGTGCCATTTTTTTTCTAACACTTTTCGGACAGCCGCCAAAAGCAACAAAAATGCACCAAAAAAATTGAAATTTCAATGAAAAATTTTCAATGTAAATTTTGTATTACAGAATAAACTTGTTCCAGGGGATATTAAACACAATAACAATACTTTTTAGAATCCCTGGAACAAGCTTTTTAATTATATCAAGGCAAAAAAGTGCCATTTTTTTTCTAACACTTTTCGGACAGCCGCCAAAAGCAACAAAAATGCACCAAAAAAATTGAAATTTCAATGAAAAATTTTCAATGTAAATTTTGTATTACAGAATAAACTTGTTCCAGGGGATATTCAACACAATAACAATACTTTTTAGAATCCCTGGAACAAGCTTTTTAATTATATCAAGGCAAAAAAGTGCCATTTTTTTTCTAACACTTTTCGGACAGCCGCCAAAAGCAACAAAAATGCACCAAAAAAATTGAAATTTCAATGAAAAATTTTCAATGTAAATTTTGTATTACAGAATAAACTTGTTCCAGGGGATATTCAACACAATAACAATACTTTTTAGAATCCCTGGAACAAGCTTTTTAATTATATCAAGGCAAAAAAGTGCCATTTTTTTTCTAACACTTTTCGGACAGCCGCCAAAAGCAACAAAAATGCACCAAAAAAATTGAAATTTCAATGAAAAATTTTCAATGTAAATTTTGTATTACAGAATAAACTTGTTCCAGGGGATATTAAACACAATAACAATACTTTTTAGAATCCCTGGAACAAGCTTTTTAATTAAATCAAGGCAAAAAAGTGCCATTTTTTTTCTAACACTTTTCGGACAGCCGCCAAAAGCAACAAAAATGCACCAAAAAAATTGAAATTTCAATGAAAAATTTTCAATGTAAATTTTGTATTACAGAATAAACTTATCCCAGGGGATATTAAACAAAATAAAAATACTTTTTAGAATCCCTGGAACAAGCTTTTTAATTATATCAAGGCAAAAAAGTGCCATTTTTTTTCTAACACTTTTCGGACAGCCGCCAAAAGCAACAAAAATGCACCAAAAAAATTGAAATTTCAATGAAAAATTTTCAATGTAAATTTTGTATTACAGAATAAACTTGTTCCAGGGGATATTAAACACAATAACAATACTTTTTAGAATCCCTGGAACAAGCTTTTTAATTAAATCAAGGCAAAAAAGTGCCATTTTTTTTCTAACACTTTTCGGACAGCCGCCAAAAGCAACAAAAATGCACCAAAAAAATTGAAATTTCAATGAAAAATTTTCAATGTAAATTTTTTATAACAGAATAAACTTGTTCCTGGGGATATTCAACACAATAAAAATACTTTTTAGAATCCCTGGAACAAGCTTTTTAATTATATCAAGGCATAAAAGTGCCATTTTTTTTCTAACACTTTTCGGACAGCCGCCAAAAGCAACAAAAATGCACCAAAAGAATTGAAATTTCAATGAAAAATTTTCAATGTAAATTTTGTATTACAGAATAAACTTGTTCCAGGGGATATTAAACACAATAACAATACTTTTTAGAATCCCTGGAACAAGCTTTTTAATTAAATCAAGGCAAAAAAGTGCCATTTTTTTTCTAACACTTTTCGGACAGCCGCCAAAAGCAACAAAAATGCACCAAAAAAATTGAAATTTCAATGAAAAATTTTCAATGTAAATTTTGTATTACAGAATAAACTTGTTCCAGGGGATATTAAACACAATAACAATACTTTTTAGAATCCCTGGAACAAGCTTTTTAATTATATCAAGGCATAAAAGTGCCATTTTTTTCTAACACTTTTCGGACAGCCGCCAAAAGCAACAAAAATGCACCAAAAAAATTGAAATTTCAATGAAAAATTTTCAATGTAAATTTTGTATTACAGAATAAACTTGTTCCAGGGGATATTCAACACAATAACAATACTTTTTAGAATCCCTGGAACAAGCTTTTTAATTATATCAAGGCAAAAAAGTGCCATTTTTTTTCTAACACTTTTCGGACAGCCGCCAAAAGCAACAAAAATGCACCAAAAAAATTGAAATTTCAATGAAAAATTTTCAATGTAAATTTTGTATTACAGAATAAACTTGTTCCAGGGGATATTAAACAAAATAAAAATACTTTTTAGAATCCCTGGAACAAGCTTTTTAATTATTTCAAGGCAAAAAAGTGCCATTTTTTTTCTAACACTTTTCGGACAGCCGCCAAAAGCAACAAAAATGCACCAAAAAAATTGAAATTTCAATGAAAAATTTTCAATGTAAATTTTGTATTACAGAATAAACTTATCCCAGGGGATATTAAACAAAATAAAAATACTTTTTAGAATCCCTGGAACAAGCTTTTTAATTATATCAAGGCAAAAAAGTGCCATTTTTTTTCTAACACTTTTCGGACAGCCGCCAAAAGCAACAAAAATGCACCAAAAAAATTGAAATTTCAATGAAAAATTTTCAATGTAAATTTTTTATAACAGAATAAACTTGTTCCAGGGGATATTCAACACAATAAAAATACTTTTTAGAATCCCTGGAACAAGCTTTTTAATTATATCAAGGCAAAAAAGTGCCATTTTTTTTCTAACACTTTTCGGACAGCCGCCAAAAGCAACAAAAATGCACCAAAAGAATTGAAATTTCAATGAAAAATTTTCAATGTAAATTTTGTATTACAGAATAAACTTGTTCCAGGGGATATTAAACACAATAACAATACTTTTTAGAATCCCTGGAACAAGCTTTTTAATTAAATCAAGGCAAAAAAGTGCCATTTTTTTTCTAACACTTTTCGGACAGCCGCCAAAAGCAACAAAAATGCACCAAAAGAATTGAAATTTCAATGAAAAATTTTCAATGTAAATTTTGTATTACAGAATAAACTTGTTCCAGGGGATATTAAACACAATAACAATACTTTTTAGAATCCCTGGAACAAGCTTTTTAATTATATCAAGGCAAAAAAGTGCCATTTTTTTTCTAACACTTTTCGGACAGCCGCCAAAAGCAACAAAAATGCACCAAAAGAATTGAAATTTCAATGAAAAATTTTCAATGTAAATTTTGTATTACAGAATAAACTTGTTCCAGGGGATATTAAACACAATAACAATACTTTTTAGAATCCCTGGAACAAGCTTTTTAATTAAATCAAGGCAAAAAAGTGCCATTTTTTTTCTAACACTTTTCGGACAGCCGCCAAAAGCAACAAAAATGCACCAAAAGAATTGAAATTTCAATGAAAAATTTTCAATGTAAATTTTGTATTACAGAATAAACTTGTTCCAGGGGATATTAAACACAATAACAATACTTTTTAGAATCCCTGGAACAAGCTTTTTAATTATATCAAGGCAAAAAAGTGCCATTTTTTTTCTAACACTTTTCGGACAGCCGCCAAAAGCAACAAAAATGCACCAAAAAAATTGAAATTTCAATGAAAAATTTTCAATGTAAATTTTGTATTACAGAATAAACTTGTTCCAGGGGATATTAAACAAAATAAAAATACTTTTTAGAATCCCTGGAACAAGCTTTTTAATTATTTCAAGGCAAAAAAGTGCCATTTTTTTTCTAACACTTTTCGGACAGCCGCCAAAAGCAACAAAAATGCACCAAAAAAATTGAAATTTCAATGAAAAATTTTCAATGTAAATTTTGTATTACAGAATAAACTTGTTCCAGGGGATATTAAACAAAATAAAAATACTTTTTAGAATCCCTGGAACAAGCTTTTTAATTATATCAAGGCAAAAAAGTGCCATTTTTTTTCTAACACTTTTCGGACAGCCGCCAAAAGCAACAAAAATGCACCAAAAAAATTGAAATTTCAATGAAAAATTTTCAATGTAAATTTTTTATAACAGAAAAAACTTATCCCAGGGGATATTAAACAAAATAAAAATACTTTTTAGAATCCCTGGAACAAGCTTTTTAATTATATCAAGGCAAAAAAGTGCCATTTTTTTTCTAACACTTTTCGGACAGCCGCCAAAAGCAACAAAAATGCACCAAAAAAATTGAAATTTCAATGAAAAATTTTCAATGTAAATTTTTTATAACAGAATAAACTTGTTCCTGGGGATATTCAACACAATAAAAATACTTTTTAGAATCCCTGGAACAAGCTTTTTAATTATATCAAGGCATAAAAGTGCCATTTTTTTTCTAACACTTTTCGGACAGCCGCCAAAAGCAACAAAAATGCACCAAAAGAATTGAAATTTCAATGAAAAATTTTCAATGTAAATTTTGTATTACAGAATAAACTTGTTCCAGGGGATATTAAACACAATAACAATACTTTTTAGAATCCCTGGAACAAGCTTTTTAATTAAATCAAGGCAAAAAAGTGCCATTTTTTTTCTAACACTTTTCGGACAGCCGCCAAAAGCAACAAAAATGCACCAAAAAAATTGAAATTTCAATGAAAAATTTTCAATGTAAATTTTGTATTACAGAATAAACTTGTTCCAGGGGATATTAAACACAATAACAATACTTTTTAGAATCCCTGGAACAAGCTTTTTAATTATATCAAGGCATAAAAGTGCCATTTTTTTTCTAACACTTTTCGGACAGCCGCCAAAAGCAACAAAAATGCACCAAAAAAATTGAAATTTCAATGAAAAATTTTCAATGTAAATTTTGTATTACAGAATAAACTTGTTCCAGGGGATATTCAACACAATAACAATACTTTTTAGAATCCCTGGAACAAGCTTTTTAATTATATCAAGGCAAAAAAGTGCCATTTTTTTTCTAACACTTTTCGGACAGCCGCCAAAAGCAACAAAAATGCACCAAAAAAATTGAAATTTCAATGAAAAATTTTCAATGTAAATTTTGTATTACAGAATAAACTTGTTCCAGGGGATATTAAACAAAATAAAAATACTTTTTAGAATCCCTGGAACAAGCTTTTTAATTATTTCAAGGCAAAAAAGTGCCATTTTTTTTCTAACACTTTTCGGACAGCCGCCAAAAGCAACAAAAATGCACCAAAAAAATTGAAATTTCAATGAAAAATTTTCAATGTAAATTTTGTATTACAGAATAAACTTATCCCAGGGGATATTAAACAAAATAAAAATACTTTTTAGAATCCCTGGAACAAGCTTTTTAATTATATCAAGGCAAAAAAGTGCCATTTTTTTTCTAACACTTTTCGGACAGCCGCCAAAAGCAACAAAAATGCACCAAAAAAATTGAAATTTCAATGAAAAATTTTCGATGTAAATTTTGTATTACAGAATAAACTTATCCCAGGGGATATTAAACAAAATAAAAATACTTTTTAGAATCCCTGGAACAAGCTTTTTAATTATATCAAGGCAAAAAAGTGCCATTTTTTTTCTAACACTTTTCGGACAGCCGCCAAAAGCAACAAAAATGCACCAAAAAAATTGAAATTTCAATGAAAAATTTTCAATGTAAATTTTTTATAACAGAATAAACTTGTTCCAGGGGATATTAAACAAAATAACAATACTTTTTAGAATCCCTGGAACAAGCTTTTTAATTATATCAAGGCAAAAAAGTGCCATTTTTTTTCTAACAATTTTCGGCCAGCCGCCAAAAGCAACAAAAATGCACCAAAAAAATTGAAATTTCAATGAAAAATTTTCAATGTAAATTTTTTATAACAGAATAAACTTGTTCCAGGGGATATTAAACAAAATAACAATACTTTTTAGAATCCCTGGAACAAGCTTTTTAATTATATCAAGGCAAAAAAGTGCCATTTTTTTTCTAACACTTTTCGGACAGCCGCCAAAAGCAACAAAATTGCACCAAAAAAATTGAAATTTCAATGAAAAATTTTCAATGTAAATTTTTTATAACAGAATAAACTTGTTCCAGGGGATATTAAACAAAATAAAAATACTTTTTGGAATCCCCAGGGCAAGCTTATTAATTATATCAAGGCCAAAATGTGCCATTTTTGTTCTAACGCTTTTCGGACAGCCGCCAAAAGCAACAAAATTGCACCAAAAAAATTGAAATTTCAAAGAAAAATTTTCAATGTAAATTTTTGATTACTGTTTAAACTTGCCCTGGGGGATATTAAATAAAATAACAATACTTTTTGGAATCCCCAGGGCAAGCTTATTAATTATATCAAGGCCAAAATGTGCCATTTTCCTTCTAACGGTTTGCGGCCAGCCGCTAAAAGCAACAAAAATGCACCAAAAAAATTGAAATTTCAATGAAAAATTTTCAATGTAAATTTTTTATAACAGAATAAACTTATCCCAGGGGATATTAAACAAAATAAAAATACTTTTTGGAATCCCTGGGACTAGCTTATGAATTATTTCAAGGCCAAAAAGTGCCAGTTTCGTTCTAACACTTTTCGGCCAGCCGCCAAAAGCAACAAAAATGCACCAAAAAAATTGAAATTTCAATGAAAAATTTTCAATGTAAATTTTTTATAACAGAATAAACTTATCCCAGGAGATATTAAAAAAAATAACAATACTTTTTGGAATCCCTGGGACTAGCTTATGAATTATTTCAAGGCCGGAATCTTCCATTTTCCTTCCATCAGTTTGCGGACAGCCGCGAAAAGCAACAAAATTGCACTAAAAAAATTAAAAACTTGCCCTGGGGGAAATTAAACAAAATAGCAAAACTTTTTGGAATCCCCCTGGGCAAGCTGATCACTTATATCAATTTCTTTACTTTCCATATTCGGCCTATCAGTTTGCCGTCAACACGGCAGCACCTAATTTATTTCGTTGAAATAAGCTGGTTTTTATATTATAAAATATAAAAGTATAAAAAATATTATCATTATAGATGGCCGTGCGAGTAAGTAATCTTTTACCAATCATTCCGAAGGAATGATATGATTAAAAATTAAATGAATATGATTCAGTTTGGCATTGCAAGTAGAGAAAAAATGTTTGACATTGCAAGGATTGTAGCGAAATATAGGTCAAATCGAAATGACAAAGTTCTGTCATGGCAGTGAAAAGTTCTTTTTAGTTCTTTTGTGTTCTTCTGAAATTATTTTTCATTTTTTGTTTTTAAAAAACAATGTTTTTTCTTGTTAAGAACAATTGAATCCTTCTTTAACTGCGCTTTATAAAATTTGTTATAACTATCTTGTAATAATCTTTTTTGTTCTCCTGAAATTATTTTGGTTTTTTCTTTCTTTCAACGCCATCTATTTTTTTAAGATGATTGCTTTGTTTCTTTTTCGTTTATGCAAAAAAAAAGCTTCACCTGTTCCAAAAAATAATATTCTACCTGCTCCATGAGTCTTTAAATCTTTTAAAACAATGTAGAACAATTAAATCCGTATGAAATAAAATCAATTGATTGATTCCCCCGAAATTTGTCCGTTTTCAAAAATAAGCTTTGCAGCATTTTGAAGATTACAGAATTGAATTATCAAAATGCTTTTCATTCTAAAATGGAGTGCACAGCTTCACTCCAGAAATTGAACGAATATTTAATTTTCGTTCCAAAAAATTTTTTTGGGTATTAGTCGTGACTGCATTATATACCGAAAACGTATCGGATCCATTTTTGATCAAGTATTTTAAATCGGGATTCTGTCCACTTCATTAAAAAATGCCCCAATCTTCTATCTCCAAAGTTGGAGATAAAATAATTAATAATTATTATTTTATCTCCGGTGCCGGAGATAAAAGAATTGTTTCATCTCCGGGGCCGGATATGAAACCCCAACTTTATCTCCGGCACCGGAGATAAAACCCCAAGTTTATCTCCGGCACCGGAGATAAAACACTTACTTTATCTCCGACACCGGAGATAAAACCCCAACTTTATCTCCGGCACCGTAGATAAAACCCCAACTTTATCTCCGGCACCGGAGAAAAAACCCCAACTTTATCTCCTGCACCGTAGATAAAACCCCAACTTTATCTCCGGCACCGGAGATAAAATAATTATTTTATCTCCAACTTTGGAGATAGAAGATTGGGGCATTTTTTAATGAAGTGGACAGAATCCCGATAACTTTAAAATACTTGATCAAAAATGGATCCGATACGTTTTCGGTATATAATGCAGTCACGACTAATACCCAAAAAATTTACCAAAGATTACTGTATTTCAAAAACAAAAAATTCAAAGTGAAATTTATTTACATTAAAAAAACACAAAACATTACAATTAAAATATAATTAATAAAATTAATTACCAGGAAAATGTTGTTTTTCTCCATCAATTCCAACAAAGCATGTATTCAAAGCATAAAATCCAACTAAATCATTCAAACTCGAGAATCGTCGAAATTGACCACATTCAACATAATAATTTTCACCACGTTTAATAATTTCATAATGTCTGAAAAATAATATTGAAATTGTAAATAAATACAGTAATTTTTAAAAAACATACTTGAATTGTTTGGATGGAGTAATATATATAAGCAAACACATTTTTGAAGACTACCGTAATCACCATTAAAATCAGGTAAACGATGATAAAAAAATAGCATGAATCCGCAAAGAAATATTTTTTGCCTTCTGCTTCTTCCAAAGTTTTATGTCCAATATAATATCTAAAAGATCAATAATTGAATATTATGGATTAACCAAATCGTAACTGCTTACCGACAAATTAATTCAAGATCAGAAGCTTGTGAGATAAATTCTCGTTCGGTAATGGCTTTAGATTTTGCAGCAGTTCGAACATCGCTACAGCTTTCTCCACCACGTTTATCTTCAAGATATCCAAGATCGGCATACGGTAAATTTGACCATAGATTTGCAGAATTTCGACGAGTTTTTTTATTCTTTCGACGAGCTGAGATTGGAGTCTTGCTTCGAGGATGAGATTCTTCTTCCGTTAAAGTTGAAACTTTTAATTCTCAATGTACCTAAAAATCAATGAAAGGATCAGAGAAAATTACAAACTACGATCCCTATTTCCCAAAAAATCATAAAATTAGCATACCCAGTATCTTTAAGAACACCTTCAAGTTTTGGATATTTTTGAGTCTTCATCTTCTTCGTCATCTATCATTACCAATATTATATAAGGAATCAGTTGATGAAGATGTTGTTGTATTCAATAAATTTTCTTCTTCTTCTTCTTGTTCCAGATGTTGATCAGATTTTGATGCCGTTGAAGATGAAAATGATAATTGAATTGGACCCTGAAAAAAGTTAGATTAGATCGATTACGGTAATCAATGTCGTTGTAACAATAAGGTCGGAATCAAACAATATAAACATTGGAGATGACTAAAACTTAAAAATAAACTTACAAAATAAAAACCAGGTAAAATGTCAGAATTAATAAGATGTCGGCCATAAAAACATAAATTTATCATTTGAATAAAGAATGGAAGAAGTAAAATATCCATTTTTGAAATCTTTGAAGCAATTTGAAAGTAAAGAAATCAGATTTCGTATAACAGTCAAAAGCAGCACCAACAATGAAAGAAGACTAAGAAGAGGTGATGATGACTGATTCTAATTATCCTTGATGAAGCAACATTTTTTATATATAAAATCATCTTTCAATGAAGGGAAATGCAAAAAAAATTGCAAATTTTAAAAAATCATGCATGTTGCTGTTGAGATTCAATTTGCCAAACGTGATTATAGTATACGAAATTTTTAAAGCAAAAATAAAAAAAGTGTCTGAGATATATGCAAATAAAATTCTGAATCATGTTAGTTTTATGCAAATTTTATCCTTTGATCTGTGATCTGCATATGCTTTTCCAAAAATGTATAAAAGGCAAAAGTGACACCGAATTCAGGCCTTTTTTTATCATTTTTCTTCTTGATAAACGGTCGTCATTTTCTCTCTTTTTTTTTCCAATTTTTTCTAAGTTTTTGCTCTCAAAACGTTGATCAAGTTCATTTTTGGACTTGGTCAACGTTTTGGTAATCCCAGAAATGTATTAAACCCAACACAGAAACTTCAGAATTATAGTTTTTATTAATCTAAAATTTGATTTCGGTGTAGAATCGATCGAAAAAAATTTGTTATTAAAAGACCTGTTGCTTTTAACTCTTATTTTTCAACGCCATTAGCTTATTCTTGGTTAGAAAATGCTAATGGCGTTGATTCTGATGAGATAGAAGCAACAGTAAAAATAATTTTTGGAAGAAAACAAATATCATCGTGTCGATGATATTCAAATTTTGTCAAGTTTTTGATGTTGCTTCTGTCAAGGAAGCAAAGTTTTTTGATTTTGCTTCTTTCTTTCCTTATTAATTGTTACAAGGTCAAAAACTTGTAACTACTATGCACCAGTTTCGAGACATTCGATTGAATCCAAAAATTGAACAGAATAGTTACAAGTTTTTGACTTTGTTAAAGAACAAATATCATCATGTTGATGATGAGCTGATCTTCAAATGTTTCCAACTTGGGTTTTTATTTATTTAAAATTAGATTTTGTGTACGGTATCGATCCAAAACGTTTTTGCATTATTGTTAATAATAATGATTTTCTGTTTATTATACTGTAAGAAATATCCAAAGTTTTTTTGCATGTTTTGTTACATTTGTTTGATGTGATTACTGTAATTAAATATTCCATCAAAATAATCGTTTTCTCCTTTTTTAAGTTTTTGCAGCATTTAACAATTTAAGGCAATTATTTTTCGGATCAAATTTGACAAAAAAATTACAAAAATATAATTTTAAACTGAAAAAAGCTTGGAGCACTCGAGATTCCCAGGAGGTCTCCCATCCAAGTACTAATCGAGCCCAGCAGTGCTTAACTTGCCAGATCGGACGGGATGGCGTGCTTTCACTGCGGTATGACCCCAAGCGAACAGGCCTCTTCTTTTCTGTCTCACATGAAAAAGAAGAAGAAAATGAAAGTTGAAAAAAAATGTAAAAATGGGTATAAAAAAAGAAAAGAGAAGGGTTGTTGCAAAAAATAAAAGAAAAAATGGTTGCAATAAATTTTAAAATTTCAAAAAAAAGATAAATAAAAAGATATTATTAATATCATCATTAACAGCAAGAAATATTTAATGTTTTTAAAAGAATGCGCTCTTTTTTGAAGGAGAGAAATTTGTACCCCTTTTTTTTGCCAATTCAAAGCAGTTTTTTTAAAGAGAGAAAGAGAGATCAATGTTTTTCTTTATTTCTCTTGCGAATGAAAATAAACATAAATAAAAAGGTTCGAAAAGAACAGCAATTTTAAAAAGGCATAAATTTATGATTAAAACAATAACCAAAATCAGTTTTAGGGAAAAATTACTGGTAACTTTTTTATGCATTTGTTTAAAAAGAAACCAATAAAAAAAGATTTAATGGAAAAAATCCCAAATTTTCCCTCTTTTCAAAACTGTGCCTTGTTGATGCAACTTAAAAAAAATTACATTTTTTGCTGTTAAATATGCTTTCTTTACTAAACATTTATCAATTTTTTATTTTTTTAAATAAACAAAAAACTTATTAAACGTGACTAACTTTTTCTAATATATTACATGAAAGATTTTTTGTTTAACAGAAATTTTTACGCTTAAAGAAGAATAGTGACAAACTGTATAAATCTCATCCAGATCGAATTTTAACTATTTTACGGTGTAACAAAAAACACTTAGACAAATGTGATATCCCATTACGCGACTTTATGAGCTTATCTTAGACCTAAGGCTTTATCTCAGACATTATCTAAGACATTATCTTGGCCCTAACATAACGTTATCTGCAACTTTTTCAGGCACTGAAATATGAACCTTTTCCGGCCATGACAAATTTATGAGATAAATTTATGCAAATTTAATGGGAGCAGGTATAACAAACTATTTTGAACCTCTTCCCAACATGAAATTATCTGCAACATTATTGGGCATTGAAATAGGACCCTTTTTTCTGTTCTAAGGCAGCCTAATAATTGTTACGAGGTCAAAAGGCAAAAAAATGCATCAAAAAATTGAAAGTTCCAAGAATTTTCATTATAAATTTTGTTCTACAGTAATTTTTAAGCCTTGAAGGGGAAATGTACTATAAAAATGTATTTTTTGGAATCCCCTCGGGCAGCTTAATAAATGTTACAAGGTCAAAAACTTGTAACTATTACGCACCAGTTTCGAGACAGCTTGGAAGCAATATTTACTTTAATTATTAGAAAAAAATCAATAATCATCGTGTCGATGATATTCAAATTTGAGTGAAAAAGAACTGTTGTTTTACCTCTGAATTGTCATCACCATTAGCTTATTCTTGATTAGAAAAAGCTAACGGCGCTGCTTCTGATGAGATGGAAGCAATTGCAAAAGTAATTTTTGGAAATATAAAAATATGTATGTGTTCATGATATGTCAATATAACCATAAATGCATAATATAACAATTACAATTAAAAACAAACATGATTCAATGGGATTTTCCTTCTTTCAAGGAAAGAAAACAAACAAAATAGCAAAACTTTTTGGGATCCCCAGGGAAAGCTTATCACATATATCAAGTTCTTTCCTTTCCATCTTTGGCCTAACAGTTTGCGGTCAGCCGCTAAAAGCAACAAAAATGCACCAAAAAAATTGAAATTTCAAAGTAAAATTTTCCATGTAAATTTTTGATTACTGTTTAAACTTGCCCTGGGGGATATTAAATAAAATAACAATACTTTTTGGAATCCCTGGGGCCAGCTTATTAATTGTTACAAGGCCAGAATGTGCCATTTTTGTTCCAACAGTTTGCAGCCAGCCGCCAAAAGCAACAAAATTGCACAAAAAATTTGAAATTTCAAAGGAAAATTTTCAATGTAATTTTTTGATTATTGTTTAAACTTGCCCTGGGGGATATTTAATAAAACAGCAATACTTTTTGGAATCCCTGGGGCCAGCTTATTAATTGTTACAAGGCCAGAATGTGCCATTTTTGTTCCAACAGTTTGCGGCCAGCCGCCAAAAGCAACAAAATTGCACAAAAAATTTGAAATTTCAAAGGAAAATTTTCAATGTAATTTTTTGATTATTGTTTAAACTTGCCCTGGGGGATATTTAAAAAAATAGCAATACTTTTTGGAATCCCTGGGGCCAGCTTATTAATTGTTACAAGGCCAGAATGTGCCATTTTTGTTCCAACAGTTTGCGGCCAGCCGCCAAAAGCAACAAAATTGCACAAAAAATTTGAAATTTCAAAGGAAAATTTTCAATGTAATTTTTTGATTATTGTTTAAACTTGCCCTGGGGGATATTTAATAAAACAGCAATACTTTTTGGAATCCCCAGGGCAAGCTTAATAATTATATCAAGGCCAGAAAGTGCCATTTTCCTTCCATCAGTTTGCGGACAGCCGCGAAAAGCAACAAAATTGCACCAAAAAAATTATAAACTTGCCCTGGGGGAAAATAAAAAAAATAACAATACTTTTTGGAATCCCTGGGACTAGCTTATGAATTATTTCAAGGCCGGAATCTTCCATTTTCCTTCCATCAGTTTGCGGACAGCCGCGAAAAGCAACAAAATTGCACTAAAAAAATTAAAAACTTGCCCTGGGGGAAAATAAACAAAATAGCAAAACTTTTTGGAATCCCCCTGGGCAAGCTGATCACTTATATCAATTTCTTTACTTTCCATATTCGGCCTATCAGTTTGCCGTCAACACGGCAGCATATCTACGGTGCCGGAGATAAAGTTGGGGTTTTATCTCCGGTGTCGGAGATAAAGTTGGGGTTTTTTCTCCGGTGCCGGAGATAAAGTTGGGGTTTTATCTACGGTGCCGGAGATAAAGTTGGGGTTTTATCTACGGTGCAGGAGATAAAGTTGGGGTTTTTTCTCCGGTGCCGGAGATAAAGTTGGGGTTTTATCTCCGGTGTCGGAGATAAAGTAAGTGTTTTATCTCCGGTGCCGGAGATAAACTTGGGGTTTTATCTCCGGTGCCGGAGATAAAGTTGGGGTTTCATATCCGGCCCCGGAGATGAAACAATTCTTTTATCTCCGGCACCGGAGATAAAATAATAATTATTAATTATTTTATCTCCAACTTTGGAGATAGAAGATTGGGGCATTTTTTAATGAAGTGGACAGAATCCCGATTTAAAATACTTGATCAAAAATGGATCCGATACGTTTTCGGTATATAATGCAGTCACGACTAATACCCAAAAAATTTACCAAAGATTACTGTATTTCAAAAACAAAAAATTCAAAGTGAAATTTATTTACATTAAAAAAACACAAAACATTACAATTAAAATATAATTAATAAAATTAATTACCAGGAAAATGTTGTTTTTCTCCATCAATTCCAACAAAGCATGTATTCAAAGCATAAAATCCAACTAAATCATTCAAACTCGAGAATCGTCGAAATTGACCACATTCAACATAATAATTTTCACCACGTTTAATAATTTCATAATGTCTGAAAAATAATATTGAAATTGTAAATAAATACAGTAATTTTTAAAAAACATACTTGAATTGTTTGGATGGAGTAATATATATAAGCAAACACATTTTTGAAGACTACCGTAATCACCATTAAAATCAGGTAAACGATGATAAAAAAATAGCATGAATCCGCAAAGAAATATTTTTTGCCTTCTGCTTCTTCCAAAGTTTTATGTCCAATATAATATCTAAAAGATCAATAATTGAATATTATGGATTAACCAAATCGTAACTGCTTACCGACAAATTAATTCAAGATCAGAAGCTTGTGAGATAAATTCTCGTTCGGTAATGGCTTTAGATTTTGCAGCAGTTCGAACATCGCTACAGCTTTCTCCACCACGTTTATCTTCAAGATATCCAAGATCGGCATACGGTAAATTTGACCATAGATTTGCAGAATTTCGACGAGTTTTTTTATTCTTTCGACGAGCTGAGATTGGAGTCTTGCTTCGAGGATGAGATTCTTCTTCCGTTAAAGTTGAAACTTTTAATTCTCAATGTACCTAAAAATCAATGAAAGGATCAGAGAAAATTACAAACTACGATCCCTATTTCCCAAAAAATCATAAAATTAGCATACCCAGTATCTTTAAGAACACCTTCAAGTTTTGGATATTTTTGAGTCTTCATCTTCTTCGTCATCTATCATTACCAATATTATATAAGGAATCAGTTGATGAAGATGTTGTTGTATTCAATAAATTTTCTTCTTCTTCTTCTTGTTCCAGATGTTGATCAGATTTTGATGCCGTTGAAGATGAAAATGATAATTGAATTGGACCCTGAAAAAAGTTAGATTAGATCGATTACGGTAATCAATGTCGTTGTAACAATAAGGTCGGAATCAAACAATATAAACATTGGAGATGACTAAAACTTAAAAATAAACTTACAAAATAAAAACCAGGTAAAATGTCAGAATTAATAAGATGTCGGCCATAAAAACATAAATTTATCATTTGAATAAAGAATGGAAGAAGTAAAATATCCATTTTTGAAATCTTTGAAGCAATTTGAAAGTAAAGAAATCAGATTTCGTATAACAGTCAAAAGCAGCACCAACAATGAAAGAAGACTAAGAAGAGGTGATGATGACTGATTCTAATTATCCTTGATGAAGCAACATTTTTTATATATAAAATCATCTTTCAATGAAGGGAAATGCAAAAAAAATTGCAAATTTTAAAAAATCATGCATGTTGCTGTTGAGATTCAATTTGCCAAACGTGATTATAGTATACGAAATTTTTAAAGCAAAAATAAAAAAAGTGTCTGAGATATATGCAAATAAAATTCTGAATCATGTTAGTTTTATGCAAATTTTATCCTTTGATCTGTGATCTGCATATGCTTTTCCAAAAATGTATAAAAGGCAAAAGTGACACCGAATTCAGGCCTTTTTTTATCATTTTTCTTCTTGATAAACGGTCGTCATTTTCTCTCTTTTTTTTTCCAATTTTTTCTAAGTTTTTGCTCTCAAAACGTTGATCAAGTTCATTTTTGGACTTGGTCAACGTTTTGGTAATCCCAGAAATGTATTAAACCCAACACAGAAACTTCAGAATTATAGTTTTTATTAATCTAAAATTTGATTTCGGTGTAGAATCGATCGAAAAAAATTTGTTATTAAAAGACCTGTTGCTTTTAACTCTTATTTTTCAACGCCATTAGCTTATTCTTGGTTAGAAAATGCTAATGGCGTTGATTCTGATGAGATAGAAGCAACAGTAAAAATAATTTTTGGAAGAAAACAAATATCATCGTGTCGATGATATTCAAATTTTGTCAAGTTTTTGATGTTGCTTCTGTCAAGGAAGCAAAGTTTTTTGATTTTGCTTCTTTCTTTCCTTATTAATTGTTACAAGGTCAAAAACTTGTAACTACTATGCACCAGTTTCGAGACATTCGATTGAATCCAAAAATTGAACAGAATAGTTACAAGTTTTTGACTTTGTTAAAGAACAAATATCATCATGTTGATGATGAGCTGATCTTCAAATGTTTCCAACTTGGGTTTTTATTTATTTAAAATTAGATTTTGTGTACGGTATCGATCCAAAACGTTTTTGCATTATTGTTAATAATAATGATTTTCTGTTTATTATACTGTAAGAAATATCCAAAGTTTTTTTGCATGTTTTGTTACATTTGTTTGATGTGATTACTGTAATTAAATATTCCATCAAAATAATCGTTTTCTCCTTTTTTAAGTTTTTGCAGCATTTAACAATTTAAGGCAATTATTTTTCGGATCAAATTTGACAAAAAAATTACAAAAATATAATTTTAAACTGAAAAAAGCTTGGAGCACTCGAGATTCCCAGGAGGTCTCCCATCCAAGTACTAATCGAGCCCAGCAGTGCTTAACTTGCCAGATCGGACGGGATGGCGTGCTTTCACTGCGGTATGACCCCAAGCGAACAGGCCTCTTCTTTTCTGTCTCACATGAAAAAGAAGAAGAAAATGAAAGTTGAAAAAAAATGTAAAAATGGGTATAAAAAAAGAAAAGAGAAGGGTTGTTGCAAAAAATAAAAGAAAAAATGGTTGCAATAAATTTTAAAATTTCAAAAAAAAGATAAATAAAAAGATATTATTAATATCATCATTAACAGCAAGAAATATTTAATGTTTTTAAAAGAATGCGCTCTTTTTTGAAGGAGAGAAATTTGTACCCCTTTTTTTTGCCAATTCAAAGCAGTTTTTTTAAAGAGAGAAAGAGAGATCAATGTTTTTCTTTATTTCTCTTGCGAATGAAAATAAACATAAATAAAAAGGTTCGAAAAGAACAGCAATTTTAAAAAGGCATAAATTTATGATTAAAACAATAACCAAAATCAGTTTTAGGGAAAAATTACTGGTAACTTTTTTATGCATTTGTTTAAAAAGAAACCAATAAAAAAAGATTTAATGGAAAAAATCCCAAATTTTCCCTCTTTTCAAAACTGTGCCTTGTTGATGCAACTTAAAAAAAATTACATTTTTTGCTGTTAAATATGCTTTCTTTACTAAACATTTATCAATTTTTTATTTTTTTAAATAAACAAAAAACTTATTAAACGTGACTAACTTTTTCTAATATATTACATGAAAGATTTTTTGTTTAACAGAAATTTTTACGCTTAAAGAAGAATAGTGACAAACTGTATAAATCTCATCCAGATCGAATTTTAACTATTTTACGGTGTAACAAAAAACACTTAGACAATTGTGATATCCCATTACGCGACTTTATGAGCTTATCTTAGACCTAAGGCTTTATCTCAGACATTATCTAAGACATTATCTTGGCCCTAACATAACGTTATCTGCAACTTTTTCAGGCACTGAAATATGAACCTTTTCCGGCCATGACAAATTTATGAGATAAATTTATGCAAATTTAATGGGAGCAGGTATAACAAACTATTTTGAACCTCTTCCCAACATGAAATTATCTGCAACATTATTGGGCATTGAAATAGGACCCTTTTTTCTGTTCTAAGGCAGCCTAATAATTGTTACGAGGTCAAAAGGCAAAAAAATGCATCAAAAAATTGAAAGTTCCAAGAATTTTCATTATAAATTTTGTTCTACAGTAATTTTTAAGCCTTGAAGGGGAAATGTACTATAAAAATGTATTTTTTGGAATCCCCTCGGGCAGCTTAATAAATGTTACAAGGTCAAAAACTTGTAACTATTACGCACCAGTTTCGAGACAGCTTGGAAGCAATATTTACTTTAATTTTTAGAAAAAAATCAATAATCATCGTGTCGATGATATTCAAATTTGAGTGAAAAAGAACTGTTGTTTTACCTCTGAATTGTCATCACCATTAGCTTATTCTTGATTAGAAAAAGCTAACGGCGCTGCTTCTGATGAGATGGAAGCAATTGCAAAAGTAATTTTTGGAAATATAAAAATATGTATGTGTTCATGATATATCAATATAACCATAAATGCATAATATAACAATTACAATTAAAAACAAACATGATTCAATGGGATTTTCCTTCTTTCAAGGAAAGAAAACAAACAAAATAGCAAAACTTTTTGGGATCCCCAGGGAAAGCTTATCACATATATCAAGTTCTTTCCTTTCCATCTTTGGCCTAACAGTTTGCGGTCAGCCGCTAAAAGCAACAAAATTGCACCAAAAAAATTGAAATTTCAAAGCAAAATTTTCCATGTAAATTTTTGATTACTGTTTAAACTTGCCCCAGGGGATATTTAATAAAATAACAATACTTTTTAGAATCCCCAGGGCAAGCTTATTAATTATATCAAGGCCAAAATGTGCCATTTTGCTTCCAACAGTTTGCGGCCAGCCGCCAAAAGCAACAAAATTGCATCAAAAAAATTGAAATTTCAAAGAAAATTTTTTGACCTATATTTTTGATTACAATACAAACTTGCGCTGGGGGATATTTAATAAAATAACAATACTTTTTGGAATCCCCAGGGCAAGCTTATTAATTATATCAAGGCCAGAATGTGCCATTTTGCTTCCAACAGTTTGCGGACAGCCGCCAAAAGCAACAAAATTGCATCAAAAAAATTGAAATTTCAAAGAAAATTTTTTGACTTATATTTCTGATTACTGTTTAAACTTGCCCTGGGGGATATTAAATAAAATAACAATACTTTTTGGAATCCCCAGGGCAAGCTTATTAATTATATCAAGGCCAGAATGTGCCATTTTGCTTCCAACAGTTTGCGGACAGCCGCCAAAAGCAACAAAATTGCATCAAAAAAATTGAAATTTCAAAGAAAATTTTTTGACTTATATTTCTGATTACTGTTTAAACTTGCCCTGGGGGATATTAAATAAAATAACAATACTTTTTGGAATCCCCAGGGCAAGCTTATTAATTATATCAAGGCCAAAATGTGCCGTTTTCCTTCCAACAGTTTGCGGACAGCCGCCAAAAGCAACAAAATTGCATCAAAAAAAATGAAATTTCAAAGAAAATTTTTTGACCTATATTTTTGATTACAATACAAACTTGCCCTGGGGGATATTTAATAAAATAACAATACTTTTTGGAATCCCCAGGGCAGGCTTATTAATTATTTCAAGGCCAGAATGTGCCATTTTGCTTCCAACAGTTTGCGGACAGCCGCCAAAAGCAACAAAATTGCATCAAAAAAATTGAAATTTCAAAGAAAATTTTTTGACCTATATTTCTGATTACTGTTTAAACTTGCCCTGGGAAAAATTATATAAAATAACAATACTTTTTGGAATCCCCAGGGCAGGCTTATTAATTATTTCAAGGCCAGAATGTGCCATTTTGCTTCCAACAGTTTGCGGCCAGCCGCCAAAAGCAACAAAATTGCATCAAAAAAATTGAAATTTCAAAGAAAATTTTTTGACCTATATTTTTGATTACAATACAAACTTGCCCTGGGGGATATTTAATAAAATAACAATACTTTTTGGAATCCCCATGGCAGGCTTATTAATTATTTCAAGGCCAGAATGTGCCATTTTGCTTCCAACAGTTTGCGGACAGCCGCCAAAAGCAACAAAATTGCATCAAAAAAATTGAAATTTCAAAGAAAATTTTTTGACCTATATTTTTGATTACAATACAAACTTGCCCTGGGGGATATTTAATAAAATAACAATACTTTTTGGAATCCCCAGGGCAGGCTTATTAATTATTTCAAGGCCAGAATGTGCCATTTTGCTTCCAACAGTTTGCGGACAGCCGCCAAAAGCAACAAAATTGCACCAAAAAAATTGAAATTTCAAAGGAAAATTTTCAATGTAAATTTTTACTTACAGTATAAACTTGCCCTGGGGGATATTTAAAGAAATAGCAATACTTTTTGGAATCCCTGGGGCCAGCTTATTAATTATTTCAAGGCCAGAATGTGCCATTTTGCTTCCAACAGTTTGCGGCCAGCCGCCAAAAGCAACAAAATTGCATCAAAAAAATTGAAATTTCAAAGAAAATTTTTTGACCTATATTTCTGATTACTGTTTAAACTTGCCCTGGGGGATATTAAATAAAATAACAATACTTTTTGGAATCCCCAGGGCAAGCTTATTAATTATTTCAAGGCCAGAATGTGCCATTTTCCTTCCAACAGTTTGCGGCCAGCCGCCAAAAGCAACAAAATTGCACCAAAAAAATTGAAATTTCAAAGAAAATTTTTTGACCTATATTTCTGATTACTGTTTAAACTTGCCCTGGGGGATATTTAATAAAATAACAATACTTTTTGGAATCCCCAGGGCAGGCTTATTAATTATTTCAAGGCCAGAATGTGCCATTTTGCTTCCAACAGTTTGCGGCCAGCCGCCAAAAGCAACAAAATTGCACCAAAAACATGAAAATTCAAAGAAAATTTTTTGACCTATATTTCTGATTACTGTTTAAACTTGCCCTGGGGGATATTAAATAAAATAACAATACTTTTTGGAATCCCCAGGGCAGGCTTATTAATTATTTCAAGGCCAGAATGTGCCATTTTGCTTCCAACAGTTTGCGGCCAGCCGCCAAAAGCAACAAAATTGCACCAAAAACATGAAAATTCAAAGAAAATTTTTTGACCTATATTTCTGATTACTGTTTAAACTTGCCCTGGGGGATATTTAATAAAATAACAATACTTTTTGGAATCCCCAGGGCAGGCTTATTAATTATTTCAAGGCCAGAATGTGCCATTTTGCTTCCAACAGTTTGCGGCCAGCCGCCAAAAGCAACAAAATTGCACCAAAAACATGAAAATTCAAAGAAAATTTTTTGACCTATATTTCTGATTACTGTTTAAACTTGCCCTGGGAAATATTAAATAAAATAACAATACTTTTTGGAATCCCCAGGGCAGGCTTATTAATTATATCAAGGCCAAAATGTGCCATTTTGCTTCCAACAGTTTGCGGCCAGCCGCCAAAAGCAACAAAATTGCATCAAAAAAATTGAAATTTCAAAGAAAATTTTTTGACCTATATTTCTGATTACTGTTTAAACTTGCCCTGGGAAATATTAAATAAAATAACAACACTTTTTGGAATCCCCAGGGCAGGCTTATTAATTATTTCAAGGCCAGAATGTGCCATTTTCCTTCCAACAGTTTGCGGCCAGCCGCCAAAAGCAACAAAATTGCACCAAAAAAATTGAAATTTCAAAGAAAATTTTTTGACCTATATTTCTGATTACTGTTTAAACTTGCCCTGGGGGATATTAAATAATATAACAATACTTTTTGGAATCCCCAGGGCAGGCTTATTAATTATTTCAAGGCCAGAATGTGCCATTTTCCTTCCAACAGTTTGCGGCCAGCCGCCAAAAGCAACAAAATTGCACCAAAAAAATTGAAATTTCAAAGAAAATTTTTTGACCTATATTTCTGATTACTGTTTAAACTTGCCCTGGGGGATATTAAATAATATAACAATACTTTTTGGAATCCCCAGGGCAGGCTTATTAATTATTTCAAGGCCAGAATGTGCCATTTTCCTTCCAACAGTTTGCGGCCAGCCGCCAAAAGCAACAAAATTGCACCAAAAAAATTGAAATTTCAAAGAAAATTTTTTGACCTATATTTCTGATTACTGTTTAAACTTGCCCTGGGGGATATTTAATAAAATAACAATACTTTTCGGAATCCCCAGGGCAGGCTTATTAATTATTTCAAGGCCAAAATGTGCCATTTTTGTTCCAACAGTTTGCGGCCAGCCGCCAAAAGCAACAAAATTGCATCAAAAAAATTGAAATTTCAAAGAAAATTTTTTTACCTATATTTCTGATTACTGTTTAAACTTGCCCTGGGGGATATTTAATAAAATAACAATACTTTTTGGAATCCCCAGGGCAAGCTTATTAATTATACCAAGGCCAAAATGTGCCATTTTGCTTCCAACAGTTTGCGGCCAGCCGCCAAAAGCAACAAAATTGCACCAAAAAAATTGAAATTTCAAAGGAAAATTTCCAATGTAAATTTTTACTTACAGTATAAACTTGCCCTGGGGGATATTTAATAAAATAACAATACTTTTTGGAATCCCCAGGGCAGGCTTATTAATTATTTCAAGGCCAGAATGTGCCATTTTCCTTCCAACAGTTTGCGGCCAGCCGCCAAAAGCAACAAAATTGCACCAAAAAAATTGAAATTTCAAAGAAAATTTTTTGACCTATATTTCTGATTACTGTTTAAACTTGCCCTGGGGGATATTAAATAATATAACAATACTTTTTGGAATCCCCAGGGCAGGCTTATTAATTATTTCAAGGCCAGAATGTGCCATTTTCCTTCCAACAGTTTGCGGCCAGCCGCCAAAAGCAACAAAATTGCACCAAAAAAATTGAAATTTCAAAGAAAATTTTTTGACCTATATTTCTGATTACTGTTTAAACTTGCCCTGGGGGATATTAAATAATATAACAATACTTTTTGGAATCCCCAGGGCAGGCTTATTAATTATTTCAAGGCCAGAATGTGCCATTTTCCTTCCAACAGTTTGCGGCCAGCCGCCAAAAGCAACAAAATTGCACCAAAAAAATTGAAATTTCAAAGAAAATTTTTTGACCTATATTTCTGATTACTGTTTAAACTTGCCCTGGGGGATATTTAATAAAATAACAATACTTTTCGGAATCCCCAGGGCAGGCTTATTAATTATTTCAAGGCCAAAATGTGCCATTTTTGTTCCAACAGTTTGCGGCCAGCCGCCAAAAGCAACAAAATTGCATCAAAAAAATTGAAATTTCAAAGAAAATTTTTTTACCTATATTTCTGATTACTGTTTAAACTTGCCCTGGGGGATATTTAATAAAATAACAATACTTTTTGGAATCCCCAGGGCAAGCTTATTAATTATTTCAAGGCCAAAATGTGCCATTTTTGTTCCAACAGTTTGCGGCCAGCCGCCAAAAGCAACAAAATTGCATCAAAAAAATTGAAATTTCAAAGAAAATTTTTTGACCTATATTTCTGATTACTGTTTAAACTTGCCCTGGGGGATATTTAATAAAATAACAATACTTTTTGGAATCCCCAGGGCAAGCTTATTAATTATATCAAGGCCAAAATGTGCCATTTTCCTTCCAACAGTTTGCGGCCAGCCGCCAAAAGCAACAAAATTGCATCAAAAAAATTGAAATTTCAAAGAAAATTTTGACAATGTAATTTTTTGATTATTGTTTAAACTTGCCCTGGGGGAAAATAAACAAAATAGCAAAACTTTCTAGAATCCCCAGGGCAAGCTTATTAATTATATCAAGGCCAAAATGTGCCATTCTGCTTCCAACAGTTTGCGGCCAGCCGCCAAAAGCAACAAAATTGCACCAAAAAAATTGAAATTTCAAAGAAAAATTTTTGACCTATATTTTTGATTACTGTTTAAACTTGCCCTGGGAAATATTAAATAATATAACAATACTTTTTGGAATCCCCAGGGCAGGCTTATTAATTATATCAAGGCCAAAATGTGCCATTTTGCTTCCAACAGTTTGCGGCCAGCCGCCAAAAGCAACAAAATTGCATCAAAAAAATTGAAATTTCAAAGAAAATTTTTTTACCTATATTTCTGATTACTGTTTAAACTTGCCCTGGGGGATATTTAATAAAATAACAATACTTTTTGGAATCCCCAGGGCAAGCTTATTAATTATACCAAGGCCAAAATGTGCCATTTTCCTTCCAACAGTTTGCGGCCAGCCGCCAAAAGCAACAAAATTGCACCAAAAAAATTGAAATTTCAAAGAAAAATTTTTGACCTATATTTTTGATTACTGTTTAAACTTGCCCTGGGAAATATTAAATAATATAACAATACTTTTTGGAATCCCCAGGGCAGGCTTATTAATTATTTCAAGGCCAAAATGTGCCATTTTTGTTCCAACAGTTTGCGGCCAGCCGCCAAAAGCAACAAAATTGCACCAAAAAAATTGAAATTTCAAAGAAAAATTTTTGACCTATATTTCTGATTACTGTTTAAACTTGCCCTGGGGGATATTTAATAAAATAACAATACTTTTTGAAATCCCCAGGGCAAGCTTATTAATTATACCAAGGCCAAAATGTGCCATTTTGCTTCCAACAGTTTGCGGCCAGCCGCCAAAAGCAACAAAATTGCACCAAAAAAATTGAAATTTCAAAGGAAAATTTCCAATGTAAATTTTTACTTACAGTATAAACTTGCCCTGGGGGATATTTAATAAAATAGCAATACTTTTTGGAATCCCTGGGGCTAGCTTATTAATTATTTCAAGGCCAAAATGTGCCATTTTTGTTCCAACAGTTTGCGGCCAGCCGCCAAAAGCAACAAAATTGCACCAAAAAAATTGAAATTTCAAAGGAAAATTTCCAATGTAAATTTTTACTTACAGTATAAACTTGCCCTGGGGGATATTTAATAAAATAGCAATACTTTTTGGAATCCCTGGGGCTAGCTTATTAATTATTTCAAGGCCAAAATGTGCCATTTTTGTTCCAACAGTTTGCGGCCAGCCGCCAAAAGCAACAAAATTGCACCAAAAAAATTGAAATTTCAAAGGAAAATTTCCAATGTAAATTTTTACTTACAGTATAAACTTGCCCTGGGGGATATTTAATAAAATAGCAATACTTTTTGGAATCCCTGGGGCTAGCTTATTAATTATTTCAAGGCCAAAATGTGCCATTTTTGTTCCAACAGTTTGCGGCCAGCCGCCAAAAGCAACAAAATTGCACCAAAAAAATTGAAATTTCAAAGGAAAATTTCCAATGTAAATTTTTACTTACAGTATAAACTTGCCCTGGGGGATATTTAATAAAATAGCAATACTTTTTGGAATCCCTGGGGCTAGCTTATTAATTATTTCAAGGCCAAAATGTGCCATTTTTGTTCCAACAGTTTGCGGCCAGCCGCCAAAAGCAACAAAATTGCACCAAAAAAATTGAAATTTCAAAGAAAATTTTTTGACCTATATTTCTGATTACTGTTTAAACTTGCCCTGGGGGATATTTAATAAAATAACAATACTTTTCGGAATCCCCAGGGCAGGCTTATTAATTATTTCAAGGCCAGAATGTGCCATTTTCCTTCCAACAGTTTGCGGCCAGCCGCCAAAAGCAACAAAATTGCACCAAAAAAATTGAAATTTCAAAGAAAATTTTTTGACCTATATTTCTGATTACTGTTTAAACTTGCCCTGGGGGATATTTAATAAAATAACAATACTTTTTGGAATCCCCAGGGCAAGCTTATTAATTATATCAAGGCCAAAATGTGCCATTTTCCTTCCAACAGTTTGCGGCCAGCCGCCAAAAGCAACAAAATTGCACCAAAAAAATTGAAATTTCAAAGAAAAATTTTTGACCTATATTTTTGATTACTGTTTAAACTTGCCCTGGGAAATATTAAATAATATAACAATACTTTTTGGAATCCCCAGGGCAGGCTTATTAATTATTTCAAGGCCAGAATGTGCC
This sequence comes from Panagrolaimus sp. LJ2414, assembly GCA_024447195.1. NCBI lineage: Eukaryota > Metazoa > Nematoda > Chromadorea > Rhabditida > Panagrolaimidae > Panagrolaimus > Panagrolaimus sp. LJ2414. The sequence continues at coordinate 2,586,894 of JAMRXY010000017.1, forward strand.
ATTTTGCTTCCAACAGTTTGCGGCCAGCCGCCAAAAGCAACAAAATTGCATCAAAAAAATTGAAATTTCAAAGAAAATTTTTTTACCTATATTTCTGATTACTGTTTAAACTTGCCCTGGGGGATATTAAATAATATAACAATACTTTTTGGAATCCCCAGGGCAAGCTTATTAATTATTTCAAGGCCAGAATGTGCCATTTTGCTTCCAACAGTTTGCGGCCAGCCGCCAAAAGCAACAAAATTGCACCAAAAAAATTGAAATTTCAAAGAACATTTTTTGACCTATATTTCTGATTACTGTTTAAACTTGCCCTGGGAAATATTAAATAATATAACAATACTTTTTGGAATCCCCAGGGCAGGCTTATTAATTATTTCAAGGCCAGAATGTGCCATTTTGCTTCCAACAGTTTGCGGCCAGCCGCCAAAAGCAACAAAATTGCACCAAAAAAATTGAAATTTCAAAGGAAAATTTCCAATGTAAATTTTTACTTACAGTATAAACTTGCCCTGGGAAATATTAAATAATATAACAATACTTTTTGGAATCCCCAGGGCAGGCTTATTAATTATTTCAAGGCCAGAATGTGCCATTTTTGTTCCAACAGTTTGCGGCCAGCCGCCAAAAGCAACAAAATTGCACCAAAAAAATTGAAATTTCAAAGGAAAATTTCCAATGTAAATTTTTACTTACAGTATAAACTTGCCCTGGGGGATATTTAATAAAATAGCAATACTTTTTGGAATCCCTGGGGCTAGCTTATTAATTATTTCAAGGCCAAAATGTGCCATTTTTGTTCCAACAGTTTGCGGCCAGCCGCCAAAAGCAACAAAATTGCACCAAAAAAATTGAAATTTCAAAGGAAAATTTCCAATGTAAATTTTTACTTACAGTATAAACTTGCCCTGGGGGATATTTAATAAAATAGCAATACTTTTTGGAATCCCTGGGGCTAGCTTATTAATTATTTCAAGGCCAAAATGTGCCATTTTTGTTCCAACAGTTTGCGGCCAGCCGCCAAAAGCAACAAAATTGCACCAAAAAAATTGAAATTTCAAAGGAAAATTTTCAATGTAAATTTTTACTTACAGTATAAACTTGCCCTGGGGGATATTTAATAAAATAGCAATACTTTTTGGAATCCCTGGGGCTAGCTTATTAATTATTTCAAGGCCAAAATGTGCCATTTTTGTTCCAACAGTTTGCGGCCAGCCGCCAAGAGCAACAAAATTGCACCAAAAAAATTGAAATTTCAAAGGAAAATTTTCAATGTAAATTTTTACTTACAGTATAAACTTGCCCTGGGGGATATTTAATAAAATAGCAATACTTTTTGGAATCCCTGGGGCTAGCTTATTAATTATTTCAAGGCCAAAATGTGCCATTTTTGTTCCAACAGTTTGCGGCCAGCCGCCTAAAGCAACAAAATTGCACCAAAAAAATTGAAATTTCAAAGGAAAATTTCCAATGTAAATTTTTACTTACAGTATAAACTTGCCCTGGGGGATATTTAATAAAATAGCAATACTTTTTGGAATCCCTGGGGCTAGCTTATTAATTATTTCAAGGCCAAAATGTGCCATTTTTGTTCCAACAGTTTGCGGCCAGCCGCCAAAAGCAACAAAATTGCACCAAAAAAATTGAAATTTCAAAGGAAAATTTCCAATGTAAATTTTTACTTACAGTATAAACTTGCCCTGGGGGAAAATAAACAAAATAGAAATACTTTTTGGAATCCCCAGGGCAAGCTTATGAATTAATTCAAGGCCTTTAGTTTCCATCTTTGGCCTATCAGTTTGCGGCCAGCCGCCAAAAGCAACAAAATTGCACCAAAAAAATTGAAGCTTCAAAGGAAAATTTTCAATGTAATTTTTTGATTATTGTTTAAACTTGCCCTGGGGGATATTTAATAAAATAGCAATACTTTTTAGAATCCCTGGGGCTAGCTTATTAATTATTTCAAGTCCAAAATGTGCCATTTTTGTTCCAACAGTTTGCGGCCAGGCGCCAAAAGCAACAAAATTGCACCAAAAACTTGAAAATTCAAAGTACAATTTTCTATGTAAATTTTTAATTCAATTTAAAACTTGCCCTGGGGGAAAATAAACAAAATAGCAATACTTTTTGGAATCCCCAGGGCAAGCTTATGAATTAATTCAAGGCCTTTAGTTTCCATCTTTGGCCTATCAGTTTGCGGCCAGGCGCCAAAAGCAACAAAATTGTACCAAAAACTTGAAAATTCAAAGTACAATTTTCTATGTAAATTTTTAATTCAATTTAAAACTTGCCCTGGGGGAAAATAAAAAAAAAAGCAATACTTTTTGGAATCCCCAGGGCAAGCTTATAAATTATTTCAAGGCTAGAAAGTGCCATCTTTGGCCTATCAGTTTGCGGCCAGGCGCCAAAAGCAACAAAATTGCACCAAAAACTTGAAAATTCAAAGTACAATTTTCTATGTAAATTTTTAATTCAATTTAAAACTTGCCCTGGGGGAAAATAAACAAAATAGAAATACTTTTTGGAATCCCCAGGGCAAGCTTATGAATTAATTCAAGGCCTTTAGTTTCCATCTTTGGCCTATCAGTTTGCGGCCAGGCGCCAAAAGCAACAAAATTGCACCAAAAACTTGAAAATTCAAAGTACAATTTTCTATGTAAATTTTTAATTCAATTTAAAACTTGCCCTGGGGGAAAATAAACAAAATAGAAATACTTTTTGGAATCCCCAGGGCAAGCTTATGAATTAATTCAAGGCCTTTAGTTTCCATCTTTGGCCTATCAGTTTGCGGCCAGGCGCCAAAAGCAACAAAATTGCACCAAAAACTTGAAAATTCAAAGGAAAATTTCCAATGTAAATTTTTACTTACAGTATAAACTTGCCCTGGGGGATATTTAATAAAATAGCAATACTTTTTGGAATCCCTGGGGCTAGCTTATTAATTATTTCAAGGCTAGAAAGTGCCATCTTTGGCCTATCAGTTTGCGGCCAGGCGCCAAAAGCAACAAAATTGCACCAAAAACTTGAAAATTCAATATACAATTTTCTATGTAAATATTTAATTCAATTTAAAACTTGCCCTGGGGGAAAATAAACAAAATAGCAATACTTTTTGGAATCCCTGGGGCTAGCTTATTAATTATTTCAAGGCCAAAATGTGCCATTTTTGTTCCAACAGTTTGCGGCCAGGCGCCAAAAGCAACAAAATTGCACCAAAAAATTGAAATTTCAAAGGAAAATTTCCAATGTAAATTTTTACTTACAGTATAAACTTGCCCTGGGGGATATTTAATAAAATAGCAATACTTTTTGGAATCCCCAGGGCAAGCTTATAAATTATTTCAAGGCTAGAAAGTGCCATCTTTGGCCTATCAGTTTGCGGCCAGGCGCCAAAAGCAACAAAATTGCACCAAAAACTTGAAAATTCAAAGTACAATTTTCTATGTAAATATTTAATTCAATTTAAAACTTGCCCTGGGGGAAAATAAACAAAATAGCAATACTTTTTGGAATCCCTGGGGCAAGCTTATAAATTATTTCAAGGCTAGAAAGTGCCATCTTTGGCCTATCAGTTTGCGGCCAGGCGCCAAAAGGAACAAAATTGCACCAAAAACTTGAAAATTCAATGTACAATTTTCTATGTAAATCTTTAATTCAATTTAAAACTTGCCCTGGGGGAAAATAAACAAAATAGCAATACTTTTTGGAATCCCCAGGGCAAGCTTATAAATTATTTCAAGGCTAGAAAGTGCCATCTTTGGCCTATCAGTTTGCGGCCAGGCGCCAAAAGGAACAAAATTGCACCAAAAACTTGAAAATTCAAAGTACAATTTTCTATGTAAATATTTAATTCAATTTAAAACTTGCCCTGGGGGAAAATAAACAAAATAGCAATACTTTTTGGAATCCCTGGGGCAAGCTTATTAATTATTTCAAGGCCAAAATGTGCCATTTTTGTTCCAACAGTTTGCGGCCAGGCGCCAAAAGCAACAAAATTGCACCAAAAACTTGAAAATTCAATGTACAATTTTCTATGTAAATCTTTAATTCAATTTAAAACTTGCCCTGGGGGAAAATAAACAAAATAGCAATACTTTTTGGAATCCCCAGGGCAAGCTTATAAATTATTTCAAGGCTAGAAAGTGCCATCTTTGGCCTATCAGTTTGCGGCCAGGCGCCAAAAGGAACAAAATTGCACCAAAAACTTGAAAATTCAAAGTACAATTTTCTATGTAAATTTTTAATTCAATTTAAAACTTGCCCTGGGGGAAAATAAACAAAATAGCAATACTTTTTGGAATCCCCAAGGCAAGCTTATGTATTATTTCAAGGCCTGAAAATGCCATCTTTGGCCTATCAGTTTGCGGCCAGGCGCCAAAAGCAACAAAATTGCACCAAAAACTTGAAAATTCAAAGTACAATTTTCTATGTAGATTTTTAATTCAATTTAAAACTTGCCCTGGGGGAAAATAAACAAAATAGAAATACTTTTTGGAATCCCCAGGGCAAGCTTATGAATTAATTCAAGGCCTTTAGTTTCCATCTTTGGCCTATCAGTTTGCGGCCAGGCGCCAAAAGCAACAAAATTGCACCAAAAACTTGAAAATTCAAAGGAAAATTTCCAATGTAAATTTTTACTTACAGTATAAACTTGCCCTGGGGGATATTTAATAAAATAGCAATACTTTTTGGAATCCCTGGGGCTAGCTTATTAATTATTTCAAGGCCAAAATGTGCCATTTTTGTTCCAACAGTTTGCGGCCAGCCGCCAAAAGCAACAAAATTGCACCAAAAAAATTGAAATTTCAAAGGAAAATTTCCTATGTAAATTTTTACTTACAGTATAAACTTGCCCTGGGGGATATTTAATAAAACAGCAATACTTTTTGGAATCCTTGGGGCTAGCTTATTAATTATTTCAAGGCCAAAATGTGCCATTTTTGTTCCAACAGTTTGCGGCCAGGCGCCAAAAGCAACAAAATTGCACCAAAAAAATTGAAGCTTCAAAGGAAAATTTTCAATGTAATTTTTTGATTATTGTTTAAACTTGCCCTGGGGGATATTTAATAAAATAGCAATACTTTTTGGAATCCCTGGGGCTAGCTTATTAATTATTTCAAGGCCAAAATGTGCCATTTTTGTTCCAACAGTTTGCGGCCAGGCGCCAAAAGCAACAAAATTGCACCAAAAACTTGAAAATTCAAAGTACAATTTTCTATGTAAATCTTTAATTCAATTTAAAACTTGCCCTGGGGGAAAATAAACAAAATAGCAATACTTTTTGGAATCCCCAGGGCAAGCTTATAAATTATTTCAAGGCTAGAAAGTGCCATCTTTGGCCTATCAGTTTGCGGCCAGCCGCCAAAAGCAACAAAATTGCACCAAAAACTTGAAATTTCAAAGAAAAATTTCAATGTAAATTTTTGATTACAATTTAAACTTGCCCTGGGGAAAATTAAACAAAACAACAATACTTTTTGGAATCCCCAGGGCATGGTTTTTAATTATTTCAAGGCCAGAAAGTGCCATTTTTGTTCTAACAGTTTTCGGCCAGCCGCCAAAAGCAACAAATTTGCAACGAAAAAACTTGAAATTTCAAAGTAAAATTTTTGACCTAATTTTTTGATTACAGTATAAACTTGCCCTGGGCAAAATTAAACAAAACAACAATACTTTTTGGAATCCCCAGGGCATGGTTTTTAATTATTTCAAGGCCAGAAAGTGCCATTTTTGTTCTAACAGTTTTCGGCCAGCCGCCAAAAGCAACAAATTTGCAACGAAAAACTTGAAATTTCAAAGAAAAATTTCAATGTAAATTTTTGATAACAATATAAACTTGCCCTGGGGAAAATTAAACAAAACAACAATACTTTTTGGAATCCCTGGGGCAAGCTTATTAATTATTTCAAGGCCAGAAAGTGCCATTTTTGTTCTAACAGTTTTCGGCCAGCCGCCAAAAGCAACAAAATTGCAACGAAAAACTTGAAATTTCAAAGAAAAATTTTTGACCTAAATTTTTGATTACAATATAAACTTGCCCTGGGTGATATTTAATAAAACAACAATACTTTTTGGAATCCCTGGGGCTAGCTTATTAATTATTTCAAGGCCAAAATGTGCCATTTTTGTTCCAACAGTTTGCGGCCAGGCGCCAAAAGCAACAAAATTGCACCAAAAACTTGAAAATTCAAAGTACAATTTTCTATGTAAATCTTTAATTCAATTTAAAACTTGCCCTGGGGGAAAATAAACAAAATAGCAATACTTTTTGGAATCCCCAGGGCAAGCTTATAAATTATTTCAAGGCTAGAAAGTGCCATCTTTGGCCTATCAGTTTGCGGCCAGGCGCCAAAAGCAACAAAATTGCACCAAAAACTTGAAAATTCAAAGTACAATTTTCTATGTAAATATTTAATTCAATTTAAAACTTGCCCTGGGGGAAAATAAACAAAATAGCAATACTTTTTGGAATCCCCAGGGCAAGCTTATAAATTATTTCAAGGCTAGAAAGTGCCATCTTTGGCCTATCAGTTTGCGGCCAGGCGCCAAAAGCAACAAAATTGCACCAAAAACTTGAAAATTCAAAGTACAATTTTCTATGTAAATTTTTAATTCAATTTAAAACTTGCCCTGGGGGAAAATAAACAAAATAGAAATACTTTTTGGAATCCCCAGGGCAAGCTTATGAATTAATTCAAGGCCTTTAGTTTCCATCTTTGGCCTATCAGTTTGCGGCCAGCCGCCAAAAGCAACAAAATTGCACCAAAAACTTGAAATTTCAAAGAAAAATTTCAATGTAAATTTTTGATTACAATTTAAACTTGCCCTGGGGAAAATTAAACAATACAACAATACTTTTTGGAATCCCCAGGGCATGGTTTTTAATTATTTCAAGGCCAGAAAGTGCCATTTTTGTTCTAACAGTTTTCGGCCAGCCGCCAAAAGCAACAAATTTGCAACGAAAAACTTGAAATTTCAAAGAAAAATTTCAATGTAAATTTTTGATAACAATATAAACTTGCCCTGGGGAAAATTAAACAAAACAACAATACTTTTTGGAATCCCTGGGGCAAGCTTATTAATTATTTCAAGGCCAGAAAGTGCCATTTTTGTTCTAACAGTTTTCGGCCAGCCGCCAAAAGCAACAAAATTGCAACGAAAAACTTGAAATTTCAAAGAAAAATTTTTGACCTAAATTTTTGATTACAATATAAACTTGCCCTGGGTGATATTTAATAAAACAACAATACTTTTTGGAATCCCCAGGGCAAGCTTATTTATTATTTCAAGGCCAGAAAGTGCCATTTTCCTTCTAACAGTTTTCGGCCAGCCGCCAAAAGCAACAAAATTGCAACGAAAAACTTGAAATTTCAAAGTAAAATTTTTGACCTAATTTTTTGATTACAGTATAAACTTGCCCTGGGGAAAATTAAACAAAACAACAATACTTTTTGGAATCCCCAGGGCATGGTTTTTAATTATATCAAGGCCAGAAAGTGCCATTTTCCTTCTAACAGTTTTCGGCCAGCCGTCAAAAGCAACAAATTTGCACCAAAAAAATTGAAATTTCAAAGAAAAATTTTTGACCTAATTTTTTGATTACAGTATAAACTTGCCCTGGGGAAAATTAAACAAAACAACAATACTTTTTGGAATACCCAGGGCAAGCTTATTAATTATTTCAAAGCCAGAAAGTGCCATTTTCCTTCTAACAGTTTTCGGCCAGCCGCCAAAAGCAACAAATTTGCACCAAAAAAATTGAAATTTCAAAGAAAAATTTTTGACCTAAATTTTTGATTACAATATAAACTTGCCCTGGGGGATATTTAATAAAACAACAATACTTTTTGGAATCCCCAGGGCAAGCTTATTTATTATTTCAAGGCCAGAAAGTGCCATTTTCCTTCTAACAGTTTTCGGCCAGCCGCCAAAAGCAACAAAATTGCAACGAAAAACTTGAAATTTCAAAGTAAAATTTTTGACCTAATTTTTTGATTACAGTATAAACTTGCCCTGGGGAAAATTAAACAAAACAACAATACTTTTTGGAATCCCCAGGGCATGGTTTTTAATTATATCAAGGCCAGAAAGTGCCATTTTCCTTCTAACAGTTTTCGGCCAGCCGTCAAAAGCAACAAATTTGCACCAAAAAAATTGAAATTTCAAAGAAAAATTTTTGACCTAATTTTTTGATTACAGTATAAACTTGCCCTGGGGAAAATTAAACAAAACAACAATACTTTTTGGAATACCCAGGGCAAGCTTATTAATTATTTCAAAGCCAGAAAGTGCCATTTTCCTTCTAACAGTTTTCGGCCAGCCGCCAAAAGCAACAAATTTGCACCAAAAAAATTGAAATTTCAAAGAAAAATTTTTGACCTAAATTTTTGATTACAATATAAACTTGCCCTGGGGGATATTTAATAAAAAAACAATACTTTTTGGAATCCCCAGGGCAAGCTTATTAATTATATCAAGGCCAGAAAGTGCCATTTTCCTTCTAACAGTTTTCGGCCAGCCGCCAAAAGCAACAAATTTGCACCAAAAAAATTGAAATTTCAAAGAAAAATTTTTGACCTAATTTTTTGATTACAGTATAAACTTGCCCTGGGGGATATTTAATAAAATAACAATACTTTTTGGAATCCCCAGGGCATGATATTTAATTATATCAAGGCCAGAAAGTGCTATTTTTGTTCTAACAGTTTTCGGCAAGCCGTCAAAAGCAACAAATATGCACCAAAAAAATTGAAATTTCAAAGTAAAATTTTTGACCTAATTTTTTGATTACAGTATAAACTTGCCCTGGGGAAAATTAAACAAAACAACAATACTTTTTGGAATCCCCAGGGCAAGCTTATTAATTATTTCAAGGCCAAAATGTGCCATTTTTGTTCCAACAGTTTGCGGCAAGCCGTCAAAAGCAACAAATATGCACCAAAAAAATTGAAATTTCAAAGAAAATTTTGACAATGTAATTTTTTGATTACAGTATAAACTTGCCCTGGGGAAAATTAAACAAAACAACAATACTTTTTGGAATCCCTGGGGCAAGCTTATTAATTATTTCAAGGCCAGAATGTGCCATTTTTGTTCCAACAGTTTGCGGCCAGCCGCCAAAAGCAACAAAATTGCACCAAAAAAATTGAAATTTCAAAGGAAAATTTTCAATGTAATTTTTTGATTATTGTTTAAACTTGCCCTGGGGGATATTAAATAAAATAGCAATACTTTTTGGAATCCCCAGAACAAGCTTATTAATTATTTCAAGGCCAAAATGTGCCATTTTGCTTCCAACAGTTTGCGGCCAGCCGCCAAAAGCAACAAAATTGCACCAAAAAAATTGAAATTTCAAAGGAAAATTTTTAATGTAATTTTTTGATTATTGTTTAAACTTGCCCTGGGGGATATTAAATAAAATAGCAATACTTTTTGGAATCCCCAGGGCAAGCTTATAAATAATTTCAAGGCCTGAAAGTGCCATCTTTGGCCTATCAGTTTGCGGCCAGGCGCCAAAAGCAACAAAATTGCACCAAAAACTTGAAAATTCAAAGTACAATTTTCTATGTAAATTTTTAATTCAATTTAAAACTTGCCCTGGGGGAAAATAAACAAAATAGCAATACTTTTTGGAATCCCCAGGGCAAGCTTATAAATAATTTCAAGGCCTGAAAGTGCCATCTTTGGCCTATCAGTTTGCGGCCAGGCGCCAAAAGCAACAAAATTGCACCAAAAACTTGAAAATTCAAAGTACAATTTTCTATGTAAATTTTTAATTCAATTTAAAACTTGCCCTGGGGGAAAATAAACAAAATAGCAAAACTTTTTAGAATCCCCAGGGCAAGCTTATGTATTATTTCAAGGCCTGAAAATGCCATCTTTGGCCTATCAGTTTGCGGCCAGGCGCCAAAAGCAACAAAATTGCACCAAAAACTTGAAAATTCAAAGTACAATTTTCTATGTAAATTTTTAATTCAATTTAAAACTTGCCCTGGGGGAAAATAAACAAAATAGCAATACTTTTTGGAATCCCCAGGGCAAGCTTATAAATTATTTCAAGGCCTGAAAGTGCCATCTTTGGCCTATCAGTTTGCGGCCAGGCGCCAAAAGCAACAAAATTGCACCAAAAACTTGAAAATTCAAAGTACAATTTTCTATGTAAATTTTTAATTCAATTTAAAACTTGCCCTGGGGGAAAATAAACAAAATAGCAATACTTTTTGGAATCCCCAGGGCAAGCTTATAAATAATTTCAAGGCCTGAAAGTGCCATCTTTGGCCTGTCAGTTTGCGGCCAGGCGCCAAAAGCAACAAAATTGCACCAAAAACTTGAAAATTCAAAGTACAATTTTCTATGTAAATTTTTAATTCAATTTAAAACTTGCCCTGGGGGAAAATAAACAAAATAGCAAAACTTTTTGGAATCCCCAGGGCAAGCTTATGTATTATTTCAAGGCCTGAAAATGCCATCTTTGGCCTATCAGTTTGCGGCCAGGCGCCAAAAGCAACAAAATTGCACCAAAAACTTGAAAATTCAAAGTACAATTTTCTATGTAAATTTTTAATTCAATTTAAAACTTGCCCTGGGGGAAAATAAACAAAATAGCAATACTTTTTGGAATCCCCAGGGCAAGCTTATAAATTATTTCAAGGCCTTTAGTTTCCATCTTTGGCCTATCAGTTTGCGGCCAGGCGCCAAAAGCAACAAAATTGCACCAAAAACTTGAAAATTCAAAGTACAATTTTCTATGTAAATCTTTAATTCAATTTAAAACTTGCCCTGGGGGAAAATAAACAAAATAGCAAAACTTTTTGGAATCCCCAGGGCAAGCTTATGTATTATTTAAAGGCCTGAAAATGCCATTTTTGTTCCAACAGTTTGCGGCCAGCCGCCAAAAACATCAAATTTGCACCAAAAAAATTGAAATTTCAAAGTAAAATTTTCAATGTAAATTTTTGATTACTGTTTAAACTTGCCCTGGGGGATATTTAATAAAATAACAATACTTTTTGGAATCCCCAGGGCAAGCTTATTAATTATATCAAGGCCAGAAAGTGCCATTTTCCTTACAACAGTTTGCGGCCAGCCGCCAAAAACATCAAATTTGCCCCAAAAAAATTGAAATTTCAAAGAAAAATTTTCAATGTAAATTTTTGATTACTGTTTAAACTTGCCCTGGGGGATATTTAATAAAATAACAATACTTTTTGGAATCCCCAGGGCAAGCTTATTAATTATATCAAGGCCAGAAAGTGCCATTTTCCTTACAACAGTTTGCGGCCAGCCGCCAAAAACATCAAATTTGCACCAAAAAAATTGAAATTTCAAAGAAAAATTTTCAATGTAAATTTTTGATTACTGTTTAAACTTGCCCTGGGGGATATTTAATAAAATAACAATACTTTTTGGAATCCCCAGGGCAAGCTTATTAATTATATCAAGGCCAGAAAGTGCCATTTTCCTTACAACAGTTTGCGGCCAGCCGCCAAAAACATCAAATTTGCCCCAAAAAAATTGAAATTTCAAAGAAAAATTTTCAATGTAAATTTTTGATTACTGTTTAAACTTGCCCTGGGGGATATTTAATAAAATAACAATACTTTTTGGAATCCCCAGGGCAAGCTTATTAATTATATCAAGGCCAGAAAGTGCCATTTTCCTTACAACAGTTTGCGGCCAGCCGCCAAAAACATCAAATTTGCACCAAAAAAATTGAAATTTCAAAGAAAAATTTTCAATGTAAATTTTTGATTACTGTTTAAACTTGCCCTGGGGGATATTTAATAAAATAACAATACTTTTTGGAATCCCCAGGGCAAGCTTATTAATTATATCAAGGCCAGAAAGTGCCATTTTCCATCCAACAGTTTGCGGCCAGCCGCCAAAAACATCAAATTTGCACCAAAAAATTGAAATTTCAAAGAAAAATTTTCAATGTAAATTTTTGATTACTGTTTAAACTTGCCCTGGGGGATATTTAATAAAATAACAATACTTTTTGGAATCCCCAGGGCAAGCTTATTAATTATATCAAGGCCAGAAAGTGCCATTTTCCATCCAACAGTTTGCGGCCAGCCGCCAAAAACATCAAATTTGCACCAAAAAATTGAAATTTCAAAGTAAAATTTTCAATGTAAATTTTTGATTACTGTTTAAACTTGCCCTGGGGGATATTTAATAAAATAACAATACTTTTTGGAATCCCCAGGGCAAGCTTATTAATTATATCAAGGCCAGAAAGTGCCATTTTCCTTCCAACAGTTTGCGGCCAGCCGCCAAAAGCAACAAATTTGCACCAAAAAAATTGAAATTTCAAAGTAAAATTTTCAATGTAAATTTTTGATTACTGTTTAAACTTGCCCTGGGGGATATTTAATAAAATAACAATACTTTTTGGAATCCCCAGGGCAAGCTTATTAATTATATCAAGGCCAGAAAGTGCCATTTTCCTTCCAACAGTTTGCGGCCAGCCGCCAAAAACATCAAATTTGCACCAAAAAATTGAAATTTCAAAGTAAAATTTTCAATGTAAATTTTTGATTACTGTTTAAACTTGCCCTGGGGGATATTTAATTAAGTAACCATACTTTTTGGAATCCCCAGGGCAAGCTTATTAATTATATCAAGGCCAGAAAGTGCCATTTTCCTTCCAACAGTTTGCGGCCAGCCGTCAAAAACATCAAATTTGCACCAAAAAATTGAAATTTCAAAGTAAAATTTTCAATGTAAATTTTTGATTACTGTTTAAACTTGCCCTGGGGGATATTTAATTAAGTAACCATACTTTTTGGAATCCCCAGGGCAAGCTTATTAATTATATCAAGGCCAGAAAGTGCCATTTTCCTTCCAACAGTTTGCGGCCAGCCGCCAAAAACATCAAATTTGCACCAAAAAAATTGAAATTTCAAAGTAAAATTTTCAATGTAAATTTTTGATTACTGTTTAAACTTGCCCTGGGGGATATTTAATAAAATAACAATACTTTTTGGAATCCCCAGGGCAAGCTTATTAATTATATCAAGGCCAGAAAGTGCCATTTTCCTTCCAACAGTTTGCGGCCAGCCGCCAAAAGCAACAAATTTGCACCAAAAAAATTGAAATTTCAAAGTAAAATTTTCAATGTAAATTTTTGATTACTGTTTAAACTTGCCCTGGGGGATATTTAATAAAATAACAATACTTTTTGGAATCCCCAGGGCAAGCTTATTAATTATATCAAGGCCAGAAAGTGCCATTTTCCTTCCAACAGTTTGCGGCCAGCCGCCAAAAACATCAAATTTGCACCAAAAAATTGAAATTTCAAAGTAAAATTTTCAATGTAAATTTTTGATTACTGTTTAAACTTGCCCTGGGGGATATTTAATTAAGTAACCATACTTTTTGGAATCCCCAGGGCAAGCTTATTAATTATATCAAGGCCAGAAAGTGCCATTTTCCTTCCAACAGTTTGCGGCCAGCCGCCAAAAACATCAAATTTGCACCAAAAAATTGAAATTTCAAAGTAAAATTTTCAATGTAAATTTTTGATTACTGTTTAAACTTGCCCTGGGGGATATTTAATTAAGTAACCATACTTTTTGGAATCCCCAGGGCAAGCTTATTAATTATATCAAGGCCAGAAAGTGCCATTTTCCTTCCAACAGTTTGCGGCCAGCCGCCAAAAACATCAAATTTGCACCAAAAAATTGAAATTTCAAAGTAAAATTTTCAATGTAAATTTTTGATTACTGTTTAAACTTGCCCTGGGGGATATTTAATAAAATAACAATACTTTTTGGAATCCCCAGGGCAAGCTTATTAATTATATCAAGGCCAGAAAGTGCCATTTTCCTTCCAACAGTTTGCGGCCAGCCGCCAAAAACATCAAATTTGCATCAAAAAAATTGAAATTTCAAAGTAAAATTTTCAATGTAAATTTTTGATTACTGTTTAAACTTGCCCTGGGGGATATTTAATAAAATAACAATACTTTTTGGAATCCCCAGGGCAAGCTTATTAATTATATCAAGGCCAGAAAGTGCCATTTTCCTTCCAACAGTTTGCGGCCAGCCGCCAAAAACATCAAATTTGCACCAAAAAATTGAAATTTCAAAGTAAAATTTTCAATGTAAATTTTTGATTACTGTTTAAACTTGCCCTGGGGGATATTTAATTAAGTAACCATACTTTTTGGAATCCCCAGGGCAAGCTTATTAATTATATCAAGGCCAGAAAGTGCCATTTTCCTTCCAACAGTTTGCGGCCAGCCGCCAAAAACATCAAATTTGCACCAAAAAATTGAAATTTCAAAGTAAAATTTTCAATGTAAATTTTTGATTACTGTTTAAACTTGCCCTGGGGGATATTTAATTAAGTAACCATACTTTTTGGAATCCCCAGGGCAAGCTTATTAATTATATCAAGGCCAGAAAGTGCCATTTTCCTTCCAACAGTTTGCGGCCAGCCGCCAAAAACATCAAATTTGCGGTTTATACGCACTTGCCCGACAGATTTGCAAACGTTTGTTATTTTTTTGATTTTGGTCCACACTTGCCCGACTCTGGCAAAAGATCTTTGAATGCCATGTGTAAAAAAACAAAACGTTTGCAAACGTTTAATTTTTGGATAGATAAGCTTACTGTAACTCTTTTTATTAAAAGTTTGCTGATAATAAATAATATTTTTATTTACTATGGCGAAAATAAATAAAAAAATTTTTATTAACTATAAGAGGAAGTTGGTTGAGTTATTGTCACCAAAAGTTAATTCATGTTTTATGTTTCAAAAAAAAATTTTACAGTCTAAATAGATAACATGTGGCAAACACAATAATGGTATATAATGTATTGATGAATTATTAGTACTATTTTCCCTTTTATTGGTGTCTTTGTAACTTAGGTAACTTAATTTAATAAGTTAGATCTGTAAAATGCAAGCAGATATTTTTTATCTGTGATTATCAAAAACTTTAATATTATGGTGCATTTTCCTAAATGCAAACATCGATTAAAAAGTGTGTATTATGGCATAATTATTTTAAAACTTTTGCAAAGATGTACAAACTAAACTTAATTACTTGGACATAAATGTTTTTGTTAATTTTTAGATAAATGTTTAAAGAAATTAGGATGACTTTAAAGCATCAATAATGAAAAAATAAAAATTTTTTTGATGTTAACATCAATTATAATATTGTATTGTAATAAAAAAAACAGATATTAATATATTGTATTAGCCACAAACTATCATATATATTATTCAAAAATAATTCGTGGAAGCCCTTTCAGCAATAATGAGGATACGTTCGTAATTTAAAAACTTAAAAATTTACCAATAAATTTAGTTTGTTATTAAAAATAAAAAAAATAAAATTTGAAGTTAAAAAACAATTACCGTAAGCTTATTTAGCCAAAATTTAGAAATTTGCAAACGTTTTGTTTTTTACACATGGCATTCAAAGATCCTTTGCCAGAGTCGGGCAAGTGTGGACCAAAATCAAAAAAATAACAAACGTTTGCAAATCTGTCGGGCAAGTGCGTAAAAGCCAAATTTGCACCAAAAAAATTGAAATTTCAAAGTAAAATTTTCAATGTAAATTTTTGATTACTGTTTAAACTTGCCCTGGGGGATATTTAATAAAATAACAATACTTTTTGGAATCCCCAGGGCAAGCTTATTAATTATATCAAGGCCAGAAAGTGCCATTTTCCTTCCAACAGTTTGCGGCCAGCCGCCAAAAACATCAAATTTGCACCAAAAAATTGAAATTTCAAAGTAAAATTTTCAATGTAAATTTTTGATTACTGTTTAAACTTGCCCTGGGGGATATTTAATTAAGTAACCATACTTTTTGGAATCCCCAGGGCAAGCTTATTAATTATATCAAGGCCAGAAAGTGCCATTTTCCTTGCAACAGTTTGCGGCCAGCCGCCAAAAACATCAAATTTGCACCAAAAAATTGAAATTTCAAAGTAAAATTTTCAATGTAAATTTTTGATTACTGTTTAAACTTGCCCTGGGGGATATTTAATTAAGTAACCATACTTTTTGGAATCCCCAGGGCAAGCTTATTAATTATATCAAGGCCAGAAAGTGCCATTTTCCTTCCAACAGTTTGCGGCCAGCCGCCAAAAACATCAAATTTGCACCAAAAAATTGAAATTTCAAAGTAAAATTTTCAATGTAAATTTTTGATTACTGTTTAAACTTGCCCTGGGGGATATTTAATAAAATAACAATACTTTTTGGAATCCCCAGGGCAAGCTTATTAATTATATCAAGGCCAGAAAGTGCCATTTTCCTTCCAACAGTTTGCGGCCAGCCGCCAAAAACATCAAATTTGCATCAAAAAAATTGAAATTTCAAAGTAAAATTTTCAATGTAAATTTTTGATTACTGTTTAAACTTGCCCTGGGGGATATTTAATAAAATAACAATACTTTTTGGAATCCCCAGGGCAAGCTTATTAATTATATCAAGGCCAGAAAGTGCCATTTTCCTTCCAACAGTTTGCGGCCAGCCGCCAAAAACATCAAATTTGCACCAAAAAATTGAAATTTCAAAGTAAAATTTTCAATGTAAATTTTTGATTACTGTTTAAACTTGCCCTGGGGGATATTTAATAAAATAACAATACTTTTTGGAATCCCCAGGGCAAGCTTATTAATTATATCAAGGCCAGAAAGTGCCATTTTCCTTGCAACAGTTTGCGGCCAGCCGCCAAAAACATCAAATTTGCACCAAAAAATTGAAATTTCAAAGTAAAATTTTCAATGTAAATTTTTGATTACTGTTTAAACTTGCCCTGGGGGATATTTAATTAAGTAACCATACTTTTTGGAATCCCCAGGGCAAGCTTATTAATTATATCAAGGCCAGAAAGTGCCATTTTCCTTCCAACAGTTTGCGGCCAGCCGCCAAAAACATCAAATTTGCACCAAAAAATTGAAATTTCAAAGTAAAATTTTCAATGTAAATTTTTGATTACTGTTTAAACTTGCCCTGGGGGATATTTAATAAAATAACAATACTTTTTGGAATCCCCAGGGCAAGCTTATTAATTATATCAAGGCCAGAAAGTGCCATTTTCCTTGCAACAGTTTGCGGCCAGCCGCCAAAAACATCAAATTTGCACCAAAAAATTGAAATTTCAAAGTAAAATTTTCAATGTAAATTTTTGATTACTGTTTAAACTTGCCCTGGGGGATATTTAATTAAGTAACCATACTTTTTGGAATCCCCAGGGCAAGCTTATTAATTATATCAAGGCCAGAAAGTGCCATTTTCCTTCCAACAGTTTGCGGCCAGCCGCCAAAAACATCAAATTTGCACCAAAAAATTGAAATTTCAAAGTAAAATTTTCAATGTAAATTTTTGATTACTGTTTAAACTTGCCCTGGGGGATATTTAATAAAATAACAATACTTTTTGGAATCCCCAGGGCAAGCTTATTAATTATATCAAGGCCAGAAAGTGCCATTTTCCTTGCAACAGTTTGCGGCCAGCCGCCAAAAACATCAAATTTGCACCAAAAAATTGAAATTTCAAAGTAAAATTTTCAATGTAAATTTTTGATTACTGTTTAAACTTGCCCTGGGGGATATTTAATTAAGTAACCATACTTTTTGGAATCCCCAGGGCAAGCTTATTAATTATATCAAGGCCAGAAAGTGCCATTTTCCTTCCAACAGTTTGCGGCCAGCCGCCAAAAACATCAAATTTGCACCAAAAAATTGAAATTTCAAAGTAAAATTTTCAATGTAAATTTTTGATTACTGTTTAAACTTGCCCTGGGGGATATTTAATAAAATAACAATACTTTTTGGAATCCCCAGGGCAAGCTTATTAATTATATCAAGGCCAGAAAGTGCCATTTTCCTTGCAACAGTTTGCGGCCAGCCGCCAAAAACATCAAATTTGCACCAAAAAATTGAAATTTCAAAGTAAAATTTTCAATGTAAATTTTTGATTACTGTTTAAACTTGCCCTGGGGGATATTTAATTAAGTAACCATACTTTTTGGAATCCCCAGGGCAAGCTTATTAATTATATCAAGGCCAGAAAGTGCCATTTTCCTTCCAACAGTTTGCGGCCAGCCGCCAAAAACATCAAATTTGCACCAAAAAATTGAAATTTCAAAGTAAAATTTTCAATGTAAATTTTTGATTACTGTTTAAACTTGCCCTGGGGGATATTTAATAAAATAACAATACTTTTTGGAATCCCCAGGGCAAGCTTATTAATTATATCAAGGCCAGAAAGTGCCATTTTCCTTGCAACAGTTTGCGGCCAGCCGCCAAAAACATCAAATTTGCACCAAAAAATTGAAATTTCAAAGTAAAATTTTCAATGTAAATTTTTGATTACTGTTTAAACTTGCCCTGGGGGATATTTAATTAAGTAACCATACTTTTTGGAATCCCCAGGGCAAGCTTATTAATTATATCAAGGCCAGAAAGTGCCATTTTCCTTCCAACAGTTTGCGGCCAGCCGCCAAAAACATCAAATTTGCACCAAAAAATTGAAATTTCAAAGTAAAATTTTCAATGTAAATTTTTGATTACTGTTTAAACTTGCCCTGGGGGATATTTAATAAAATAACAATACTTTTTGGAATCCCCAGGGCAAGCTTATTAATTATATCAAGGCCAGAAAGTGCCATTTTCCTTGCAACAGTTTGCGGCCAGCCGCCAAAAACATCAAATTTGCACCAAAAAATTGAAATTTCAAAGTAAAATTTTCAATGTAAATTTTTGATTACTGTTTAAACTTGCCCTGGGGGATATTTAATTAAGTAACCATACTTTTTGGAATCCCCAGGGCAAGCTTATTAATTATATCAAGGCCAGAAAGTGCCATTTTCCTTCCAACAGTTTGCGGCCAGCCGCCAAAAACATCAAATTTGCACCAAAAAATTGAAATTTCAAAGTAAAATTTTCAATGTAAATTTTTGATTACTGTTTAAACTTGCCCTGGGGGATATTTAATAAAATAACAATACTTTTTGGAATCCCCAGGGCAAGCTTATTAATTATATCAAGGCCAGAAAGTGCCATTTTCCTTGCAACAGTTTGCGGCCAGCCGCCAAAAACATCAAATTTGCACCAAAAAATTGAAATTTCAAAGTAAAATTTTCAATGTAAATTTTTGATTACTGTTTAAACTTGCCCTGGGGGATATTTAATTAAGTAACCATACTTTTTGGAATCCCCAGGGCAAGCTTATTAATTATATCAAGGCCAGAAAGTGCCATTTTCCTTCCAACAGTTTGCGGCCAGCCGCCAAAAACATCAAATTTGCACCAAAAAATTGAAATTTCAAAGTAAAATTTTCAATGTAAATTTTTGATTACTGTTTAAACTTGCCCTGGGGGATATTTAATAAAATAACAATACTTTTTGGAATCCCCAGGGCAAGCTTATTAATTATATCAAGGCCAGAAAGTGCCATTTTCCTTGCAACAGTTTGCGGCCAGCCGCCAAAAACATCAAATTTGCACCAAAAAATTGAAATTTCAAAGTAAAATTTTCAATGTAAATTTTTGATTACTGTTTAAACTTGCCCTGGGGGATATTTAATAAAATAACAATACTTTTTGGAATCCCCAGGGCAAGCTTATTAATTATATCAAGGCCAGAAAGTGCCATTTTCCTTCCAACAGTTTGCGGCCAGCCGCCAAAAACATCAAATTTGCACCAAAAAAATTGAAATTTCAAAGAAAAATTTTCAATGTAAATTTTTGATTACTGCTTAAACTTGCCCTGGGGGATATTTAATTAAGTAACCATACTTTTTGGAATCCCCAGGGCAAGCTTATTAATTATATCAAGGCCAGAAAGTGCCATTTTCCTTCCAACAGTTTGCGGCCAGCCGCCAAAATCATCAAATTTGCACCAAAAAAATTGAAATTTCAAAGAAAAATTTTCAATGTAAATTTTTGATTACAGTATAAACTTGCCCTGGGGGAAATTAAACAAAACAACAATACTTTTTGGAATCCCCAGGGCAAGCTTATTAATTATATCAAGGCCAGAAAGTGCCATTTTCATTCCAACAGTTTGCGGCCAGCCGCCAAAAGCAACAAAATTGCACCAAAAAAATTGAAATTTCAAAGAAAAATTTTCAGTGTAAATTTTTGATTAATGTTTAAACTTGCCCTGGGAAATATTAAATAAAATAACAATACTTTTTGGAATCCCCAGGGCTAGCTTAATAATTATATCAAGGCCAGAAAGTGCCATTTTCCTTCCAACAGTTTGCGGCCAGCCGCCAAAATCATCAAATTTGCACCAAAAAAATTGAAATTTCAAAGAAAAATTTTCAATGTAAATTTTTGATTAAAGTATAAACTTGCCCTGGGGGAAATTAAACAAAACAACAATACTTTTTGGAATCCCCAGGGCAAGCTTATTAATTATATCAAGGCCAGAAAGTGCCATTTTCATTCCAACAGTTTGCGGCCAGCCGCCAAAATCATCAAATTTGCACCAAAAAAATTGAAATTTCAAAGAAAAATTTTCAATGTAAATTTTTGATTACAGTATAAACTTGCCCTGGGGGAAATTAAACAAAACAACAATACTTTTTGGAATCCCCAGGGCAAGCTTATTAATTATATCAAGGCCAGAAAGTGCCATTTTCATTCCAACAGTTTGCGGCCAGCCGCCAAAATCATCAAATTTGCACCAAAAAAATTGAAATTTCAAAGAAAAATTTTCAGTGTAAATTTTTGATTAATGTTTAAACTTGGGCTGGGAAATATTAAATAAAATAACAATACTTTTTGGAATCCCCAGGGCTAGCTTAATAATTATATCAAGGCCAGAAAGTGCCATTTTCATTCCAACAGTTTGCGGCCAGCCGCCAAAATCATCAAATTTGCACCAAAAAAATTGAAATTTCAAAGAAAAATTTTCAGTGTAAATTTTTGATTAATGTTTAAACTTGGGCTGGGAAATATTAAATAAAATAACAATACTTTTTGGAATCCCCAGGGCTAGCTTATTAATTATATCAAGGCCAGAAAGTGCCATTTTCATTCCAACAGTTTGCGGCCAGCCGCCAAAATCATCAAATTTGCACCAAAAAAATTGAAATTTCAAAGAAAAATTTTCAATGTAAATTTTTGATTACAGTATAAACTTGCCCTGGGGGAAATTAAACAAAACAACAATACTTTTTGGAATCCCCAGGGCAAGCTTATTAATTATATCAAGGCCAGAAAGTGCCATTTTCATTCCAACAGTTTGCGGCCAGCCGCCAAAATCATCAAATTTGCACCAAAAAAATTGAAATTTCAAAGAAAAATTTTCAGTGTAAATTTTTGATTAATGTTTAAACTTGGGCTGGGAAATATTAAATAAAATAACAATACTTTTTGGAATCCCCAGGGCTAGCTTATTAATTATATCAAGGCCAGAAAGTGCCATTTTCATTCCAACAGTTTGCGGCCAGCCGCCAAAATCATCAAATTTGCACCAAAAAAATTGAAATTTCAAAGAAAAATTTTCAATGTAAATTTTTGATTAATGTTTAAACTTGCCCTGGGAAATATTAAATAAAATAACAATACTTTTTGGAATCCCCAGGGCAAGCTTATTAATTATATCAAGGCCAGAAAGTGCCATTTTCCTTCCAACAGTTTGCGGCCAGCCGCCAAAAGCAACAAAATTGCACCAAAAAAATTGAAATTTCAAAGAAAAATTTTCAATGTAAATTTTTGATTAATGTTTAAACTTGCCCTGGGAAATATTAAATAAAATAACAATACTTTTTGGAATCCCCAGGGCAAGCTTCTTAATTATGTCAAGGCCAAAATGTGTTATTTTCCTTCCAACACTTTGCGGCCAGCCGCCAAAAGCAACAAAATTGCACCAAAAAAATTGAAATTTCAAAGAAAAATTTTTGACCTATATTTTTGATTACTGTTTAAACTTGCCCTGGGAAATATTAAATAAAATAACAATACTTTTTGGAATCCCCAGGGCAAGCTTCTTAATTATATCAAGGCCAAAATGTGTTATTTTCCTTCCAACACTTTGCGGCCAGCCGCCAAAAGCAACAAAATTGCACCAAAAAAATTGAAATTTCAAAGAAAAATTTTTGACCTATATTTTTGATTACTGTTGAAACTTGCCCTGGGGGTAATTAAACAAAACAACAATACTTTTTGGAATCCCCAGGGCAAGCTTATTAATTATATCAAGGCCAGAAAGTGCCATTTTCATTCCAACAGTTTGCGGCCAGCCGCCAAAATCATCAAATTTGCACCAAAAAAATTGAAATTTCAAAGAAAAATTTTCAATGTAAATTTTTGATTACAGTATAAACTTGCCCTGGGGGAAATTAAACAAAACAACAATACTTTTTGGAATCCCCAGGGCAAGCTTATTAATTATATCAAGGCCAGAAAGTGCCATTTTCATTCCAACAGTTTGCGGCCAGCCGCCAAAATCATCAAATTTGCACCAAAAAAATTGAAATTTCAAAGAAAAATTTTCAGTGTAAATTTTTGATTAATGTTTAAACTTGGGCTGGGAAATATTAAATAAAATAACAATACTTTTTGGAATCCCCAGGGCTAGCTTAATAATTATATCAAGGCCAGAAAGTGCCATTTTCCTTCCAACAGTTTGCGGCCAGCCGCCAAAATCATCAAATTTGCACCAAAAAAATTGAAATTTCAAAGAAAAATTTTCAATGTAAATTTTTGATTAATGTTTAAACTTGCCCTGGGAAATATTAAATAAAATAACAATACTTTTTGGAATCCCCAGGGCAAGCTTATTAATTATATCAAGGCCAGAAAGTGCCATTTTCCTTCCAACAGTTTGCGGCCAGCCGCCAAAAGCAACAAAATTGCACCAAAAAAATTGAAATTTCAAAGAAAAATTTTTGACCTATATTTTTGATTACTGTTTAAACTTGCCCTGGGAAATATTAAATAAAATAACAATACTTTTTGGAATCCCCAGGGAAAGCTTATTAATTATATCAAGGCCAAAATGTGCCATTTTTGTTCTAACACTTTTCGGCCAGCCGCCAAAAGCAACAAAATTGCACCAAAAAAATTGAAATTTCAAAGAAAAATTTTCAATGTAAATTTTTGATTACTGTTTAAACTTGCCCTGGGAAATATTAAATAAAATAACAATACTTTTTGGAATCCCCAGGGCAAGCTTCTTAATTTTATCAAGGCCAAAATGTGTTATTTTCCTTCCAACACTTTGCGGCCAGCCGCCAAAAGCAACAAAATTGCACCAAAAAAATTGAAATTTCAAAGAAAAATTTTTGACCTATATTTTTGATTACTGTTGAAACTTGCCCTGGGGGTAATTAAACAAAACAACAATACTTTTTGGAATCCCCAGGGCAAGCTTATTAATTATTTCAAGGCCAAAATGTGCCATTTTTGTTCCAACAGTTTGCGGCCAGCCGCCAAAAGCAACAAAATTGCACCAAAAAAATTGAAAATTCAAAGAAAAATTTTCAGTGTAAATTTTTGATTAATGTTTAAACTTGCCCTGGGAAATATTAAATAAAATAACAATACTTTTTGGAATCCCCAGGGCTAGCTTAATAATTATATCAAGGCCAGAAAGTGCCATTTTCCTTCCAACAGTTTGCGGCCAGCCGCCAAAATCATCAAATTTGCACCAAAAAAATTGAAATTTCAAAGAAAAATTTTCAATGTAAATTTTTGATTAATGTTTAAACTTGCCCTGGGAAATATTAAATAAAATAACAATACTTTTTGGAATCCCCAGGGCAAGCTTATTAATTATATCAAGGCCAAAATGTGCCATTTTCCTTCCAACAGTTTGCGGCCAGCCGCCAAAAGCAACAAAATTGCACCAAAAAAATTGAAATTTCAAAGAAAAATTTTCAATGTAAATTTTTGATTACAGTATAAACTTGCCCTGGGGGAAATTAAACAAAACAACAATACTTTTTGGAATCCCCAGGGCAAGCTTATTAATTATATCAAGGCCAGAAAGTGCCATTTTCCTTCCAACAGTTTGCGGCCAGCCGCCAAAATCATCAAATTTGCACCAAAAAAATTGAAATTTCAAAGAAAAATTTTCAATGTAAATTTTTGATTAATGTTTAAACTTGCCCTGGGAAATATTAAATAAAATAACAATACTTTTTGGAATCCCCAGGGCAAGCTTATTAATTATATCAAGGCCAAAATGTGCCATTTTCCTTCCAACAGTTTGCGGCCAGCCGCCAAAAGCAACAAAATTGCACCAAAAAAATTGAAATTTCAAAGAAAAATTTTTGACCTATATTTTTGATTACTGTTGAAACTTGCCCTGGGAAATATTAAATAAAATAACAATACTTTTTGGAATCCCCAGGGAAAGCTTATTAATTATATCAAGGCCAAAATGTGCCATTTTTGTTCTAACACTTTTCGGCCAGCCGCCAAAAGCAACAAAATTGCACCAAAAAAATTGAAATTTCAAAGAAAAATTTTCAATGTAAATTTTTGATTACTGTTTAAACTTGCCCTGGGAAATATTAAATAAAATAACAATACTTTTTGGAATCCCCAGGGCAAGCTTCTTAATTTTATCAAGGCCAAAATGTGTTATTTTCCTTCCAACACTTTGCGGCCAGCCGCCAAAAGCAACAAAATTGCACCAAAAAAAT
This sequence comes from Panagrolaimus sp. LJ2414, assembly GCA_024447195.1. Taxonomy (NCBI): domain Eukaryota; kingdom Metazoa; phylum Nematoda; class Chromadorea; order Rhabditida; family Panagrolaimidae; genus Panagrolaimus; species Panagrolaimus sp. LJ2414. The sequence continues at coordinate 2,611,527 of JAMRXY010000017.1, forward strand.
TGAAATTTCAAAGAAAAATTTTTGACCTATATTTTTGATTACAGTATAAACTTGCCCTGGGAAATATAAAATAAAATAACAATACTTTTTGGAATCCCCAGGGCAAGCTTATTAATTATATCAAGGCCAAAATGTGTTATTTTCCTTCCAACAATTTGCGGCCAGCCGCCAAAAGCAACAAAATTGCACCAAAAAAATTGAAATTTCAAAGAAAATTTTTTGACCTATATTTTTGATTACAGTACAAGCTTGATCCAGGGGATATTAAATAAAATAACAACACTTTTTGGAATCCCTGGGACTAGCTTATGAATTATTTCAAGGCCAAAAAGTGCCAGTTTCGTTCTAACACTTTTCGGCCAGCCGCCAAAAGCAACAAAAATGCACCAAAAAAATTGAAATTTCAATGAAAAATTTTCAATGTAAATTTTTTATAACAGAATAAACTTATCCCAGGAGATATTAAAAAAAATAACAATACTTTTTGGAATCCCTGGGACTAGCTTATGAATTATTTCAAGGCCGGAATCTTCCATTTTCCTTCCATCAGTTTGCGGACAGCCGCGAAAAGCAACAAAATTGCACTAAAAAAATTAAAAACTTGCCCTGGGGGAAATTAAACAAAATAGCAAAACTTTTTGGAATCCCCCTGGGCAAGCTGATCACTTATATCAATTTCTTTACTTTCCATATTCGGCCTATCAGTTTGCCGTCAACACGGCAGCACCAAATTTATTTCGTTGAAATAAGCTGGTTTTTATATTATAAAATATAAAAGTATAAAAAATATTATCATTATAGATGGCCGTGCGAGTAAGTAATCTTTTACCAATCATTCCGAAGGAATGATATGATTAAAAATTAAATGAATATGATTCAGTTTGGCATTGCAAGTAGAGAAAAAATGTTTGACATTGCAAGGATTGTAGCGAAATATAGGTCAAATCGAAATGACAAAGTTCTGTCATGGCAGTGAAAAGTTCTTTTTAGTTCTTTTGTGTTCTTCTGAAATTATTTTTCATTTTTTGTTTTTAAAAAACAATGTTTTTTCTTGTTAAGAACAATTGAATCCTTCTTTAACTGCGCTTTATAAAATTTGTTATAACTATCTTGTAATAATCTTTTTTATTCTCCTGAAATTATTTTGGTTTTTTCTTTCTTTCAACGCCATCTATTTTTTTAAGATGATTGCTTTGTTTCTTTTTCGTTTATGCAAAAAAAAAGCTTCACCTGTTCCAAAAAATAATATTCTACCTGCTCCATGAGTCTTTAAATCTTTTAAAACAATGTAGAACAATTAAATCCGTATGAAATAAAATCAATTGATTGATTCCCCCGAAATTTGTCCGTTTTCAAAAATAAGCTTTGCAGCATTTTGAAGATTACAGAATTGAATTATCAAAATGCTTTTCATTCTAAAATGGAGTGCACAGCTTCACTCCAGAAATTGAACGAATATTTAATTTTCGTTCCAAAAAATTTTTTTGGGTATTAGTCGTGACTGCATTATATACCGAAAACGTATCGGATCCATTTTTGATCAAGTATTTTAAATCGGGATTCTGTCCACTTCATTAAAAAATGCCCCAATCTTCTATCTCCAAAGTTGGAGATAAAATAATTAATAATTATTATTTTATCTCCGGTGCCGGAGATAAAAGAATTGTTTCATCTCCGGGGCCGGATATGAAACCCCAACTTTATCTCCGGCACCGGAGATAAAACCCCAAGTTTATCTCCGGCACCGGAGATAAAACACTTACTTTATCTCCGACACCGGAGATAAAACCCCAACTTTATCTCCGGCACCGTAGATAAAACCCCAACTTTATCTCCGGCACCGGAGAAAAAACCCCAACTTTATCTCCTGCACCGTAGATAAAACCCCAACTTTATCTCCGGCACCGGAGATAAAATAATTATTTTATCTCCAACTTTGGAGATAGAAGATTGGGGCATTTTTTAATGAAGTGGACAGAATCCCGATAACTTTAAAATACTTGATCAAAAATGGATCCGATACGTTTTCGGTATATAATGCAGTCACGACTAATACCCAAAAAATTTACCAAAGATTACTGTATTTCAAAAACAAAAAATTCAAAGTGAAATTTATTTACATTAAAAAAACACAAAACATTACAATTAAAATATAATTAATAAAATTAATTACCAGGAAAATGTTGTTTTTCTCCATCAATTCCAACAAAGCATGTATTCAAAGCATAAAATCCAACTAAATCATTCAAACTCGAGAATCGTCGAAATTGACCACATTCAACATAATAATTTTCACCACGTTTAATAATTTCATAATGTCTGAAAAATAATATTGAAATTGTAAATAAATACAGTAATTTTTAAAAAACATACTTGAATTGTTTGGATGGAGTAATATATATAAGCAAACACATTTTTGAAGACTACCGTAATCACCATTAAAATCAGGTAAACGATGATAAAAAAATAGCATGAATCCGCAAAGAAATATTTTTTGCCTTCTGCTTCTTCCAAAGTTTTATGTCCAATATAATATCTAAAAGATCAATAATTGAATATTATGGATTAACCAAATCGTAACTGCTTACCGACAAATTAATTCAAGATCAGAAGCTTGTGAGATAAATTCTCGTTCGGTAATGGCTTTAGATTTTGCAGCAGTTCGAACATCGCTACAGCTTTCTCCACCACGTTTATCTTCAAGATATCCAAGATCGGCATACGGTAAATTTGACCATAGATTTGCAGAATTTCGACGAGTTTTTTTATTCTTTCGACGAGCTGAGATTGGAGTCTTGCTTCGAGGATGAGATTCTTCTTCCGTTAAAGTTGAAACTTTTAATTCTCAATGTACCTAAAAATCAATGAAAGGATCAGAGAAAATTACAAACTACGATCCCTATTTCCCAAAAAATCATAAAATTAGCATACCCAGTATCTTTAAGAACACCTTCAAGTTTTGGATATTTTTGAGTCTTCATCTTCTTCGTCATCTATCATTACCAATATTATATAAGGAATCAGTTGATGAAGATGTTGTTGTATTCAATAAATTTTCTTCTTCTTCTTCTTGTTCCAGATGTTGATCAGATTTTGATGCCGTTGAAGATGAAAATGATAATTGAATTGGACCCTGAAAAAAGTTAGATTAGATCGATTACGGTAATCAATGTCGTTGTAACAATAAGGTCGGAATCAAACAATATAAACATTGGAGATGACTAAAACTTAAAAATAAACTTACAAAATAAAAACCAGGTAAAATGTCAGAATTAATAAGATGTCGGCCATAAAAACATAAATTTATCATTTGAATAAAGAATGGAAGAAGTAAAATATCCATTTTTGAAATCTTTGAAGCAATTTGAAAGTAAAGAAATCAGATTTCGTATAACAGTCAAAAGCAGCACCAACAATGAAAGAAGACTAAGAAGAGGTGATGATGACTGATTCTAATTATCCTTGATGAAGCAACATTTTTTATATATAAAATCATCTTTCAATGAAGGGAAATGCAAAAAAAATTGCAAATTTTAAAAAATCATGCATGTTGCTGTTGAGATTCAATTTGCCAAACGTGATTATAGTATACGAAATTTTTAAAGCAAAAATAAAAAAAGTGTCTGAGATATATGCAAATAAAATTCTGAATCATGTTAGTTTTATGCAAATTTTATCCTTTGATCTGTGATCTGCATATGCTTTTCCAAAAATGTATAAAAGGCAAAAGTGACACCGAATTCAGGCCTTTTTTTATCATTTTTCTTCTTGATAAACGGTCGTCATTTTCTCTCTTTTTTTTTCCAATTTTTTCTAAGTTTTTGCTCTCAAAACGTTGATCAAGTTCATTTTTGGACTTGGTCAACGTTTTGGTAATCCCAGAAATGTATTAAACCCAACACAGAAACTTCAGAATTATAGTTTTTATTAATCTAAAATTTGATTTCGGTGTAGAATCGATCGAAAAAAATTTGTTATTAAAAGACCTGTTGCTTTTAACTCTTATTTTTCAACGCCATTAGCTTATTCTTGGTTAGAAAATGCTAATGGCGTTGATTCTGATGAGATAGAAGCAACAGTAAAAATAATTTTTGGAAGAAAACAAATATCATCGTGTCGATGATATTCAAATTTTGTCAAGTTTTTGATGTTGCTTCTGTCAAGGAAGCAAAGTTTTTTGATTTTGCTTCTTTCTTTCCTTATTAATTGTTACAAGGTCAAAAACTTGTAACTACTATGCACCAGTTTCGAGACATTCGATTGAATCCAAAAATTGAACAGAATAGTTACAAGTTTTTGACTTTGTTAAAGAACAAATATCATCATGTTGATGATGAGCTGATCTTCAAATGTTTCCAACTTGGGTTTTTATTTATTTAAAATTAGATTTTGTGTACGGTATCGATCCAAAACGTTTTTGCATTATTGTTAATAATAATGATTTTCTGTTTATTATACTGTAAGAAATATCCAAAGTTTTTTTGCATGTTTTGTTACATTTGTTTGATGTGATTACTGTAATTAAATATTCCATCAAAATAATCGTTTTCTCCTTTTTTAAGTTTTTGCAGCATTTAACAATTTAAGGCAATTATTTTTCGGATCAAATTTGACAAAAAAATTACAAAAATATAATTTTAAACTGAAAAAAGCTTGGAGCACTCGAGATTCCCAGGAGGTCTCCCATCCAAGTACTAATCGAGCCCAGCAGTGCTTAACTTGCCAGATCGGACGGGATGGCGTGCTTTCACTGCGGTATGACCCCAAGCGAACAGGCCTCTTCTTTTCTGTCTCACATGAAAAAGAAGAAGAAAATGAAAGTTGAAAAAAAATGTAAAAATGGGTATAAAAAAAGAAAAGAGAAGGGTTGTTGCAAAAAATAAAAGAAAAAATGGTTGCAATAAATTTTAAAATTTCAAAAAAAAGATAAATAAAAAGATATTATTAATATCATCATTAACAGCAAGAAATATTTAATGTTTTTAAAAGAATGCGCTCTTTTTTGAAGGAGAGAAATTTGTACCCCTTTTTTTTGCCAATTCAAAGCAGTTTTTTTAAAGAGAGAAAGAGAGATCAATGTTTTTCTTTATTTCTCTTGCGAATGAAAATAAACATAAATAAAAAGGTTCGAAAAGAACAGCAATTTTAAAAAGGCATAAATTTATGATTAAAACAATAACCAAAATCAGTTTTAGGGAAAAATTACTGGTAACTTTTTTATGCATTTGTTTAAAAAGAAACCAATAAAAAAAGATTTAATGGAAAAAATCCCAAATTTTCCCTCTTTTCAAAACTGTGCCTTGTTGATGCAACTTAAAAAAAATTACATTTTTTGCTGTTAAATATGCTTTCTTTACTAAACATTTATCAATTTTTTATTTTTTTAAATAAACAAAAAACTTATTAAACGTGACTAACTTTTTCTAATATATTACATGAAAGATTTTTTGTTTAACAGAAATTTTTACGCTTAAAGAAGAATAGTGACAAACTGTATAAATCTCATCCAGATCGAATTTTAACTATTTTACGGTGTAACAAAAAACACTTAGACAATTGTGATATCCCATTACGCGACTTTATGAGCTTATCTTAGACCTAAGGCTTTATCTCAGACATTATCTAAGACATTATCTTGGCCCTAACATAACGTTATCTGCAACTTTTTCAGGCACTGAAATATGAACCTTTTCCGGCCATGACAAATTTATGAGATAAATTTATGCAAATTTAATGGGAGCAGGTATAACAAACTATTTTGAACCTCTTCCCAACATGAAATTATCTGCAACATTATTGGGCATTGAAATAGGACCCTTTTTTCTGTTCTAAGGCAGCCTAATAATTGTTACGAGGTCAAAAGGCAAAAAAATGCATCAAAAAATTGAAAGTTCCAAGAATTTTCATTATAAATTTTGTTCTACAGTAATTTTTAAGCCTTGAAGGGGAAATGTACTATAAAAATGTATTTTTTGGAATCCCCTCGGGCAGCTTAATAAATGTTACAAGGTCAAAAACTTGTAACTATTACGCACCAGTTTCGAGACAGCTTGGAAGCAATATTTACTTTAATTTTTAGAAAAAAATCAATAATCATCGTGTCGATGATATTCAAATTTGAGTGAAAAAGAACTGTTGTTTTACCTCTGAATTGTCATCACCATTAGCTTATTCTTGATTAGAAAAAGCTAACGGCGCTGCTTCTGATGAGATGGAAGCAATTGCAAAAGTAATTTTTGGAAATATAAAAATATGTATGTGTTCATGATATGTCAATATAACCATAAATGCATAATATAACAATTACAATTAAAAACAAACATGATTCAATGGGATTTTCCTTCTTTCAAGGAAAGAAAACAAACAAAATAGCAAAACTTTTTGGGATCCCCAGGGAAAGCTTATCACATATATCAAGTTCTTTCCTTTCCATCTTTGGCCTAACAGTTTGCGGTCAGCCGCTAAAAGCAACAAAAATGCACCAAAAAAATTGAAATTTCAAAGTAAAATTTTCCATGTAAATTTTTGATTACTGTTTAAACTTGCCCTGGGGGATATTAAATAAAATAACAATACTTTTTGGAATCCCCAGGGCAAGCTTATTAATTATATCAAGGCCAAAATGTGCCATTTTCCTTCCAACAGTTTGCGGCCAGCCGCCAAAAACATCAAATTTGCACCAAAAAAATTGAAATTTCAAAGAAAAATTTTCAATGTAAATTTTTGATTACTGTTTAAACTTGCCCTGGGGGATATTTAATAAAATAACCATACTTTTTGGAATCCCCAGGGCAAGCTTATTAATTATTTCAAGGCCAGAAAGTGCCATTTTCCTTCCAACAGTTTGCGGCCAGCCGCCAAAAACATCAAATTTGCACCAAAAAAATTGAAATTTCAAAGAAAAATTTTCAATGTAAATTTTTGATTACTGTTTAAACTTGCCCTGGGGGATATTTAATAAAATAACCATACTTTTTGGAATCCCCAGGGCAAGCTTATTAATTATTTCAAGGCCAGAAAGTGCCATTTTCCTTCCAACAGTTTGCGGCCAGCCGCCAAAAACATCAAATTTGCACCAAAAAAATTGAAATTTCAAAGAAAAATTTTCAATGTAAATTTTTGATTACTGTTTAAACTTGCCCTGGGGGATATTTAATAAAATAACCATACTTTTTGGAATCCCCAGGGCAAGCTTATTAATTATATCAAGGCCAGAAAGTGCCATTTTCCTTCCAACAGTTTGCGGCCAGCCGCCAAAAACATCAAATTTGCACCAAAAAAAATGAAATTTCAAAGAAAAATTTTCAATGTAAATTTTTGATTACTGTTTAAACTTGCCCTGGGGGATATTTTATTAAATAACCATACTTTTTCGAATCCCCAGGGCAAGCTTATTAATTATATCAAGGCCAGAAAGTGCCATTTTCCTTCCAACAGTTTGCGGCCAGCCGCCAAACACAAAAAATTTGAAATTTCAAAGAAAATTTTTTGACCTATATTATTGATTACAGTACAAACTTGATCCAGGGGATATTAAATAAAATAACAACACTTTTTGGAATCCCCAGGGCAAGCTTATTAATTATATCAAGGCCAGAAAGTGCCATTTTCCTTCCAACAGTTTGCGGCCAGCCGCCAAAAACATCAAATTTGCACCAAAAAAATTGAAATTTCAAAGAAAAATTTTCAATGTAAATTTTTGATTACTGTTTAAACTTGCCCTGGGGGATATTTAATAAAATAACCATACTTTTTGGAATCCCCAGGGCAAGCTTATTAATTATATCAAGGCCAGAAAGTGCCATTTTCCTTCCAACAGTTTGCGGCCAGCCGCCAAAAACATCAAATTTGCACCAAAAAAATTGAAATTTCAAAGAAAAATTTTCAATGTAAATTTTTGATTACTGTTTAAACTTGCCCTGGGGGATATTTAATAAAATAACCATACTTTTTGGAATCCCCAGGGCAAGCTTATTAATTATATCAAGGCCAGAAAGTGCCATTTTCCTTCCAACAGTTTGCGGCCAGCCGCCAAAAACATCAAATTTGCACCAAAAAAAATGAAATTTCAAAGAAAAATTTTCAATGTAAATTTTTGATTACTGTTTAAACTTGCCCTGGGGGATATTTTATTAAATAACCATACTTTTTCGAATCCCCAGGGCAAGCTTATTAATTATATCAAGGCCAGAAAGTGCCATTTTCCTTCCAACAGTTTGCGGCCAGCCGCCAAACACAAAAAATTTGAAATTTCAAAGAAAATTTTTTGACCTATATTATTGATTACAGTACAAACTTGATCCAGGGGATATTAAATAAAATAACAATACTTTTTGGAATCCCCAGGTCAAGCTTATTAATTATATCAAGACCAGAATTAGCAATTTTTGCTTCCAACAGTTTGCGGCCAGCCGCCAAAAGCAACAAAATTGCACCAAAAAAATTGAAATTTCAAAGAAAATTTTTTGACCTATATTATTGATTACAGTACAAACTTGATCCAGGGGATATTAAATAAAATAACAATACTTTTTGGAATCCCCAGGGCAGGCTTATTAATTATTTCAAGGTCAGAATGTACCATTTTGCTTCCAACAGTTTGCGGCCAGCCGCCAAAAGCAACAAAATTGCACCAAAAAAATTTAAATTTCAATGGAAAATTTTCAATGTAATTTTTTGATTATTGTTTAAGCTTGCCCTGGGGGATATTAAATACAATAACAACACTTCTTGGAATCCCCAGGGCAAGCTTATTAATTATATCAAGGCCAAAATGTGCCATTTTCCTTCCAACAGTTTGCGGCCAGCCGCCAAAAGCAACAAAATTGCACCAAAAAAATTGAAATTTCAAAGAAAAATTTTTGACCTATATTTTTGATTACAGCATAAACTTGCCCTGGGAAATATTAAATAAAATAACAATACTTTTTGGAATCCCCAGGGCAGGCTTATTAATTATATCAAGGCCAAAATGTGCCATTTTCCTTCCAACAGTTTGCGGCCAGCCGCCAAAAGCAACAAAATTGCACCAATAAAATTGAAATTCCAAAGAAAATTTTTTGACCTATATTATTGATTACAGTACAAACCTGCCCTGGGGATATTAAATACAATAACAACACTTCTTGGAATCCCCAGGGCAAGCTTATTAATTATATCAAGGCCAAAATGTGCCATTTTCCTTCCAACAGTTTGCGGCCAGCCGCCAAAAGCAACAAAATTGCACCAAAAAAATTGAAATTTCAAAGAAAAATTTTTGACCTATATTTTTGATTACAGCATAAACTTGCCCTGGGAAATATTAAATAAAATAACAATACTTTTTGGAATCCCCAGGGCAGGCTTATTAATTATATCAAGGCCAAAATGTGCCATTTTCCTTCCAACAGTTTGCGGACAGCCGCCAAAAGCAACAAAATTGCACCAAAAAAATTGAAATTTCAAATAAAAATTTTTGACCTATATTTTTGATTACAGTATAAACTTGCCCTGGGAAATATTAAATAAAATAACAATACTTTTTGGAATCCCCAGGGCAAGCTTATTAATTATATCAAGGCCAAAATGTGCCATTTTCCTTCCAACAGTTTGCGGCCAGCCGCCAAAAGCAACAAAATTGCACCAAAAAAATTGAAATTTCAAAGAAAAATTTTTGACCTATATTTTTGATTAAAGTTTAAACTTGCCCTGGGAAATATTAAATAAAATAACAATACTTTTTGGAATCCCCAGGGCAGGCTTATTAATTATATCAAGGCCAAAATGTGCCATTTTCCTTCCAACAGTTTGCGGCCAGCCGCCAAAAGCAACAAAATTGCACCAAAAAAATTGAAATTTCAAAGAAAAATTTTTGACCTATATTTTTGATTACAGTATAAACTTGCCCTGGGAAATATTAAATAAAATAACAATACTTTTTGGAATCCCCAGGGCAGGCTTATTAATTATATCAAGTCCAAAATGTGCCATTTTCCTTCCAACAGTTTGCGGCCAGCCGCCAAAAGCAACAAAATTGCACCAAAAAAATTGAAATTTCAAAAAAAAATTTTTGACCAATATTTTTGATTACAGTATAAACTTGCCCTGGGAAATATTAAGTAAAATAACAATACTTTTTGGAATCCCCAGGGCAGGCTTATTAATTATATCAAGGCCAAAATGTGCCATTTTCCTTCCAACAGTTTGCGGACAGCCGCCAAAAGCAACACAATTGCACCAAAAAAATTGAAATTTCAAAAAAAAATTTTTGACCTATATTTTTGATTACAGTATAAACTTGCCCTGGGAAATATTAAGTAAAATAACAATACTTTTTGGAATCCCCAGGGCAGGCTTATTAATTATATCAAGGCCAAAATGTGCCATTTTCCTTCCAACAGTTTGCGGACAGCCGCCAAAAGCAACAAAATTGCACCAAAAAAATTGAAATTTCAAAAAAAAATTTTTGACCTATATTTTTGATTACAGTATAAACTTGCCCTGGGAAATATTAAGTAAAATAACAATACTTTTTGGAATCCCTGGGGCCAGCTTATTAATTATATCAAGGCCAAAACGTGCCATTTTCCTTCCAACAGTTTGCGGACAGCCGCCAAAAGCAACAAAATTGCACCAAAAAATTGAAATTTCAAAGAAAATTTTCAATGTAAGTTTTGTATTACAGTATAAACTTGCCCTGGGGGATATTTAATAAAATAGCAATACTTTTTGGAATCCCTGGGGCCAGCTTATTAATTGTTACAAGGCCAAAATGTGCCATTTTGCTTCCAACAGTTTGCGGCCAGCCGCCAAAAGCAACAAAATTGCACCAAAAAATTGAAATTTCAAAGAAAATTTTCAATGTAAATTTTTACTTACAGTATAAACTTGCCCTGGGGGATATTTAATAAAATAGTAATACTTTTTGGAATCCCTGGGGCCAGCTTATTAATTGTTACAAGGCCAAAATGTGCCATTTTTGTTCCAACAGTTTGCGGCCAGCCGCCAAAAGCAACAAATTGCACCAAAAAAATTGAAATTTCAAAGGAAAATTTTCAATGTAAATTTTTACTTACAGTATAAACTTGCCCTGGGGGATATTTAATAAAATAGTAATACTTTTTGGAATCCCTGGGGCCAGCTTATTAATTGTTACAAGGCCAAAATGTGCCATTTTTGTTCCAACAGCTTGCGGCCAGCCGCCAAAAGCAACAAATTGCACCAAAAAAATTGAAATTTCAAAGGAAAATTTTCAATGTAAATTTTTACTTACAGTATAAACTTGCCCTGGGGGATATTTAATAAAATAGCAATACTTTTTGGAATCCCTGGGGCCAGCTTATTAATTGTTACAAGGCCAAAATGTGCCATTTTGCTTCCAACAGTTTGCGGCCAGCCGCCAAAAGCAACAAAATTGCACGAAAAAAATTGAAATTTTAAAGAAAAATTTTTGACCTATATTTTTGATTACAGTATAAACTTGCCCTGGGAAATATTAAGTAAAATAACAATACTTTTTGGAATCCCTGGGGCCAGCTTATTAATTATATCAAGGCCAAAATGTGCCATTTTGCTTCCAACAGTTTGCGGACAGCCGCCAAAAGCAACAAATTGCACCAAAAAATTGAAATTTCAAAGGAAAATTTTCAATGTAAGTTTTGTATTACAGTATAAACTTGCCCTGGGGGATATTTAATAAAATAGTAATACTTTTTGGAATCCCTGGGGCCAGCTTATTAATTGTTACAAGGCCAAAATGTGCCATTTTGCTTCCAACAGTTTGCGGACAGCCGCCAAAAGCAACAAAATTGCACCAAAAAATTGAAATTTCAAAGGAAAATTTTCAATGTAAGTTTTGTATTACAGTATAAACTTGCCCTGGGGGATATTTAATAAAATAGTAATACTTTTTGGAATCCCTGGGGCCAGCTTATTAATTGTTACAAGGCCAAAATGTGCCATTTTTGTTCCAACAGTTTGCGGCCAGCCGCCAAAAGCAACAAATTGCACCAAAAAAATTGAAATTTCAAAGGAAAATTTTCAATGTAAATTTTTACTTACAGTATAAACTTGCCCTGGGAAATATTAAGTAAAATAACAATACTTTTTGGAATCCCTGGGGCCAGCTTATTAATTGTTACAAGGCCAAAATGTGCCATTTTGCTTCCAACAGTTTGCGGCCAGCCGCCAAAAGCAACAAAATTGCACGAAAAAAATTGAAATTTTAAAGAAAAATTTTTGACCTATATTTTTGATTACAGTATAAACTTGCCCTGGGGGATATTTAATAAAATAGTAATACTTTTTGGAATCCCTGGGGCCAGCTTATTAATTGTTACAAGGCCAAAATGTGCCATTTTTGTTCCAACAGCTTGCGGCCAGCCGCCAAAAGCAACAAATTGCACCAAAAAAATTGAAATTTCAAAGGAAAATTTTCAATGTAAATTTTTACTTACAGTATAAACTTGCCCTGGGGGATATTTAATAAAATAGCAATACTTTTTGGAATCCCTGGGGCCAGCTTATTAATTGTTACAAGGCCAAAATGTGCCATTTTGCTTCCAACAGTTTGCGGCCAGCCGCCAAAAGCAACAAAATTGCACGAAAAAAATTGAAATTTTAAAGAAAAATTTTTGACCTATATTTTTGATTACAGTATAAACTTGCCCTGGGAAATATTAAGTAAAATAACAATACTTTTTGGAATCCCTGGGGCCAGCTTATTAATTATATCAAGGCCAAAATGTGCCATTTTGCTTCCAACAGTTTGCGGACAGCCGCCAAAAGCAACAAATTGCACCAAAAAATTGAAATTTCAAAGGAAAATTTTCAATGTAAGTTTTGTATTACAGTATAAACTTGCCCTGGGGGATATTTAATAAAATAGTAATACTTTTTGGAATCCCTGGGGCCAGCTTATTAATTGTTACAAGGCCAAAATGTGCCATTTTTGTTCCAACAGCTTGCGGCCAGCCGCCAAAAGCAACAAATTGCACCAAAAAAATTGAAATTTCAAAGGAAAATTTTCAATGTAAGTTTTGTATTACAGTATAAACTTGCCCTGGGGGATATTTAATAAAATAGTAATACTTTTTGGAATCCCTGGGGCCAGCTTATTAATTGTTACAAGGCCAAAATGTGCCATTTTGCTTCCAACAGTTTGCGGACAGCCGCCAAAAGCAACAAAATTGCACGAAAAAAATTGAAATTTTAAAGAAAAATTTTTGACCTATATTTTTGATTACAGTATAAACTTGCCCTGGGAAATATTAAGTAAAATAACAATACTTTTTGGAATCCCTGGGGCCAGCTTATTAATTATATCAAGGCCAAAATGTGCCATTTTGCTTCCAACAGTTTGCGGACAGCCGCCAAAAGCAACAAATTGCACCAAAAAATTGAAATTTCAAAGGAAAATTTTCAATGTAAGTTTTGTATTACAGTATAAACTTGCCCTGGGGGATATTTAATAAAATAGTAATACTTTTTGGAATCCCTGGGGCCAGCTTATTAATTGTTACAAGGCCAAAATGTGCCATTTTGCTTCCAACAGTTTGCGGCCAGCCGCCAAAAGCAACAAAATTGCACGAAAAAAATTGAAATTTTAAAGAAAAATTTTTGACCTATATTTTTGATTACAGTATAAACTTGCCCTGGGGGATATTTAATAAAATAGTAATACTTTTTGGAATCCCTGGGGCCAGCTTATTAATTGTTACAAGGCCAAAATGTGCCATTTTTGTTCCAACAGCTTGCGGCCAGCCGCCAAAAGCAACAAATTGCACCAAAAAAATTGAAATTTCAAAGGAAAATTTTCAATGTAAATTTTTACTTACAGTATAAACTTGCCCTGGGGGATATTTAATAAAATAGCAATACTTTTTGGAATCCCTGGGGCCAGCTTATTAATTGTTACAAGGCCAAAATGTGCCATTTTGCTTCCAACAGTTTGCGGCCAGCCGCCAAAAGCAACAAAATTGCACGAAAAAAATTGAAATTTTAAAGAAAAATTTTTGACCTATATTTTTGATTACAGTATAAACTTGCCCTGGGAAATATTAAGTAAAATAACAATACTTTTTGGAATCCCTGGGGCCAGCTTATTAATTATATCAAGGCCAAAATGTGCCATTTTGCTTCCAACAGTTTGCGGACAGCCGCCAAAAGCAACAAATTGCACCAAAAAATTGAAATTTCAAAGGAAAATTTTCAATGTAAGTTTTGTATTACAGTATAAACTTGCCCTGGGGGATATTTAATAAAATAGTAATACTTTTTGGAATCCCTGGGGCCAGCTTATTAATTGTTACAAGGCCAAAATGTGCCATTTTGCTTCCAACAGTTTGCGGACAGCCGCCAAAAGCAACAAAATTGCACCAAAAAATTGAAATTTCAAAGGAAAATTTTCAATGTAAGTTTTGTATTACAGTATAAACTTGCCCTGGGGGATATTTAATAAAATAGTAATACTTTTTGGAATCCCTGGGGCCAGCTTATTAATTGTTACAAGGCCAAAATGTGCCATTTTTGTTCCAACAGTTTGCGGCCAGCCGCCAAAAGCAACAAATTGCACCAAAAAAATTGAAATTTCAAAGGAAAATTTTCAATGTAAATTTTTACTTACAGTATAAACTTGCCCTGGGAAATATTAAGTAAAATAACAATACTTTTTGGAATCCCTGGGGCCAGCTTATTAATTGTTACAAGGCCAAAATGTGCCATTTTTGTTCCAACAGTTTGCGGCCAGCCGCCAAAAGCAACAAATTGCACCAAAAAAATTGAAATTTCAAAGGAAAATTTTCAATGTAAATTTTTACTTACAGTATAAACTTGCCCTGGGAAATATTAAGTAAAATAACAATACTTTTTGGAATCCCTGGGGCCAGCTTATTAATTATATCAAGGCCAAAATGTGCCATTTTGCTTCCAACAGTTTGCGGACAGCCGCCAAAAGCAACAAAATTGCACCAAAAAATTGAAATTTCAAAGGAAAATTTTCAATGTAAGTTTTGTATTACAGTATAAACTTGCCCTGGGGGATATTTAATAAAATAGTAATACTTTTTGGAATCCCTGGGGCCAGCTTATTAATTGTTACAAGGCCAAAATGTGCCATTTTTGTTCCAACAGTTTGCGGCCAGCCGCCAAAAGCAACAAATTGCACCAAAAAAATTGAAATTTCAAAGGAAAATTTTCAATGTAAATTTTTACTTACAGTATAAACTTGCCCTGGGGGATATTTAATAAAATAGTAATACTTTTTGGAATCCCTGGGGCCAGCTTATTAATTGTTACAAGGCCAAAATGTGCCATTTTGCTTCCAACAGTTTGCGGCCAGCCGCCAAAAGCAACAAAATTGCACGAAAAAAATTGAAATTTTAAAGAAAAATTTTTGACCTATATTTTTGATTACAGTATAAACTTGCCCTGGGAAATATTAAGTAAAATAACAATACTTTTTGGAATCCCTGGGGCCAGCTTATTAATTATATCAAGGCCAAAATGTGCCATTTTGCTTCCAACAGTTTGCGGACAGCCGCCAAAAGCAACAAAATTGCACCAAAAAATTGAAATTTCAAAGGAAAATTTTCAATGTAAGTTTTGTATTACAGTATAAACTTGCCCTGGGGGATATTTAATAAAATAGTAATACTTTTTGGAATCCCTGGGGCCAGCTTATTAATTGTTACAAGGCCAAAATGTGCCATTTTTGTTCCAACAGTTTGCGGCCAGCCGCCAAAAGCAACAAATTGCACCAAAAAAATTGAAATTTCAAAGGAAAATTTTCAATGTAAATTTTTACTTACAGTATAAACTTGCCCTGGGGGATATTTAATAAAATAGCAATACTTTTTGGAATCCCTGGGGCCAGCTTATTAATTGTTACAAGGCCAAAATGTGCCATTTTCCTACCAACAGTTTGCGGCCAGCCGCCAAAAGCAACAAAATTGCACGAAAAAAATTGAAATTTTAAAGAAAAATTTTTGACCTATATTTTTGATTACAGTATAAACTTGCCCTGGGGGATATTTAATAAAATAGCAATACTTTTTGGAATCCCTGGGGCTAGCTTATTAATTACTTCAAGGCCAAAATGTGCCATTTTGTTTCCAACAGTTTGCGGCCAGCCGCCAAAAGCAACAAAATTGCACCAAAAAAATTGAAATTTCAAAGGAAAATTTTCAATGTAAATTTTTACTTACAGTATAAAATTGCCCTGGGGGATATTTAATAAAATAGCAATACTTTTTGGAATCCCTGGGGCTAGCTTATTAATTATTTCAAGGCCAAAATGTGCCATTTTTGTTCCAACAGTTTGCGGCCAGCCGCTAAAAGCAACAAAATTGCACCAAAAAAATTGAAATTTCAAAGGAAAATTTTCAATGTAAATTTTTACTTACAGTATAAAATTGCCCTGGGGGATATTTAATAAAATAGCAATACTTTTTGGAATCCCTGGGGCTAGCTTATTAATTATTTCAAGGGCAGAATGTGCCATTTTGCTTCCAACAGTTTGCGGCCAGCCGCCAAAAGCAACAAAATTGCACCAAAAAAATTGAAATTTCAAAGGAAAATTTTCAATGTAAATTTTTACTTACAGTATAAAATTGCCCTGGGGGATATTTAATAAAATAGCAATACTTTTTGGAATCCCTGGGGCTAGCTTATTAATTATTTCAAGGCCAAAATGTGCCATTTTGCTTCCAACAGTTTGCGGCCAGCCGCCAAAAGCAACAAAATTGCACCAAAAAAATTGAAATTTCAAAGGAAAATTTTCAATGTAAATTTTTACTTACAGTATAAAATTGCCCTGGGGGATATTTAATAAAATAGCAATACTTTTTGGAATCCCTGGGGCTAGCTTATTAATTATTTCAAGGCCAGAATGTGCCATTTTGCTTCCAACAGTTTGCGGCCAGCCGCCAAAAGCAACAAAATTGCATCAAAAAAATTGAAATTTCAAAGGAAAATTTTCAATGTAAATTTTTACTTACAGTATAAAATTGCCCTGGGGGATATTTAAAAAAATAGCAATACTTTTTGGAATCCCTGGGGCTAGCTTATTAATTATTTCAAGGCCAGAATGTGCCATTTTGCTTCCAACAGTTTGCGGCCAGCCGCCAAAAGCAACAAAATTGCATCAAAAAAATTGAAATTTCAAAGGAAAATTTTCAATGTAATTTTTTGATTATTGTTTAAACTTGCCCTGGGGGATATTTAATAAAATAGCAATACTTTTTGGAATCCCTGGGGCTAGCTTATTTATTACTTCAAGGCCAAAATGTGCCATTTTGCTTCCAACAGTTTGCGGCCAGCCGCCAAAAGCAACAAAATTGCATCAAAAAAATTGAAATTTCAAAGGAAAATTTTCAATGTAATTTTTTGATTATTGTTTAAACTTGCCCTGGGGGATATTTAATAAAATAGCAATACTTTTTGGAATCCCTGGGGCTAGCTTATTTATTACTTCAAGGCCAAAATGTGCCATTTTGCTTCCAACAGTTTGCGGCCAGCCGCCAAAAGCAACAAAATTGCACCAAAAAAATTGAAATTTCAAAGGAAAATTTTCAATGTAAATTTTTACTTACAGTATAAAATTGCCCTGGGGGATATTTAAAAAAATAGCAATACTTTTTGGAATCCCTGGGGCTAGCTTATTAATTATTTCAAGGCCAGAATGTGCCATTTTGCTTCCAACAGTTTGCGGCCAGCCGCCAAAAGCAACAAAATTGCACCAAAAAAATTGAAATTTCAAAGGAAAATTTTCAATGTAAATTTTTACTTACAGTATAAAATTGCCCTGGGGGATATTTAAAAAAATAGCAATACTTTTTGGAATCCCTGGGGCTAGCTTATTAATTATTTCAAGGCCAGAATGTGCCATTTTGCTTCCAACAGTTTGCGGCCAGCCGCCAAAAGCAACAAAATTGCATCAAAAAAATTGAAATTTCAAAGGAAAATTTTCAATGTAATTTTTTGATTATTGTTTAAACTTGCCCTGGGGGATATTTAATAAAATAGCAATACTTTTTGGAATCCCTGGGGCTAGCTTATTTATTACTTCAAGGCCAAAATGTGCCATTTTGCTTCCAACAGTTTGCGGCCAGCCGCCAAAAGCAACAAAATTGCACCAAAAAAATTGAAATTTCAAAGGAAAATTTTCAATGTAAATTTTTACTTACAGTATAAAATTGCCCTGGGGGATATTTAAAAAAATAGCAATACTTTTTGGAATCCCTGGGGCTAGCTTATTAATTATTTCAAGGCCAGAATGTGCCATTTTGCTTCCAACAGTTTGCGGCCAGCCGCCAAAAGCAACAAAATTGCATCAAAAAAATTGAAATTTCAAAGGAAAATTTTCAATGTAATTTTTTGATTATTGTTTAAACTTGCCCTGGGGGATATTTAATAAAATAGCAATACTTTTTGGAATCCCTGGGGCTAGCTTATTAATTACTTCAAGGCCAGAATGTGCCATTTTGCTTCCAACAGTTTGCGGCCAGCCGCCAAAAGCAACAAAATTGCATCAAAAAAATTGAAATTTCAAAGGAAAATTTTCAATGTAATTTTTTGATTATTGTTTAAACTTGCCCTGGGGGATATTTAATAAAATAGCAATACTTTTTGGAATCCCTGGGGCTAGCTTATTAATTATTTCAAGGCCAGAATGTGCCATTTTGCTTCCAACAGTTTGCGGCCAGCCGCCAAAAGCAACAAAATTGCACCAAAAAAATTGAAATTTCAAATGAAAATTTTCAATGTAATTTTTTGATTATTGTTTAAACTTGCCCTGGGGGATATTTAAAAAAACAGCAATACTTTTTGGAATCCCTGGGGCAAGCTTATTAATTATTTCAAGGCCAGAATGTGCCATTTTGCTTCCAACAGTTTGCGGCCAGCCGCCAAAAGCAACAAAATTGCATCAAAAAAATTGAAATTTCAAAGGAAAATTTTCAATGTAATTTTTTGATTATTGTTTAAACTTGCCCTGGGGGATATTTAATAAAATAGCAATACTTTTTGGAATCCCTGGGGCTAGCTTATTAATTATTTCAAGGCCAGAATGTGCCATTTTGCTTCCAACAGTTTGCGGCCAGCCGCCAAAAGCAACAAAATTGCATCAAAAAAATTGAAATTTCAAAGGAAAATTTTCAATGTAATTTTTTGATTATTGTTTAAACTTGCCCTGGGGGATATTTAAAAAAACAGCAATACTTTTTGGAATCCCTGGGGCAAGCTTATTAATTATTTCAAGGCCAGAATGTGCCATTTTGCTTCCAACAGTTTGCGGCCAGCCGCCAAAAGCAACAAAATTGCATCAAAAAAATTGAAATTTCAAAGGAAAATTTTCAATGTAATTTTTTGATTATTGTTTAAACTTGCCCTGGGGGATATTTAATAAAATAGCAATACTTTTTGGAATCCCTGGGGCTAGCTTATTAATTATTTCAAGGCCAGAATGTGCCATTTTGCTTCCAACAGTTTGCGGCCAGCCGCCAAAAGCAACAAAATTGCACCAAAAAAATTGAAATTTCAAATGAAAATTTTCAATGTAATTTTTTGATTATTGTTTAAACTTGCCCTGGGGGATATTTAAAAAAACAGCAATACTTTTTGGAATCCCTGGGGCAAGCTTATTAATTATTTCAAGGCCAGAATGTGCCATTTTGCTTCCAACAGTTTGCGGCCAGCCGCCAAAAGCAACAAAATTGCACCAAAAAAATTGAAATTTCAAATGAAAATTTTCAATGTAATTTTTTGATTATTGTTTAAACTTGCCCTGGGGGATATTTAAAAAAACAGCAATACATTTTGGAATCCCTGGGGCAAGCTTATTAATTATTTCAAGGCCAGAATGTGCCATTTTGCTTCCAACAGTTTGCGGCCAGCCGCCAAAAGCAACAAAATTGCACCAAAAAAATTGAAATTTCAAATGAAAATTTTCAATGTAATTTTTTGATTATTGTTTAAACTTGCCCTGGGGGATATTTAAAAAAACAGCAATACTTTTTGGAATCCCTGGGGCAAGCTTATTAATTATTTCAAGGCCAGAATGTGCCATTTTGCTTCCAACAGTTTGCGGCCAGCCGCCAAAAGCAACAAAATTGCACCAAAAAAATTGAAATTTCAAATGAAAATTTTCAATGTAATTTTTTGATTATTGTTTAAACTTGCCCTGGGGGATATTTAAAAAAACAGCAATACATTTTGGAATCCCTGGGGCAAGCTTATTAATTATTTCAAGGCCAGAATGTGCCATTTTGCTTCCAACAGTTTGCGGCCAGCCGCCAAAAGCAACAAAATTGCACCAAAAAAATTGAAATTTCAAATGAAAATTTTCAATGTAATTTTTTGATTATTGTTTAAACTTGCCCTGGGGGATATTTAAAAAAACAGCAATACTTTTTGGAATCCCTGGGGCAAGCTTATTAATTATTTCAAGGCCAGAATGTGCCATTTTGCTTCCAACAGTTTGCGGCCAGCCGCCAAAAGCAACAAAATTGCACCAAAAAAATTGAAATTTCAAATGAAAATTTTCAATGTAAATTTTTACTTACAGTATAAAATTGCCCTGGGGGATATTTAATAAAATAGCAATACTTTTTGGAATCCCTGGGGCTAGCTTATTAATTATTTCAAGGCCAGAATGTGCCATTTTGCTTCCAACAGTTTGCGGCCAGCCGCCAAAAGCAACAAAATTGCATCAAAAAAATTGAAATTTCAAAGGAAAGTTTTCAATGTAAATTTTTACTTACAGTATAAACTTGCCCTGGGGGATATTTAATAAAATAGCAATACTTTTTGGAATCCCTGGGGCTAGCTTATTAATTATTTCAAGGCCAAAATGTGCCATTTTGCTTCCAACAGTTTGCGGCCAGCCGCCAAAAGCAACAAAATTGCATCAAAAAAATTGAAATTTCAAAGGAAAATTTTCAATGTAAATTTTTACTTACAGTATAAAATTGCCCTGGGGGATATTTAATAAAATAGCAATACTTTTTGGAATCCCTGGGGCTAGCTTATTAATTATTTCAAGGCCAAAATGTGCCATTTTGCTTCCAACAGTTTGCGGCCAGCCGCCAAAAGCAACAAAATTGCACCAAAAAAATTGAAATTTCAAAGGAAAATTTTCAATGTAAATTTTTACTTACAGTATAAACTTGCCCTGGGGGATATTTAATAAAACAGCAATACTTTTTGGAATCCCTGGGGCAAGCTTATTAATTGTTACAAGGCCAAAATGTGTTATTTTGCTTCCAACAGTTTGCGGCCAGCCGCCAAAAGCAACAAAATTGCACCAAAAAAATTGAAATTTCAAAGGAAAATTTTCAATGTAAATTTTTACTTACAGTATAAACTTGCCCTGGGGGATATTTAATAAAACAGCAATACTTTTTGGAATCCCTGGGGCAAGCTTATTAATTATTTCAAGGCCAGAATGTACCATTTTGCTTCAAACAGTTTGCGGCCAGCCGCCAAAAGCAACAAAATTGCACCAAAAAAATTGAAATTTCAAAGGAAAATTTTCAATGTAAATTTTTACTTACAGTATAAACTTGCCCTGGGGGATATTTAATAAAATAGCAATACTTTTTGGAATCCCTGAGGCTAGCTTATTAATTATTTCAAGGCCAGAATGTACCATTTTGCTTCAAACAGTTTGCGGCCAGCCGCCAAAAGCAACAAAATTGCACCAAAAAAATTGAAATTTCAAAGGAAAATTTTCAATGTAAATTTTTACTTACAGTATAAACTTGCCCTGGGGGATATTTAATAAAATAGTAATACTTTTTGGAATCCCTGGGGCCAGCTTATTAATTGTTACAAGGCCAAAATGTGCCATTTTTGTTCCAACAGTTTGCGGCCAGCCGCCAAAAGCAACAAAATTGCACCAAAAAAATTGAAATTTCAAATGAAAATTTTCAATGTAAATTTTTACTTACAGTATAAACTTGCCCTGGGGGATATTTAATAAAACAGCAATACTTTTTGGAATCCCTGGGGCCAGCTTATTAATTGTTACAAGGCCAAAATGTGCCATTTTTGTTCCAACAGTTTGCGGCCAGCCGCCAAAAGCAACAAAATTGCACCAAAAAAATTGAAATTTCAAATGAAAATTTTCAATGTAAATTTTTACTTACAGTATAAACTTGCCCTGGGGGATATTTAATAAAACAGCAATACTTTTTGGAATCCCTGGGGCCAGCTTATTAATTGTTACAAGGCCAAAATGTGCCATTTTCCTTCCAACAGTTTGCGGCCAGCCGCCAAAAGCAACAAAATTGCACCAAAAAAATTGAAATTTCAAATGAAAATTTTCAATGTAAATTTTTACTTACAGTATAAACTTGCCCTGGGGGATATTTAATAAAACAGCAATACTTTTTGGAATCCCTGGGGCAAGCTTATTAATTATTTCAAGGCCAGAATGTACCATTTTGCTTCAAACAGTTTGCGGCCAGCCGCCAAAAGCAACAAAATTGCACCAAAAAAATTGAAATTTCAAAGGAAAATTTTCAATGTAAATTTTTACTTACAGTATAAACTTGCCCTGGGGGATATTTAATAAAATAGCAATACTTTTTGGAATCCCTGGGGCTAGCTTATTAATTATTTCAAGGCCAGAATGTACCATTTTGCTTCAAACAGTTTGCGGCCAGCCGCCAAAAGCAACAAAATTGCACCAAAAAAATTGAAATTTCAAAGGAAAATTTTCAATGTAAATTTTTACTTACAGTATAAACTTGCCCTGGGGGATATTTAATAAAATAGCAATACTTTTTGGAATCCCTGGGGCTAGCTTATTAATTACTTCAAGGCCAAAATGTGCCATTTTGCTTCCAACAGTTTGCGGCCAGCCGCCAAAAGCAACAAAATTGCATCAAAAAAATTGAAATTTCAAAGGAAAATTTTCAATGTAAATTTTTACTTACAGTATAAACTTGCCCTGGGGGATATTTAATAAAATAGCAATACTTTTTGGAATCCCTGGGGCTAGCTTATTAATTACTTCAAGGCCAAAATGTGCCATTTTGCTTCCAACAGTTTGCGGCCAGCCGCCAAAAGCAACAAAATTGCACCAAAAAAATTGAAATTTCAAAGGAAAATTATCAATGTAATTTTTTGATTATTGTTTAAACTTGCCCTGGGGGATATTTAATAAAATAGCAATACTTTTTGGAATCCCTGGGGCTAGCTTATTAATTATTTCAAGGCCAGAATGTACCATTTTGCTTCAAACAGTTTGCGGCCAGCCGCCAAAAGCAACAAAATTGCACCAAAAAAATTGAAATTTCAAAGGAAAATTTTCAATGTAAATTTTTACTTACAGTATAAACTTGCCCTGGGGGATATTTAATAAAATAGTAATACTTTTTGGAATCCCTGGGGCCAGCTTATTAATTGTTACAAGGCCAAAATGTACCATTTTGCTTCAAACAGTTTGCGGCCAGCCGCCAAAAGCAACAAAATTGCACCAAAAAAATTGAAATTTCAAATGAAAATTTTCAATGTAAATTTTTACTTACAGTATAAACTTGCCCTGGGGGATATTTAATAAAACAGCAATACTTTTTGGAATCCCTGGGGCCAGCTTATTAATTGTTACAAGGCCAAAATGTGCCATTTTTGTTCCAACAGTTTGCGGCCAGCCGCCAAAAGCAACAAAATTGCACCAAAAAAATTGAAATTTCAAATGAAAATTTTCAATGTAAATTTTTACTTACAGTATAAACTTGCCCTGGGGGATATTTAATAAAACAGCAATACTTTTTGGAATCCCTGGGGCAAGCTTATTAATTATTTCAAGGCCAGAATGTACCATTTTGCTTCAAACAGTTTGCGGCCAGCCGCCAAAAGCAACAAAATTGCACCAAAAAAATTGAAATTTCAAATGAAAATTTTCAATGTAAATTTTTACTTACAGTATAAACTTGCCCTGGGGGATATTTAATAAAATAGCAATACTTTTTGGAATCCCTGAGGCTAGCTTATTAATTATTTCAAGGCCAGAATGTACCATTTTGCTTCAAACAGTTTGCGGCCAGCCGCCAAAAGCAACAAAATTGCACCAAAAAAATTGAAATTTCAAAGGAAAATTTTCAATGTAAATTTTTACTTACAGTATAAACTTGCCCTGGGGGATATTTAATAAAATAGTAATACTTTTTGGAATCCCTGGGGCCAGCTTATTAATTGTTACAAGGCCAAAATGTACCATTTTGCTTCAAACAGTTTGCGGCCAGCCGCCAAAAGCAACAAAATTGCACCAAAAAAATTGAAATTTCAAATGAAAATTTTCAATGTAAATTTTTACTTACAGTATAAACTTGCCCTGGGGGATATTTAATAAAACAGCAATACTTTTTGGAATCCCTGGGGCAAGCTTATTAATTATTTCAAGGCCAGAATGTACCATTTTGCTTCAAACAGTTTGCGGCCAGCCGCCAAAAGCAACAAAATTGCACCAAAAAAAGTGAAATTTCATAGAAAATTTTGACAATGTAAATTTTTGATAATTGTTTAAACTTGCCCTGGGGGATATTTAATAAAATAGCAATACTTTTTGGAATCCCCAGAACAAGCTTTTTAATTATATCAAGACCAGAATTAGCAATTTTCCTTCCAACAGTTTGCGGACAGCCGCCAAAAGCAACAAAATTGCACCAAAAAAAGTGAAATTTCATAGAAAATTTTGACAATGTAAATTTTTGATAATTGTTTAAACTTGCCCTGGGGGAAATTTAATAAAATAGCAATACTTTTTGGAATCCCCAGAACAAGCTTATTAATTATATCAAGACCAGAATGTACCATTTTGCTTCAAACAGTTTGCGGACAGCCGCCAAAAGCAACAAAATTGCACCAAAAAAATTGAAATTTCAAAGGAAAATTTTCAATGTAAATTTTTACTTACAGTATAAACTTGCCCTGGGGGATATTTAATAAAACAGCAATACTTTTTGGAATCCCTGGGGCAAGCTTATTAATTATTTCAAGGCCAGAATGTACCATTTTGCTTCAAACAGTTTGCGGCCAGCCGCCAAAAGCAACAAAATTGCACCAAAAAAAGTGAAATTTCATAGAAAATTTTGACAATGTAAATTTTTGATAATTGTTTAAACTTGCCCTGGGGGATATTTAATAAAATAGCAATACTTTTTGGAATCCCCAGAACAAGCTTATTAATTATATCAAGACCAGAATTAGCAATTTTCCTTCCAACAGTTTGCGGACAGCCGCCAAAAGCAACAAAATTGCACCAAAAAAATTGAAATTTCAAAGGAAAATTTTCAATGTAAATTTTTACTTACAGTATAAACTTGCCCTGGGGGATATTTAATAAAACAGCAATACTTTTTGGAATCCCTGGGGCAAGCTTATTAATTATTTCAAGGCCAGAATGTACCATTTTTGTTCCAACAGTTTGCGGCCAGCCGCCAAAAGCAACAAAATTGCACCAAAAAAAGTGAAATTTCATAGAAAATTTTGACAATGTAAATTTTTGATAATTGTTTAAACTTGCCCTGGGGGATATTTAATAAAATAGCAATACTTTTTGGAATCCCCAGAACAAGCTTATTAATTATATCAAGACCAGAATTAGCAATTTTTCTTCCAACAGTTTGCGGACAGCCGCCAAAAGCAACAAAATTGCACCAAAAAAATTGAAATTTCAAAGGAAAATTTTCAATGTAAATTTTTACTTACAGTATAAACTTGCCCTGGGGGATATTTAATAAAACAGCAATACTTTTTGGAATCCCTGGGGCAAGCTTATTAATTATTTCAAGGCCAGAATGTACCATTTTTGTTCCAACAGTTTGCGGCCAGCCGCCAAAAGCAACAAAATTGCACCAAAAAAAGTGAAATTTCATAGAAAATTTTGACAATGTAAATTTTTGATAATTGTTTAAACTTGCCCTGGGGGATATTTAATAAAATAGCAATACTTTTTGGAATCCCTGGGGCTAGCTTATTAATTATATCAAGGCCAAAATGTGCCATTTTTGTTCCAACAGTTTGCGGCCAGCCGCCAAAAGCAACAAAATTGCACCAAAAAAAGTGAAATTTCATAGAAAATTTTGACAATGTAAATTTTTGATAATTGTTTAAACTTGCCCTGGGGGATATTTAATAAAATAGCAATACTTTTTGGAATCCCCAGAACAAGCTTATTAATTATATCAAGACCAGAATTAGCAATTTTCCTTCCAACAGTTTGCGGACAACCGCCAAAAGCAACAAAATTGCACCAAAAAAAGTGAAATTTCATAGAAAATTTTGACAATGTAAATTTTTGATAATTGTTTAAACTTGCCCTGGGGGATATTTAATAAAATAGCAATACTTTTTGGAATCCCTGGGGCTAGCTTATTAATTATATCAAGGCCAAAATGTGCCATTTTTGTTCCAACAGTTTGCGACCAGCCGCCAAAAGCAACAAAATTGCACCAAAAAAATTGAAATTTCAAAGGAAAATTTCCAATGTAAATTTTTACTTACAGTATAAACTTGCCCTGGGGGATATTTAATAAAATAGCAATACTTTTTGGAATCCCTGGGGCTAGCTTATTAATTATTTCAAGGCCAAAATGTGCCATTTTTGTTCCAACAGTTTGCGGCCAGCCGCCAAAAGCAACAAAATTGCACCAAAAAAAGTGAAATTTCATAGAAAATTTTGACAATGTAAATTTTTGATAATTGTTTAAACTTGCCCTGGGGGATATTTAATAAAATAGCAATACTTTTTGGAATCCCCAGAACAAGCTTATTAATTATATCAAGACCAGAATTAGCAATTTTCCTTCCAACAGTTTGCGGACAGCCGCCAAAAGCAACAAAATTGCACCAAAAAAAGTGAAATTTCATAGAAAATTTTGACAATGTAAATTTTTGATAATTGTTTAAACTTGCCCTGGGGGATATTTAATAAAATAGCAATACTTTTTGGAATCCCTGGGGCTAGCTTATTAATTATATCAAGGCCAAAATGTGCCATTTTGCTTCCAACAGTTTGCGGCCAGCCGCCAAAAGCAACAAAATTGCACCAAAAAAATTGAAATTTCAAAGAAAATTTTGACAATGTAAATTTTTGATTATTGTTTAAACTTGCCCTGGGGGATATTTAATAAAATAGCAATACTTTTTGGAATCCCTGGGGCAAGCTTATTAATTATTTCAAGGCCAGAATGTGCCATTTTGCTTCCAACAGTTTGCGGCCAGCCGCCAAAAGCAACAAAATTGCATCAAAAAAATTGAAATTTCAAAGGAAAATTTTCAATGTAATTTTTTGATTATTGTTTAAACTTGCCTTGGGGGATATTTAATAAAACAGCAATACTTTTTGGAATCCCTGGGGCAAGCTTATTAATTATTTCAAGGCCAGAATGTGCCATTTTGCTTCCAACAGTTTGCGACCAGCCGCCAAAAGCAACAAAATTGCACCAAAAAAATTGAAATTTCAAAGAAAATTTTGACAATGTAAATTTTTGATAATTGTTTAAACTTGCCTTGGGGGATATTACATAAAACAGCAATACTTTTTGGAATCCCTGGGGCAAGCTTATTAATTATTTCAAGGCCAGAATGTGCCATTTTGCTTCCAACAGTTTGCGGCCAGCCGCCAAAAGCAACAAAATTGCACCAAAAAAATTGAAATTTCAAAGGAAAATTTTCAATGTAAATTTTTACTTACAGTATAAACTTGCCCTGGGGGATATTTAATAAAATAGTAATACTTTTTGGAATCCCTGGGGCCAGCTTATTAATTGTTACAAGGCCAAAATGTACCATTTTGCTTCAAACAGTTTGCGGCCAGCCGCCAAAAGCAACAAAATTGCACCAAAAAAATTGAAATTTCAAATGAAAATTTTCAATGTAAATTTTTACTTACAGTATAAACTTGCCCTGGGGGATATTTAATAAAACAGCAATACTTTTTGGAATCCCTGGGGCCAGCTTATTAATTGTTACAAGGCCAAAATGTGCCATTTTTGTTCCAACAGTTTGCGGCCAGCCGCCAAAAGCAACAAAATTGCACCAAAAAAATTGAAATTTCAAATGAAAATTTTCAATGTAAATTTTTACTTACAGTATAAACTTGCCCTGGGGGATATTTAATAAAACAGCAATACTTTTTGGAATCCCTGGGGCAAGCTTATTAATTATTTCAAGGCCAGAATGTACCATTTTGCTTCAAACAGTTTGCGGCCAGCCGCCAAAAGCAACAAAATTGCACCAAAAAAATTGAAATTTCAAATGAAAATTTTCAATGTAAATTTTTACTTACAGTATAAACTTGCCCTGGGGGATATTTAATAAAATAGCAATACTTTTTGGAATCCCTGAGGCTAGCTTATTAATTATTTCAAGGCCAGAATGTACCATTTTGCTTCAAACAGTTTGCGGCCAGCCGCCAAAAGCAACAAAATTGCACCAAAAAAATTGAAATTTCAAAGGAAAATTTTCAATGTAAATTTTTACTTACAGTATAAACTTGCCCTGGGGGATATTTAATAAAATAGTAATACTTTTTGGAATCCCTGGGGCCAGCTTATTAATTGTTACAAGGCCAAAATGTACCATTTTGCTTCAAACAGTTTGCGGCCAGCCGCCAAAAGCAACAAAATTGCACCAAAAAAATTGAAATTTCAAATGAAAATTTTCAATGTAAATTTTTACTTACAGTATAAACTTGCCCTGGGGGATATTTAATAAAACAGCAATACTTTTTGGAATCCCTGGGGCAAGCTTATTAATTATTTCAAGGCCAGAATGTACCATTTTGCTTCAAACAGTTTGCGGCCAGCCGCCAAAAGCAACAAAATTGCACCAAAAAAAGTGAAATTTCATAGAAAATTTTGACAATGTAAATTTTTGATAATTGTTTAAACTTGCCCTGGGGGATATTTAATAAAATAGCAATACTTTTTGGAATCCCCAGAACAAGCTTTTTAATTATATCAAGACCAGAATTAGCAATTTTCCTTCCAACAGTTTGCGGACAGCCGCCAAAAGCAACAAAATTGCACCAAAAAAAGTGAAATTTCATAGAAAATTTTGACAATGTAAATTTTTGATAATTGTTTAAACTTGCCCTGGGGGAAATTTAATAAAATAGCAATACTTTTTGGAATCCCCAGAACAAGCTTATTAATTATATCAAGACCAGAATGTACCATTTTGCTTCAAACAGTTTGCGGACAGCCGCCAAAAGCAACAAAATTGCACCAAAAAAATTGAAATTTCAAAGGAAAATTTTCAATGTAAATTTTTACTTACAGTATAAACTTGCCCTGGGGGATATTTAATAAAACAGCAATACTTTTTGGAATCCCTGGGGCAAGCTTATTAATTATTTCAAGGCCAGAATGTACCATTTTGCTTCAAACAGTTTGCGGCCAGCCGCCAAAAGCAACAAAATTGCACCAAAAAAAGTGAAATTTCATAGAAAATTTTGACAATGTAAATTTTTGATAATTGTTTAAACTTGCCCTGGGGGATATTTAATAAAATAGCAATACTTTTTGGAATCCCCAGAACAAGCTTATTAATTATATCAAGACCAGAATTAGCAATTTTCCTTCCAACAGTTTGCGGACAGCCGCCAAAAGCAACAAAATTGCACCAAAAAAATTGAAATTTCAAAGGAAAATTTTCAATGTAAATTTTTACTTACAGTATAAACTTGCCCTGGGGGATATTTAATAAAACAGCAATACTTTTTGGAATCCCTGGGGCAAGCTTATTAATTATTTCAAGGCCAGAATGTACCATTTTTGTTCCAACAGTTTGCGGCCAGCCGCCAAAAGCAACAAAATTGCACCAAAAAAAGTGAAATTTCATAGAAAATTTTGACAATGTAAATTTTTGATAATTGTTTAAACTTGCCCTGGGGGATATTTAATAAAATAGCAATACTTTTTGGAATCCCCAGAACAAGCTTATTAATTATATCAAGACCAGAATTAGCAATTTTTCTTCCAACAGTTTGCGGACAGCCGCCAAAAGCAACAAAATTGCACCAAAAAAATTGAAATTTCAAAGGAAAATTTTCAATGTAAATTTTTACTTACAGTATAAACTTGCCCTGGGGGATATTTAATAAAACAGCAATACTTTTTGGAATCCCTGGGGCAAGCTTATTAATTATTTCAAGGCCAGAATGTACCATTTTTGTTCCAACAGTTTGCGGCCAGCCGCCAAAAGCAACAAAATTGCACCAAAAAAAGTGAAATTTCATAGAAAATTTTGACAATGTAAATTTTTGATAATTGTTTAAACTTGCCCTGGGGGATATTTAATAAAATAGCAATACTTTTTGGAATCCCTGGGGCTAGCTTATTAATTATATCAAGGCCAAAATGTGCCATTTTTGTTCCAACAGTTTGCGGCCAGCCGCCAAAAGCAACAAAATTGCACCAAAAAAAGTGAAATTTCATAGAAAATTTTGACAATGTAAATTTTTGATAATTGTTTAAACTTGCCCTGGGGGATATTTAATAAAATAGCAATACTTTTTGGAATCCCCAGAACAAGCTTATTAATTATATCAAGACCAGAATTAGCAATTTTCCTTCCAACAGTTTGCGGACAACCGCCAAAAGCAACAAAATTGCACCAAAAAAAGTGAAATTTCATAGAAAATTTTGACAATGTAAATTTTTGATAATTGTTTAAACTTGCCCTGGGGGATATTTAATAAAATAGCAATACTTTTTGGAATCCCTGGGGCTAGCTTATTAATTATATCAAGGCCAAAATGTGCCATTTTTGTTCCAACAGTTTGCGACCAGCCGCCAAAAGCAACAAAATTGCACCAAAAAAATTGAAATTTCAAAGGAAAATTTCCAATGTAAATTTTTACTTACAGTATAAACTTGCCCTGGGGGATATTTAATAAAATAGCAATACTTTTTGGAATCCCTGGGGCTAGCTTATTAATTATATCAAGGCCAAAATGTGCCATTTTTGTTCCAACAGTTTGCGACCAGCCGCCAAAAGCAACAAAATTGCACCAAAAAAATTGAAATTTCAAAGGAAAATTTCCAATGTAAATTTTTACTTACAGTATAAACTTGCCCTGGGGGATATTTAATAAAATAGCAATACTTTTTGGAATCCCTGGGGCTAGCTTATTAATTATTTCAAGGCCAAAATGTGCCATTTTTGTTCCAACAGTTTGCGGCCAGCCGCCAAAAGCAACAAAATTGCACCAAAAAAAGTGAAATTTCATAGAAAATTTTGACAATGTAAATTTTTGATAATTGTTTAAACTTGCCCTGGGGGATATTTAATAAAATAGCAATACTTTTTGGAATCCCCAGAACAAGCTTATTAATTATATCAAGACCAGAATTAGCAATTTTCCTTCCAACAGTTTGCGGACAGCCGCCAAAAGCAACAAAATTGCACCAAAAAAAGTGAAATTTCATAGAAAATTTTGACAATGTAAATTTTTGATAATTGTTTAAACTTGCCCTGGGGGATATTTAATAAAATAGCAATACTTTTTGGAATCCCTGGGGCTAGCTTATTAATTATATCAAGGCCAAAATGTGCCATTTTGCTTCCAACAGTTTGCGGCCAGCCGCCAAAAGCAACAAAATTGCACCAAAAAAATTGAAATTTCAAAGAAAATTTTGACAATGTAAATTTTTGATTATTGTTTAAACTTGCCCTGGGGGATATTTAATAAAATAGCAATACTTTTTGGAATCCCTGGGGCAAGCTTATTAATTATTTCAAGGCCAGAATGTGCCATTTTGCTTCCAACAGTTTGCGGCCAGCCGCCAAAAGCAACAAAATTGCATCAAAAAAATTGAAATTTCAAAGGAAAATTTTCAATGTAATTTTTTGATTATTGTTTAAACTTGCCTTGGGGGATATTTAATAAAACAGCAATACTTTTTGGAATCCCTGGGGCAAGCTTATTAATTATTTCAAGGCCAGAATGTGCCATTTTGCTTCCAACAGTTTGCGACCAGCCGCCAAAAGCAACAAAATTGCACCAAAAAAATTGAAATTTCAAAGAAAATTTTGACAATGTAAATTTTTGATAATTGTTTAAACTTGCCTTGGGGGATATTACATAAAATAGCAATACTTTTTGGAATCCCTGGAGCTAGCTTATTAATTATATCAAGGCCAAAATGTGCCATTTTTGTTCCAACAGTTTGCGACCAGCCGCCAAAAGCAACAAAATTGCACCAAAAAAATTGAAATTTCAAAGAAAATTTTGACAATGTAAATTTTTGATTATTGTTTAAACTTGCCTTGGGGGATATTACATAAAACAGCAATACTTTTTGGAATCCCTGGGGCAAGCTTATTAATTATTTCAAGGCCAGAATGTGCCATTTTGCTTCCAACAGTTTGCGGCCAGCCGCCAAAAGCAACAAAATTGCATCAAAAAAATTGAAATTTCAAAGGAAAATTTTCAATGTAATTTTTTGATTATTGTTTAAACTTGCCTTGGGGGATATTTAATAAAACAGCAATACTTTTTGGAATCCCTGGGGCAAGCTTATTAATTATTTCAAGGCCAGAATGTGCCATTTTGCTTCCAACAGTTTGCGGCCAGCCGACAAAAGCAACAAAATTGCATCAAAAAAATTGAAATTTCAAAGGAAAATTTTCAATGTAATTTTTTGATTCTTGTTTAAACTTGCCCTGGGGGATATTTAGTAAAATAGCAATACTTTTTGGAATCCCTGGGGCTAGCTTATTAATTATTTCAAGGCCAAAATGTGCCATTTTGCTTCCAACAGTTTGCGGCCAGCCGCCAAAAGCAACAAAATTGCACCAAAAAAATTGAAATTTCAAAGGAAAATTTTCAATGTAATTTTTTGATTATTGTTTAAACTTGCCCTGGAGGATATTAAATAAAATAGCAATACTTTTTGGAATCCCTGGGGCTAGCTTATTAATTATTTCAAGGCCAAAATGTGCCATTTTTGTTCCAACAGTTTGCGGCCAGCCGCCAAAAGCAACAAAATTGCACCAAAAAAATTGAAATTTCAAAGGAAAATTTTCAATGTAAATTTTTACTTACAGTATAAACTTGCCCTGGGGGATATTTAATAAAATAGCAATACTTTTTGGATTCCCTGGGGCTAGCTTATTAATTATTTCAAGGTCAAAATGTGCCATTTTTGTTCCAACAGTTTGCGGCCAGCCGCCAAAAGCAACAAAATTGCACCAAAAAAATTGAAATTTCAAAGGAAAATTTCCAATGTAAATTTTTACTTACAGTATAAACTTGCCCTGGGGGATATTTAATAAAATAGCAATACTTTTTGGAATCCCTGGGGCTAGCTTATTAATTATTTCAAGGCCAAAATGTGCCATTTTTGTTCCAACAGTTTGCGGCCAGGCGCCAAAAGCAACAAAATTGCACCAAAAACTTGAAAATTCAAAGTACAATTTTCTATGTAAATCTTTAATTCAATTTAAAACTTGCCCTGGGGGAAAATAAACAAAATAGCAATACTTTTTGGAATCCCCAGGGCAAGCTTATAAATTATTTCAAGGCTAGAAAGTGCCATCTTTGGCCTATCAGTTTGCGGCCAGGCGCCAAAAGCAACAAAATTGCACCAAAAACTTGAAAATTCAAAGTACAATTTTCTATGTAAATTTTTAATTCAATTTAAAACTTGCCCTGGGGGAAAATAAACAAAATAGCAATACTTTTTGGAATCCCCAAGGCAAGCTTATGTATTATTTCAAGGCCTGAAAATGCCATCTTTGGCCTATCAGTTTGCGGCCAGGCGCCAAAAGCAACAAAATTGCACCAAAAACTTGAAAATTCAAAGTACAATTTTCTATGTAAATTTTTAATTCAATTTAAAACTTGCCCTGGGGGAAAATAAACAAAATAGAAATACTTTTTGGAATCCCCAGGGCAAGCTTATGTATTATTTCAAGGCCTGAAAATGCCATCTTTGGCCTATCAGTTTGCGGCCAGGCGCCAAAAGCAACAAAATTGCACCAAAAACTTGAAAATTCAAAGTACAATTTTCTATGTAAATTTTTAATTCAATTTAAAACTTGCCCTGGGGGAAAATAAACAAAATAGAAATACTTTTTGGAATCCCCAGGGCATGGTTTTTAATTATTTCAAGGCCTTTAGTTTCTATCTTTGGCCTATCAGTTTGCGGCCAGGCGCCAAAAGCAACAAAATTGCACCAAAAAAATTGAAATTTCAAAGGAAAATTTTCTATGTAATTTTTTGATTATTGTTTAAACTTGCCCTGGGGGATATTTAATAAAATAGCAATACTTTTTGGAATCCCTGGGGCTAGCTTATGTATTATTTCAAGGCCTGAAAATGCCATCTTTGGCCTATCAGTTTGCGGCCAGGCGCCAAAAGCAATAAAATTGCAACGAAAAACTTGAAATTTCAAAGAAAAATTTCAATGTAAATTTTTGATTACAATTTAAACTTGCCCTGGGGAAAATTAAACAAAACAACAATACTTTTTGGAATCCCCAGGGCATGGTTTTTAATTATTTCAAGGCCAGAAAGTGCCATTTTCCTTCTAACAGTTTTCGGCCAGCCGCCAAAAGAAACAAAATTGCAACGAAAAACTTGAAATTTCAAAGAAAAATTTTTGACCTAAATTTTTGATTACAATATAAACTTGCCCTGGGGGATATTTAATAAAACAACAATACTTTTTGGAATCCCCAGGGCAAGCTTATTAATTATTTCAAGGCCAGAAAGTACCATTTTCCTTCTAACAGTTTTCGGCCAGCCGCCAAAAGCAACAAAATTGCAACGAAAAACTTGAAATTTCAAAGAAAAATTTTTGACCTAAATTTTTGATTACAATATAAACTTGCCCTGGGGGATATTTAATAAAACAACAATACTTTTTGGAATCCCCAGGGCAAGCTTATTAATTATTTCAAGGCCAGAAAGTACCATTTTCCTTCTAACAGTTTTCGGCCAGCCGCCAAAAGCAACAAAATTGCAACGAAAAACTTGAAATTTCAAAGAAAAATTTTTGACCTAAATTTTTGATTACAATATAAACTTGCCCTGGGGGATATTTAATAAAACAACAATACTTTTTGGAATCCCCAGGGCAAGCTTATTAATTATTTCAAGGCCAGAAAGTACCATTTTCCTTCTAACAGTTTTCGGCCAGCCGCCAAAAGCAACAAAATTGCAACGAAAAACTTGAAATTTCAAAGTAAAATTTTTGACCTAATTTTTTGATTACAGTATAAACTTGCCCTGGGGGATATTTAATAACATAACAACGTTTTTTGGAATCCCCAGGGCAAGCTTATTAATTATTTCAAGGCCAGAAAGTGCCATTTTCCTTCCAACAGTTTGCGGCCAGCCGCCAAAAGCAACAAAATTGCAACGAAAAACTTGAAATTTCAAAGTAAAATTTTTGACCTAATTTTTTGATTACAGTATAAACTTGCCCTGGGGAAAATTAAACAAAACAACAATACTTTTTGGAATACCCAGGGCAAGCTTATTAATTATTTCAAGGCCAGAAAGTACCATTTTCCTTCTAACAGTTTTCGGCCAGCCGCCAAAAGCAACAAAATTGCAACGAAAAACTTGAAATTTCAAAGAAAAATTTTTGACCTAAATTTTTGATTACAATATAAACTTGCCCTGGGGGATATTTAATAAAACAACAATACTTTTTGGAATACCCAGGGCAAGCTTATTAATTATTTCAAGGCCAGAAAGTACCATTTTCCTTCTAACAGTTTTCGGCCAGCCGTCAAAAGCAACAAAATTGCACTAAAAAATTGAAATTTCAAAGAAAAATTTCAATGTAAATTTTTGATTACAATATAAACTTGCCCTTGGGAAAATTAAACAAAACAACAATACTTTTTGGAATACCCAGGGCAAGCTTATTAATTATTTCAAGGCCAGAAAGTACCATTTTCCTTCTAACAGTTTTCGGCCAGCCGCCAAAAGCAACAAAATTGCACCAAAAAAATTGAAATTTCAAAGTAAAATTTTTGACCTAATTTTTTGATTACAGTATAAACTTGCCCTGGGGGAAATTAAACAAAACAACAATACTTTTTGGAATACCCAGGGCAAGCTTATTAATTATTTCAAGGCCAGAAAGTACCATTTTCCTTCCAACAGTTTGCGGCCAGCCGCCAAAAGCAACAAAATTGCAACGAAAAACTTGAAATTTCAAAGAAAAATTTTTGACCTAATTTTTTGATTACAGTATAAACTTGCCCTGGGGAAAATTAAACAAAACAACAATACTTTTTGGAATACCCAGGGCAAGCTTATTAATTATTTCAAGGCCAGAAAGTACCATTTTCCTTCTAACAGTTTTCGGCCAGCCGTCAAAAGCAACAAAATTGCACTAAAAAATTGAAATTTCAAAGAAAAATTTCAATGTAAATTTTTGATTACAATATAAACTTGCCCTTGGGAAAATTAAACAAAACAACAATACTTTTTGGAATACCCAGGGCAAGCTTATTAATTATTTCAAGGCCAGAAAGTACCATTTTCCTTCCAACAGTTTGCGGCCAGCCGCCAAAAGCAACAAAATTGCAACGAAAAACTTGAAATTTCAAAGAAAAATTTTTGACCTAATTTTTTGATTACAGTATAAACTTGCCCTGGGGAAAATTAAACAAAACAACAATACTTTTTGGAATACCCAGGGCAAGCTTATTAATTATTTCAAGGCCAGAAAGTACCATTTTCCTTCTAACAGTTTTCGGCCAGCCGTCAAAAGCAACAAAATTGCACTAAAAAATTGAAATTTCAAAGAAAAATTTCAATGTAAATTTTTGATTACAATATAAACTTGCCCTTGGGAAAATTAAACAAAACAACAATACTTTTTGGAATACCCAGGGCAAGCTTATTAATTATTTCAAGGCCAGAAAGTACCATTTTCCTTCTAACAGTTTTCGGCCAGCCGTCAAAAGCAACAAAATTGCACTAAAAAATTGAAATTTCAAAGAAAAATTTCAATGTAAATTTTTGATTACAATATAAACTTGCCCTTGGGAAAATTAAACAAAACAACAATACTTTTTGGAATACCCAGGGCAAGCTTATTAATTATTTCAAGGCCAGAAAGTACCATTTTCCTTCCAACAGTTTGCGGCCAGCCGCCAAAAGCAACAAAATTGCAACGAAAAACTTGAAATTTCAAAGAAAAATTTTTGACCTAATTTTTTGATTACAGTATAAACTTGCCCTGGGGAAAATTAAACAAAACAACAATACTTTTTGGAATACCCAGGGCAAGCTTATTAATTATTTCAAGGCCAGAAAGTACCATTTTCCTTCTAACAGTTTTCGGCCAGCCGTCAAAAGCAACAAAATTGCACTAAAAAATTGAAATTTCAAAGAAAAATTTCAATGTAAATTTTTGATTACAATATAAACTTGCCCTTGGGAAAATTAAACAAAACAACAATACTTTTTGGAATACCCAGGGCAAGCTTATTAATTATTTCAAGGCCAGAAAGTACCATTTTCCTTCTAACAGTTTTCGGCCAGCCGCCAAAAGCAACAAAATTGCACCAAAAAAATTGAAATTTCAAAGTAAAATTTTTGACCTAATTTTTTGATTACAGTATAAACTTGCCCTGGGGGATATTTAATAACATAACAACGTTTTTTGGAATCCCCAGGGCAAGCTTATTAATTATTTCAAGGCCAGAAAGTGCCATTTTCCTTCTAACAGTTTTCGGCCAGCCGTCAAAAGCAACAAAATTGCACTAAAAAATTGAAATTTCAAAGAAAAATTTCAATGTAAATTTTTGATTACAATATAAACTTGCCCTTGGGAAAATTAAACAAAACAACAATACTTTTTGGAATCCCCAGGGCATGATTTTTAATTATTTCAAGGCCAGAAAGTGCTATTTTTGTTCTAACAGTTTTCGGCAAGCCGTCAAAAGCAACAAAATTGCACCAAAAATATTGAAATTTCAAAGTAAAATTTTTGACCTAATTTTTTGATTACAGTATAAACTTGCCCTGGGGAAAATTAAACAAAACAACAATACTTTTTGGAATCCCCAGGGCAAGCTTATTAATTATTTCAAGGCCAGAAAGTGCCATTTTCCTTCTAACAGTTTTCGGCCAGCCGTCAAAAGCAACAAAATTGCACTAAAAAATTGAAATTTCAAAGAAAAATTTCTATGTAAATTTTTGATTACAATATAAACTTGCCCTTGGGAAAATTAAACAAAACAACAATACTTTTTGGAATCCCCAGGGCATGATTTTTAATTATTTCAAGGCCAGAAAGTGCTATTTTTGTTCTAACAGTTTTCGGCAAGCCGTCAAAAGCAACAAAATTGCACCAAAAATATTGAAATTTCAAAGTAAAATTTTTGACCTAATTTTTTGATTACAGTATAAACTTGCCCTGGGGAAAATTAAACAAAACAACAATACTTTTTGGAATCCCCAGGGCATGATTTTTAATTATTTCAAGGCCAAAATGTGCCATTTTTGTTCCAACAGTTTGCGGCCAGCTGCCAAAAGCAACAAAATTGCACCAAAAAAATTGAAATTTCAAAGAAAATTTTGACAATGTAATATTTTGATTATTGTTTAAACTTTCCCTGGGGGATATTTAATAAAATAGCAATACTTTTTGGAATCCCTGGGGCAAGCTTATTAATTATTTCAAGGCCAAAATGTGCCATTTTTGTTCCAACAGTTTGCGGCCAGCCGCCAAAAGCAACAAAATTGCACCAAAAAAATTGAAATTTCAAAGAAAATTTTGACAATGTAATATTTTGATTATTGTTTAAACTTTCCCTGGGGGATATTTAATAAAATAGCAATACTTTTTGGAATCCCTGGGGCAAGCTTATTAATTATTTCAAGGCCAGAATGTGCCAATTTCCTTCCAACAGTTTGCGGCCAGCCGCCAAAAGCATCAAAATTGCACCAAAAAATTGAAATTTCAAAGAAAATTTTTTGACCTAAATTTTTTATTACAGTATAAACTTGCCCCAGGGGATATAATAAAATAACAATACTTTTTTGAATCCCTGGGGCTAGCTTATTAATTATTTCAAGGCCAGAATGTGCCAATTTCCTTCCAACAGTTTGCGGCCAGCCGCCAAAAGCATCAAAAGTGCACCAAAAAATTGAAAATTCAAAGGAAAATTTTCAATGTAAATTTTTGATTATTGTTTAAACTTGCCCCAGGGGATATTTAATAAAATAGCAATACTTTTTGGAATCCCTGGAACTAGCTTATTAATTATTTCAAGGCCAGAATGTGCCAATTTCCTTCCAACAGTTTGCGGCCAGCCGCCCAAAGCAACAAATTTGCACAAAAAAATTGAAAATTCAAAGAAAATTTTTTGACTAAAATTTTTTATTACAGTATAAACTTGCCCCAGGGGATATAAAATAAAATAACAATACTTTTTGGAATCCCTGGAGCTAGCTTATTAATTATTTCAAGGCCAGAATGTGCCAATTTCCTTCCAACAGTTTGCGGCCAGCCGCCCAAAGCAACAAATTTGCACAAAAAAATTGAAATTTCAAAGAAAAATTTTTGACCTAAATTTTTGATTACTGTTTAAACTTGCCCTGGGGGAAATTAAACAAAACATCAATAGTTTTTGGAATCCCCAGGGCAAGCTTATTAATTATTTCAAGGCCAGAATGTGCCAATTTCCTTCCAACAGTTTGCGGCCGGCCGCCAAAAGCATCAAAATTGCACCAAAAAATTGAAAATTCAAAGGAAAATTTTCAATGTAAATTTTTGATTATTGTTTAAACTTGCCCCAGGGGATATATAATAAAATAACAATACTTTTTTGAATCCCTGGGGCTAGCTTATTAATTATTTCAAGGCCAGAATGTGCCAATTTCCTTCCAACAGTTTGCGGCCAGCCGCCAAAAGCATCAAAATTGCACCAAAAAATTGAAATTTCAAAGAAAAATTTTCAATGTAAATTTTTGATTACTGTTTAAACCTGGCCTGGGGGAAATTAAACAAAACATCAATAGTTTTTGGAATCCCCAGGGCAAGCTTATTAATTATATCAAGGCAAGAAAGTGCCATTTTTGTTCTTACACTTTTCGGCCAGCCGCCCAAAGCAACAAATTTGCACAAAAAAATTGAAATTTCAAAGAAAAATTTTTGACCTAAATTTTTGATTACTGTTTAAACTTGCCCTGGGGGAAATTAAACAAAACATCAATAGTTTTTGGAATCCCCAGGGCAAGCTTATTAATTATATCAAGGCCAGAAAGTGCCATTTTCCTTCCAACAGTTTGCGGCCAGCCGCCAAAAGCAACAAATTTGCACCAAAAAATTGAAATTTCAAAGAAAAATTTTCAATGTAAATTTTTGATTAAAGTTTAAACTTGCCCTGGGGGATATTTAATTAAATAACAATACTTTTTGGAATTCCCAGGGCAAGCTTATTAATTATATCAAGGCCAGAAAGTGCCATTTTCCTTCCAACAGTTTGCGGCCAGCCGCCAAAAGCAACAAATTTGCACCAAAAAATTGAAATTTCAAAGAAAAATTTTCAATGTAAATTTTTGATTAAAGTTTAAACTTGCCCTGGGGGATATTTAATTAAATAACAATACTTTTTGGAATCCCCAGGGCAAGCTTATTAATTATATCAAGGCCAGAAAGTGCCATTTTCCTTCCAACAGTTTGCGGCCAGCCGCCAAAAGCAACAAATTTGCACCAAAAAATTGAAATTTCAAAGAAAAATTTTCAATGTAAATTTTTGATTAAAGTTTAAACTTGCCCTGGGGGATATTTAATTAAATAACAATACTTTTTGGAATCCCCAGGGCAAGCTTATTAATTATATCAAGGCCAGAAAGTGCCATTTTTCTTCCAACAGTTTGCGGCCAGCCGCCAAAAGCAACAAATTTGCACCAAAAAATTGAAATTTCAAAGAAAAATTTTTGACCTAAATTTTTGATTAAAGTTTAAACTTGCCCTGGGGGATATTTAATTAAATAACAATACTTTTTGGAATCCCCAGGGCAAGCTTATTAATTATATCAAGGCCAGAAAGTGCCATTTTCCTTCCAACAGTTTGCGGCCAGCCGCCAAAAGCAACAAATTTGCACCAAAAAATTGAAATTTCAAAGAAAAATTTTCAATGTAAATTTTTGATTAAAGTTTAAACTTGCCCTGGGGGATATTTAATTAAATAACAATACTTTTTGGAATCCCCAGGGCAAGCTTATTAATTATATCAAGGCCAGAAAGTGCCATTTTTCTTCCAACAGTTTGCGGCCAGCCGCCAAAAGCAACAAATTTGCACCAAAAAATTGAAATTTCAAAGAAAAATTTTTGACCTAAATTTTTGATTACTGTTTAAACTTGCCCTGGGGGAAATTAAACAAAACAACAATACTTTTTGGAATCCCCAGGGCAAGCTTATTAATTATATCAAGGCCAGAAAGTGCCATTTTCCTTCCAACAGTTTGCGGCCAGCCGCCAAAAACATCAAATTTGCACCAAAAAAATTGAAATTTCAAAGCAAAATTTTCAGTGTAAATTTTTGATTAAAGTTTAAACTTGCCCTGGGGGATATTTAATAAAATAACAATACTTTTTGGAATCCCCAGGGCAAGCTTATTAAATATATCAAGGCCAGAAAGTGCCATTTTCCTTCCAACAGTTTGCGGCCAGCCGCCAAAAGCAACAAATTTGCACCAAAAAATTGAAATTTCAAAGAAAAATTTTTGACCTAAATTTTTGATTACTGTTTAAACTTGCCCTGGGGGAAATTAAACAAAACAACAATACTTTTTGGAATCCCCAGGGCAAGCTTATTAATTATATCAAGGCCAGAAAGTGCCATTTTCCTTCCAACAGTTTGCGGCCAGCCGCCAAAAACATCAAATTTGCACCAAAAAAATTGAAATTTCAATGAAAAATTTTTGACCTAAATTTTTGATTAAAGTTTAAACTTGCCCTGGGGGATATTTAATAAAATAACAATACTTTTTGGAATCCCCAGGGCAAGCTTATTAAATATATCAAGGCCAGAAAG
Organism: Panagrolaimus sp. LJ2414; assembly: GCA_024447195.1. Taxonomy (NCBI): domain Eukaryota; kingdom Metazoa; phylum Nematoda; class Chromadorea; order Rhabditida; family Panagrolaimidae; genus Panagrolaimus; species Panagrolaimus sp. LJ2414. Next base: position 2,653,530 of record JAMRXY010000017.1, read on the forward strand.
TGCCATTTTCCTTCCAACAGTTTGCGGCCAGCCGCCAAAAGCAACAAATTTGCACCAAAAAATTGAAATTTCAAAGAAAAATTTTTGACCTAAATTTTTGATTACTGTTTAAACTTGCCCTGGGGGAAATTAAACAAAACAACAATACTTTTTGGAATCCCCAGGGCAAGCTTATTAATTATATCAAGGCCAGAAAGTGCCATTTTCCTTCCAACAGTTTGCGGCCAGCCGCCAAAAACATCAAATTTGCACCAAAAAAATTGAAATTTCAAAGCAAAATTTTCAGTGTAAATTTTTGATTAAAGTTTAAACTTGCCCTGGGGGATATTTAATAAAATAACAATACTTTTTGGAATCCCCAGGGCAAGCTTATTAAATATATCAAGGCCAGAAAGTGCCATTTTCCTTCCAACAGTTTGCGGCCAGCCGCCAAAAACATCAAATTTGCACCAAAAAAATTGAAATTTCAAAGAAAAATTTTCAGTGTAAATTTTTGATTAAAGTTTAAACTTGCCCTGGGGGATATTTAATAAAATAACAATACTTTTTGGAATCCCCAGGGCAAGCTTATTAAATATATCAAGGCCAGAAAGTGCCATTTTTCTTCCAACAGTTTGCGGCCAGCCGCCAAAAGCAACAAATTTGCACCAAAAAATTGAAATTTCAAAGAAAAATTTTTGACCTAAATTTTTGATTAAAGTTTAAACTTGCCCTGGGGGATATTCAATAAAATAACAATACTTTTTGGAATCCCCAGGGCAAGCTTATTAAATATATCAAGGCCAGAAAGTGCCATTTTGCTTCCAACAGTTTGCGGCCAGCCGCCAAAAGCAACAAATTTGCACCAAAAAATTGAAATTTCAATGAAAAATTTTCAATGTAAATTTTTGATTAAAGTTTAAACTTGCCCTGGGGGATATTTAATAAAATAACAATACTTTTTGGAATCCCCAGGGCATTCTTATTAATTAAATCAAGGCCAGAAAGTGCCATTTTCCTTCCAACAGTTTGCGGCCAGCCGCCAAAAACATCAAATTTGCACCAAAAAATTGAAATTTCAAAGAAAAATTTTCAATGTAAATTTTGATTAAAGTTTAAACTTGCCCTGGGGGATATTCAATAAAATAACAATACTTTTTGGAATCCCCAGGGCAAGCTTATTAAATATATCAAGGCCAGAAAGTGCCATTTTGCTTCCAACAGTTTGCGGCCAGCCGCCAAAAGCAACAAATTTGCACCAAAAAATTGAAATTTCAATGAAAAATTTTCAATGTAAATTTTTGATTAAAGTTTAAACTTGCCCTGGGGGATATTTAATAAAATAACAAGACTTTTTGGAATCCCCAGGGCATTCTTATTAATTAAATCAAGGCCAGAAAGTGCCATTTTCCTTCCAACAGTTTGCGGCCAGCCGCCAAAAGCAACAAATTTGCACCAAAAAATTGAAATTTCAATGAAAAATTTTCAATGTAAATTTTTGATTAAAGTTTAAACTTGCCCTGGGGGATATTTAATAAAATAACAATACTTTTTGGAATCCCCAGGGCATTCTTATTAATTAAATCAAGGCCAGAAAGTGCCATTTTGCTTCCAACAGTTTGCGGCCAGCCGCCAAAAGCAACAAATTTGCACCAAAAAATTGAAATTTCAATGAAAAATTTTTGACCTAAATTTTTGATTAAAGTTTAAACTTGCCCTGGGGGATATTTAATAAAATAACAATACTTTTTGGAATCCCCAGGGCAAGCTTATTAAATATATCAAGGCCAGAAAGTGCCATTTTCCTTCCAACAGTTTGCGGCCAGCCGCCAAAAACATCAAATTTGCACCAAAAAATTGAAATTTCAAAGAAAAATTTTCAATGTAAATTTTTGATTACTGTTTAAACTTGCCCTGGGGGATATTTAATTAAATAACCATACTTTTTGGAATCCCCAGGGCAAGCTTATTAATTATATCACGGCCAGAAAGTGCCATTTTCCTTCCAACAGTTTGCGGCCAGCCGCCAAAAACATCAAATTTGCACCAAAAAAATTGAAATTTCAAAGCAAAATTTTTGACCTAAATTTTTGATTACTGTTTAAACCTGGCCTGGGGGAAATAAAACAAAACAACAATACTTTTTGGAATCCCCAGGGCATGCTTATTAATTATATCAAGGCCAGAAAGTGCCATTTTCCTTCCAACAGTTTGCGGCCAGCCGCCAAAAGCAACAAATTTGCACCAAAAAATTGAAATTTCAATGAAAAATTTTTGACCTAAATTTTTGATTAAAGTTTAAACTTGCCCTGGGGGATATTTAATAAAATAACAATACTTTTTGGAATCCCCAGGGCAAGCTTATTAATTATATCAAGGCCAGAAAGTGCCATTTTCCTTCCAACAGTTTGCGGCCAGCCGCCAAAAACATCAAATTTGCACCAAAAAAATTGAAATTTCAAAGCAAAATTTTTGACCTAAATTTTTGATTAAAGTTTAAACCTGGCCTGGGGGAAATAAAACAAAACAACAATACTTTTTGGAATCCCCAGGGCATGCTTATTAATTATATCAAGGCCAGAAAGTGCCATTTTCCTTCCAACAGTTTGCGGCCAGCCGCCAAAAGCAACAAATTTGCACCAAAAAATTGAAATTTCAATGAAAAATTTTTGACCTAAATTTTTGATTAAAGTTTAAACTTGCCCTGGGGGATATTTAATAAAATAACAATACTTTTTGGAATCCCCAGGGCAAGCTTATTAATTATATCAAGGCCAGAAAGTGCCATTTTCCTTCCAACAGTTTGCGGCCAGCCGCCAAAAACATCAAATTTGCACCAAAAAAATTGAAATTTCAAAGCAAAATTTTTGACCTAAATTTTTGATTAAAGTTTAAACTTGCCCTGGGGGATATTTAATTAAATAACAATACTTTTTGGAATCCCCAGGGCAAGCTTATTAATTATATCAAGGCCAGAAAGTGCCATTTTCCTTCCAACAGTTTGCGGCCAGCCGCCAAAAGCAACAAATTTGCACCAAAAAATTGAAATTTCAAAGAAAAATTTTTGACCTAAATTTTTGATTACAGTATAAACTTGCCCTGGGGGAAATTAAACAAAACAACAATACTTTTTGGAATCCCCAGGGCAAGCTTATTAATTATATCAAGGCCAGAAAGTGCCATTTTCCATCCAACAGTTTGCGGCCAGCCGCCAAAAGCAACAAAATTGCACCAAAAAATTGAAATTTCAATGAAAAATTTTTGACCTAAATTTTTGATTACTGTTTAAACTTGCCCTGGGGGAAATTAAACAAAACAACAATACTTTTTGGAATCCCTGGGGCTAGCTTATTAATTATATCAAGGCCAGAAAGTGCCATTTTCCATCCAACAGTTTGCGCCCAGCCGCCAAAAGCAACAAATTTGCACCAAAAAATTGAAATTTCAATGAAAAATTTTTGACCTAAATTTTTGATTAAAGTTTAAACTTGCCCTGGGGGAAATTAAACAAAACAACAATACTTTTTGGAATCCCCAGGGCAAGCTTATTAATTATATCAAGGCCAGAAAGTGCCATTTTCCATCCAACAGTTTGCGGCCAGCCGCCAAAAGCAACAAATTTGCACCAAAAAATTGAAATTTCAATGAAAAATTTTTGACCTAAATTTTTGATTACAGTATAAACTTGCCCTGGGGGAAATTAAACAAAACAACAATACTTTTTGGAATCCCCAGGGCAAGCTTATTAATTATATCAAGGCCAGAAAGTGCCATTTTCCATCCAACAGTTTGCGGCCAGCCGCCAAAAGCAACAAATTTGCACCAAAAAATTGAAATTTCAATGAAAAATTTTTGACCTAAATTTTTGATTAAAGTTTAAACTTGCCCTGGGGGAAATTAAACAAAACAACAATACTTTTTGGAATCCCCAGGGCAAGCTTATTAATTATATCAAGGCCAGAAAGTGCCATTTTCCATCCAACAGTTTGCGGCCAGCCGCCAAAAGCAACAAATTTGCACCAAAAAATTGAAATTTCAATGAAAAATTTTTGACCTAAATTTTTGATTACAGTATAAACTTGCCCTGGGGGAAATTAAACAAAACAACAATACTTTTTGGAATCCCCAGGGCAAGCTTATTAATTATATCAAGGCCAGAAAGTGCCATTTTCCATCCAACAGTTTGCGGCCAGCCGCCAAAAGCAACAAAATTGCACCAAAAAATTGAAATTTCAATGAAAAATTTTTGACCTAAATTTTTGATTACTGTTTAAACTTGCCCTGGGGGAAATTAAACAAAACAACAATACTTTTTGGAATCCCTGGGGCTAGCTTATTAATTATATCAAGGCCAGAAAGTGCCATTTTCCATCCAACAGTTTGCGCCCAGCCGCCAAAAGCAACAAAATTGCACCAAAAAATTGAAATTTCAATGAAAAATTTTTGACCTAAATTTTTGATTACTGTTTAAACTTGCCCTGGGGGAAATTAAACAAAACAACAATACTTTTTGGAATCCCCAGGGCAAGCTTATTAATTATATCAAGGCCAGAAAGTGCCATTTTCCTTCCAACAGTTTGCGGCCAGCCGCCAAAAACATCAAATTTGCACCAAAAAAATTGAAATTTCAAAGCAAAATTTTTGACCTAAATTTTTGATTACTGTTTAAACCTGGCCTGGGGGAAATAAAACAAAACAACAATACTTTTTGGAATCCCCAGGGCATGCTTATTAATTATATCAAGGCCAGAATGTGCCATTTTCCTTCCAACAGTTTGCGGCCAGCCGCCAAAAGCAACAAATTTGCACCAAAAAATTGAAATTTCAAAGCAAAATTTTTGACCTAAATTTTTGATTACTGTTTAAACCTGGCCTGGGGGAAATAAAACAAAACAACAATACTTTTTGGAATCCCCAGGGCATGCTTATTAATTATATCAAGGCCAGAATGTGCCATTTTCCTTCCAACAGTTTGCGGCCAGCCGCCAAAAGCAACAAATTTGCACCAAAAAATTGAAATTTCAATGAAAAATTTTTGACCTAAATTTTTGATTAAAGTTTAAACTTGCCCTGGGGGATATTTAATTAAATAACAATACTTTTTGGAATCCCCAGGGCAAGCTTATTAATTATATCAAGGCCAGAAAGTGCCATTTTCCTTCCAACAGTTTGCGGCCAGCCGCCAAAAGCAACAAATTTGCACCAAAAAATTGAAATTTCAAAGCAAAATTTTTGACCTAAATTTTTGATTACTGTTTAAACCTGGCCTGGGGGAAATAAAACAAAACAACAATACTTTTTGGAATCCCCAGGGCATGCTTATTAATTATATCAAGGCCAGAATGTGCCATTTTCCTTCCAACAGTTTGCGGCCAGCCGCCAAAAGCAACAAATTTGCACCAAAAAATTGAAATTTCAATGAAAAATTTTTGACCTAAATTTTTGATTAAAGTTTAAACTTGCCCTGGGGGATATTTAATAAAATAACAATACTTTTTGGAATCCCCAGGGCATGCTTATTAATTATATCAAGGCCAGAATGTGCCATTTTCCTTCCAACAGTTTGCGGCCAGCCGCCAAAAGCAACAAATTTTCACCAAAAAATTGAAATTTCAATGAAAAATTTTTGACCTAAATTTTTGATTAAAGTTTAAACTTGCCCTGGGGGATATTTAATAAAATAACAATACTTTTTGGAATCCCCAGGGCAAGCTTATTAAATATATCAAGGCCAGAAAGTGCCATTTTCCTTCCAACAGTTTGCGGCCAGCCGCCAAAAGCAACAAATTTGCACCAAAAAATTGAAATTTCAAAGAAAAATTTTCAATGTAAATTTTTGATTACTGTTAAAACTTGCTCTGGGGGAAATTAAACAAAACAACAATACTTTTTGGAATCCCCAGGGCAAGCTTATTAATTATATCAAGGCCAGAAAGTGCCATTTTCCTTCCAACAGTTTGCGGCCAGCCGCCAAAAGCAACAAATTTGCACCAAAAAATTGAAATTTCAATGAAAAATTTTTGACCTAAATTTTTGATTAAAGTTTAAACTTGCCCTGGGGGATATTTAATAAAATAACAATACTTTTTGGAATCCCCAGGGCAAGCTTATTAATTATATCAAGGCAAGAAAGTGCCATTTTTGTTCTTACACTTTTCGGCCAGCCACCAAAAGCAACAAATTTGCACCAAAAAATTGAAATTTCAATGAAAAATTTTTGACCTAAATTTTTGATTAAAGTTTAAACTTGCCCTGGGGGATATTTAATAAAATAACAATACTTTTTGGAATCCCCAGGGCAAGCTTATTAATTATATCAAGGCCAGAAAGTGCCATTTTTGTTCTTACACTTTTCGGCCAGCCGCCTAAAGCAACAAATTTGCACCAAAAAAATTGAAATTTCAAAGAAAAATTTTTAATGTAAATTTTTGATTACAGTATAAACTTGCCCTGGGGGAAATTAAACAAAACAACAATACTTTTTGGAATCCCCAGGGCAAGCTTATTAATTATATCAAGGCAAGAAAGTGCCATTTTTGTTCTTACACTTTTCGGCCAGCCACCAAAAGCAACAAATTTGCACCAAAAAATTGAAATTTCAATGAAAAATTTTTGACCTAAATTTTTGATTAAAGTTTAAACTTGCCCTGGGGGATATTTAATAAAATAACAATACTTTTTGGAATCCCCAGGGCAAGCTTATTAATTATATCAAGGCCAGAAAGTGCCATTTTTGTTCTTACACTTTTCGGCCAGCCACCAAAAGCAACAAATTTGCACCAAAAAATTGAAATTTCAATGAAAAATTTTTGACCTAAATTTTTGATTAAAGTTTAAACTTGCCCTGGGGGATATTTAATAAAATAACAATACTTTTTGGAATCCCCAGGGCAAGCTTATTAATTATATCAAGGCCAGAAAGTGCCATTTTTGTTCTTACACTTTTCGGCCAGCCGCCTAAAGCAACAAATTTGCACCAAAAAATTGAAATTTCAATGAAAAATTTTTGACCTAAATTTTTGATTAAAGTTTAAACTTGCCCTGGGGGATATTTAATAAAATAACAATACTTTTTGGAATCCCCAGGGCAAGCTTATTAATTATATCAAGGCCAGAAAGTGCCATTTTTGTTCTTACACTTTTCGGCCAGCCGCCTAAAGCAACAAATTTGCACCAAAAAAATTGAAATTTCAAAGAAAAATTTTTAATGTAAATTTTTGATTACAGTATAAACTTGCCCTGGGGGAAATTAAACAAAACAACAATACTTTTTGGAATCCCCAGGGCAAGCTTATTAATTATATCAAGGCAAGAAAGTGCCATTTTTGTTCTTACACTTTTCGGCCAGCCACCAAAAGCAACAAATTTGAACCAAAAAATTGAAATTTCAATGAAAAATTTTTGACCTAAATTTTTGATTAAAGTTTAAACTTGCCCTGGGGGATATTTAATAAAATAACAATACTTTTTGGAATCCCCAGGGCAAGCTTATTAATTATATCAAGGCCAGAAAGTGCCATTTTCCTTCCAACAGTTTGCGGCCAGCCGCCAAAAGCAACAAATTTGCACCAAAAAATTGAAATTTCAATGAAAAATTTTTGACCTAAATTTTTGATTAAAGTTTAAACTTGCCCTGGGGGATATTTAATAAAATAACAATACTTTTTGGAATCCCCAGGGCAAGCTTATTAATTATATCAAGGCAAGAAAGTGCCATTTTTGTTCTTACACTTTTCGGCCAGCCACCAAAAGCAACAAATTTGCACCAAAAAATTGAAATTTCAATGAAAAATTTTTGACCTAAATTTTTGATTAAAGTTTAAACTTGCCCTGGGGGATATTTAATAAAATAACAATACTTTTTGGAATCCCCAGGGCAAGCTTATTAATTATATCAAGGCCAGAAAGTGCCATTTTCCTTCCAACAGTTTGCGGCCAGCCGCCAAAAGCAACAAATTTGCACCAAAAAATTGAAATTTCAATGAAAAATTTTTGACCTAAATTTTTGATTAAAGTTTAAACTTGCCCTGGGGGATATTTAATAAAATAACAATACTTTTTGGAATCCCCAGGGCAAGCTTATTAATTATATCAAGGCCAGAAAGTGCCATTTTTGTTCTTACACTTTTCGGCCAGCCGCCTAAAGCAACAAATTTGAACCAAAAAATTGAAATTTCAATGAAAAATTTTTGACCTAAATTTTTGATTAAAGTTTAAACTTGCCCTGGGGGATATTTAATAAAATAACAATACTTTTTGGAATCCCCAGGGCAAGCTTATTAATTATATCAAGGCCAGAAAGTGCCATTTTTGTTCTTACACTTTTCGGCCAGCCGCCAAAAGCAACAAATTTGCACCAAAAAATTGAAATTTCAATGAAAAATTTTTGACCTAAATTTTTGATTAAAGTTTAAACTTGCCCTGGGGGATATTTAATAAAATAACAATACTTTTTGGAATCCCCAGGGCAAGCTTATTAATTATATCAAGGCCAGAAAGTGCCATTTTCCTTCCAACAGTTTGCGGCCAGCCGCCAAAAGCAACAAATTTGCACCAAAAAATTGAAATTTCAATGAAAAATTTTTGACCTAAATTTTTGATTAAAGTTTAAACTTGCCCTGGGGGATATTTAATAAAATAACAATACTTTTTGGAATCCCCAGGGCAAGCTTATTAATTATATCAAGGCCAGAAAGTGCCATTTTTGTTCTTACACTTTTCGGCCAGCCGCCTAAAGCAACAAATTTGCACCAAAAAAATTGAAATTTCAAAGAAAAATTTTTAATGTAAATTTTTGATTACAGTATAAACTTGCCCTGGGGGAAATTAAACAAAACAACAATACTTTTTGGAATCCCCAGGGCAAGCTTATTAATTATATCAAGGCAAGAAAGTGCCATTTTTGTTCTTACACTTTTCGGCCAGCCACCAAAAGCAACAAATTTGAACCAAAAAATTGAAATTTCAATGAAAAATTTTTGACCTAAATTTTTGATTAAAGTTTAAACTTGCCCTGGGGGATATTTAATAAAATAACAATACTTTTTGGAATCCCCAGGGCAAGCTTATTAATTATATCAAGGCCAGAAAGTGCCATTTTCCTTCCAACAGTTTGCGGCCAGCCGCCAAAAGCAACAAATTTGCACCAAAAAAATTGAAATTTCAAAGAAAAATTTTTAATGTAAATTTTTGATTACAGTATAAACTTGCCCTGGGGGAAATTAAACAAAACAACAATACTTTTTGGAATCCCCAGGGCAAGCTTATTAATTATATCAAGGCCAGAAAGTGCCATTTTTCTTCCAACAGTTTGCGGCCAGCCGCCAAAAACATCAAATTTGCACCAAAAAAATTGAAATTTCAATGAAAAATTTTCGACATAAATTTTTGATTACAGTATAAACTTGCCCTGGGGGAAATTAAACAAAACAACAATACTTTTTGGAATCCCCAGGGCAAGCTTATTAATTATATCAAGGCCAGAAAGTGCCATTTTCCATCCAACAGTTTGCGGCCAGCCGCCAAAAGCAACAAATTTGCACCAAAAAATTGAAATTTCAATGAAAAATTTTTGACCTAAATTTTTGATTACTGTTTAAACTTGCCCTGGGGGAAATTAAATAAAATAACAATACTTTTTGGAATCCCCAGGGCAAGCTTATTAATTATATCAAGGCAAGAAATTGCCATTTTTGTTCTTACACTTTTCGGCCAGCCACCAAAAGCAACAAATTTGCACCAAAAAAATTGAAATTTCAAAGAAAAATTTTCAATGTAAATTTTTGATTACAGTATAAACTTGCCCTGGGGGAAATTAAACAAAACAACAATACTTTTTGGAATCCCCAGGGCAAGCTTATTAATTATATCAAGGCCAGAAAGTGCCATTTTCCATCCAACAGTTTGCGGCCAGCCGCCAAAAGCAACAAATTTGCACCAAAAAATTGAAATTTCAAAGAAAAATTTTTGACCTATATTTTTGATTACAGTATAAACTTGCCCTGGGAAATATTAAATAAAATAACAATACTTTTTGGAATCCCCAGGGCAAGCTTATTAATTATATCAAGGCCAAAATGTGCCATTTTTGTTCCAACAGTTTGCGGCCAGCCGCCAAAAGCAACAAAATTGCACGAAAAAAATTGAAATTTTAAAGAAAAATTTTTGACCTATATTTTTGATTACAGTATAAACTTGCCCTGGGAAATATTAAATAAAATAACAATACTTTTTGGAATCCCCAGGGCAGGCTTATTAATTATATCAAGGCCAAAATGTGCCATTTTCCTTCCAACAGTTTGCGGCCAGCCGCCAAAAGCAACAAAATTGCACGAAAAAAATTGAAATTTCAAAGAAAAATTTTTGACCTATATTTTTGATTACAGTATAAACTTGCCCTGGGAAATATTAAATAAAATAACAATACTTTTTGGAATCCCCAGGGCAAGCTTATTAATTATATCAAGGCCAAAATGTGCCATTTTTGTTCCAACAGTTTGCGGCCAGCCGCCAAAAGCAACAAAATTGCACCAAAAAAATTGAAATTTCAAAGAAAAATTTTTAACCTATATTTTTGATTACAATACAAACTTGATCCAGGGGATATTAAATAAAACAACAACACTTTTTGGAATCCCCAGGACAAGCTTATTAATTATATCAAGGCCAAAATGTGCCATTTTCCTTCCAACAGTTTGCGGCCAGCCGCCAAAAGCAACAAAATTGCACCAAAAAAATTGAAATTTCAAAGAAAAATTTTTAACCTATATTTTTGATTACTGTATAAACTTGCCCTGGGGGATATTTAATAAAATAACAATACTTTTTGGAATCCCTGGGGCTAGCTTATTAATTATATCAAGGCCAAAATGTGCCATTTTCCTTCCAACAGTTTGCGGACAGCCGCCAAAAGCAACAAAATTGCACGAAAAAAATTGAAATTTTAAAGAAAAATTTTTGACCTATATTTTTGATTACAGTATAAACTTGCCCTGGGGGATATTTAATAAAATAACAATACTTTTTGGAATCCCTGGGGCTAGCTTATTAATTATATCAAGGCCAAAATGTGCCATTTTCCTTCCAACAGTTTGCGGACAGCCGCCAAAAGCAACAAAATTGCACGAAAAAAATTGAAATTTTAAAGAAAAATTTTTGACCTATATTTTTGATTACAATACAAACTTGATCCAGGGGATATTAAATAAAACAACAACACTTTTTGGAATCCCCAGGGCAAGCTTATTAATTATATCAAGGCCAAAATGTGCCATTTTTGTTCCAACAGTTTGCGGCCAGCCGCCAAAAGCAACAAAATTGCACCAAAAAAATTGAAATTTCAAAGAAAAATTTTTAACCTATATTTTTGATTACTGTATAAACTTGCCCTGGGGGATATTTAATAAAATAACAATACTTTTTGGAATCCCTGGGGCTAGCTTATTAATTATATCAAGGCCAAAATGTGCCATTTTCCTTCCAACAGTTTGCGGACAGCCGCCAAAAGCAACAAAATTGCACCAAAAAAATTGAAATTTCAAAGAAAAATTTTTAACCTATATTTTTGATTACAATACAAACTTGATCCAGGGGATATTAAATAAAACAACAACACTTTTTGGAATCCCCAGGGCAAGCTTATTAATTATATCAAGGCCAAAATGTGCCATTTTTGTTCTAACGCTTTTCGGACAGCCGCCAAAAGCAACAAAATTGCACCAAAAAAATTGAAATTTTAAAGAAAAATTTTTGACCTATATTTTTGATTACAGTATAAACTTGCCCTGGGAAATATTAAATAAAATAACAATACTTTTTGGAATCCCCAGGGCAAGCTTATTAATTATATCAAGGCCAAAATGTGCCATTTTTGTTCCAACAGTTTGCGGCCAGCCGCCAAAAGCAACAAAATTGCACCAAAAAAATTGAAATTTCAAAGAAAAATTTTTAACCTATATTTTTGATTACTGTATAAACTTGCCCTGGGGGATATTTAATAAAATAACAATACTTTTTGGAATCCCTGGGGCTAGCTTATTAATTATATCAAGGCCAAAATGTGCCATTTTCCTTCCAACAGTTTGCGGACAGCCGCCAAAAGCAACAAAATTGCACCAAAAAAATTGAAATTTCAAAGAAAAATTTTTAACCTATATTTTTGATTACAATACATACTTGATCCAGGGGATATTAAATAAAACAACAACACTTTTTGGAATCCCCAGGGCAAGCTTATTAATTATATCAAGGCCAAAATGTGCCATTTTTGTTCTAACGCTTTTCGGACAGCCGCCAAAAGCAACAAAATTGCACCAAAAAAATTGAAATTTTAAAGAAAAATTTTTGACCTATATTTTTGATTACAGTATAAACTTGCCCTGGGAAATATTAAATAAAATAACAATACTTTTTGGAATCCCCAGGGCAAGCTTATTAATTATATCAAGGCCAAAATGTGCCATTTTTGTTCCAACAGTTTGCGGCCAGCCGCCAAAAGCAACAAAATTGCACCAAAAAAATTGAAATTTCAAAGAAAAATTTTTAACCTATATTTTTGATTACTGTATAAACTTGCCCTGGGGGATATTTAATAAAATAACAATACTTTTTGGAATCCCTGGGGCTAGCTTATTAATTATATCAAGGCCAAAATGTGCCATTTTCCTTCCAACAGTTTGCGGCCAGCCGCCAAAAGCAACAAAATTGCACCAAAAAAATTGAAATTTCAAAGAAAAATTTTTAACCTATATTTTTGATTACTGTATAAACTTGCCCTGGGGGATATTTAATAAAATAACAATACTTTTTGGAATCCCTGGGGCTAGCTTATTAATTATATCAAGGCCAAAATGTGCCACTTTCCTTCCAACAGTTTGCGGACAGCCGCCAAAAGCAACAAAATTGCACCAAAAAAATTGAAATTTCAAAGGAAAATTTTCAATGTAATTTTTTGATTATTGTTTAAACTTGCCCTGGGGGATATTTAATAAAACAGCAATACTTTTTGGAATCCCTGGGGCTAGCTTATTAATTATTTCAAGGCCAAAATGTGCCATTTTCCTTCCAACTGTTTGCGGCCAGCCGCCAAAAGCAACAAAATTGCACCAAAAAAAGTGAAATTTCAAAGGAAAATTTTCAATGTAAATTTTTGATAATTGTTTAAACTTGCCCTGGGAAATATTAAATAAAATAACAATACTTTTTGGAATCCCCAGGGCAGGCTTATTAATTATATCAAGGCCAAAATGTGCCATTTTCCTTCCAACAGTTTGCGGCCAGCCGCCAAAAGCAACAAAATTGCACCAAAAAAATTGAAATTTCAAAGAAAAATTTTTAACCTATATTTTTGATTACTGTATAAACTTGCCCTGGGGGATATTTAATAAAATAACAATACTTTTTGGAATCCCTGGGGCTAGCTTATTAATTATATCAAGGCCAAAATGTGCCACTTTCCTTCCAACAGTTTGCGGACAGCCGCCAAAAGCAACAAAATTGCACCAAAAAAATTGAAATTTCAAAGGAAAATTTTCAATGTAATTTTTTGATTATTGTTTAAACTTGCCCTGGGGGATATTTAATAAAACAGCAATACTTTTTGGAATCCCTGGGGCTAGCTTATTAATTATTTCAAGGCCAAAATGTGCCATTTTCCTTCCAACAGTTTGCGGCCAGCCGCCAAAAGCAACAAAATTGCACCAAAAAAATTGAAATTTCAAAGAAAATTTTTTGACCTATATTTTTGATTACAGTATAAACTTGCCCTGGGAAATATTAAATAAAATAACAATACTTTTTGGAATCCCCAGGGCAGGCTTATTAATTATATCAAGGCCAAAATGTGCCATTTTCCTTCCAACAGTTTGCGGCCAGCCGCCAAAAGCAACAAAATTGCACCAAAAAAATTGAAATTTCAAAGAAAAATTTTTGACCTATATTTTTGATTACTGTTTAAACTTGCCCTGGGGGATATTTAATAAAATAACAATACTTTTTGGAATCCCTGGGGCTAGCTTATTAATTATATCAAGACCAGAATTAGCAATTTTCCTTCCAACAGTTTGCGGCCAGCCGCCAAAAGTGTAATGAATGAGTATTTAATTTGCATATTTCATTGCTTTAATCACTCTCTTGCATTATATCTTTCTTCAACAACGAAGTGATCAGTGATGTATTTAACTAAAGTTAATCGAAAAGTGCATATTGATTAGCTAAAGCTGAGGAAGCGGAAGCTTGATCATCAACACCAGATTAAGGACATACACTGATAAAGCCAACATCAACTCCGCCCAAATGGCAAGTTCGTCCTGTTCAACATCCCTTATCAAACCCATATAAATACCAGTTCAACTCCAGCTTAGAACATCTCTTTCACTCACTCTTCAGCAGTCTCCAGCTCAACTCATCCGCAGCAGCTCCAGCCATCACCATCGTAGCGGAAGCCTTCGGGCTTCCTTACTCTCTCTTAATGTTCCCTTTTGTAACTTCTTTCGTAATAATGATGTAATGCCATAATAAAGAGATGACTCACAATGCCCCTTTTTCGAACCGCGCTACACCATAACCACCATAATGGCTATGCCATTATATGGAGGTCTACCCTTAAAGAGGCCCGTTGTGATCGTCTTGTCGTGCTTACTTCATCCCCTTTTGTATTTTCGGTATAACGTTTCAAATATTTTTTTTAGAAAATATATATATACAAATTTTCCCTTCTAATTTTTATTTAACTAACTATTACAGTTTTATTTTTTTGGGTTTACTATTTGTTGTTGCTCTTACAGTACTTTACAAAACTAATATATTCTAATATTATAATATCAGAATAATCGAATTACTAATATATTTAAATACTAACATCTTATTTAAATAATTAAATAATTAAATAATTAAATAATTAAATAATTAAATAATTAAATAATTAAATAATTAAATAATTAAATAATTAAATAATTAAATAATTAAATAATTAAATAATTAAATAATTAAATAATTAAATAATTAAATAATTAAATAATATAATATCATAATATTATAATAAGTTAATAATCATTTTATTTAAATATATATTAAATATATGTTTAAATACTTTTTATTTAAATAATTAAATAACATAATAACTAAATATCATAATAATGAAATTTCTATTTAAATAATTTAAATACTAACATCATATTTAAATAACTAAATAATATTAAATTAATTGAATTAAATCATAATATTATAATTATCATAATATCACAATATTCAAATAACTAAATATTATAATAATCATATTTTAACATATTTTAATATAAATTTCCTATAATTCTATTTTGTCCACATTTTATTGTTTTTCTTCTATAATTCAAATAATTAAGTTCCGACACTATCAGGATTCACATTCTTTCAAAATATATCATTAAGATATCGTTACTTCATGTCTCCCATCAATATCGGTCGTTAAAATAATTGCTCAAAAGTTAGAAAAACATCGTCGAAGAAAATTTTTTCATATCATTTTATCACTTCATTATCACATTCCCAAATATAATACTAACTCTTGCGTGCTGTGAACTGTGATTTATGACACTTTTTGCGCTTAAGCAAATGATAAACTGTCCAAAACGCACCTCGGTCTCTTTCATTATCTAAAAATATACACATTCCAGTAAACAAATGTTGGACCTTAACCGGCCACATTTCTCTTTTTTTTTAAACAAATGTAGGACCTTAACCGGCCACATTTCTCTCTTTTTTTTTTAAACAAATGTTGGACCTTAACCGGCCACACTCTTAACATTAATCTAATAGGACCTTTAATAATCTCTCGTAACTTTAAATTAAACTTTCTTCTTTTTTCTAACAAATTTTCTCTACTTTTTTCTTACAAAAAAGTTCACGAGGAACGCGTTCTATATGGTTTCACAAGAGTAGCAACAGGTCCTACTTTTGATTGAAATTTTCCGCGGAAGGAAGTTTAATCATGTCTTCTGCGCTGGCCAGAAAAGCTGTCATAAAGCAAAACGTACTAACTCAAAACTTTTTCACTAATTATTATTTTGTAATTTCATTAAAACTTTTTTTTAATTCTCTTTCTATGAAAAACAAAAACATAAGAAAAGAAAATAATTCCCTAACTTTAATCTTCGACAAACTCTAACTTTTATTTTTCTTTGAAAGAACAAACATTGAAGTGGCTATAAAATAAAAGTCATTTTTTTCTGCCATTAACATTTTTTCTTTTCTTTTTTCGCTTCATTCTTTTAAATTTTTTTAAATCATTTGTTACTATTTTTCTTTTTTTCAAACTCGTTAAAATAAAAAGCTAAAATCATCTATCAAAGATAGCAACAATTGTTTTGCGGTTCAATCAACTCATTTGCGGTTGAAAAGCTGCAACAAACAAATGAAACACATGAAACAAATGAATTGAAATAAAATCACCTGGTGGACGAAATCAACCACAATTAACAAACTAATGAATCAAAAAAATAGAAACACCTGGCAGATGCAATAAACCACAATTAACACGCTTTCAACAAGCTTGTCTAAATAACTCTATCTTTCAATCAAGGCAATTCCTTTTCATGAAAGCAATCGTTCTGTTTCGTATTAAATCCTTTCTCGCTTTTAAAAATTTTTTCTACTATTTCTCGTATGCATTACTAAAATTTATTCCTCTTTAGGAAACCTTAAAAGTCTCTTTTTTGAAACGTTAATTTTTTTTGACAAGATGGAAAAATCCTCAAAATTGACATCTACAATCCCGTCAACCAAAACTTATGCTGAAGTTGCAGCAATTATCCCGGCAAGCAAAGAAAGTTCCACAAGAACTGCACCATCCAGTGTTCCTTTGATCACCCAAGATATGGTTCCATCGGAAGTTCAAAACGATGTTGACGTTACTGTCTTAATAACGATGGAACAAGATCAAATGATCATGAATCAAAGCTTGGAAATGAATTTCGAAATTGAAGCTTCAAAGAAAAGAACCACAAGAAAGACGAAAACAAATATGCCAATTACCAAAACTTGGATAAAGAAAAAGATCACGTCAATCTCGACTTTAAAAGTAATGTTAGAAGCTCAAAAGCAAAAATTCAATGAAGAATTAAAGAAAATCAAAAAGGATATGAAGGAAATCAAGAATGAAATTAAAGTTCTCAAAGAAGAGGATATGATCAAAATAAATGCCTTGGAACGAACCGTGAAGGCTGAACAGGACCTCCAAAAATTATTGGACACCTATACAGAATTACAATCAAATTCCTCAGCCTTGGAGAGAAATATTGAACAACAAAAGCTTCATACCAAGGAAGTACGGCAATTAACACAAAAAACCATTCTAAAAAATCTTTATGATTCATCCAACATGGAACCACCCAATGATCTTCCATGTTCCTCAAGAACAAGTTCATCCTTAGTCAATGCAAGTCGAGATATTCAGTCATGGATTGACCTTCCCAGAAGTCCACAAAGCACAAATACCTTTTTTGGCAACCGTCATTCTCCAACTCCTACAAATCGCTATTTACAAACCCCTTCAAATCATCAATCACCAACTTCCGCATATCGTCATTCACCAACACCATCAATAATGTCAGAAACTTCATCATCAACAAGAATGGAAGCCATCAAATTAGCACAGATTTGGAAAGAATACGTCAAAAGCGGCCCAAAAGACACCAGAAGTAATGGAGGAAAGTTCCATTCAAAAGCTTTCTTGGATTATGCTTTTGAAAAATTATCTGTAAAGGAACGTCAAGGAAAAACACAAAAGCAATTCGTCGACAAATGGAGAAACAATAAGAATCTCCTCAACAACGTTTTTAACAATTACACTGAAAAAAAAATTCGGACGCATCCGTCCAAAAAGGGTACGTTTTTTCGTCCGAATTTATTGATTATTTTGTATCGGGAACTTTCAAGACGACTCCGGGCCCTAAAAATTGGGTACTTTTTAATAGAATTTTTTGGACGTTTTCGACATACCTTTTTCCTATGGTTTTTTTCGTCCACTTCAAAAGTGGACTTTTAAAGAGGAAAAAGAGTATGTTTTCGGCGGAATTTTTCTATAAAATTGTCCGTTTTTTTCCTACTTTTTCAGGAACAAAAGTGAGGATGTTTTCGTACAAATTTTTCTGACTTATACAGGGTTTTTCCGTCGACGATTTCGGTGACTTTTTTCGACTATTTCGTCTTCTCAAAACCTATACCCCCCCCCCCCCAAATATCCCACCCAAACCGGTCTGCAATACATACACAATAGCATATAAAAAACAATAAATTTATTAATAACAAATTAACAATCCTAGGCAAAATACATAACAATAAAAAAAACAGAAAACAGAAACAAACTTTAAAAATCAAGGACTTTGACCATGGGAACATAGGATCATAGGCACCAGATATTTGTAATTTAGCATTTCTGTTTCCAAGGGCATCTGAAAGCAAGCGGATAATGAATACAACCTATGACTAGAAATAAAAACTTACCTGTTTGAAATCTTCAATAATTCATCTTGAACACTTCAGCAAACCAAGGTAGGGGAAAATCTTAAAATTGGTATTTGTTAGTTCAGATTCAAGTGAAAAAATAACTACATGAATAACAAATAATTACCTGGGCTTCCATGAAAGACGCAGATGCTGCTCCGGGATCTCTAAGAAAAGCTGCGTTGGTAACCCGTGATGTGGGGTTTAATTCATATGGCAAAAGTTGAAGAGCAGCAGGACTTGATGATGCTTCCGGGGTATTGATAGTTGAGCGTTGTTTTGCTGGTTCTGGTTGTTCCTAAAAAATAAAAGTTAAAAAGCAGTTATATAACATTTTCTTACCAGGGTTAACTTTTGTTCATCTATTACAGCTAACAGTTTCATGGGATTAAACACAAAACCTGCTGACGGTCGACGGTTGTAGTAAAGTTTTTCAAAAATGCGTGCCGATGTTGCAGCAACGTTTCCAGGGAATTTCGATGATTGCAGAGTTCCAAGGAATTGTGTTGATTAAGGTGTTCCAGAGCATGGTGATGCAGATGGAGTTTTACATGCTACCTTCCGCGGTACAAGTTGAATTGTGTTTCCATGGCCATTATTTGATTCAAAAGGGCCTAAAACATATATTCTTACAGCAAATAAACGAACCAATAAACAAGTGATATTTTGGCCCATGGATAATTAGGCAATGCCAAAAAAGTTTACTACCGCCGACAAATTATCCATGGTTATAACAAACGGTCGCAAAGTCTTATATACTGCATCAAATAAAAGTGATAAACAAAATAAAAAAATAACCAACTTTTATTCCGAGACAAATAGTTTAAGAAACACTAGTAAATGTCCAGTCCAAGGAAGAAGGATACAATTGACAATCTGCAAGAATCACGAAAGTTTCGATGGATCTAAACATCAAAAACAATAATTATTATTATATTCTTAATAAATACAAAAGTAAACTTATCTTTAGTAGAGTCTGCTATCGATAAATTTTCCACGGTCATATGTTACAGCAGCTGATGAATCTTATTCTTCCTGGGGCATAGAAGAGCAACATATCAGGGGAAAACCAGATGATCAAGTACAAGGATGTATTCCATGGGATTGCCAAAGTCTTTGATGAGATAAATAATACACCAAGAACATCTGCCCTTTCTTGATGCCTGGCATTTACAGCAATTCCGTGGCCATGATTCTTGAGATCTAAAACATACATATGGAGAGAAATGTCTTCGCTAATAAAAAAAGCTTACCCAAAGGATGAGTATCTTCTTCAATTCCTTCATCAGTAGTCATTATCCATGGCAGAGGGTTCTTCATCAGTTAATCATTATCCATGGGAGGGGTTTCTTCAGCAGCAAGTCATTATCCAGGGCAGAAGTTTCTTAATTAGCAAGTAATTATCCAGGGCAGAAGTTTCTTCATCAGCAAGTAATTATACAAGGGAGAGGTTTTTTCATCAGCTAATCACTGTCCATGGCAGGGGTTTTTTCTAAACATAAATAGATACATGATTGTCGTGAGTAAAGCGCACAAACCTTGGAATTCTCCCATCTTTATCAAATAGGGTGCCACCGGTCTCTTTTTCTGAGGTAGAAATCCCGTTCCAGGGGCGTATCATAAATCTAAAAATGTAACAATTATATCTGTTTAAGAAAACCATATAAAAACTAAAAGTAACACAAGAACAAATAATAACGCACGCAAAAAATAAACAGGAACAAACGCGTAAGCTTTTTTGCCAGCAATGACAAAAAAAAATAAAATGAAATGGCGCCAAACTAAAGCACAAGAGAAAAACAAATTTGAAAGCTTTCGTTATTTTTCGAAAATTTTCGTAGTTTTTCGAAATTTTTCGTTATTTTTCGAAACTGTTCGTAATTTTTCGTAAATTTTCGTTATTGTTAGTTGTTGGCTAGCTTATTTTCTTTCTCTCTTCTTAAAAAAATTTGCTCGTGTTTTTAATGGATCTCATATTTAATGTATGCTTTCTTTGCCGACTTTGCGCAGATTCTGCTTTTGAGCTGCGCAGAATCTGCATAGCAATGCAGCCTCTGTTTCGCAACTGCAGAACTATGAGCAGAGTTTTTAATAACTCCTGTATGTAGCATGCTTTTATTTCTGTTAATTTCCGGCGCAAGAACTGCTTTTCGATGCAGAAAAGGCTGGGCAGGAAACTTCAAATAGTTGTAAGATTTTCTTTTGTTGAAAAAATCGCGTTTCTTTGCAGCTCTGCTTTCTTGCTGCCCGCGCGGTCTTTCTTTCTTTTTTTAATGGCGTAACTTTTGGGTAATAAAACCGTTGCTATTGAAGACTGAAAAAGTTAATTAACTGACAAAAATAAGCTGGTTATGTTAACTGTCAGCTAAGCTAACTATGGAAAAAAGGTGGTCATGAGTTGCTAGGTGCAAATAATCACCGGAATTTTCCTGAAAACTATGCGCTTTTGTAAAATATTATTCTTTTGTTATTAGGGGCATGTTCTTTTTGGTGTGCACCATCCACTGCAAATTCGTAAAATCCTGAGTGCTCAACAAATTTTTGCTTCCTATTCGGTGGTTATTATATTTTATGACATTCTGTTAATTTCTACAGTTAATCAACAAAAATGTTGAACCAAAATATGCACGAAGGAATTTGTGATATTTGAAGTTGGAGCGATTTGGCAGACTGATGAAGCTGTTTTTCGCCAATGCTTTGGCTTTTGGGCCAAACCATTGCCGAAATCTGAAAAATCGCTCCGACTTTAAATATCACAAATTCCTTCGTACATATTTTGGTTCAACATTTTTGTTGATTAACTGTAGAAATTAACAGAATGTTATAAAATATAAAGATTTCAAAATAGGAAGCAAAAATCTGCGAAAAACAAATCTGTCTCGAACTTGTTGTGCTTCGTTAAAACCTTTTTTGACAATGATTTACCTCATGGGTTAAAAAAGGATGGGAAATACAATTTTTTTTAATCACTTTAAGTCAAAGTGCAAAAAATGGCTGAAAATGCCAAAATCAAAAAACAATGAGTTGGGATTCAGATTATTCGTCCTCAAAAACCTATAGAGGTGCAGTTCTATCTAAAACTAAATAGAGATGAATTAATTCCATAGGAAAGATAAATCGCCGACTTTAGCATTCTCGATACTGTAAAAACGGGAGTTTGCCGAATTCCGAATAAAAACATTTCTTCCAGCTTCTTAAGAATGGTCGAAAACATAGGTAAAATGAAAAGTTTTGCCAGTAAAGATTGTTTAAAAAATACTAATGGAATGCATTTTAAAAGAGTGAAGCTCGGCTTTTGCCAATGCCTCCGGTGTCGGCGGTAGCCATGAAGAGACAAGAAAAAAGAAATAGAAAAAAGAACAGAATTTTTAAAAAATTACAAAATCTGTTCTTACAACAAAAATGGAGAGAAAACGCACACTTGAATCGAAAAGAATTTTCATTTGTGCATATTATATAACAGCATATCTTCAAAATTTCCTTGGTTCATTACTATCTTTCTTTTTTTATTACTTCACTTTTTATCAAGATTACAACTTTTTGTAATACTTGGGTTGGGCATAAAATGGGAAAAAAAAGTTATAAAAAAATTAAAACAGTTTGTCCGCGGTTTTCGACGAAAACGTACAAAAAATTGGACGATTTTTTTCGTCGTTTTATCGAAGCCGTATTCGTCGTAGACAAGAGGATGAAATCATCCTACTTTAAATCCCCTTTTTCGTATAAATTTTCGTACTATTAATAATGGGGGAAAAGTAATACGAAAACATACTTTGGTAGCCTGTTTACGTAGAAATTTGTCCCCTTTTAATTTCATCCAAAAACGAGTCGCCGAAAACGTACAAAAATCCTCGGAAAACGTAGAACTTTTTCTACGAAAAAAAACATCCGATTCATGAACGTCCGAATTTTTTTTTCAGTGTACATCACCATGTAATCAAATGTCAACCAACGATTTGATCCTTCATCAAGATATCAATTAGGTCTTTCAGATGCTTTTTATGAATAAACCCGGCTAAATTTAAAGAAAATACATTTTTGAATATGTGGGACAATAAAAATTTTAATATGTCACTTTATAAATTGCACTTCAAACACTATTAAAGTCCACAGAAAAAATAAAAAAGAGAAAAGCGAAAACAAGCGCTAAACCTGTAAATGAGTCATTATTTGTTCTGTCTACTCGTCTCATAGCCATCTTATTTTCTTACCTTATTCTCTCCCCACCTTGTTTTCTTTCTAAAAAATGTCATAAGTCAAAAGCAACAATTTTTTTTTAAAAAACTCTTGAGTTTAACAAAAGCTTCAACTAATAGCGTTTTAATGAATCTAACAACTAATCAAACTAAAAATCTTTATAAACCCCGCTACTAATCCAAACATCAAAACATTAAAAATCTAACATCCATAAAAACGCGATTATTTTCCTTTCTGATAAAATGTATAAAAGTTTTACCGTCTCATTTCAGAAGAAATATCTTTCAGAAAGAATATCAAAATCTGTCATTTTGTGATGCCAATAACTTCCAACCTCTGCAACTCTCGAAATTCAAAATTCTTTTTATCGTCAAACTTTCAAACTCCGTCTGGTCAACACCAACCAAAAGCCAACAATTTTCTAACAAACGTTTCATTTGACTAATTTTACTAATTCTCCTCGTGTTTGGTCATTCACACTTTCACATAAATTTTTTAAAAATAGTGCTATTAATCAGCGAATTAAAACAACTAATCACGCGAATAAATATTAACGCATAAAAAGAATAATAAAAAAAATAATAACACCGCTTTTCTTCAAAACAAAATACTAACATAAAAAACTTGGAAAGATTGACCACTTTTTGTCAATAAAAGAAAAATGAAAAACAACACCGTTAATGACAAATATAAGGTCAAAGAAACGAAGGAAAGGCAGCTGTTGTCACCAAATGGTCAAATAAATAAAAAAACAACATCATCAAAAGACATAACAAACGAGAAAAGAAGGGAACCTTGTCAACAACTGCTAACAAGAAAAGAAGAAACAAAGGAAACTCTGAAGAATTTTGCAAGGGAAGTGCAACATTTGACAAACACCACTCTGGATAAAAAGAACATAAAATCAAACATGTCAATGACAAAAGCAGAAAATACAACATGGAACGTCCTTAAAACCAATCTCACCATTTTAGCAGTAATCGTTATCGTCATCAAAATCTTCATGTGGTGTAACTTCAAAAAGCAAATCAGAAAAGGAAAGGAAGAAATACTGATCACCTCAAGAAAAGAATCTTTAAAAATCCATCATTCAAATACAACAAGGACACTCAAAGAAGACTTCCGTAAACAACTACAGAACGAAGAAACTTACACAACGTTGAAAGAAATAAACAAAATCAAAACTTTTTTTTCCAAAATTCATCAAGATCAAAGACAAAAGAAAGCAATGAAAACCAGATCAAGAAAGCAATGTCACAAAAGCTTTAAACGTTTTGCAACCACATCAGAAGAATATGCCACAAGCACTGTAAAAAAGAACCAACATTATGCCAACCAACAACGTAATCGTCTTTTATCAAAATCCGTCACAACCCATCATTTTGTGATTACAGCAATTGTTTTCATATTTATTTTCATCTCGGAAACAACAGCATCAACAGAAAACAAACAGCATAAATATGAGACAAAGTTTCTTTTTCTTAAAGACTGGTCTCCTACAATGAATGAAAATCCCAAAGAACAATTATGCGAAACAACTTTTATTGAAGAAAAGACAATACAAAACTTCATATTTTACAGCATCAGCTTTATCTCAATAAGCTTGCTAACAGTTGCCATTATTGACGTCTTTACCAAACATCTCAAGACAAAAGAAATAACATCGAAGAAAAATAAAACATCCATTTCTTACACGAATAAACAACAGATAATCACAATCTTGCAAACTCCGATTTTTAATGGAAAAGAATTAAACTTTAAAACTTTCATAGATCATCTTGAAACGAATAGTGCAACACTCAATTACACCGAAGAAGAAAAAATAATATTTCTTGCACTTCGTGTAAGTGGAAAAGCAACAACATGTCTTTTAAACATTGTCCAAACACAACCATCGATTCATTGGAAAGAAACCATAAAAATGATGAACGAAATCTACAATGGAAAGACAAAAGAAGACATATCAATGGATGCTCTTCACAACTTAAAACAATCGGATTTCACAACAATGGAAGCATACGCAAAAAAAATTCAAAAATATGTGAACAAACTTTTTTCCAGCAAACTTGGCTTCAGTGAACAATTTAGAAATCGTCAACAAATAAAATACTTTATAAATGGATCGGATAATCTCATTCAACACCTTTTGCAAGGAAAAAGTGAATCATTTAGTTGCCTACAAGAAATTATTAACGAAGCAATAAAAATTCAAACCATTAAAGAAGAACACTCTCGCCAGATCGCTGAAATCCAAGACGTCACAGATAATAAAGAAAAAACTGAAAATAACAAAAGACACACAAAGATAAACATGAATAATTTTCAAAAAACAAACTGGTCAATATCACAACACTTGCTGACTCTAGTAATTTTTATTCTTTGTTCTTTATCTTCCATCACTGCTCAAGAAGATTTTGACAAGCAAATTTTTAATAAACATCATAAAAATGAACATCAGGAAACAACAGATAATACAATGACAACCATTATTATTAGTTGCTTAATTATTTTGTTAACTACCATCATCATCATGTTCTTCGAAAGAAAAAAGAAAAGAAATATCAAGGAAGATGCAACCCAGGTTAAAACCATCAAACAAATAACAAATGACTCAAAGGAACCTGATCTTCATCATAAAGATAACGAATCATGGCCAGAAATAACAAAAACAACCCCCAACATTAACGATAATACAGTCATCAAAGAGAAGAATATATGCATCAAAAGTAAAATTGATATTCATACCGTTTTACTTACAATCCAACGTCTCCCAAAATTGCATGATAAACCTCCAATAATCCCCATGCATGAATATGAAAATTTCATTTCCATTTTTATGCGAAAGCTCAATGAATTAAAAACAACAAACATTCTGAAAGAAAATGAAGAAATTGAACTTTTTGTTAGTTCATTACACAAAGATTTTCAAAACCAGTTAAGAAAAGCAGAATATGGAAACTGTAAAACAGTGACAGAAATAATTGAAGCAAGCAAATCATTCCTCATGAAACTTCATCACAATCAAACAAGAAAAGAAGACTTTTTCAAAATGCGACCAGTAAAACAGTATCAACAAACTTGCGATAATTTTGCAAGAAGGACACATGATTATTACATGAATCTCTTCAACAATGATTCAAGATTTGGAAAAGTCTTAGTCGAAAAGGAAATAATAAGATCATTTGTAAATGGACTTCCAATAAATCTCAGAACACAATTACAAGATCAAAAATTTTATAACTTATATGCTGCCGTAGAAGCAGCCGAGACAGCTGAAAGGAACTTCTTTATATACAATCAAAGATCACAAATGTTTCAACCCCGTCACAATCAAAGTCACCAACAACAGAGATCCCAAGAACAAACAAGGATAAATTCACAAAGAAGAAATGTGTCACCAATATACTATCTGACCATATTAACAATTTTCACATGTGTTTTACCTTTAACAACAGCATATAACATGGATATTGCAGCAAATACTGGAAACGAAAATATGAATAAAATCGACAAAGTACCTACAACAAATAATTATTGGTCAAAGAATTTCGTTAACAACAAAACAAATATTGGAACGCACTTCAAAACAACGCATTTCACATCATTTGTACCCAAAACGGTAGAACTCGTCAAGAATAATTGGATTATTCTAATTATAAGCATTATCATGTCCCTGATCATTGCTCGAAATTACATCCAAAAACGACATTTGCCACAAATTTTGGAAGGCCGATGTTCAAATGTTTCAATTATTTCAACAAAATTTGAAATGACAGACATGCATACAAACATCAGCATTCAACAAAGAACACAACAGGATATTCAATCACCGGTGAGTGCTTACACCAATAAAAATAAGTCTACAACCAAAGAATCAACAATTTTTCCCATCAGCAACAACAAATTAATTCAAACATGATTCAAATTTAATGATAAAAATCATTTGCTACCATTTCACCGAAGATCAAATATTCATTTTATGCCAATGAAACACTAGAATTTTCTCCAGGAAAATCATTCTCTTTGGAAGAGAAGACTCGTTTTCTTGAACTGAGGACAGTTCATGCTCAGAGGTGAAGAAGATGCCCTAAGGCAATAAAACTCTTTTCGACATTTTTAAGTTTTTATTGTTAGGTTAAATTAATCATGTAAAACTGTAATTGTAATTTTTTTAATAATGTTATTTTAGGTTATCCCATTAATTTTTAAGAAACATTTTTTTATATAATATTTTATTTGTATCTCCCCATTTTTCTAATGTAGCTTGGAACACAAACATATTTACTTTTATCTATTTTTAGATTTTATGTTTTAATATTGTTTTTTAATGTCTGTGTGTCTAAATTTTAATTGAGAGAATTTTTTATGTTAGGTGAGTGAAAAACGAACGAACGAATTATATTGTATTTTCTTTTATTAGTCTTATTTTAGCATATTTAGATAACGAACGAACTTTAAGCAGGAAAATATTAGTTTTAGGAGTATCTCTATTTTTGTAATATTATATAATTTAATTGTGTCATTACCTTATTTATCTTTTTACTTCGAATCTTTAATTGTAGTCTAGCACAGAGGGAACTGACAGCCACAGAAAATCAAATTGCAGTGGATGAATTCAAAGTTGTCGCGGACGACAACGCTCTTAGGGGCGACCATGTAATGAATGAGTATTTAATTTGCATATTTCATTGCTTTAATCACTCTCTTGCATTATATCTTTCTTCAACAACGA
This sequence comes from Panagrolaimus sp. LJ2414, assembly GCA_024447195.1. Classification (NCBI taxonomy): domain Eukaryota; kingdom Metazoa; phylum Nematoda; class Chromadorea; order Rhabditida; family Panagrolaimidae; genus Panagrolaimus; species Panagrolaimus sp. LJ2414. The sequence continues at coordinate 2,680,915 of JAMRXY010000017.1, forward strand.
AGTGATCAGTGATGTATTTAACTAAAGTTAATCGAAAAGTGCATATTGATTAGCTAAAGCTGAGGAAGCGGAAGCTTGATCATCAACACCAGATTAAGGACATACACTGATAAAGCCAACATCAACTCCGCCCAAATGGCAAGTTCGTCCTGTTCAACATCCCTTATCAAACCCATATAAATACCAGTTCAACTCCAGCTTAGAACATCTCTTTCACTCACTCTTCAGCAGTCTCCAGCTCAACTCATCCGCAGCAGCTCCAGCCATCACCATCGTAGCGGAAGCCTTCGGGCTTCCTTACTCTCTCTTAATGTTCCCTTTTGTAACTTCTTTCGTAATAATGATGTAATGCCATAATAAAGAGATGACTCACAATGCCCCTTTTTCGAACCGCGCTACACCATAACCACCATAATGGCTATGCCATTATAAAAGCAACAAAATTGCACCAAAAAAATTGAAATTTCAAAGAAAATTTTGACAATGTAATTTTTTGATTATTGTTTAAACTTGCCCTGGGAGAAAATAAACAAAATAGCAAAACTTTCTAGAATCCCCAGGGCAAGCTTATTAATTATTTCAAGGCCAAAATGTGCCATTTTGCTTCCAACAGTTTGCGGCCAGCCGCCAAAAGCAACAAAATTGCACCAATAAAATTGAAATTTCAAAGAAAATTTTTTGACCTATATTTTTGATTACAATACAAACTTGATCCAGGGGATATTAAATAAAACAACAACACTTTTTGGAATCCCCAGGACAAGCTTATTAATTATATCAAGGCCAAAATGTGCCATTTTCCTTCCAACAGTTTGCGGCCAGCCGCCAAAAGCAACAAAATTGCACCAAAAAAATTGAAATTTCAAAGAAAATTTTTTGACCTATATTTTTGATTACAGTATAAACTTGCCCTGGGAAATATTAAATAAAATAACAATACTTTTTGGAATCCCCAGGGCAGGCTTATTAATTATATCAAGGCCAAAATGTGCCATTTTCCTTCCAACAGTTTGCGGCCAGCCGCCAAAAGCAACAAAATTGCACCAAAAAAATTGAAATTTCAAAGAAAAATTTTTGACCTATATTTTTGATTACTGTTTAAACTTGCCCTGGGGGATATTTAGTAAAATAGCAATACTTTTTGGAATCCCTGGGGCTAGCTTATTAATTATTTCAAGGCCAATATGTGCCATTTTCCTTCCAACAGTTTGCGGCCAGCCGCCAAAAGCAACAAAATTGCACCAAAAAAATTGAAATTTCAAAGAAAATTTTGACAATGTAATTTTTTGATTATTGTTTAAACTTGCCCTGGGAGAAAATAAACAAAATAGCAAAACTTTCTAGAATCCCCAGGGCAAGCTTATTAATTATTTCAAGGCCAAAATGTGCCATTTTGCTTCCAACAGTTTGCGGCCAGCCGCCAAAAGCAACAAAATTGCACCAAAAAAATTGAAATTTCAATGGAAAATTTTCAATGTAATTTTTTGATTATTGTTTAAACTTGCCCTGGGGGATATTTAGTAAAATAGCAATACTTTTTGGAATCCCTGGGGCTAGCTTATTAATTATTTCAAGGCCAAAATGTGCCATTTTCCTTCCAACAGTTTGCGGCCAGCGGCCAAAAGCAACAAAATTGCACCAAAAAAATTGAAATTTCAAAGAAAATTTTGACAATGTAATTTTTTGATTATTGTTTAAACTTGCCCTGGGGGATATTTAGTAAAATAGCAATACTTTTTGGAATCCCCAGAACAAGCTTATTAATTGTTACAAGGCCAGAATGTGCCATTTTTGTTCCAACAGTTTGCGACCAGCCGCCAAAAGCAACAAAATTGCACCAAAAAAATTGAAATTTCAAAGGAAAATTTTCAATGTAATTTTTTGATTATTGTTTAAACTTGCCCTGGGGGATATTTAGTAAAATAGCAATGCTTTTTGGAATCCCCAGGGCAAGCTTTTGAATTATTACAAGGCCATTAGTTTCTATCTTTGGCCTTTCAGTTTGCGGCCAGCCGCCAAAAGCAACAAAATTGCGCCAAAAACTTGAAAATTCAATTAAGAATTTTCAATGTAAATTTTTGATTAAATTTTAAACTTGACCTGGGGGAATATAAACAAAATAGCAATGCTTTTTGGAATCCCCAGGGCAAGCTTTTGAATTATTACAAGGCCATTAGTTTCTATCTTTGGCCTTTCAGTTTGCGGCCAGCCGCCAAAAGCAACAAAATTGCGCCAAAAACTTGAAAATTCAATTAAGAATTTTCAATGTAAATTTTTGATTAAATTTTAAACTTGACCTGGGGGAATATAAACAAAATAGCAATGCTTTTTGGAATCCCCAGGGCAAGCTTTTGAATTATTACAAGGCCATTAGTTTCTATCTTTGGCCTTTCAGTTTGCGGCCAGCCGCCAAAAGCAACAAAATTGCGCCAAAAACTTGAAAATTCAATTAAGAATTTTCAATGTAAATTTTTGATTAAATTTTAAACTTGCCCTGGGAAATATTAAATAAAATAACAATACTTTTTGGAATCCCCAGGGCAAGCTTAATCATTATATCAAGGCCAAAAAGTGTGATTTTTGTTCTAACACTTTTCGGACAGCCGACAAAAGCAACAAAAACAACGAAAATTCTTGCCGATGAAGAATTTGATCAGCTTGGTCCCCCAAGCTGATTGGGCCACTTCAACGAAAATTCTTGCCGATGAAGAATTTGATCAGCTTGGTCCCCCAAGCTGATTGGGACACTTTAACAAAAATTCACATCCTTGAAGAATTTGATCAGCTTGGTCCCCCAAGCTGATTGGGACACTTTAACAAAAATTCACATCCTTGAAGAATTTGATCAGCTTGGTCCCCCAAGCTGATTGGGCCACTTTAACGAAAATTCTTGCCGATGAAGAATTTGATCAGCTTGGTCCCCCAAGCTGATTGGGCGACTTTAATGAAAATTCATATCCTTGAAGAATTTGATAAGCTTGGTCCCAAACTGATGACTCATCAAATTTTCATAAATTTATCTCACAGATTTTTCAGGGCAGAAAAAGGGTTCTATTTCAGTACATGATAAAGTTGTTGATAATTTTATGTTTGGGCCTGGATAATGTCTGAAATAATGTCTTAGATAATGTCTTAGATAATGTCTGAGATAAACTCATAAAAGTGTGTAATGGAAAAGCCAAGTGGGTGAGCGAAATGACAACTCCGTTGAGTTCTATTTAACAGTTTTTAACTGCCGTCTAAATTTAAAAAGCAACAAAATTGCACAAAAAATTTGAAATTTCAAAGAAAATTTTTTGACCTATATTTTTGATTACAGTATAAACTTGCCCTGGGAAATATTAAATAAAATAACAATACTTTTTGGAATCCCCAGAACAAGCTTATTAATTATATCAAGGCCAAAATGTGCCATTTTTGTTCCAACAGTTTGCGGCCAGCCGCCAAAAGCAACAAAATTGCATCAAAAAAATTGAAATTTCAAAGGAAAATTTTCAATGTAATTTTTTGATTATTGTTTAAACTTGCCCTGGGAAATATTAAATAAAATAACAATACTTTTTGGAATCCCCAGGGCAAGCTTAATCATTATATCAAGGCCAAAAAGTGTGATTTTTGTTCTAACACTTTTCGGACAGCCGACAAAAGCAACAAAAACAACGAAAATTCTTGCCGATGAAGAATTTGATCAGCTTGGTCCCCCAAGCTGATTGGGACACTTTAACAAAAATTCACATCCTTGAAGAATTTGATCAGCTTGGTCCCCCAAGCTGATTGGGACACTTTAACAAAAATTCACATCCTTGAAGAATTTGATTAGCTTGGTCCCCCAAGCTGATTGGGCGACTTTAATGAAAATTCATATCCTTGAAGAATTTGATAAGCTTGGTCCCAAACTGATGACTCATCAAATTTTCATAAATTTATCTCACAGATTTTTCAGGGCAGAAAAAGGGTTCTATTTCAGTACATGATAAAGTTGTTGATAATTTTATGTTTGGGCCTGGATAATGTCTGAAATAATGTCTTAGATAATGTCTTAGATAATGTCTGAGATAAACTCATAAAAGTGTGTAATGGAAAAGCCAAGTGGGTGAGCGAAATGACAACTCCGTTGAGTTCTATTTAACAGTTTTTAACTGCCGTCTAAATTTAAAAAGCAACAAAATTGCACCAAAAAAATTGAAATTTCAAAGAAAAATTTTTGACCTATATTTTTGATTACAGTATAAACTTGCCCTGGGAAATATTAAATAAAATAACAATACTTTTTGGAATCCCCAGAACAAGCTTATTAATTATATCAAGGCCAGAATGTGCCATTTTTGTTCCAACAGTTTGCGGCCAGCCGCCAAAAGCAACAAAATTGCACCAAAAAAATTGAAATTTCAAAGAAAAATTTTTGACCTATATTTTTGATTACAGTATAAACTTGCCCTGGGAAATATTAAATAAAATAACAATACTTTTTGGAATCCCCAGAACAAGCTTATTAATTATATCAAGGCCAAAATGTGCCATTTTTGTTCCAACAGTTTGCGGCCAGCCGCCAAAAGCTACAAAATTGCACCAAAAAAATTGAAATTTCAAAGAAAAATTTTTGACCTATATTTTTGATTACAGTATAAACTTGCCCTGGGAAATATTAAATAAAATAATAATACTTTTTGGAATCCCCAGAACAAGCTTATTAATTATATCAAGGCCAGAATGTGCCATTTTTGTTCCAACAGTTTGCGGCCAGCCGCCAAAAGCAACAAAATTGCACCAAAAAAATTGAAATTTCAAAGAAAAATTTTTGACCTATATTTTTGATTACAGTATAAACTTGCCCTGGGAAATATTAAATAAAATAACAATACTTTTTGGAATCCCCAGAACAAGCTTATTAATTATATCAAGGCCAGAATGTGCCATTTTTGTTCCAACAGTTCGCGGCCAGCCGCCAAAAGCAACAAAATTGCACCAAAAAAATTGAAATTTCAAAGAAAAATTTTTGACCTATATTTTTGATTACAGTATAAACTTGCCCTGGGAAATATTAAATAAAATAACAATACTTTTTGGAATCCCCAGAACAAGCTTATTAATTATATCAAGGCCAAAATGTGCCATTTTTGTTCCAACAGTTTGCGGCCAGCCGCCAAAAGCTACAAAATTGCACCAAAAAAATTGAAATTTCAAAGAAAAATTTTTGACCTATATTTTTGATTACAGTATAAACTTGCCCTGGGAAATATTAAATAAAATAACAATACTTTTTGGAATCCCCAGAACAAGCTTATTAATTATATCAAGGCCAAAATGTGCCATTTTCCTTCCAACAGTTTGCGGCCAGCCGCCAAAAGCTACAAAATTGCACCAAAAAAATTGAAATTTCAAAGAAAAATTTTTGACCTATATTTTTGATTACAGTATAAACTTGCCCTGGGAAATATTAAATAAAATAACAATACTTTTTGGAATCCCCAGAACAAGCTTATTAATTATATCAAGGCCAAAATGTGCCATTTTCCTTCCAACAGTTTGCGGCCAGCCGCCAAAAGCAACAAAATTGCACCAAAAAAATTGAAATTTCAAAGAAAAATTTTTGACCTATATTTTTGATTACAGTATAAACTTGCCCTGGGAAATATTAAATAAAATAACAATACTTTTTGGAATCCCCAGGGCAAGCATATTAATTATTTCAAGGCCAAAATGTGCCATTTTCCTTCCAACAGTTTGCGGCCAGCCGCCAAAAGCTACAAAATTGCACCAAAAAAATTGAAATTTCAAAAAAAATTTTGACAGTGTAATTTTTTGATTATTGTTTAAACTTGCCCTGGGGGAAAATAAACAAAATAACAACACTTTTTGGAATCCCCAGGGCAAGCATATTAATTATTTCAAGGCCAAAATGTGCCATTTTCCTTCCAACAGTTTGCGGCCAGCCGCCAAAAGCAACAAAATTGCACCAAAAAAATTGAAATTTCAAAGAAAAATTTTTGACCTATATTTTTGATTACAGTATAAACTTGGCCTGGGAAATATTAAATAAAATAACAATACTTTTTGGAATCCCCAGAACAAGCTTATTAATTATATCAAGGCCAGAATGTGCCATTTTTGTTCCAACAGTTTGCGGCCAGCCGCCAAAAGCAACAAAATTGCACCAAAAAAATTGAAATTTCAAAGAAAATTTTGACAATGTAATTTTTTGATTATTGTTTAAACTTGCCCTGGGGGATATTTAATTAAATAGCAATACTTTTTGGAATCCCTGGGGCTAGCTTATTAATTATTTCAAGGCCAAAATGTGCCATTTTCCTTCCAACAGTTTGCGGCCAGCCGCCAAAAGCAACAAAATTGCACCAAAAAAATTGAAATTTTAAAGAAAATTTTTTGACCTATATTTTTGATTACAGTACAAACTTGATCCAGGGGATATTTAATAAACGAACAACACTTTTTGGAATCCCCAGGGCAAGCATATTAATTATATCAAGGCCAGAATGTGCCATTTTTGTTCCAACAGTTTGCGGCCAGCCGCCAAAAGCAACAAAATTACACCAAAAAAATTGAAATTTCAAAGGAAAATTTCCAATGTAAATTTTTACTTACAGTATAAACTTGCCCTGGGGGATATTAAATAAAACAGCAATACTTTTTGGAATCCCTGGGGCTAGCTTATTAATTATTTCAAGGCCAAAATGCGCCATTTTGCTTCCAACAGTTTGCGGCCAGCCGCCAAAAGCAACAAAATTGCACCAAAAAAATTGAAATTTCAAAGAAAATTTTTTGACCTATATTTTTGATTACAGTACAAACTTGATCCACGGGATATTTAATAAACGAACAACACTTTTTGGAATCCCCAGGGCAAGCATATTAATTATATCAAGGCCAGAATGTGCCATTTTTGTTCCAACAGTTTGCGGCCAGCCGCCAAAAGCAACAAAATTACACCAAAAAAATTGAAATTTCAAAGAAAATTTTTTGACCTATATTTTTGATTACAGTACAAACTTGATCCAGGGAAATATTAAATAAAATAACAACACTTTTTGGAATCCCCAGGGCAAGCATATTAATTATTTCAAGGCCAAAATGTGCCATTTTTGTTCCAACAGTTTGCGGCCAGCCGCCAAAAGCAACAGAATTGCACCAAAAAAATTGAAATTTCAAAGAAAATTTTGACAATGTAATTTTTTGATTATTGTTTAAACTTGCCCTGGGGGATATTAAATAAAACAGCAATACTTTTTGGAATCCCTGGGGCTAGCTTATTAATTATTTCAAGGCCAGAATGTGCCATTTTGCTTCCAACAGTTTGCGGCCAGCCGCCAAAAGCAACAAAATTGCACCAAAAAAATTGAAATTTCAAAGGAAAATTTCCAATGTAAATTTTTACTTACAGTATAAACTTGCCCTGGGGGATAATAAATAAAACAGCAATACTTTTTGGAATCCCTGGGGCTAGCTTATTAATTATTTCAAGGCCAAAATGCGCCAATTTGCTTCCAACAGTTTGCGGCCAGCCGCCAAAAGCAACAAAATTGCACCAAAAATATTGAAATTTCAAAGAAAATTTTTTGACCTATATTTTTGATTACAGTATAAACTTGATCCAGGGGATATTTAATAAACGAACAACACTTTTTGGAATCCCCAGGGCAAGCATATTAATTATATCAAGGCCAGAATGTGCCATTTTTGTTCCAACAGTTTGCGGCCAGCCGCCAAAAGCAACAAAATTACACCAAAAAAATTGAAATTTCAAAGAAAATTTTTTGACCTATATTTTTGATTACAGTACAAGCTTGATCCAGGGGATATTAAATAAAACAACAACACTTTTTGGAATCCCCAGGGCAAGCATATTAATTATTTCAAGGCCAAAATGTGCCATTTTGCTTCCAACAGTTTGCGGCCAGCCGCCAAAAGCAACAAAATTGCACCAAAAAAATTGAAATTTCAAAGGAAAATTTCCAATGTAAATTTTTACTTACAGTATAAACTTGCCCTGGGGGATATTTAATAAAATAGCAATACTTTTTGGAATCCCTGGGGCTAGCTTATTAATTATTTCAAGGCCAGAATGTGCCATTTTGCTTCCAACAGTTTGCGGCCAGCCGCCAAAAGCAACATAATTGCACCAAAAAAATTGAAATTTCAAAGGAAAATTTTCAATGTAAATTTTTACTTACAGTATAAACTTGCCCTGGGGGATATTTAATAAAATAGCAATACTTTTTGGAATCCCTGGGGCAAGCTTATTAATTATTTCAAGGCCAAAATGTGCTATTTTGCTTCCAACAGTTTGCGGCCAGCCGCCAAAAGCAACATAATTGCACCAAAAAAATTGAAATTTCAAAGAAAATTTTGACAATGTAATTTTTTACTTACAGTATAAACTTGCCCTGGGGGATATTAAATAAAATAGCAATACTTTTTGGAATCCCCAGGGCAAGCATATTAATTATTTCAAGGCCAAAATGTGCTATTTTGCTTCCAACAGTTTGCGGCCAGCCGCCAAAAGCAACATAATTGCACCAAAAAAATTGAAATTTCAAAGAAAATTTTGACAATGTAATTTTTTACTTACAGTATAAACTTGCCCTGGGGGATATTTAATAAAATAGCAATACTTTTTGGAATCCCCAGGGCAAGCATATTAATTATTTCAAGGCCAAAATGTGCCATTTTGCTTCCAACAGTTTGCGGCCAGGCGCCAAAAGCAACAAAATTGCACCAAAAAAATTTAAATTTCAAAGGAAAATTTTCAATGTAATTTTTTGATTATTGTTTAAACTTGCCCTGGGGGATATTTAATTAAATAGCAATACTTTTTGGAATCCCCAGGGCAAGCATATTAATTATTTCAAGGCCAAAATGTGCCATTTTGCTTCCAACAGTTTGCGGCCAGCCGCCAAAAGCAACAGAATTGCACCAAAAAAATTGAAATTTCAAAGAAAATTTTGACAATGTAATTTTTTGATTATTGTTTAAACTTGCCCTGGGGGATATTAAATAAAACAGCAATACTTTTTGGAATCCCTGGGGCTAGCTTATTAATTATTTCAAGGCCAGAATGTGCCATTTTGCTTCCAACAGTTTGCGGCCAGCCGCCAAAAGCAACAAAATTGCACCAAAAAAAGTGAAATTTCATAGAAAATTTTGACAATGTAAATTTTTGATAATTGTTTAAACTTGCCCTGGGGGATATTAAATAAAATAACAATACTTTTTGGAATCCCTGGGGCAAGCTTATTAATTATTTCAAGGCCAGAATGTGCCATTTTGCTTCCAACAGTTTGCGGCCAGCCGCCAAAAGCAACAAAATTGCACCAAAAAAATTGAAATTTCAAAGGAAAATTTTCAATGTAATTTTTTGATTATTGTTTAAACTTGCCCTGGGGGATATTTAATAAAATAGCAATACTTTTTGGAATCCCTGGGGCTAGCTTATTAATTATTTCAAGGCCAGAATGTGCCATTTTGCTTCCAACAGTTTGCGGCCAGCCGCCAAAAGCAACAAAATTGCACCAAAAAAATTGAAATTTCAAAGGAAAATTTTCAATGTTAATTTTTTCTTACAGTATAAAATTGCCCTGGGGATATTTAATAAAATAGCAATACTTTTTGGAATCCCTGGGGCTAGCTTATTAATTATTTCAAGGCCAGAATGTGCCATTTTGCTTCCAACAGTTTGCGGCCAGCCGCCAAAAGCAACAAAATTGCACCAAAAAAATTGAAATTTCAAAGAAAATTTTGACAATGTAATTTTTAGATTATTGTTTAAACTTGCCCTGGGGGATATTTAATAAAATAGCAATACTTTTTGGAATCCCTGGGGCTAGCTTATTAATTATATCAAGGCCAAAATGTGCCATTTTCCTTCCAACACAATGCGGCCAGCCGCCAAAAGCAACAAAATTGCACCAAAAAAATTGAAATTTCAAAGAAAATTTTGACAATGTAATTTTTAGATTATTGTTTAAACTTGCCCTGGGGGAAAATAAACAAAATAGCAAAACTTTCTAGAATCCCTGGGGCAAGCTTATTAATTATTTCAAGGCCAAAATGTGCTATTTTGCTTCCAACAGTTTGCGGCCAGCCGCCAAAAGCAACATAATTGCACCAAAAAAATTGAAATTTCAAAGAAAATTTTGACAATGTAATTTTTTACTTACAGTATAAACTTGCCCTGGGGGATATTAAATAAAATAGCAATACTTTTTGGAATCCCCAGGGCAAGCATATTAATTATTTCAAGGCCAAAATGTGCTATTTTGCTTCCAACAGTTTGCGGCCAGCCGCCAAAAGCAACAGAATTGCACCAAAAAAATTGAAATTTCAAAGAAAATTTTGACAATGTAATTTTTTGATTATTGTTTAAACTTGCCCTGGGGGATATTAAATAAAACAGCAATACTTTTTGGAATCCCTGGGGCTAGCTTATTAATTATTTCAAGGCCAGAATGTGCCATTTTGCTTCCAACAGTTTGCGGCCAGCCGCCAAAAGCAACAAAATTGCACCAAAAAAAGTGAAATTTCATAGAAAATTTTGACAATGTAAATTTTTGATAATTGTTTAAACTTGCCCTGGGGGATATTAAATAAAATAACAATACTTTTTGGAATCCCTGGGGCAAGCTTATTAATTATTTCAAGGCCAGAATGTGCCATTTTGCTTCCAACAGTTTGCGGCCAGCCGCCAAAAGCAACAAAATTGCACCAAAAAAATTGAAATTTCAAAGGAAAATTTTCAATGTAATTTTTTGATTATTGTTTAAACTTGCCCTGGGGGATATTTAATAAAATAGCAATACTTTTTGGAATCCCTGGGGCTAGCTTATTAATTATTTCAAGGCCAGAATGTGCCATTTTGCTTCCAACAGTTTGCGGCCAGCCGCCAAAAGCAACAAAATTGCACCAAAAAAATTGAAATTTCAAAGGAAAATTTTCAATGTTAATTTTTTCTTACAGTATAAAATTGCCCTGGGGATATTTAATAAAATAGCAATACTTTTTGGAATCCCTGGGGCTAGCTTATTAATTATTTCAAGGCCAGAATGTGCCATTTTGCTTCCAACAGTTTGCGGACAGCCGCCAAAAGCAGCAAAATTGCACCAAAAAAATTGAAATTTCAAAGAAAATTTTGACAATGTAATTTTTTGATTATTGTTTAAACTTGCCCTGGGGGATATTTAATAAAATAGCAATACTTTTTGGAATCCCTGGGGCAAGCTTATTAATTATATCAAGGCCAAAATGTGCCATTTTCCTTCCAACACAATGCGGCCAGCCGCCAAAAGCAACAAAATTGCACCAAAAAAATTGAAATTTCAAAGAAAATTTTGACAATGTAATTTTTAGATTATTGTTTAAACTTGCCCTGGGGGATATTTAATAAAATAGCAATACTTTTTGGAATCCCTGGGGCTAGCTTATTAATTATATCAAGGCCAAAATGTGCCATTTTCCTTCCAACACAATGCGGCCAGCCGCCAAAAGCAACAAAATTGCACCAAAAAAATTGAAATTTCAAAGAAAATTTTGACAATGTAATTTTTAGATTATTGTTTAAACTTGCCCTGGGGGAAAATAAACAAAATAGCAAAACTTTCTAGAATCCCCAGGGCAGGCTTATTAATTATATCAAGGCCAAAATGTGCCATTTTCCTTCCAACACAATGCGGCCAGCCGCCAAAAGCAACAAAATTGCACCAAAAAAATTGAAATTTCAAAGAAAATTTTGACAATGTAATTTTTAGATTATTGTTTAAACTTGCCCTGGGGGATATTTAATAAAATAGCAATACTTTTTGGAATCCCTGGGGCTAGCTTATTAATTATATCAAGGCCAAAATGTGCCATTTTCCTTCCAACACAATGCGGCCAGCCGCCAAAAGCAACAAAATTGCACCAAAAAAATTGAAATTTCAAAGAAAATTTTGACAATGTAATTTTTAGATTATTGTTTAAACTTGCCCTGGGGGAAAATAAACAAAATAGCAAAACTTTCTAGAATCCCCAGGGCAGGCTTATTAATTATATCAAGGCCAAAATGTGCCATTTTGCTTCCAACAGTTTGCGGCCAGCCGCCAAAAGCAACAAAATTGCACCAAAAAAATTGAAATTTCAAAGGATAATTTTCAATGTAATTTTTTGATTATTGTTTAAACTTGCCCTGGGGGATATTTAATAAAATAGCAATACTTTTTGGAATCCCTGGGGCAAGCTTATTAATTATTTCAAGGCCAGAATGTGCCATTTTGCTTCCAACAGTTTGCGGCCAGCCGCCAAAAGCAACAAAATTGCACAAAAAATTTGAAATTTCAAAGAAAAATTTTGACAATGTAAATTTTTGATAAATGTTTAAACTTGCCCTGGGGGATATTAAATAAAATAACAATACTTTTTAGAATCCCCAGGGCAGGCTTATTAATTATATCAAGGCCAAAATGTGCCATTTTCCTTCCAACAGTTTGCGGCCAGCCGCCAAAAGCAACAAAATTGCACAAAAAATTTGAAATTTCAAAGAAAAATTTTTGACCTATATTTTTGATTACAGTATAAACTTGCCCTGGGAAATATTAAATAAAATAACAATACTTTTTGGAATCCCCAGGGCAAGCTTATTAATTATATCAAGGCCAGAATGTGCCATTTTCCTTCCAACAGTTTGCGGCCAGCCGCCAAAAGCAACAAAATTGCACCAAAAAAATTGAAATTTCAAAGAAAATTTTGACAATGTAAATTTTTGATAATTGTTTAAACTTGCCCTGGGGGATATTAAATAAAATAACAATACTTTTTGGAATCCCCAGGGCAAGCTTATTAATTATATCAAGGCCAGAATGTGCCATTTTCCTTCCAACAGTTTGCGGCCAGCCGCCAAAAGCAACAAAATTGCACCAAAAAAAGTGAAATTTCATAGAAAATTTTGACAATGTAAATTTTTGATAATTGTTTAAACTTGCCCTGGGGGATATTAAATAAAATAGCAATACTTTTTGGAATCCCTGGGGCTAGCTTATTAATTATATCAAGGCCAGAATGTGCCATTTTCCTTCCAACACAATGCGGCCAGCCGCCAAAAGCAACAAAATTGCACCAAAAAAATTGAAATTTCAAAGAAAATTTTGACAATGTAATTTTTAGATTATTGTTTAAACTTGCCCTGGGGGAAAATAAACAAAATAGCAAAACTTTCTAGAATCCCCAGGGCAGGCTTATTAATTATATCAAGGCCAAAATGTGCCATTTTCCTTCCAACACAATGCGGCCAGCCGCCAAAAGCAACAAAATTGCACCAAAAAAATTGAAATTTCAAAGAAAATTTTTTGACCTATATTTTTGATTACAATACAAACTTGCCCTGGGAAATATTAAATAAAATAACAATACTTTTTGGAATCCCCAGAACAAGCTTATTAATTATATCAAGGCCAAAATGTGCCATTTTGCTTCCAACAGTTTGCGGCCAGCCGCCAAAAGCAACAAAATTGCACCAAAAAATTTGAAATTTCAAAGAATATTTTTTGACCTATATTTTTGATTACAATACAAACTTGCCCTGGGAAATATTAAATAAAATAACAATACTTTTTGGAATCCCCAGAACAAGCTTATTAATTATATCAAGGCCAAAATGTGCCATTTTCCTTCCAACACAATGCGGCCAGCCGCCAAAAGCAACAAAATTGCACCAAAAAAAGTGAAATTTCATAGAAAATTTTGACAATGTAATTTTTAGATTATTGTTTAAACTTGCCCTGGGGGAAAATAAACAAAATAGCAAAACTTTCTAGAATCCCCAGGGCAGGCTTATTAATTATATCAAGGCCAAAATGTGCCATTTTCCTTCCAACACAATGCGGCCAGCCGCCAAAAGCAACAAAATTGCACCAAAAAAATTGAAATTTCAAAGAAAATTTTTTGACCTATATTTTTGATTACAATACAAACTTGCCCTGGGAAATATTAAATAAAATAACAATACTTTTTGGAATCCCCAGAACAAGCTTATTAATTATATCAAGGCCAAAATGTGCCATTTTGCTTCCAACAGTTTGCGGCCAGCCGCCAAAAGCAACAAAATTGCACCAAAAAATTTGAAATTTCAAAGAATATTTTTTGACCTATATTTTTGATTACAATACAAACTTGCCCTGGGAAATATTAAATAAAATAACAATACTTTTTGGAATCCCCAGAACAAGCTTATTAATTATATCAAGGCCAAAATGTGCCATTTTGCTTCCAACAGTTTGCGGCCAGCCGCCAAAAGCAACAAAATTGCACCAAAAAAAGTGAAATTTCAAAGGAAAATTTTCAATGTAATTTTTTGATTATTGTTTAAACTTGCCCTGGGGGATATTTAATAAAATAGCAATACTTTTTGGAATCCCTGGGGCTAGCTTATTAATTATTTCAAGGCCAAAATGTGCCATTTTTGTTCCAACAGTTTGCGGCCAGCCGCCAAAAGCAACAAAATTGCACCAAAAAAATTGAAATTTCAAAGAAAATTTTGACAATGTAATTTTTTGATTCTTGTTTAAACTTGCCCTGGGGGATATTAAATAAAATAGCAATACTTTTTGGAATCCATGGGGCTAGCTTATTAATTATTTCAAGGCCAAAATGTGCCATTTTGCTTCCAACAGTTTGCGGCCAGCCGCCAAAAGCAACAAAATTGCACCAAAAAAATTGAAATTTCAAAGAAAATTTTGACAATGTAATTTTTTGATTATTGATTAACGATATGTCTCCCGGGGCAACGGGAGCACATCCCAAGATCTACCTTTATACCATTCTCACACGATACCACGCCTTCTCTCTCACTTGATCCTATGATCTCTGTCTTTCTCTATCTCTTGATAACTTTCTCTCTTTCTCGATCAACATCAGTTGATCCACGCCTGATGGCGTCACATCTCCCCCACCACATAGGGTCCCATTAGATTAATAACAGTTTTTTCGAAAGCTGAGCACCATGCTCCTCACCTATGGTTGGACATATCGTCTCTTTTAATGATATTTTATTAATGGCTGGGCACCATGCCCCTCACCTAGGGTTGGACATAACGTCTCTTTTATCATAATATATTTTAAATAGCTGAGCACCATACTCCTGATTCCATGTTGGACCCGACGTCCTCTTTATTAATCTTTACCTTACCTATTCCATTATTTCATCTTCACCTGTGTCCAAGGCAAATCTACCTCCATATCTTCTACCATTGAATTACCTTCAAGGGAAGGGGTCTCTCATGTCTGCGCCAAGAGCTTTGACTCTTTCTCTCGTCCCATGCTATCACTTAGTTGTGCGATGATCACATCGACTTCTGCCACTTCACTCCCCCCTTATTTTCAACCAACAACTTTTTATCTTTTCTATCCCTCTCAATTAAACCAACATTCTTTTATTTCGTGTCCAGGTTGATGACATTTGTAACACACTCTTCTTCTTTTTTTTTAAAAAAAAAATTATGGTATCGATATTCTGTCAATGTTGATAAAGCATCATTCATTTGTTGACATTCTCTTCCTTGATTAAGATAACAATCTTTTATTAAATGCCCTGGTTGGCGAAAACTGTCATAAATCCTTCTTCTGCGACGTGGCATTCCATTACCATGTTGTTCTACACTTTTCCAATAACTTAAAGACTATCCATCTGCATGGGCTTTTAACCATCATATTGTATCGTTTCCTTGTTTCTCTCTTTTAACTTTAAATTCATGTTCCTACAAATTTGCTTTTTCAAATGCTTCTCAACAATCTCAGGTTACAAATCCACACAAGCTTCCACTCCGTTATTGAACACATTTCACCGTATTTTTATTGTCCTCAACTCTGTCTTTCGTGCACCAAAACTCTTTCATTTTTGTGGTTTGCCTTTCACTTGTAGCGTTATCAATTGTACCGAACACATCGGTGTGAAGGAACACTTCACTTCACTGACCACTTCCCTTATTCATCCAACAATCTTTTATTTCATGTCCATGACACCGACATCTATAACATATTCTTTGCCTATGAATTGGCCGGACTGCGACTTGATATAAATTAGCATAATTAGCAATCGGTAGCCATGCTTGTCCACCGTTATACTGTTGCCCGCAACGCCATCCTTGACGAAACCCATCTTGATATGCCTGTGTCCGTTTAATTTTCCAACATTTGTCAATCATATGACCAGTTAAGCCACAAAATTTACATAATCTATCTTCAACATTTTTCTTTTTATGATTACTTGGTTCTGCTGTTTTTCTGTCATCTGCTACTCTGATTGACCCATTTTTCTTTTTAACCAGTACGATTTGCGAAGTATGATCTTCTCCTTGCTTTTCTATGATCCCATTTGCCAGCATTTGAGGAATCACTTCTCGAAGTGTATTATTCTCATTTCCTTTCAAATCACTCTTACCATAATTCTTTATGTCCTGAAATCTTCCCCTATTTAACTCAACATTACGCATTTGGCTCCTCCTGCATCTCTCCTCATATATTGTACGATATGATCCTGATTGTCCTGCTAAATCCCTATTCTCAATAACATAACTACCGTAGACTTCTTTACTTCCACAAAGGGCAGTATCTGATACTGTAGATCTAACACTTTGTTCAGAAGAACATGTTCTTTTTAACGTTCTACCGAAAATGTCCATCCTTACTTGTACTCCTCCAAACCACATCACCCGATTTGCACAATCAATTCCAATTTCGGATTCTCTTTCTAAAGTGTCACAACCAATAATTATTTCAGATTTCCCTGATTGAGTTAATTTTGGGATATTTAAAACAAAAACTTCTGTTCTGTAAAAAGACCCACCTATCCTAATATTTCCGATTATCGACCCACATATTTTTCCTGAATTTCCGAAAAGTCCGCTAACCTCCCGATCTGTTTCACGTATCTGAGCATGCAATGTTTGTGCAAGTGGTAAGGGACATAAAGTAATTGAACTTCCAGTATCAATCAAGCCTGTCAACAAAACATTGTTCACTTCCACTGCTGTGACGGCAATAGTTCTCGTTTTCATTTCACTAAGAAGAGTGCATACAGTATCCGTAATAATTATGTCTTCTGTCCCTTCATTCTCTGCTACTCTTTCTATCATTAAATTTATCTCATCATCCCGAACATTATTCTTTTTTGGTATCCTTAAATCATCTCCTTCACTTTTATTGCCCCCTGCATGTGTATTAATATCTTTTCCATCTTTATCTTTTCTTTTAGAAAATTCATCTATCGTTTTGCTGTTTGCTTCTTCAAAATTTAAAACATATCCTGTTAAACTTTGTTCTTCTTTTTGCTCTTCTGTTTGCAAAAAATTATCCCACCAATCATTGTAAACATTCTGTTCTGTTTTTGTTTCTATCATGCTTTCATGTTTTCTTGCATCCGTTTGATCTTCGATCTCAAGGCTGTAATTTCGATCACCTTCTTCGCTTTTTCGTTTAGATGTCGTCATCGAATATTGTATTACAGTAGTCATTTCTGTGCTTCGTTCAACTTTCTTAACAATATCTTTTATGTTCTCAATAACAGTTGTTGCTTCACTTAATCTCCTTCGTAACTCATTAATCTCTTCATTTAACAATTTGATCTCTTCTTTTGTCTTTGCTTTAAACTCATTAAACTCTTTTGCAACATTTTTGAGTTCTTCTTCATTCCTGTCATATGTCTCTCCTTTTTCACATATTAATTTATCCAATTCCTTTTGCACTTTTCTTATTTTGGGATTCTCTTCATCACCAATATGATCAATCCCTCTTTTTACCCCTTTAAGTGCTTCCACCACTTTCCGAGTTCTTTTAAGGTCAGGAATTATTATCTTCGTCCTGATTGGCTCTTCACTGGTTCCAAAACCAAATTTAGTGATAGAGCTCATTTTGTTTAAGTTAATTTCAGTTGAGTGGCACCTTGCTTTGTATCAAATTAAATTAATGTCCTCTTTTCCAACAAAGGACAATAAATATTAATATTGTCACCTTTAGGAGGTGAAAAATCCTACTGAATATCAGTAAGCTTATTTAAAAATAATAATTTTATATAAAAAAAGAAATTTTTATTGATAATTTTTATTGATAATTTTTTTTTTGTTTTTGGATTATGATTTTAAGATTACGAAAAGAAATTTATACAAAAAATCTTTGTGTTGCTTTTAACAGCAACACTTTTAACAATTAAAAGAAATTTTTGTGATACTTTTAACAATACCACCAGAAAGAATGATTTTAAAAAAATGTGTTACTTTGAACACTTAAACAGAGAGAAAAGGGAAAAAAATTATATTTTTTTTTAGTATTTTATTTTTATGCCTAAAGGGCAACAAGATATCTTATGATAGGATGAAAAAGATGAAACCAAGAAATTGTGTACGACTTTTAACAGTAGCACTAAAGAAAAGAAAAAGAAACTAAATTGTATTATTTTTAACAATAATACTAAACAAAAAGGGAAAAAAAATTTTACAAAAACAACAGAAATGAAAAACGGAAGTTTATAAAAAAAATTTGTGTTGCTTTTAACAGCGACACTAAAAAAAACCGTTGTAATACTTTTAAAGAATAAAAAGAATGTATCACTTTTAACAGCAACACAAGAAAGAGCAATTTTTTTAAAAAAAAAACTTAAAAGATTTGAAATGCTTTAGGAGCACTAAAAATGAGATTTGTAATGACAGGAGATCAAATTTGTATTATTTTTAACAATAATACTAAAAAAAACTGATTTGCACTATTTTTAACAATAGCACCAAAAATAAGTTGCACTACTTTTAACAATAGCACCGAAAAAAAAGAGTTGTACTACTTTTAACAATAGCACCGAAAAACAGGGATAGTTCCGCAGAACTTGCGCAATGGGGCAGGGGAAACGTTCCTCAGAACAAAATAATTTTCTTAATTTTTAATTCAATTTTCAATTTTAATAATAATAACTTTTATTTTATTTAATTTTCTTTCAATTTCTTTAAAAAACAACGATAAATTTTATTTTATTTCAATTCAATTCTTTTCAAATAAAAAACGATTTTCTTTTCTTTTTTTTTTAAACAATCAAAGGGAACGATAACTTTAAAAAATAAACGCGGCTGGACGTCTCCAGCTCGCTGCTACCATTAACGATATGGCTCCCGGGGCAACGGGAGCACATCCCAAGATCTACCTTTATACCATTCTCACACGATACCACGCCTTCTCTCTCACTTGATCCTATGATCTCTCTCTTTCTCTATCTCTTGATAACTTTCTCTCTTTCTCGATCAACATCAGTTGATCCACGCCTGATGGCGTCACAATTGTTTAAACTTGCCCTGGGGGATATTAAATAAAATAGCAATACTTTTTGGAATCCCTGGGGCTAGCTTATTAATTATTTCAAGGCCAAAATGTGCCATTTTGCTTCCAACAGTTTGCGGCCAGCCGCCAAAAGCAACAAAATTGCACCAAAAAAATTGAAATTTCAAAGAAAAATTTTTGACCTATATTTTTGATTACAATACAAACTTGCCCTGGGAAATATTAAATAAAATAACAATACTTTTTGGAATCCCCAGAACAAGCTTATTAATTATATCAAGACCAGAATTAGCAATTTTCCTTCCAACTCTTTGCGGACAGCCGCCAAAAGCAACAAATTTGCACCAAAAAAAGTGAAATTTCATAGAAAATTTTGACAATGTAAATTTTTGATAATTGTTTAAACTTGCCCTGGGGGATATTTAATAAAATAGCAATACTTTTTGGAATCCCTGGGGCTAGCTTATTAATTATTTCAAGGCCAAAATGTGCTATTTTCCTTCCAACAGTTTGCGGCCAGCCGCCAAAAGCAACAAAATTGCACCAAAAAAATTGAAATTTCAAAGGAAAATTTCCAATGTAAATTTTTACTTACAGTATAAACTTGCCCTGGGGGATATTTAATAAAATAGCAATACTTTTTGGAATCCCTGGGGCTAGCTTATTAATTATTTCAAGGCCAAAATGTGCCACTTTCTTTCCAACAGTTTGCGGCCAGCCGCCAAAAGCAACAAAATTGCACCAAAAAAATTGAAATTTCAAAGAAAAATTTTTGACCTATATTTTTGATTACAATACAAACTTGCCCTGGGAAATATTAAAGAAAATAACAATACTTTTTGGAATCCCCAGAACAAGCTTATTAATTATATCAAGACCAGAATTAGCAATTTTCCTTCCAACAGTTTGCGGACAGCCGCCAAAAGCAACAAAATTGCACCAAAAAAATTGAAATTTCAAAGAAAATTTTGACAATGTAATTTTTTGATTCTTGTTTAAACTTGCCCTGGGGGATATTTAGTAAAATAGCAATACTTTTTGGAATCCCTGGGGCTAGCTTATTAATTATTTCAAGGCCAGAATTAGCAATTTTCCTTCCAACAGTTTGCGGACAGCCGCCAAAAGCAACAAAATTGCACCAAAAAAAGTGAAATTTCATAGAAAATTTTGACAATATAAATTTTTGATAATTGTTTAAACTTGCCCTGGGGGATATTTAATAAAATAGCAATACTTTTTGGAATCCCTGGGGCTAGCTTATTAATTATATCAAGACCAGAATTAGCAATTTTCCTTCCAACAGTTTGCGGACAGCCGCCAAAAGCAACAAAATTGCACCAAAAAAAGTGAAATTTCATAGAAAATTTTGACAATATAAATTTTTGATAATTGTTTAAACTTGCCCTGGGGGATATTTAATAAAATAGCAATACTTTTTGGAATCCCTGGGGCTAGCTTATTAATTATTTCAAGGCCAGAATTAGCAATTTTCCTTCCAACAGTTTGCGGACAGCCGCCAAAAGCAACAAAATTGCACCAAAAAAAGTGAAATTTCATAGAAAATTTTGACAATGTAATTTTTTGATTCTTGTTTAAACTTGCCCTGGGGGATATTTAATAAAATAGCAATACTTTTTGGAATCCCTGGGGCTAGCTTATTAATTATATCAAGACCAGAATTAGCAATTTTCCTTCCAACAGTTTGCGGACAGCCGCCAAAAGCAACAAAATTGCACCAAAAAAAGTGAAATTTCATAGAAAATTTTGACAATGTAATTTTTTGATTCTTGTTTAAACTTGCCCTGGGGGATATTTAATAAAATAGCAATACTTTTTGGAATCCCTGGGGCTAGCTTATTAATTATTTCAAGGCCAGACTTAGCAATTTTCCTTCCAACAGTTTGCGGACAGCCGCCAAAAGCAACAAAATTGCACCAAAAAAAGTGAAATTTCATAGAAAATTTTGACAATATAAATTTTTGATTCTTGTTTAAACTTGCACTGGGGGATATTTAATAAAATAGCAATACTTTTTGGAATCCCTGGGGCTAGCTTATTAATTATATCAAGACCAGAATTAGCAATTTTCCTTCCAACAGTTTGCGGCCAGCCGCCAAAAGCAACAAAATTGCACCAAAAAAAGTGAAATTTCATAGAAAATTTTGACAATGTAATTTTTTGATTCTTGTTTAAACTTGCCCTGGGGGATATTTAATAAAATAGCAATACTTTTTGGAATCCCTGGGGCTAGCTTATTAATTATTTCAAGGCCAGACTTAGCAATTTTCCTTCCAACAGTTTGCGGACAGCCGCCAAAAGCAACAAAATTGCACCAAAAAAAGTGAAATTTCATAGAAAATTTTGACAATGTAATTTTTTGATTCTTGTTTAAACTTGCCCTGGGGGATATTTAATAAAATAGCAATACTTTTTGGAATCCCCAGAACAAGCTTATTAATTATATCAAGACCAGAATTAGCAATTTTCCTTCCAACAGTTTGCGGCCAGCCGCCAAAAGCAACAAAATTGCACCAAAAAAATTGAAATTTCAAAGAAAATTTTGACAATGTAATTTTTTGATTATTGTTTAAACTTGCCCTGGGGGATATTAAATAAAATAGCAATACTTTTTGGAATCCATGGGGCTAGCTTATTAATTATTTCAAGGCCAAAATGTGCCATTTTGCTTCCAACAGTTTGCGGCCAGCCGCCAAAAGCAACAAAATTGCACCAAAAAAATTGAAATTTCAAAGAAAATTTTGACAATGTAATTTTTTGATTCTTGTTTAAACTTGCCCTGGGGGATATTTAGTAAAATAGCAATACTTTTTGGAATCCCTGGGGCTAGCTTATTAATTATTTCAAGGCCAAAATGTGCCATTTTGCTTCCAACAGTTTGCGGCCAGCCGCCAAAAGCAACAAAATTGCACCAAAAAAATTGAAATTTCAAAGAAAATTTTGACAATGTAATTTTTTGATTCTTGTTTAAACTTGCCCTGGGGGATATTTAGTAAAATAGCAATACTTTTTGGAATCCATGGGGCTAGCTTATTAATTATTTCAAGGCCAAAATGTGCTATTTTCCTTCCAACAGTTTGCGGCCAGCCGCCAAAAGCAACAAAATTGCACCAAAAAAATTGAAATTTCAAAGAAAATTTTGACAATGTAATTTTTTGATTCTTGTTTAAACTTGCCCTGGGGGATATTTAGTAAAATAGCAATACTTTTTGGAATCCCTGGGGCTAGCTTATTAATTATTTCAAGGCCAAAATGTGCCATTTTGCTTCCAACAGTTTGCGGCCAGCCGCCAAAAGCAACAAAATTGCACCAAAAAAATTGAAATTTCAAAGAAAATTTTGACAATGTAATTTTTTGATTCTTGTTTAAACTTGCCCTGGGGGATATTTAATAAAATAGCAATACTTTTTGGAATCCCCAGAACAAGCTTATTAATTATATCAAGACCAGAATTAGCAATTTTCCTTCCAACAGTTTGCGGCCAGCCGCCAAAAGCAACAAAATTGCACCAAAAAAATTGAAATTTCAAAGAAAATTTTGACAATGTAATTTTTTGATTATTGTTTAAACTTGCCCTGGGGGATATTAAATAAAATAGCAATACTTTTTGGAATCCATGGGGCTAGCTTATTAATTATTTCAAGGCCAAAATGTGCCATTTTGCTTCCAACAGTTTGCGGCCAGCCGCCAAAAGCAACAAAATTGCACCAAAAAAATTGAAATTTCAAAGAAAATTTTGACAATGTAATTTTTTGATTATTGTTTAAACTTGCCCTGGGGGATATTAAATAAAATAGCAATACTTTTTGGAATCCCCAGAACAAGCTTATTAATTATATCAAGGCCAGACTTAGCAATTTTCCTTCCAACAGTTTGCGGCCAGCCGCCAAAAGCAACAAAATTGCACCAAAAAAATTGAAATTTCAAAGAAAATTTTGACAATGTAATTTTTTGATTATTGTTTAAACTTGCCCTGGGGGATATTAAATAAAATAGCAATACTTTTTGGAATCCATGGGGCTAGCTTATTAATTATTTCAAGGCCAAAATGTGCCATTTTGCTTCCAACAGTTTGCGGCCAGCCGCCAAAAGCAACAAAATTGCACCAAAAAAATTGAAATTTCAAAGAAAATTTTGACAATGTAATTTTTTGATTCTTGTTTAAACTTGCCCTGGGGGATATTTAATAAAATAGCAATACTTTTTGGAATCCCTGGGGCTAGCTTATTAATTATTTCAAGGCCAGACTTAGCAATTTTCCTTCCAACAGTTTGCGGACAGCCGCCAAAAGCAACAAAATTGCACCAAAAAAAGTGAAATTTCATAGAAAATTTTGACAATGTAATTTTTTGATTCTTGTTTAAACTTGCCCTGGGGGATATTTAATAAAATAGCAATACTTTTTGGAATCCCCAGAACAAGCTTATTAATTATATCAAGACCAGAATTAGCAATTTTCCTTCCAACAGTTTGCGGACAGCCGCCAAAAGCAACAAAATTGCACCAAAAAAATTGAAATTTCAAAGAAAATTTTGACAATGTAATTTTTTGATTATTGTTTAAACTTGCCCTGGGGGATATTAAATAAAATAGCAATACTTTTTGGAATCCATGGGGCTAGCTTATTAATTATTTCAAGGCCAAAATGTGCCATTTTGCTTCCAACAGTTTGCGGCCAGCCGCCAAAAGCAACAAAATTGCACCAAAAAAATTGAAATTTCAAAGAAAATTTTGACAATGTAATTTTTTGATTCTTGTTTAAACTTGCCCTGGGGGATATTTAGTAAAATAGCAATACTTTTTGGAATCCCTGGGGCTAGCTTATTAATTATTTCAAGGCCAAAATGTGCCATTTTGCTTCCAACAGTTTGCGGCCAGCCGCCAAAAGCAACAAAATTGCACCAAAAAAAT
The DNA here is from genome assembly GCA_024447195.1 of Panagrolaimus sp. LJ2414. Lineage (NCBI taxonomy): Eukaryota > Metazoa > Nematoda > Chromadorea > Rhabditida > Panagrolaimidae > Panagrolaimus > Panagrolaimus sp. LJ2414. The sequence goes on from JAMRXY010000017.1 coordinate 2,705,143, forward strand.
TGAAATTTCAAAGAAAATTTTGACAATGTAATTTTTTGATTCTTGTTTAAACTTGCCCTGGGGGATATTTAGTAAAATAGCAATACTTTTTGGAATCCATGGGGCTAGCTTATTAATTATTTCAAGGCCAAAATGTGCTATTTTCCTTCCAACAGTTTGCGGCCAGCCGCCAAAAGCAACAAAATTGCACCAAAAAAATTGAAATTTCAAAGAAAATTTTGACAATGTAATTTTTTGATTCTTGTTTAAACTTGCCCTGGGGGATATTTAGTAAAATAGCAATACTTTTTGGAATCCCTGGGGCTAGCTTATTAATTATTTCAAGGCCAAAATGTGCCATTTTGCTTCCAACAGTTTGCGGCCAGCCGCCAAAAGCAACAAAATTGCACCAAAAAAATTGAAATTTCAAAGAAAATTTTGACAATGTAATTTTTTGATTCTTGTTTAAACTTGCCCTGGGGGATATTTAATAAAATAGCAATACTTTTTGGAATCCCCAGAACAAGCTTATTAATTATATCAAGACCAGAATTAGCAATTTTCCTTCCAACAGTTTGCGGCCAGCCGCCAAAAGCAACAAAATTGCACCAAAAAAATTGAAATTTCAAAGAAAATTTTGACAATGTAATTTTTTGATTATTGTTTAAACTTGCCCTGGGGGATATTAAATAAAATAGCAATACTTTTTGGAATCCATGGGGCTAGCTTATTAATTATTTCAAGGCCAAAATGTGCCATTTTGCTTCCAACAGTTTGCGGCCAGCCGCCAAAAGCAACAAAATTGCACCAAAAAAATTGAAATTTCAAAGAAAATTTTGACAATGTAATTTTTTGATTCTTGTTTAAACTTGCCCTGGGGGATATTTAGTAAAATAGCAATACTTTTTGGAATCCCTGGGGCTAGCTTATTAATTATTTCAAGGCCAGACTTAGCAATTTTCCTTCCAACAGTTTGCGGACAGCCGCCAAAAGCAACAAAATTGCACCAAAAAAAGTGAAATTTCATAGAAAATTTTGACAATGTAATTTTTTGATTCTTGTTTAAACTTGCCCTGGGGGATATTTAATAAAATAGCAATACTTTTTGGAATCCCCAGAACAAGCTTATTAGTTATATCAAGACCAGAATTAGCAATTTTCCTTCCAACAGTTTGCGGCCAGCCGCCAAAAGCAACAAAATTGCACCAAAAAAATTGAAATTTCAAAGAAAATTTTGACAATGTAATTTTTTGATTATTGTTTAAACTTGCCCTGGGGGATATTAAATAAAATAGCAATACTTTTTGGAATCCATGGGGCTAGCTTATTAATTATTTCAAGGCCAAAATGTGCCATTTTGCTTCCAACAGTTTGCGGCCAGCCGCCAAAAGCAACAAAATTGCACCAAAAAAATTGAAATTTCAAAGAAAATTTTGACAATGTAATTTTTTGATTCTTGTTTAAACTTGCCCTGGGGGATATTTAGTAAAATAGCAATACTTTTTGGAATCCCTGGGGCTAGCTTATTAATTATTTCAAGGCCAAAATGTGCCATTTTGCTTCCAACAGTTTGCGGCCAGCCGCCAAAAGCAACAAAATTGCACCAAAAAAATTGAAATTTCAAAGAAAATTTTGACAATGTAATTTTTTGATTCTTGTTTAAACTTGCCCTGGGGGATATTTAGTAAAATAGCAATACTTTTTGGAATCCATGGGGCTAGCTTATTAATTATTTCAAGGCCAAAATGTGCTATTTTCCTTCCAACAGTTTGCGGCCAGCCGCCAAAAGCAACAAAATTGCACCAAAAAAATTGAAATTTCAAAGAAAATTTTGACAATGTAATTTTTTGATTCTTGTTTAAACTTGCCCTGGGGGATATTTAGTAAAATAGCAATACTTTTTGGAATCCCTGGGGCTAGCTTATTAATTATTTCAAGGCCAAAATGTGCTATTTTCCTTCCAACAGTTTGCGGCCAGCCGCCAAAAGCAACAAAATTGCACCAAAAAAATTGAAATTTCAAAGAAAATTTTGACAATGTAATTTTTTGATTCTTGTTTAAACTTGCCCTGGGGGATATTAAATAAAATAGCAATACTTTTTGGAATCCATGGGGCTAGCTTATTAATTATTTCAAGGCCAAAATGTGCTATTTTCCTTCCAACAGTTTGCGGCCAGCCGCCAAAAGCAACAAAATTGCACCAAAAAAATTGAAATTTCAAAGAAAATTTTGACAATGTAATTTTTTGATTCTTGTTTAAACTTGCCCTGGGGGATATTAAATAAAATAGCAATACTTTTTGGAATCCATGGGGCTAGCTTATTAATTATTTCAAGGCCAAAATGTGCCATTTTGCTTCCAACAGTTTGCGGCCAGCCGCCAAAAGCAACAAAATTGCACCAAAAAAATTGAAATTTCAAAGAAAATTTTGACAATGTAATTTTTTGATTCTTGTTTAAACTTGCCCTGGGGGATATTTAGTAAAATAGCAATACTTTTTGGAATCCCTGGGGCTAGCTTATTAATTATTTCAAGGCCAAAATGTGCCATTTTGCTTCCAACAGTTTGCGGCCAGCCGCCAAAAGCAACAAAATTGCACCAAAAAAATTGAAATTTCAAAGAAAAATTTTTGACCTATATTTTTGATTACAATACAAACTTGCCCTGGGAAATATTAAAGAAAATAGCAATACTTTTTGGAATCCCCAGAACAAGCTTATTAATTATATCAAGACCAGAATTAGCAATTTTCCTTCCAACAGTTTGCGGCCAGCCGCCAAAAGCAACAAAATTGCACCAAAAAAATTGAAATTTCAAAGAAAATTTTGACAATGTAATTTTTTGATTCTTGTTTAAACTTGCCCTGGGGGATATTTAGTAAAATAGCAATACTTTTTGGAATCCCTGGGGCTAGCTTATTAATTATATCAAGACCAGAATTAGCAATTTTCCTTCCAACAGTTTGCGGCCAGCCGCCAAAAGCAACAAAATTGCACCAAAAAAATTGAAATTTCAAAGAAAATTTTGACAATGTAATTTTTTGATTATTGTTTAAACTTGCCCTGGGGGATATTAAATAAAATAGCAATACTTTTTGGAATCCATGGGGCTAGCTTATTAATTATTTCAAGGCCAAAATGTGCCATTTTGCTTCCAACAGTTTGCGGCCAGCCGCCAAAAGCAACAAAATTGCACCAAAAAAATTGAAATTTCAAAGCAAAATTTTCAATGTAAATTTTTACTTACAGTATAAACTTGCCCTGGGGGATATTTAATAAAATAGCAATACTTTTTGGATTCCCTGGGGCTAGCTTATTAATTATTTCAAGGCCAAAATGTGCCATTTTGCTTCCAACAGTTTGCGGCCAGCCGCCAAAAGCAACAAAATTGCACCAAAAAAATTGAAATTTCAAAGCAAAATTTCCAATGTAAATTTTTACTTACAGTATAAACTTGCCCTGGGAGATATTTAATAAAATAGCAATACTTTTTGGAATCCCTGGGGCTAGCTTATTAATTATTTCAAGGCCAAAATGTGCCATTTTTGTTCCAACAGTTTGCGGCCAGCCGCCAAAAGCAACAAAATTGCACCAAAAAAATTGAAATTTCAAAGAAAAATTTTTGACCTATATTTTTGATTACAATACAAACTTGCCCTGGGAAATATTAAAGAAAATAACAATACTTTTTGGAATCCCCAGAACAAGCTTATTAATTATATCAAGACCAGAATTAGCAATTTTCCTTCCAACAGTTTGCGGCCAGCCGCCAAAAGCAACAAAATTGCACCAAAAAAATTGAAATTTCAAAGAAAATTTTGACAATGTAATTTTTTGATTATTGTTTAAACTTGCCCTGGGGGATATTAAATAAAATAGCAATACTTTTTGGAATCCATGGGGCTAGCTTATTAATTATTTCAAGGCCAAAATGTGCCATTTTTGTTCCAACAGTTTGCGACCAGCCGCCAAAAGCAACAAAATTGCACCAAAAAAATTGAAATTTCAAAGGAAAATTTTCAATGTAAATTTTTACTTACAGTATAAACTTGCCCTGGGGGATATTTAATAAAATAGCAATACTTTTTGGATTCCCTGGGGCTAGCTTATTAATTATTTCAAGGCCAAAATGTGCCATTTTGCTTCCAACAGTTTGCGGCCAGCCGCCAAAAGCAACAAAATTGCACCAAAAAAATTGAAATTTCAAAGCAAAATTTCCAATGTAAATTTTTACTTACAGTATAAACTTGCCCTGGGAGATATTTAATAAAATAGCAATACTTTTTGGAATCCCTGGGGCTAGCTTATTAATTATTTCAAGGCCAAAATGTGCCATTTTTGTTCCAACAGTTTGCGACCAGCCGCCAAAAGCAACAAAATTGCACCAAAAAAATTGAAATTTCAAAGGAAAATTTTCAATGTAAATTTTTACTTACAGTATAAACTTGCCCTGGGGGATATTTAATAAAATAGCAATACTTTTTGGATTCCCTGGGGCTAGCTTATTAATTATTTCAAGGCCAAAATGTGCCATTTTGCTTCCAACAGTTTGCGGCCAGCCGCCAAAAGCAACAAAATTGCACCAAAAAAATTGAAATTTCAAAGCAAAATTTCCAATGTAAATTTTTACTTACAGTATAAACTTGCCCTGGGAGATATTTAATAAAATAGCAATACTTTTTGGAATCCCTGGGGCTAGCTTATTAATTATTTCAAGGCCAAAATGTGCCATTTTGCTTCCAACAGTTTGCGGCCAGCCGCCAAAAGCAACAAAATTGCACCAAAAAAATTGAAATTTCAAAGCAAAATTTCCAATGTAAATTTTTACTTACAGTATAAACTTGCCCTGGGAGATATTTAATAAAATAGCAATACTTTTTGGAATCCCTGGGGCTAGCTTATTAATTATTTCAAGGCCAAAATGTGCCATTTTTGTTCCAACAGTTTGCGGACAGCCGCCAAAAGCAACAAAATTGCACCAAAAAAAGTGAAATTTCATAGAAAATTTTGACAATGTAAATTTTTGATAATTGTTTAAACTTGCCCTGGGGGATATTAAATAAAATAGCAATACTTTTTGGATTCCCTGGGGCTAGCTTATTAATTATTTCAAGGCCAAAATGTGCTATTTTCCTTCCAACAGTTTGCGGCCAGCCGGCAAAAGCAACAAAATTGCACCAAAAAAATTGAAATTTCAAAGAAAATTTTGACAATGTAATTTTTTGATAATTGTTTAAACTTGCCCTGGGGGATATTTAACAAAATAGCAATACTTTTTGGATTCCCTGGGGCTAGCTTATTAATTATTTCAAGGCCAAAATGTGCCATTTTGCTTCCAACAGTTTGCGGCCAGCCGCCAAAAGCAACAAAATTGCACCAAAAAAATTGAAATTTCAAAGAAAAATTTTTGACCTATATTTTTGATTACAATACAAACTTGCCCTGGGAAATATTAAAGAAAATAACAATACTTTTTGGAATCCCCAGAACAAGCTTATTAATTATATCAAGACCAGAATTAGCAATTTTCCTTCCAACAGTTTGCGGACAGCCGCCAAAAGCAACAAAATTGCACCAAAAAAATTGAAATTTCAAAGAAAATTTTGACAATGTAATTTTTTGATAATTGTTTTAACTTGCCCTGGGGGATATTTAACAAAATAGCAATACTTTTTGGATTCCCTGGGGCTAGCTTATTAATTATTTCAAGGCCAAAATGTGCCATTTTGCTTCCAACAGTTTGCGGCCAGCCGCCAAAAGCAACAAAATTGCACCAAAAAAATTGAAATTTCAAAGAAAAATTTTTGACCTATATTTTTGATTACAATACAAACTTGCCCTGGGAAATATTAAAGAAAATAACAATACTTTTTGGAATCCCCAGAACAAGCTTATTAATTATATCAAGACCAGAATTAGCAATTTTCCTTCCAACAGTTTGCGGCCAGCCGCCAAAAGCAACAAAATTTCACCAAAAAAATTGAAGTTTCAAAGGAAAATTTCCAATGTAAATTTTTACTTACAGTATAAACTTGCCCTGGGGGATATTTAATAAAATAGCAATACTTTTTGGAATCCCTGGGGCTAGCTTATTAATTATTTCAAGGCCAAAATGTGCTATTTTCCTTCCAACAGTTTGCGGCCAGCCGCCAAAAGCAACAAAATTGCACCAAAAAAATTGAAATTTCAAAGGAAAATTTTCAATGTAAATGTTTACTTACAGTATAAACTTGCCCTGGGGGATATTTAATAAAATAGCAATACTTTTTGGAATCCCTGGGGCTAGCTTATTAATTATTTCAAGGCCAAAATGTGCTATTTTCCTTCCAACAGTTTGCGGCCAGCCGCCAAAAGCAACAAAATTGCACCAAAAAAATTGAAATTTCAAAGGAAAATTTTCAATGTAAATTTTTACTTACAGTATAAACTTGCCCTGGGGGATATTTAATAAAACAGTAATACTTTTTGGATTCCCTGGGGCAAGCTTATTAATTATTTCAAGGCCAGAATGTGCCATTTTGCTTCCAACAGTTTGCGGCCAGCCGCCAAAAGCAACAAAATTGCACCAAAAAAATTGAAATTTCAAAGGAAAATTTTCAATGTAAATTTTTACTTACAGTATAAACTTGCCCTGGGGGATATTTAATAAAACAGTAATACTTTTTGGATTCCCTGGGGCAAGCTTATTAATTATTTCAAGGCCAAAATGTGCCATTTTGCTTCCAACAGTTTGCGGCCAGCCGCCAAAAGCAACAAAATTGCACCAAAAAAATTGAAATTTCAAAGCAAAATTTCCAATGTAAATTTTTACTTACAGTATAAACTTGCCCTGGGAGATATTTAATAAAATAGCAATACTTTTTGGAATCCCTGGGGCTAGCTTATTAATTATTTCAAGGCCAAAATGTGCCATTTTTGTTCCAACAGTTTGCGGACAGCCGCCAAAAGCAACAAAATTGCACCAAAAAAAGTGAAATTTCATAGAAAATTTTGACAATGTAAATTTTTGATAATTGTTTAAACTTGCCCTGGGGGATATTAAATAAAATAGCAATACTTTTTGGATTCCCTGGGGCTAGCTTATTAATTATTTCAAGGCCAAAATGTGCTATTTTCCTTCCAACAGTTTGCGGCCAGCCGGCAAAAGCAACAAAATTGCACCAAAAAAATTGAAATTTCAAAGAAAATTTTGACAATGTAATTTTTTGATAATTGTTTAAACTTGCCCTGGGGGATATTTAACAAAATAGCAATACTTTTTGGATTCCCTGGGGCTAGCTTATTAATTATTTCAAGGCCAAAATGTGCCATTTTGCTTCCAACAGTTTGCGGCCAGCCGCCAAAAGCAACAAAATTGCACCAAAAAAATTGAAATTTCAAAGAAAAATTTTTGACCTATATTTTTGATTACAATACAAACTTGCCCTGGGAAATATTAAAGAAAATAACAATACTTTTTGGAATCCCCAGAACAAGCTTATTAATTATATCAAGACCAGAATTAGCAATTTTCCTTCCAACAGTTTGCGGACAGCCGCCAAAAGCAACAAAATTGCACCAAAAAAATTGAAATTTCAAAGAAAATTTTGACAATGTAATTTTTTGATAATTGTTTTAACTTGCCCTGGGGGATATTTAACAAAATAGCAATACTTTTTGGATTCCCTGGGGCTAGCTTATTAATTATTTCAAGGCCAAAATGTGCCATTTTGCTTCCAACAGTTTGCGGCCAGCCGCCAAAAGCAACAAAATTGCACCAAAAAAATTGAAATTTCAAAGAAAAATTTTTGACCTATATTTTTGATTACAATACAAACTTGCCCTGGGAAATATTAAAGAAAATAACAATACTTTTTGGAATCCCCAGAACAAGCTTATTAATTATATCAAGACCAGAATTAGCAATTTTCCTTCCAACAGTTTGCGGCCAGCCGCCAAAAGCAACAAAATTTCACCAAAAAAATTGAAGTTTCAAAGGAAAATTTCCAATGTAAATTTTTACTTACAGTATAAACTTGCCCTGGGGGATATTTAATAAAATAGCAATACTTTTTGGAATCCCTGGGGCTAGCTTATTAATTATTTCAAGGCCAAAATGTGCTATTTTCCTTCCAACAGTTTGCGGCCAGCCGCCAAAAGCAACAAAATTGCACCAAAAAAATTGAAATTTCAAAGGAAAATTTTCAATGTAAATGTTTACTTACAGTATAAACTTGCCCTGGGGGATATTTAATAAAATAGCAATACTTTTTGGAATCCCTGGGGCTAGCTTATTAATTATTTCAAGGCCAAAATGTGCTATTTTCCTTCCAACAGTTTGCGGCCAGCCGCCAAAAGCAACAAAATTGCACCAAAAAAATTGAAATTTCAAAGGAAAATTTTCAATGTAAATTTTTACTTACAGTATAAACTTGCCCTGGGGGATATTTAATAAAACAGTAATACTTTTTGGATTCCCTGGGGCAAGCTTATTAATTATTTCAAGGCCAGAATGTGCCATTTTGCTTCCAACAGTTTGCGGCCAGCCGCCAAAAGCAACAAAATTGCACCAAAAAAATTGAAATTTCAAAGGAAAATTTTCAATGTAAATTTTTACTTACAGTATAAACTTGCCCTGGGGGATATTTAATAAAACAGTAATACTTTTTGGATTCCCTGGGGCAAGCTTATTAATTATTTCAAGGCCAAAATGTGCCATTTTGCTTCCAACAGTTTGCGGCCAGCCGCCAAAAGCAACAAAATTTCACCAAAAAAATTGAAGTTTCAAAGGAAAATTTCCAATGTAAATTTTTACTTACAGTATAAACTTGCCCTGGGGGATATTTAATAAAATAGCAATACTTTTTGGAATCCCTGGGGCTAGCTTATTAATTATTTCAAGGCCAAAATGTGCTATTTTCCTTCCAACAGTTTGCGGCCAGCCGCCAAAAGCAACAAAATTGCACCAAAAAAATTGAAATTTCAAAGAAAATTTTGACAATGTAATTTTTTGATTATTGTTTAAACTTGCCCTGGGGGATATTAAATAAAATAGCAATACTTTTTGGAATCCATGGGGCTAGCTTATTAATTATTTCAAGGCCAAAATGTGCCATTTTGCTTCCAACAGTTTGCGGCCAGCCGCCAAAAGCAACAAAATTGCACCAAAAAAATTGAAATTTCAAAGCAAAATTTTCAATGTAAATTTTTACTTACAGTATAAACTTGCCCTGGGGGATATTTAATAAAATAGCAATACTTTTTGGATTCCCTGGGGCTAGCTTATTAATTATTTCAAGGCCAAAATGTGCCATTTTGCTTCCAACAGTTTGCGGCCAGCCGCCAAAAGCAACAAAATTGCACCAAAAAAATTGAAATTTCAAAGCAAAATTTCCAATGTAAATTTTTACTTACAGTATAAACTTGCCCTGGGAGATATTTAATAAAATAGCAATACTTTTTGGAATCCCTGGGGCTAGCTTATTAATTATTTCAAGGCCAAAATGTGCCATTTTTGTTCCAACAGTTTGCGGCCAGCCGCCAAAAGCAACAAAATTGCACCAAAAAAATTGAAATTTCAAAGAAAAATTTTTGACCTATATTTTTGATTACAATACAAACTTGCCCTGGGAAATATTAAAGAAAATAACAATACTTTTTGGAATCCCCAGAACAAGCTTATTAATTATATCAAGACCAGAATTAGCAATTTTCCTTCCAACAGTTTGCGGCCAGCCGCCAAAAGCAACAAAATTGCACCAAAAAAATTGAAATTTCAAAGAAAATTTTGACAATGTAATTTTTTGATTATTGTTTAAACTTGCCCTGGGGGATATTAAATAAAATAGCAATACTTTTTGGAATCCATGGGGCTAGCTTATTAATTATTTCAAGGCCAAAATGTGCCATTTTTGTTCCAACAGTTTGCGACCAGCCGCCAAAAGCAACAAAATTGCACCAAAAAAATTGAAATTTCAAAGGAAAATTTTCAATGTAAATTTTTACTTACAGTATAAACTTGCCCTGGGGGATATTTAATAAAATAGCAATACTTTTTGGATTCCCTGGGGCTAGCTTATTAATTATTTCAAGGCCAAAATGTGCCATTTTGCTTCCAACAGTTTGCGGCCAGCCGCCAAAAGCAACAAAATTGCACCAAAAAAATTGAAATTTCAAAGCAAAATTTCCAATGTAAATTTTTACTTACAGTATAAACTTGCCCTGGGAGATATTTAATAAAATAGCAATACTTTTTGGAATCCCTGGGGCTAGCTTATTAATTATTTCAAGGCCAAAATGTGCCATTTTTGTTCCAACAGTTTGCGACCAGCCGCCAAAAGCAACAAAATTGCACCAAAAAAATTGAAATTTCAAAGGAAAATTTTCAATGTAAATTTTTACTTACAGTATAAACTTGCCCTGGGGGATATTTAATAAAATAGCAATACTTTTTGGATTCCCTGGGGCTAGCTTATTAATTATTTCAAGGCCAAAATGTGCCATTTTGCTTCCAACAGTTTGCGGCCAGCCGCCAAAAGCAACAAAATTGCACCAAAAAAATTGAAATTTCAAAGCAAAATTTCCAATGTAAATTTTTACTTACAGTATAAACTTGCCCTGGGAGATATTTAATAAAATAGCAATACTTTTTGGAATCCCTGGGGCTAGCTTATTAATTATTTCAAGGCCAAAATGTGCCATTTTGCTTCCAACAGTTTGCGGCCAGCCGCCAAAAGCAACAAAATTGCACCAAAAAAATTGAAATTTCAAAGCAAAATTTCCAATGTAAATTTTTACTTACAGTATAAACTTGCCCTGGGAGATATTTAATAAAATAGCAATACTTTTTGGAATCCCTGGGGCTAGCTTATTAATTATTTCAAGGCCAAAATGTGCCATTTTTGTTCCAACAGTTTGCGGACAGCCGCCAAAAGCAACAAAATTGCACCAAAAAAAGTGAAATTTCATAGAAAATTTTGACAATGTAAATTTTTGATAATTGTTTAAACTTGCCCTGGGGGATATTAAATAAAATAGCAATACTTTTTGGATTCCCTGGGGCTAGCTTATTAATTATTTCAAGGCCAAAATGTGCTATTTTCCTTCCAACAGTTTGCGGCCAGCCGGCAAAAGCAACAAAATTGCACCAAAAAAATTGAAATTTCAAAGAAAATTTTGACAATGTAATTTTTTGATAATTGTTTAAACTTGCCCTGGGGGATATTTAACAAAATAGCAATACTTTTTGGATTCCCTGGGGCTAGCTTATTAATTATTTCAAGGCCAAAATGTGCCATTTTGCTTCCAACAGTTTGCGGCCAGCCGCCAAAAGCAACAAAATTGCACCAAAAAAATTGAAATTTCAAAGAAAAATTTTTGACCTATATTTTTGATTACAATACAAACTTGCCCTGGGAAATATTAAAGAAAATAACAATACTTTTTGGAATCCCCAGAACAAGCTTATTAATTATATCAAGACCAGAATTAGCAATTTTCCTTCCAACAGTTTGCGGACAGCCGCCAAAAGCAACAAAATTGCACCAAAAAAATTGAAATTTCAAAGAAAATTTTGACAATGTAATTTTTTGATAATTGTTTTAACTTGCCCTGGGGGATATTTAACAAAATAGCAATACTTTTTAGATTCCCTGGGGCTAGCTTATTAATTATTTCAAGGCCAAAATGTGCCATTTTGCTTCCAACAGTTTGCGGCCAGCCGCCAAAAGCAACAAAATTGCACCAAAAAAATTGAAATTTCAAAGAAAAATTTTTGACCTATATTTTTGATTACAATACAAACTTGCCCTGGGAAATATTAAAGAAAATAACAATACTTTTTGGAATCCCCAGAACAAGCTTATTAATTATATCAAGACCAGAATTAGCAATTTTCCTTCCAACAGTTTGCGGCCAGCCGCCAAAAGCAACAAAATTTCACCAAAAAAATTGAAGTTTCAAAGGAAAATTTCCAATGTAAATTTTTACTTACAGTATAAACTTGCCCTGGGGGATATTTAATAAAATAGCAATACTTTTTGGAATCCCTGGGGCTAGCTTATTAATTATTTCAAGGCCAAAATGTGCTATTTTCCTTCCAACAGTTTGCGGCCAGCCGCCAAAAGCAACAAAATTGCACCAAAAAAATTGAAATTTCAAAGGAAAATTTTCAATGTAAATGTTTACTTACAGTATAAACTTGCCCTGGGGGATATTTAATAAAATAGCAATACTTTTTGGAATCCCTGGGGCTAGCTTATTAATTATTTCAAGGCCAAAATGTGCTATTTTCCTTCCAACAGTTTGCGGCCAGCCGCCAAAAGCAACAAAATTGCACCAAAAAAATTGAAATTTCAAAGGAAAATTTTCAATGTAAATTTTTACTTACAGTATAAACTTGCCCTGGGGGATATTTAATAAAACAGTAATACTTTTTGGATTCCCTGGGGCAAGCTTATTAATTATTTCAAGGCCAGAATGTGCCATTTTGCTTCCAACAGTTTGCGGCCAGCCGCCAAAAGCAACAAAATTGCACCAAAAAAATTGAAATTTCAAAGGAAAATTTTCAATGTAAATTTTTACTTACAGTATAAACTTGCCCTGGGGGATATTTAATAAAACAGTAATACTTTTTGGATTCCCTGGGGCAAGCTTATTAATTATTTCAAGGCCAAAATGTGCCATTTTGCTTCCAACAGTTTGCGGCCAGCCGCCAAAAGCAACAAAATTTCACCAAAAAAATTGAAGTTTCAAAGGAAAATTTCCAATGTAAATTTTTACTTACAGTATAAACTTGCCCTGGGGGATATTTAATAAAATAGCAATACTTTTTGGAATCCCTGGGGCTAGCTTATTAATTATTTCAAGGCCAAAATGTGCTATTTTCCTTCCAACAGTTTGCGGCCAGCCGCCAAAAGCAACAAAATTGCACCAAAAAAATTGAAATTTCAAAGGAAAATTTTCAATGTAAATTTTTACTTACAGTATAAACTTGCCCTGGGGGATATTTAATAAAATAGCAATACTTTTTGGATTCCCTGGGGCTAGCTTATTAATTATTTCAAGGCCAAAATGTGCCATTTTGCTTCCAACAGTTTGCGGCCAGCCGCCAAAAGCAACAAAATTGCACCAAAAAAATTGAAATTTCAAAGGAAAATTTTCAATGTAAATTTTTACTTACAGTATAAACTTGCCCTGGGGGATATTTAATAAAATAGCAATACTTTTTGGAATCCCTGGGGCTAGCTTATTAATTATTTCAAGGCCAAAATGTGCTATTTTCCTTCCAACAGTTTGCGGCCAGCCGCCAAAAGCAACAAAATTGCACCAAAAAAATTGAAATTTCAAAGGAAAATTTTCAATGTAAATGTTTACTTACAGTATAAACTTGCCCTGGGGGATATTTAATAAAATAGCAATACTTTTTGGAATCCCTGGGGCTAGCTTATTAATTATTTCAAGGCCAAAATGTGCCATTTTGCTTCCAACAGTTTGCGGCCAGCCGCCAAAAGCAACAAAATTGCACCAAAAAAATTGAAATTTCAAAGGAAAATTTTCAATGTAATTTTTTGATTATTGTTTAAACTTGCCCTGGGGGATATTTAATAAAATAGCAATACTTTTTGGAATCCCTGGGGCTAGCTTATTAATTATTTCAAGGCCAAAATGTGCTATTTTCCTTCCAACAGTTTGCGGCCAGCCGCCAAAAGCAACAAAATTGCACCAAAAAAATTGAAATTTCAAAGGAAAATTTTCAATGTAAATGTTTACTTACAGTATAAACTTGCCCTGGGGGATATTTAATAAAATAGCAATACTTTTTGGAATCCCTGGGGCTAGCTTATTAATTATTTCAAGGCCAAAATGTGCCATTTTGCTTCCAACAGTTTGCGGCCAGCCGCCAAAAGCAACAAAATTGCACCAAAAAAATTGAAATTTCAAAGGAAAATTTTCAATGTAATTTTTTGATTATTGTTTAAACTTGCCCTGGGGGATATTTAATAAAATAGCAATACTTTTTGGAATCCCTGGGGCTAGCTTATTAATTATTTCAAGGCCAAAATGTGCCATTTTTGTTCCAACAGTTTGCGGCCAGCCGCCAAAAGCAACAAAATTGCACCAAAAAAATTGAAATTTCAAAGGAAAATTTTCAATGTAATTTTTTGATTATTGTTTAAACTTGCCCTGGGGGATATTTAATAAAATAGCAATACTTTTTGGAATCCCTGGGGCTAGCTTATTAATTATTTCAAGGCCAAAATGTGCCATTTTTGTTCCAACAGTTTGCGGCCAGCCGCCAAAAGCAACAAAATTGCACCAAAAAAATTGAAATTTCAAAGGAAAATTTTCAATGTAATTTTTTGATTATTGTTTAAACTTGCCCTGGGGGATATTTAATAAAATAGCAATACTTTTTGGATTCCCTGGGGCTAGCTTATTAATTATTTCAAGGCCAAAATGTGCCATTTTTGTTCCAACAGTTTGCGGCCAGCCGCCAAAAGCAACAAAATTGCACCAAAAAAATTGAAATTTCAAAGGAAAATTTTCAATGTAATTTTTTGATTATTGTTTAAACTTGCCCTGGGGGATATTTAATAAAATAGCAATACTTTTTGGAATCCCTGGGGCTAGCTTATTAATTATTTCAAGGCCAAAATGTGCCATTTTTGTTCCAACAGTTTGCGGCCAGCCGCCAAAAGCAACAAAATTGCACCAAAAAAATTGAAATTTCAAAGGAAAATTTTCAATGTAATTTTTTGATTATTGTTTAAACTTGCCCTGGGGGATATTTAATAAAATAGCAATACTTTTTGGATTCCCTGGGGCTAGCTTATTAATTATATCAAGGCCAAAATGTGCCATTTTGCTTCCAACAGTTTGCGGCCAGCCGCCAAAAGCAACAAAATTGCACCAAAAAAATTGAAATTTCAAAGGAAAATTTTCAATGTAATTTTTTGATTATTGTTTAAACTTGCCCTGGGGGATATTTATTAAAATAGCAATACTTTTTGGAATCCCTGGGGCTAGCTTATTAATTATTTCAAGGTCAAAATGTGCCATTTTTGTTCCAACAGTTTGCGGCCAGCCGCCAAAAGCAACAAAATTGCACCAAAAAAATTGAAATTTCAAAGGAAAATTTTCAATGTAAATTTTTACTTACAGTATAAACTTGCCCTGGGGGATATTTAATAAAATAGCAATACTTTTTGGATTCCCTGGGGCTAGCTTATTAATTATTTCAAGGTCAAAATGTGCCATTTTTGTTCCAACAGTTTGCGGCCAGCCGCCAAAAGCAACAAAATTGCACCAAAAAAATTGAAATTTCAAAGAAAATTTTGACAGTGTAATTTTTTGATTATTGTTTAAACTTGCCCTGGGGGAAAATAAACAAAATAGCAAAACTTTCTAGAATCCCCAGGGCAAGCTTATTAATTATATCAAGGCCAAAATGTACCATTTTGCTTCCAACAGTTTGCGGCCAGCCGCCAAAAGCAACAAAATTGCGCCAAAAACTTGAAAATTCAAAGGAAAATTTTCAATGTAAATTTTTACTTACAGTATAAACTTGCCCTGGGGGATATTTAATAAAATAGCAATACTTTTTGGAATCCCTGGGGCTAGCTTATTAATTATTTCAAGGTCAAAATGTGCCATTTTTGTTCCAACAGTTTGCGGCCAGCCGCCAAAAGCAACAAAATTGCACCAAAAAAATTGAAATTTCAAAGGAAAATTTTCAATGTAAATTTTTACTTACAGTATAAACTTGCCCTGGGGGATATTTAATAAAATAGCAATACTTTTTGGAATCCCTGGGGCTAGCTTATTAATTATTTCAAGGCCAAAATGTGCTATTTTCCTTCCAACAGTTTGCGGCCAGCCGCCAAAAGCAACAAAATTGCACCAAAAAAATTGAAATTTCAAAGGAAAATTTTCAATGTAAATGTTTACTTACAGTATAAACTTGCCCTGGGGGATATTTAATAAAATAGCAATACTTTTTGGATTCCCTGGGGCTAGCTTATTAATTATTTCAAGGTCAAAATGTGCCATTTTTGTTCCAACAGTTTGCGGCCAGCCGCCAAAAGCAACAAAATTGCACCAAAAAAATTGAAATTTCAAAGGAAAATTTTCAATGTAATTTTTTGATTATTGTTTAAACTTGCCCTGGGGGATATTTAATAAAATAGCAATACTTTTTGGAATCCCTGGGGCTAGCTTATTAATTATTTCAAGGCCAAAATGTGCCATTTTTGTTCCAACAGTTTGCGGCCAGCCGCCAAAAGCAACAAAATTGCACCAAAAAAATTGAAATTTCAAAGGAAAATTTTCAATGTAATTTTTTGATTATTGTTTAAACTTGCCCTGGGGGATATTTAATAAAATAGCAATACTTTTTGGATTCCCTGGGGCTAGCTTATTAATTATTTCAAGGTCAAAATGTGCCATTTTTGTTCCAACAGTTTGCGGCCAGCCGCCAAAAGCAACAAAATTGCACCAAAAAAATTGAAATTTCAAAGAAAATTTTGACAATGTAATTTTTTGATTATTGTTTAAACTTGCCCTGGGGGAAAATAAACAAAATAGCAAAACTTTCTAGAATCCCCAGGGCAAGCTTATTAATTATATCAAGGCCAAAATGTGCCATTTTGCTTCCAACAGTTTGCGGCCAGCCGCCAAAAGCAACAAAATTGCACCAAAAAAATTGAAATTTCAAAGGAAAATTTTCAATGTAAATTTTTACTTACAGTATAAACTTGCCCTGGGGGATATTTAATAAAATAGCAATACTTTTTGGATTCCCTGGGGCTAGCTTATTAATTATTTCAAGGTCAAAATGTGCCATTTTTGTTCCAACAGTTTGCGGCCAGCCGCCAAAAGCAACAAAATTGCACCAAAAAAATTGAAATTTCAAAGAAAATTTTGACAATGTAATTTTTTGATTATTGTTTAAACTTGCCCTGGGGGAAAATAAACAAAATAGCAAAACTTTCTAGAATCCCCAGGGCAAGCTTATTAATTATATCAAGGCCAAAATGTGCCATTTTGCTTCCAACAGTTTGCGGCCAGCCGCCAAAAGCAACAAAATTGCACCAAAAAAATTGAAATTTCAAAGAAAATTTTGACAATGTAATTTTTTGATTATTGTTTAAACTTGCCCTGGGGGAAAATAAACAAAATAGCAAAACTTTCTAGAATCCCCAGGGCAAGCTTATTAATTATATCAAGGCCAAAATGTGCCATTTTGCTTCCAACAGTTTGCGGCCAGCCGCCAAAAGCAACAAAATTGCACCAAAAAAATTGAAATTTCAAAGGAAAATTTTCAATGTAAATTTTTACTTACAGTATAAACTTGCCCTGGGGGATATTTAATAAAATAGCAATACTTTTTGGATTCCCTGGGGCTAGCTTATTAATTATTTCAAGGTCAAAATGTGCCATTTTTGTTCCAACAGTTTGCGGCCAGCCGCCAAAAGCAACAAAATTGCACCAAAAAAATTGAAATTTCAAAGGAAAATTTTCAATGTAAATTTTTACTTACAGTATAAACTTGCCCTGGGGGATATTTAATAAAATAGCAATACTTTTTGGATTCCCTGGGGCTAGCTTATTAATTATTTCAAGGTCAAAATGTGCCATTTTTGTTCCAACAGTTTGCGGCCAGCCGCCAAAAGCAACAAAATTGCACCAAAAAAATTGAAATTTCAAAGGAAAATTTTCAATGTAAATTTTTACTTACAGTATAAACTTGCCCTGGGGGATATTTAATAAAATAGCAATACTTTTTGGATTCCCTGGGGCTAGCTTATTAATTATTTCAAGGTCAAAATGTGCCATTTTTGTTCCAACAGTTTGCGGCCAGCCGCCAAAAGCAACAAAATTGCACCAAAAAAATTGAAATTTCAAAGGAAAATTTTCAATGTAAATTTTTACTTACAGTATAAACTTGCCCTGGGGGATATTTAATAAAATAGCAATACTTTTTGGAATCCCTGGGGCTAGCTTATTAATTATTTCAAGGCCAAAATGTGCCATTTTGCTTCCAACAGTTTGCGGCCAGCCGCCAAAAGCAACAAAATTGCACCAAAAAAATTGAAATTTCAAAGGAAAATTTTCAATGTAAATTTTTACTTACAGTATAAACTTGCCCTGGGGGATATTTAATAAAATAGCAATACTTTTTGGAATCCCTGGGGCTAGCTTATTAATTATTTCAAGGTCAAAATGTGCCATTTTTGTTCCAACAGTTTGCGGCCAGCCGCCAAAAGCAACAAAATTGCACCAAAAAAATTGAAATTTCAAAGGAAAATTTTCAATGTAAATTTTTACTTACAGTATAAACTTGCCCTGGGGGATATTTAATAAAATAGCAATACTTTTTGGATTCCCTGGGGCTAGCTTATTAATTATTTCAAGGTCAAAATGTGCCATTTTTGTTCCAACAGTTTGCGGCCAGCCGCCAAAAGCAACAAAATTGCACCAAAAAAATTGAAATTTCAAAGGAAAATTTCCAATGTAAATTTTTACTTACAGTATAAACTTGCCCTGGGGGATATTTAATAAAATAGCAATACTTTTTGGATTCCCTGGGGCTAGCTTATTAATTATTTCAAGGTCAAAATGTGCCATTTTTGTTCCAACAGTTTGCGGCCAGCCGCCAAAAGCAACAAAATTGCACCAAAAAAATTGAAATTTCAAAGGAAAATTTTCAATGTAAATTTTTACTTACAGTATAAACTTGCCCTGGGGGATATTTAATAAAATAGCAATACTTTTTGGATTCCCTGGGGCTAGCTTATTAATTATTTCAAGGCCAAAATGTGCCATTTTGCTTCCAACAGTTTGCGGCCAGCCGCCAAAAGCAACAAAATTTCACCAAAAAAATTGAAATTTCAAAGGAAAATTTCCAATGTAAATTTTTACTTACAGTATAAACTTGCCCTGGGGGATATTTAATAACATAACAACGTTTTTTGGAATCCCCAGGGCAAGCTTATGTATTATTTCAAGGGCTGAAAATGCCATCTTTGGCCTATCAGTTTGCGGCCAGGCGCCAAAAGCAACAAAATTGCACCAAAAACTTGAAAATTCAAAGTACAATTTTCTATGTAAATTTTTAATTCAATTTAAAACTTGCCCTGGGGGAAAATAAACAAAATAGAAAAACTTTTTGGAATCCCCAGGGCAAGCTTATGTATTATTTCAAGGCCTGAAAATGCCATCTTTGGCCTATCAGTTTGCGGCCAGGCGCCAAAAGCAACAAAATTGCACCAAAAACTTGAAAATTCAAAGTACAATTTTCTATGTAAATTTTTAATTCAATTTAAAACTTGCCCTGGGGAAAAATAAACTAAATAGAAAAACTTTTTGGAATCCCCAGGGCAAGCTTATGTATTATTTCAAGGCCTGAAAATGCCATCTTTGGCCTATCAGTTTGCGGCCAGGCGCCAAAAGCAACAAAATTGCACCAAAAACTTGAAAATTCAAAGTACAATTTTCTATGTAAATTTTTAATTCAATTTAAAACTTGCCCTGGGGGAAAATAAACAAAATAGAAAAACTTTTTGGAATCCCCAGGGCAAGCTTATGTATTATTTCAAGGCCTGAAAATGCCATCTTTGGCCTATCAGTTTGCGGCCAGGCGCCAAAAGCAACAAAATTGCACCAAAAACTTGAAAATTCAAAGTACAATTTTCTATGTAATTTTTTAATTCAATTTAAAACTTGCCCTGGGGGAAAATAAACAAAATAGCAAAACTTTTTGGAATCCCCAGGGCAAGCTTATGTATTATTTCAAGGCCTGAAAATGCCATCTTTGGCCTATCAGTTTGCGGCCAGGCGCCAAAAGCAACAAAATTGCACCAAAAACTTGAAAATTCAAAGTACAATTTTCTATGTAAATTTTTAATTCAATTTAAAACTTGCCCTGGGGGAAAATAAACAAAATAGAAAAACTTTTTGGAATCCCCAGGGCAAGCTTATGTATTATTTCAAGGCCTGAAAATGCCATCTTTGGCCTATCAGTTTGCGGCCAGGCGCCAAAAGCAACAAAATTGCACCAAAAACTTGAAAATTCAAAATACAATTTTCTATGTAAATTTTTAATTCAATTTAAAACTTGCCCTGGGGGAAAATAAACAAAATAGCAATACTTTTTGGAATCCCCAGGGCAAGCTTATAAATTATTTCAAGGCTAGAAAGTGCCATCTTTGGCCTATCAGTTTGCGGCCAGCCGCCAAAAGCAACAAAATTGCACCAAAAAAATTGAAATTTCAAAGGAAAATTTTCAATGTAATTTTTTGATTATTGTTTAAACTTGCCCTGGGGGAAAATAAACAAAATAGAAAAACTTTTTGGAATCCCCAGAACAAGCTTATGTATTATTTCAAGGCCTGAAAATGCCATCTTTGGCCTATCTGTTTGCGGCCAGGCGCCAGAAGCAACAAAATTGCACCAAAAACTTGAAAATTCAAAGTGCAATTTTCTATGTAAATTTTTAATTCAATTTAAAACTTGCCCTGGGGGAAAATAAACAAAATAGCAATACTTTTTGGAATCCCCAGGGCAAGCTTATAAATTATTTCAAGGCTAGAAAGTGCCATCTTTGGCCTATCAGTTTGCGGCCAGGCGCCAAAAGCAACAAAATTGCACCAAAAACTTGAAAATTCAAAGTACAATTTTCTATGTAAATTTTTAATTCAATTTAAAACTTGCCCTGGGGGAAAATAAACAAAATAGCAAAACTTTTTGGAATCCCCAGGGCAAGCTTATGTATTATTTCAAGGCCTGAAAATGCCATCTTTGGCCTATCAGTTTGCGGCCAGGCGCCAAAAGCAACAAAATTGCACCAAAAACTTGAAAATTCAAAGTACAATTTTCTATGTAAATTTTTAATTCAATTTAAAACTTGCCCTGGGGGAAAATAAACAAAATAGCAAAACTTTTTGGAATCCCCAGGGCAAGCTTATGTATTATTTCAAGGCCTGAAAATGCCATCTTTGGCCTATCAGTTTGCGGCCAGGCGCCAAAAGCAACAAAATTGCACCAAAAACTTGAAAATTCAAAGTACAATTTTCTATGTAAATTTTTAATTCAATTTAAAACTTGCCCTGGGGGAAAATAAACAAAATAGCAATACTTTTTGGAATCCCCAGGGCAAGCTTATAAATTATTTCAAGGCTAGAAAGTGCCATCTTTGGCCTATCAGTTTGCGGCCAGGCGCCAAAAGCAACAAAATTGCACCAAAAACTTGAAAATTCAAAGTACAATTTTCTATGTAAATCTTTAATTCAATTTAAAACTTGCCCTGGGGGAAAATAAACAAAATAGCAATACTTTTTGGAATCCCCAGGGCAAGCTTATAAATTATTTCAAGGCCTTTAGTTTCCATCTTTGGCCTATCAGTTTGCGGCCAGGCGCCAAAAGCAACAAAATTGCACCAAAAACTTGAAAATTCAAAGTACAATTTTCTATGTGAATTTTTAATTCAATTTAAAACTTGCCCTGGGGGAAAATAAACAAAATAGCAATACTTTTTGGAATCCCCAGGGCAAGCTTATAAATTATTTCAAGGCCTTTAGTTTCCATCTTTGGCCTATCAGTTTGCGGCCAGGCGCCAAAAGCAACAAAATTGCACCAAAAACTTGAAAATTCAAAGTACAATTTTCTATGTAAATCTTTAATTCAATTTAAAACTTGCCCTGGGGGAAAATAAACAAAATAGCAATACTTTTTGGAATCCCCAGGGCAAGCTTATAAATTATTTCAAGGCCTTTAGTTTCCATCTTTGGCCTATCAGTTTGCGGCCAGGCGCCAAAAGCAACGAAATTGCACCAAAAACTTGAAAATTCAAAGTACAATTTTCTATGTGAATTTTTAATTCAATTTAAAACTTGCCCTGGGGGAAAATAAACAAAATAGCAAAACTTTTTGGAATCCCCAGGGCAAGCTTATAAATTATTTCAAGGCCTTTAGTTTCCATCTTTGGCCTATCAGTTTGCGGCCAGGCGCCAAAAGCAACGAAATTGCACCAAAAACTTGAAAATTCAAAGTACAATTTTCTATGTAAATCTTTAATTCAATTTAAAACTTGCCCTGGGGGAAAATAAACAAAATAGCAAAACTTTTTGGAATCCCCAGGGCAAGCTTATAAATTATTTCAAGGCCTTTAGTTTCCATCTTTGGCCTATCAGTTTGCGGCCAGGCGCCAAAAGCAACGAAATTGCACCAAAAACTTGAAAATTCAAAGTACAATTTTCTATGTAAATCTTTAATTCAATTTAAAACTTGCCCTGGGGGAAAATAAACAAAATAGCAAAACTTTTTGGAATCCCCAGGGCAAGCTTATAAATTATTTCAAGGCCTGAAAGTGCCATCTTTGGCCTATCAGTTTGCGGCCAGGCGCCAAAAGCAACAAAATTGCACCAAAAACTTGAAAATTCAAAGTACAATTTTCTATGTAAATCTTTAATTCAATTTAAAACTTGCCCTGGGGGAAAATAAACAAAATAGCAATACTTTTTGGAATCCCCAGGGCAAGCTTATAAATTATTTCAAGGCCTTTAGTTTCCATCTTTGGCCTATCAGTTTGCGGCCAGGCGCCAAAAGCAACAAAATTGCACCAAAAACTTGAAAATTCAAAGTACAGTTTTCTATGTAAATTTTTAAAACAATTAAAAACTTGCCCTGGGGGAAAATAAACAAAATAGCAAAACTTTTTGGAATCCCCAGGGCAAGCTTATGTATTATTTCAAGGCCTGAAAATGCCATCTTTGGCCTATCAGTTTGCGGCCAGGCGCCAAAAGCAACAAAATTGCACCAAAAACTTGAAAATTCAAAGTACAATTTTCTATGTAAATTTTTAATTCAATTTAAAACTTGCCCTGGGGGAAAATAAACAAAATAGCAAAACTTTTTGGAATCCCCAAGGCAAGCTTATAAATTATTTCAAGGCCTGAAAGTGCCATCTTTGGCCTATCAGTTTGCGGCCAGGCGCCAAAATCAACAAAATTGCACCAAAAACTTGAAAATTCAAAGTACAATTTTCTATGTAAATTTTTAATTCAATTTAAAACTTGCCCTGGGGGAAAATAAACAAAATAGCAATACTTTTTGGAATCCCCAGGGCAAGCTTATGAATTATTTCAAGGCCTTTAGTTTCTATCTTTGGCCTATCAGTTTGCGGCCAGCCGCCAAAAGCAACAAAATTGCACCAAAAACTTGAAAATTCAAAGTACAATTTTCTATGTAAATTTTTAATTCAATTTAAAACTTGCCCTGGGGGAAAATAAACAAAATAGCAATACTTTTTGGAATCCCCAGGGCAAGCTTATGAATTATTTCAAGGCCTTTAGTTTCTATCTTTGGCCTATCAGTTTGCGGCCAGCCGCCAAAAGCAACAAAATTGCACCAAAAACTTGAAAATTCAAAGTACAATTTTCTATGTAAATTTTTAATTCAATTTAAAACTTGCCCTGGGGGAAAATAAACAAAATAGCAATACTTTTTGGAATCCCCAGGGCAAGCTTATGAATTATTTCAAGGTCTTTAGTTTCTATCTTTGGCCTATCAGTTTGCGGCCAGCCGCCAAAAGCAACAAAATTGCACCAAAAACTTGAAAATTCAAAGTACAATTTTCTATGTAAATTTTTAATTCAATTTAAAACTTGCCCTGGGGGAAAATAAACAAAATAGCAATACTTTTTGGAATCCCCAGGGCAAGCTTATGAGTTATTTCAAGGCCTTTAGTTTCTATCTTTGGCCTATCAGTTTGCGGCCAGCCGCCAAAAGCAACAAAATTGCACCAAAAACTTGAAAATTCAAAGTACAATTTTCTATGTAAATTTTTAATTCAATTTAAAACTTGCCCTGGGGGAAAATAAACAAAATAGCAATACTTTTTGGAATCCCCAGGGCAAGCTTATGAATTATTTCAAGGTCTTTAGTTTCTATCTTTGGCCTATCAGTTTGCGGCCAGCCGCCAAAAGCAACAAAATTGCACCAAAAAACTTGAAAATTCAGTGAAGAATTTTCAATGTAAATTTTTGAATAAATTTAAAACTTGCCCTGGGGGAAAATAAACAATATAGCAATACTTTTTGGAATCCCCAGGCAAGCTTTTGTATTATTTCAAGGCCTGAAAGTGCCATCTTTGGCCTATCAGTTTGCGGCCAGCCGCCAAAAGCAACAAAATTGCACCAAAAACTTGAAAATTCAAAGTACAGTTTTCTATGTAAATTTTTAAAACAATTAAAAACTTGCCCTGGGGGAAAATAAACAAAATAGCAAAACTTTTTGGAATCCCCAGGGCAAGCTTATGTATTATTTCAAGGCCTGAAAATGCCATCTTTGGCCTATCAGTTTGCGGCCAGGCGCCAAAAGCAACAAAATTGCACCAAAAACTTGAAAATTCAAAGTACAATTTTCTATGTAAATCTTTAATTCAATTTAAAACTTGCCCTGGGGGAAAATAAACAAAATAGCAATACTTTTTGGAATCCCCAGGGCAAGCTTATAAATTATTTCAAGGCCTTTAGTTTCCATCTTTGGCCTATCAGTTTGCGGCCAGGCGCCAAAAGCAACAAAATTGCACCAAAAACTTGAAAATTCAAAGTACAGTTTTCTATGTAAATTTTTAAAACAATTAAAAACTTGCCCTGGGGGAAAATAAACAAAATAGCAAAACTTTTTGGAATCCCCAGGGCAAGCTTATGTATTATTTCAAGGCCTGAAAATGCCATCTTTGGCCTATCAGTTTGCGGCCAGGCGCCAAAAGCAACAAAATTGCACCAAAAACTTGAAAATTCAAAGTACAATTTTCTATGTAAATTTTTAATTCAATTTAAAACTTGCCCTGGGGGAAAATAAACAAAATAGCAAAACTTTTTGGAATCCCCAAGGCAAGCTTATAAATTATTTCAAGGCCTGAAAGTGCCATCTTTGGCCTATCAGTTTGCGGCCAGGCGCCAAAATCAACAAAATTGCACCAAAAACTTGAAAATTCAAAGTACAATTTTCTATGTAAATTTTTAATTCAATTTAAAACTTGCCCTGGGGGAAAATAAACAAAATAGCAATACTTTTTGGAATCCCCAGGGCAAGCTTATGAATTATTTCAAGGCCTTTAGTTTCTATCTTTGGCCTATCAGTTTGCGGCCAGCCGCCAAAAGCAACAAAATTGCACCAAAAACTTGAAAATTCAAAGTACAATTTTCTATGTAAATTTTTAATTCAATTTAAAACTTGCCCTGGGGGAAAATAAACAAAATAGCAATACTTTTTGGAATCCCCAGGGCAAGCTTATGAATTATTTCAAGGCCTTTAGTTTCTATCTTTGGCCTATCAGTTTGCGGCCAGCCGCCAAAAGCAACAAAATTGCACCAAAAACTTGAAAATTCAAAGTACAATTTTCTATGTAAATTTTTAATTCAATTTAAAACTTGCCCTGGGGGAAAATAAACAAAATAGCAATACTTTTTGGAATCCCCGGGGCAAGCTTATGAATTATTTCAAGGTCTTTAGTTTCTATCTTTGGCCTATCAGTTTGCGGCCAGCCGCCAAAAGCAACAAAATTGCACCAAAAACTTGAAAATTCAAAGTACAATTTTCTATGTAAATTTTTAATTCAATTTAAAACTTGCCCTGGGGGAAAATAAACAAAATAGCAATACTTTTTGGAATCCCCAGGGCAAGCTTATGAGTTATTTCAAGGCCTTTAGTTTCTATCTTTGGCCTATCAGTTTGCGGCCAGCCGCCAAAAGCAACAAAATTGCACCAAAAACTTGAAAATTCAAAGTACAATTTTCTATGTAAATTTTTAATTCAATTTAAAACTTGCCCTGGGGGAAAATAAACAAAATAGCAATACTTTTTGGAATCCCCAGGGCAAGCTTATGAATTATTTCAAGGTCTTTAGTTTCTATCTTTGGCCTATCAGTTTGCGGCCAGCCGCCAAAAGCAACAAAATTGCACCAAAAAACTTGAAAATTCAGTGAAGAATTTTCAATGTAAATTTTTGAATAAATTTAAAACTTGCCCTGGGGGAAAATAAACAATATAGCAATACTTTTTGGAATCCCCAGGCAAGCTTTTGTATTATTTCAAGGCCTGAAAGTGCCATCTTTGGCCTATCAGTTTGCGGCCAGCCGCCAAAAGCAACAAAATTGCACCAAAAACTTGAAAATTCAAAGTACAGTTTTCTATGTAAATTTTTAAAACAATTAAAAACTTGCCCTGGGGGAAAATAAACAAAATAGCAAAACTTTTTGGAATCCCCAGGGCAAGCTTATGTATTATTTCAAGGCCTGAAAATGCCATCTTTGGCCTATCAGTTTGCGGCCAGGCGCCAAAAGCAACAAAATTGCACCAAAAACTTGAAAATTCAAAGTACAATTTTCTATGTAAATTTTTAATTCAATTTAAAACTTGCCCTGGGGGAAAATAAACAAAATAGCAAAACTTTTTGGAATCCCCAGGGCAAGCTTATGAATTATTTCAAGGCCTTTAGTTTCTATCTTTGGCCTATCAGTTTGCGGCCAGCCGCCAAAAGCAACAAAATTGCACCAAAAAACTTGAAAATTCAGTGAAGAATTTTCAATGTAAATTTTTGAATAAATTTTAAACTTGCCCTGGGGGAATATAAACAAAATAGCAAAACTTTTTTGAATCCCCAGGGCAAGCTTATGATTTATTTCAAGGCCTTTAGTTTCTATCTTTGGCCTATCAGTTTGCGGCCAGCCGCCAAAAGCAACAAAATTGCACCAAAAACTTGAAAATTCAAAGTACAATTTTCTATGTAAATTTTTAATTCTATTTAAAACTTGCCCTGGGGGAAAATAAACAAAATAGCAATACTTTTTTGAATCCCCAGGGCAAGCTTATGATTTATTTCAAGGCCTTTAGTTTCTATCTTTGGCCTATCAGTTTGCGGCCAGCCGCCAAAAGCAACAAAATTGCGCCAAAAACTTGAAAATTCAAAGTACAATTTTCTATGTAAATTTTTAATTCTATTTAAAACTTGCCCTGGGGGAAAATAAACAAAATAGCAAAACTTTTTGGAATCCCCAGGGCAAGCTTATAAATTATTTCAAGGCCTTTAGTTTCCATCTTTGGCCTATCAGTTTGCGGCCAGCCGCCAAAAGCAACAAAATTGCGCCAAAAACTTGAAAATTCAAAGTACAATTTTCTATGTAAATTTTTGATTAAATTTTAAACTTGCCCTGGGGGAAAATAAACAAAATAGCAAAACTTTTTGGAATCCCCAGGGCAAGCTTATAAATTATTTCAAGGCCTTTAGTTTCCATCTTTGGCCTATCAGTTTGCGGCCAGGCGCCAAAAGCAACAAAATTGCACCAAAAACTTGAAAATTCAAAGTACAATTTTCTATGTAAATCTTTAAATCAATTTAAAACTTGCCCTGGGGGAAAATAAACAAACAAGCAATACTTTTTGGAATCCCCAGGGCAAGCTTATAAATTATTTCAAGGCCTGAAAGTGCCATCTTTGGCCTATCAGTTTGCGGCCAGGCGCCAAAAGCAACAAAATTGCACCAAAAACTTGAAAATTCAAAGTACAATTTTCTATGTGAATTTTTAATTCAATTTAAAACTTGCCCTGGGGGAAAATAAACAAAATAGCAAAACTTTTTGGAATCCCCAGGGCAAGCTTATGTATTATTTCAAGGCCTGAAAATGCCATCTTTGGCCTATCAGTTTGCGGCCAGGCGCCAAAAGCAACAAAATTGCACCAAAAACTTGAAAATTCAAAGTACAATTTTCTATGTAAATCTTTAATTCAATTTAAAACTTGCCCTGGGGGAAAATAAACAAAATAGCAAAACTTTTTGGAATCCCCAGGGCAAGCTTATGAATTATTTCAAGGCCTTTAGTTTCTATCTTTGGCCTATCAGTTTGCGGCCAGCCGCCAAAAGCAACAAAATTGCACCAAAAACTTGAAAATTCAAAGTACAATTTTCTATGTAAATTTTTAATTCAATTTAAAACTTGCCCTGGGGGAAAATAAACAAAATAGCAATACTTTTTGGAATCCCCAGGGCAAGCTTATGAATTATTTCAAGGTCTTTAGTTTCTATCTTTGGCCTATCAGTTTGCGGCCAGCCGCCAAAAGCAACAAAATTGCACCAAAAACTTGAAAATTCAAAGTACAATTTTCTATGTAAATTTTTAATTCAATTTAAAACTTGCCCTGGGGGAAAATAAACAAAATAGCAATACTTTTTGGAATCCCCAGGGCAAGCTTATGAGTTATTTCAAGGCCTTTAGTTTCTATCTTTGGCCTATCAGTTTGCGGCCAGCCGCCAAAAGCAACAAAATTGCACCAAAAACTTGAAAATTCAAAGTACAATTTTCTATGTAAATTTTTAATTCAATTTAAAACTTGCCCTGGGGGAAAATAAACAAAATAGCAATACTTTTTGGAATCCCCAGGGCAAGCTTATGAATTATTTCAAGGTCTTTAGTTTCTATCTTTGGCCTATCAGTTTGCGGCCAGCCGCCAAAAGCAACAAAATTGCACCAAAAAACTTGAAAATTCAGTGAAGAATTTTCAATGTAAATTTTTGAATAAATTTAAAACTTGCCCTGGGGGAAAATAAACAATATAGCAATACTTTTTGGAATCCCCAGGCAAGCTTTTGTATTATTTCAAGGCCTGAAAGTGCCATCTTTGGCCTATCAGTTTGCGGCCAGCCGCCAAAAGCAACAAAATTGCACCAAAAACTTGAAAATTCAAAGTACAGTTTTCTATGTAAATTTTTAAAACAATTAAAAACTTGCCCTGGGGGAAAATAAACAAAATAGCAAAACTTTTTGGAATCCCCAGGGCAAGCTTATGTATTATTTCAAGGCCTGAAAATGCCATCTTTGGCCTATCAGTTTGCGGCCAGGCGCCAAAAGCAACAAAATTGCACCAAAAACTTGAAAATTCAAAGTACAATTTTCTATGTAAATTTTTAATTCAATTTAAAACTTGCCCTGGGGGAAAATAAACAAAATAGCAAAACTTTTTGGAATCCCCAGGGCAAGCTTATGAATTATTTCAAGGCCTTTAGTTTCTATCTTTGGCCTATCAGTTTGCGGCCAGCCGCCAAAAGCAACAAAATTGCACCAAAAAACTTGAAAATTCAGTGAAGAATTTTCAATGTAAATTTTTGAATAAATTTTAAACTTGCCCTGGGGGAATATAAACAAAATAGCAAAACTTTTTTGAATCCCCAGGGCAAGCTTATGATTTATTTCAAGGCCTTTAGTTTCTATCTTTGGCCTATCAGTTTGCGGCCAGCCGCCAAAAGCAACAAAATTGCACCAAAAACTTGAAAATTCAAAGTACAATTTTCTATGTAAATTTTTAATTCTATTTAAAACTTGCCCTGGGGGAAAATAAACAAAATAGCAATACTTTTTTGAATCCCCAGGGCAAGCTTATGATTTATTTCAAGGCCTTTAGTTTCTATCTTTGGCCTATCAGTTTGCGGCCAGCCGCCAAAAGCAACAAAATTGCGCCAAAAACTTGAAAATTCAAAGTACAATTTTCTATGTAAATTTTTAATTCTATTTAAAACTTGCCCTGGGGGAAAATAAACAAAATAGCAAAACTTTTTGGAATCCCCAGGGCAAGCTTATAAATTATTTCAAGGCCTTTAGTTTCCATCTTTGGCCTATCAGTTTGCGGCCAGCCGCCAAAAGCAACAAAATTGCGCCAAAAACTTGAAAATTCAAAGTACAATTTTCTATGTAAATTTTTGATTAAATTTTAAACTTGCCCTGGGGGAAAATAAACAAAATAGCAAAACTTTTTGGAATCCCCAGGGCAAGCTTATAAATTATTTCAAGGCCTTTAGTTTCCATCTTTGGCCTATCAGTTTGCGGCCAGGCGCCAAAAGCAACAAAATTGCACCAAAAACTTGAAAATTCAAAGTACAATTTTCTATGTAAATCTTTAAATCAATTTAAAACTTGCCCTGGGGGAAAATAAACAAACAAGCAATACTTTTTGGAATCCCCAGGGCAAGCTTATAAATTATTTCAAGGCCTGAAAGTGCCATCTTTGGCCTATCAGTTTGCGGCCAGGCGCCAAAAGCAACAAAATTGCACCAAAAACTTGAAAATTCAAAGTACAATTTTCTATGTGAATTTTTAATTCAATTTAAAACTTGCCCTGGGGGAAAATAAACAAAATAGCAAAACTTTTTGGAATCCCCAGGGCAAGCTTATGTATTATTTCAAGGCCTGAAAATGCCATCTTTGGCCTATCAGTTTGCGGCCAGGCGCCAAAAGCAACAAAATTGCACCAAAAACTTGAAAATTCAAAGTACAATTTTCTATGTAAATCTTTAATTCAATTTAAAACTTGCCCTGGGGGAAAATAAACAAAATAGCAAAACTTTTTGGAATCCCCAGGGCAAGCTTATGAATTATTTCAAGGCCTTTAGTTTCTATCTTTGGCCTATCAGTTTGCGGCCAGCCGCCAAAAGCAACAAAATTGCACCAAAAACTTGAAAATTCAAAGTACAATTTTCTATGTAAATCTTTAATTCAATTTAAAACTTGCCCTGGGGGAAAATAAACAAACAAGCAATACTTTTTGGAATCCCCAGGGCAAGCTTATAAATTATTTCAAGGCCTGAAAGTGCCATCTTTGGCCTATCAGTTTGCGGCCAGGCGCCAAAAGCAACAAAATTGCACCAAAAACTTGAAAATTCAAAGTACAATTTTCTATGTGTCGCGGAGAAACCTCGCGATATTAGAAATTTGCATATGAACATTATCATTTCTCTTCCAATGTCTATAAAAGCTTGAGTTGTCATAATTTTCCTTTGTCGTTTGTATCATTTTCCTCATCAATGTAAAGTCGTCAATAAATCTCTCTTCTTTGATCTCTTTTCTTCTCAACATTCAATCTTGTGATGGAATCTCCACCACAAAATGGTGCATCGACCAAATGGAGAACCGCGTGGCACATCAACGTCAAAAATTGTTGGATCAAATATTTGCAGGATTGTGGTAGTATCAATCAGACCGTCCCACTGCTCATCTGGAATCTCTTCAATCTCGATCTTGGTGGTATGGCGAGCTGTGTCAGTAACTGTACAGGAACTGATTACATTATTCTACATGAACATTTATTGGCAATAACTGCTTCAGTTATATGTCCTTACAACAATCAAATAAAAAGCTTTGCTGTTAGAGCAATTCTTAGTGTTTCAAGCTGAAGCCTCTGAAATTATTAGGTGAAGTAACTGGAACAGTTGCTATTCATCAAAAACAATAAATTCAAATCAAGTTGGAAGGTTACTATAATTGGACCTTACCAACAAATTCAAATACTATTATTGAAAATATTTATTATTAAGAAATATTAACTGCAACAGTTGATAGCTTCTTTTACTCAATCACAAAATGAAAAGATGGTTTCAAATGCTATGGTCCTGGAAATATGGGTAAATCTGGTGATATACCAGCTCCTGAAACTAATGGATAAGTCTGGTGAAAAGCTAGTACCTGAAACTAATGGGTAAATCTAGTGTCAGTTCCTGATTCTCGTCGTGGCTAATGATATCATGATCTAAAAATTCAAATGTGGTAATAACTCCACCAAATATTATTCTATGGCAAATAAAGCTGGCTCAATCAGATAGCAAAATGGCTTGATGCTTATGGTAAAAATTATAAAATATCGACAGTAAACTGTTCAGTTGCTGATCATATTAAACTGCAATGGTAGTTCAATAAATTAAACATAAGCTGCAACAGTTTATTGTTTAAAACCAAGTTCAAATGAAATTATTCTATTTAAAAACCCTACAAAGAAAGTACAAGTTAGTATAACTGTAACAGTTCCTAACAACAGTTTCAAATTTTGGCATTAACTGTAATAGTTATTGGCCGATCGAGATGCCTAAACAAAGATTCAAGACAACTAACTTTTCTAATAACTACTGTAACAGGAGTTATTGGTTATCTTACAAGCACAACTGTCGTGCTGGGGAAGGTCTCAGCCGAGAAAACAATATCTCATCGAAATGCGTGATCCTAAAAATTGACATAGCTGTTTTGGTTGATATTACCTTTAGCTCTGTATTCTTGGACTTTCGTTGAAACCGTATTGGTGTTAACCTTGAGTCAATATGCTTAACTGTTGAATTCAAATTCCATCATTAGTTGCTCGTGGACCATTGAATATGTTCGTGAAAGAATATCTGTTCAAATCAACATAAATGTGAAATGAAGATCTATCAAGTCCTCTTAGCTACCATACTTCAAGAGAGGGTCGGATTCTCCGACCCCCCTCCCCCCCGTCTGTAAAAAAATTTTATCGCACGTTGATTTTGAGGAAAAAAATTTTCGATTATTCTGAGAACCTTATTCTGTTTTGACACACGCAAGTTTGTCGTCTGTAATATATAAGACGCCCATATGAAAAATGTTTTAGGCAGAGGGTCGAAAATGACCGTTTTAAAAATAAAATTTCACCCCTTTTTCGACTAGAGTTTTGGACCATTTTCTGTAAATCAACACAGATTTTTTTTCAAGTTGGGTTTTCAATGAAATTGTGTAACTTTTTTCACTGCCTTGGGTCAACTTGAGAATTCATGGAATTTGTGTAACTTTTTTCAACGACTTGGGTCA
Organism: Panagrolaimus sp. LJ2414; assembly: GCA_024447195.1. Lineage (NCBI taxonomy): Eukaryota > Metazoa > Nematoda > Chromadorea > Rhabditida > Panagrolaimidae > Panagrolaimus > Panagrolaimus sp. LJ2414. Next base: position 2,737,742 of record JAMRXY010000017.1, read on the forward strand.
ACTTCAGTTTTGCCTGTTTTTCGGAATGTTTTTTCACCCCTTTTTTCTCGACTTGGGAAATCCACAGTTTTCCGCAAATCTTGTAATTCTTCAGTCTTTTTAAAATTTTAGACGATTTCTGATGTTGAGATTTTTTCAACTTCAGAATTCATCAAATTTTGAAAATTCAACTCATTTTTTTCCAACGGTTGGAAATCCTTCACTTTTCCAACCGTTGGAAATTTTTCACTTTTCCAACCGTTGGAAATTTTTCACTTTTCCAACCGTTGGAAATTTTTCACTTTTCCAACCGTTGGAAATTTTTCACTTTTCCAACCGTTGGAAATTTTTCACTTTTCCAACCGTTGGAAATTTCCGGGTCATTTTGGGATGAAATGCAAAAAGTCAGAGCTGGGGGTTGAACCCAGGTCTTGAACCCTGACGCACTACCAACTGCGCCATTGAGACATGTTATTGGAAGCTCAAAAAAGGTTTATCAAGAGAAGCAAATGACGGTCACACTCTGCCAAAAAGAATGAACAAATAAAAAAATCATTTGCTTCTCTTGATAAACCTTTTTTGAGCATCCGGGTACATGTCTCAATGGCGCGGTTGGTAGTGCTTCAGGGTTCAAGACCTGGGTTCAACCCCCAGCTCTGACTTTTTGCATTTCATCCCAAAATGACCCGGAAATTTCCAACGGTTGGAAAACTCAAAAATTTCCAACGGTTGGAAAAGTGAAGGATTTCCAACCGTTGGAAAAAAATGAGTTGAATTTTCAAAATTTGATAAATTCTGAAGTTGAAAAAATCTCAACATCAAAAATCGTCTAAAATTTCAAATTCTGCGTCAACTTCTTGGAACTCAATAAAATTGGTAAAATTCTTTCACTCTTTTGAAAAAAGTTACACAAATTCCATGAGTTCTCAAGTTGGCCCAAGTCGGTGAAAAAATTTACACAAATTCCATGAGTTCTCAAGTTGACCCAAGGCAGTGAAAAAAGTTACACAATTTCATTGAAAACCCAACTTGAACTTTGGAAAAAACCTTCGGCTTCACAAAAGGCCAAATCAATTCGTATGTGTCAATTGGCATTTTATTTTACCGTAGACATATGCAACTTCTGATGCAGTTGGGGCACGATATTTTGCCCATAAACTCGTCTAGTATAAGGTATAATTGGGGCAAAAAATTAGCTGCCGAATCCTCAAACTGGGACTTTACCAGAAACCTAAAGTTACTGTAATACAGTAATCCACAATGGGAATCTACACATTTAATTTGCACATTCTGCAATTTATAGAAGCTGAAACGTTCAAAATCTTTCAGATTCGGATTCAGCATATTCGAAAACCTATAAATCCAGGAAACAATGCCAAAAAATCACAAGCTTTTAAAAATTTGCACAAAAGTTAGAAAAATTACTACCACAAAATTAAAGCCGCACTTTAAAAAAAATTTGAATATGATATATTTTGGAAAAACTGGTGTTCGGAGGTTCTTAAAAATATCCAATTAATCATTTTTTGAAGAAAACAGACAAAAGTATTCAATCGCACGGATCTGCTATGAATATTTTTTAAGGCAAAACTACGGTATTTGCCAAAATGTGCATTTTTCATATGCCAATGGAACGATGGCGAATGGTTTTAGGGAATCAAAAGATACCAGTATGTAATCTTACTATGATTTTGAAGTCTGCATTGCTGAAACGTATATTTTTAACAACCTCCAAACACCAGTTTTTCCAAAATATATCATATTCAAATTTTTTTTAAAGTGCGGCTTTAATTTTGTGGTAGTAATTTTTCTAACTTTTGTGCAAATTTTTAAAAGCTTGTGATTTTTTGGCATTGTTTCCTGGATTTATAGGTTTTCGAATATGCTGAATCCGAATCTGAAAGATTTTGAACGTTTCAGCTTCTATAAATTGCAGAATGTGCAAATTAAATGTGTAGATTCCCATTGTGGATTACTGTATTACAGTAACTTTAGGTTTCTGGTAAAGTCCCAGTTTGAGGATTCGGCAGCTAATTTTTTGCCCCAATTATACCTTATACTAGACGAGTTTATGGGCAAAATATCGTGCCCCAACTGCATCAGAAGTTGCATATGTCTACGGTTAGCCTTTTTGACCCCCCTGCCTAAAACTTTTTTCATATGGGCGTCTTATATGTTCAGAAGCTTGGTGTGGTTTGGAAATTCGCAGAATTTTGCTCTTAAACTATGGTTCCATCATAACGGCTGCTCCATCGGTGAAAAAACGTAAGGCTCCATACACTATTGTTGGATCATCTTCAAATTGTTAAAAAACGTCATTGAATTAGTTTTTAGCTTATCTGATCGAGCACCGGTTAAAATACACAGATATATGGATAATTGTCGTGATAAACGCGAAAGCACATTAACAGCATAATTCGACCATTGGAATCTTTAAGAGCTTTTCAAGATAGTGTGAAAGTAGAATTACTGTCATTCATTTTGTTGAATTTCTTTGCATATAATTTCAAGGTAAACTATTCTCAAAACAATGGATCTTGCATGATTCATGAAAGCTTTAGTTAACTTGAACACTCGAAGCTTGAAAAATCCCATTTATGAGATATGAAAAAAGTTTTAGGAAGGGGGTCGAAAATGGCCGTGTTGAAAATAAATTTTCACCCCTTTTTTGTCATGAGTTTTGGACCTTTTTCTGAAGTTCAACACGGATTTTTTTCAAGTTGGGTTTTCAATCAAATAGTGAAAGTTTTTTCACCGACTTGGGTCAACTTCAGTTTTGCCTTTTTTTCGGAAGGTTTTTTCACCCTTTTTTCTCGACTTGGAAAGTCCACAGTTTTCCGCAAATCTTGTAATTTTTCAATATTCTCAAAAATTTGGTTCATTCGGAAGTTGAGATTTAGTTAACGTCAGAATTCGACAAATTTTGAAAATTCTACTCATTTTTTCCAACGGTTGGAAATCGTATTAAATTTGAAATTCTGCGTCAACTTCTTGGAACTCGATAGAATAGGTAAAAGTTTTTCACTGTTTTGAAAAAAGTTTTACAATTTCCATGAGTTCCCAAGTTGACCCAAGGCAGTGAAAAAACTTTCACAATTTCATTGAAAACACAACTCAAACTTTGGGAAAATATTTTGCTAAACAATGAAGAAGTCGAAAAAGTCGCTGAATTCATATATTTGGGACAGCTCGTTAAATGGCCTTCTCAACCCGGAAGATTCAACAAAGAAATATCGAGAAGAATTAGCGCTGGATGGAATGCCTTCAATAAAGCAAAGAAACTCCTCATCTCAAGAAGAATCCCTACCAATCTGAAAAGAAAATATTTCAATCAATGTGTATTCCCTGCTATGCTTTATGGATGTGAAACATGGTGCTTGACCAAGACCGAAGAAACAAGATTAGCTGTAGCTCAACGACGAATGGAAAGAAGGATGCTCAATGTAAGACTGATAGATCATCATTCCCGTGATTGGCTCCGTGAAAGAACTCAACTAAAAGACATTATCCATGCTTCTCGTGAACGAAAATGGAATTATCTCAAAAAGCTGATGACACTTCCTGAAGACCGCTGGAATAGAAAACTGACTGAATGGACTCCAAATGCAAAACGTACCGTTGGAAGACCACCTACAAGATGGATGGATGACTTAAAGAAATTCACAAATAAAAAACCTGTTGAATTGTTATCACTTTGTTTAACTAATTATTGGTGTCTAAATGTGTCCCCTTTCGTCCTGCGCGACAGATAAAAGGTTTTAAATAAAAATAAATAAAATAATAAAAACACACTGTGAAAAACTAATCCGAAAGTTAGAACTGATGTATTAGGCTAAATAACAAAAAACTACAGTAAGCTAAATACTTCCCCTAAATTAGGGTATGTAAATTTAAGGGTTCCATGTAAATGGGGGTATGTAAATTCATGGAAATAGGGGTATGAAAGGCTATGTAAATAGGGGTATGTAATTTCGGCGGCGCTTCGCGCCGCCGAAATTTTTTATACCATAATCTGAGTTTCAAAAAGGTAGCCATGCTGGATACCGTGTGTCACGAGATTTTTTTTCCGACCCCTCTCTTGAAGTATGTTAGCTACACAACTGTCGTGGTGGGGAATGTCGCGGAGAAACCTCGCGATATTAGAAATTTGCATATGAACATTATCATTTCTCTTCCAATGTCTATAAAAGCTTGAGTTGTCATAATTTTCCTTTGTCGTTTGTATCATTTTCCTCATCAATGTAAAGTCGTCAATAAATCTCTCTTCTTTGATCTCTTTTCTTCTCAACATTCAATCTTGTGATGGAATCTCCACCACACTATGTGAATTTTTAATTCAATTTAAAACTTGCCCTGGGGGAAAATAAACAAAATAGCAAAACTTTTTGGAATCCCCAGGGCAAGCTTATAAATTATTTCAAGGCCTGAAAATGCCATCTTTGGCCTATCAGTTTGCGGCCAGGCGCCAAAAGCAACAAAATTGCACCAAAAACTTGAAAATTCAAAGTACAATTTTCTATGTAAATTTTTAATTCAATTTAAAACTTGCCCTGGGGGAAAATAAACAAAATAGCAATACTTTTTGGAATCCCCAGGGCAAGCTTATGAATTATTTCAAGGCCTTTAGTTTCTATCTTTGGCCTATCAGTTTGCGGCCAGGCGCCAAAAGCAACAAAATTGCACCAAAAACTTGAAAATTCAAAGTACAATTTTCTATGTAAATCTTTAATTCAATTTAAAACTTGCCCTGGGGGAAAATAAACAAAATAGCAAAACTTTTTGGAATCCCCAGGGCAAGCTTATGTATTATTTCAAGGCCTGAAAATGCCATCTTTGGCCTATCAGTTTGCGGCCAGGCGCCAAAAGCAACAAAATTGCACCAAAAACTTGAAAATTCAAAGTACAATTTTCTATGTAAATTTTTAATTCAATTTAAAACTTGCCCTGGGGGAAAATAAACAAAATAGCAAAACTTTTTGGAATCCCCAGGGCAAGCTTATAAATTATTTCAAGGCCTGAAAGTGCCATCTTTGGCCTATCAGTTTGCGGCCAGGCGCCAAAAGCAACAAAATTGCACCAAAAACTTGAAAATTCAAAGTACAATTTTCTATGTAAATCTTTAATTCAATTTAAAACTTGCCCTGGGGGAAAATAAACAAAATAGCAATACTTTTTGGAATCCCCAGGGCAAGCTTATAAATTATTTCAAGGCCTTTAGTTTCCATCTTTGGCCTATCAGTTTGCGGCCAGGCGCCAAAAGCAACAAAATTGCACCAAAAACTTGAAAATTCAAAGTACAGTTTTCTATGTAAATTTTTAAAACAATTTAAAACTTGCCCTGGGGGAAAATAAACAAAATAGCAAAACTTTTTGGAGTCCCCAGGGCAAGCTTATGTATTATTTCAAGGCCTGAAAATGCCATCTTTGGCCTATCAGTTTGCGGCCAGGCGCCAAAAGCAACAAAATTGCACCAAAAACTTGAAAATTCAAAGTACAGTTTTCTATGTAAATTTTTAAAACAATTTAAAACTTGCCCTGGGGGAAAATAAACAAAATAGCAAAACTTTTTGGAGTCCCCAGGGCAAGCTTATGTATTATTTCAAGGCCTGAAAGTGCCATCTTTGGCCTATCAGTTTGCGGCCAGGCGCCAAAAGCAACAAAATTGCACCAAAAACTTGAAAATTCAAAGTACAGTTTTCTATGTAAATTTTTAAAACAATTTAAAACTTGCCGTGGGGGAAAATAAACAAAATAGCAAAACTTTTTGGAGTCCCCAGGGCAAGCTTATAAATTATTTCAAGGCCTTTAGTTTCCATCTTTGGCCTATCAGTTTGCGGCCAGGCGCCAAAAGCAACAAAATTGCACCAAAAACTTGAAAATTCAAAGTACAATTTTCTATGTAAATTTTTAATTCAATTTAAAACTTGCCCTGGGGGAAAATAAACAAAATAGCAAAACTTTTTGGAATCCCCAGGGCAAGCTTATGTATTATTTCAAGGCCTGAAAATGCCATCTTTGGCCTATCAGTTTGCGGCCAGGCGCCAAAAGCAACAAAATTGCACCAAAAACTTGAAAATTCAAAGTACAGTTTTCTATGTAAATTTTTAAAACAATTTAAAACTTGCCCTGGGGGAAAATAAACAAAATAGCAAAACTTTTTGGAGTCCCCAGGGCAAGCTTATGTATTATTTCAAGGCCTGAAAGTGCCATCTTTGGCGTATCAGTTTGCGGCCAGGCGCCAAAAACAACCAAAATGGCACCAAAAACTTGAAAATTCAAAGTACAATTTTCTATGTAAATTTTTAATTCAATTTAAAACTTGCCCTGGGGGAAAATAAACAAAATAGCAAAACTTTTTGGAATCCCCAGGGCAAGCTTATGTATTATTTCAAGGCCTGAAAATGCCATCTTTGGCCTATCAGTTTGCGGCCAGGCGCCAAAAGCAACAAAATTGCACCAAAAACTTGAAAATTCAAAGTACAGTTTTCTATGTAAATTTTTAAAACAATTTAAAACTTGCCCTGGGGGAAAATAAACAAAATAGCAAAACTTTTTGGAGTCCCCAGGGCAAGCTTATGTATTATTTCAAGGCCTAAAAGTGCCATCTTTGGCGTATCAGTTTGCGGCCAAGCGCCAAAAGCAACAAAATTGCACCAAAAACTTGAAAATTCAAAGTACAATTTTCTATGTAAATTTTTAATTCAATTTAAAACTTGCCCTGGGGGAAAATAAACAAAATAGCAAAACTTTTTGGAATCCCCAGGGCAAGCTTATGTATTATTTCAAGGCCTGAAAATGCCATCTTTGGCCTATCAGTTTGCGGCCAGGCGCCAAAAGCAACAAAATTGCACCAAAAACTTGAAAATTCAAAGTACAATTTTCTATGTAAATCTTTAATTCAATTTAAAACTTGCCCTGGGGGAAAATAAACAAAATAGCAAAACTTTTTGGAATCCCCAGGGCAAGCTTATGTATTATTTCAAGGCCTTTAGTTTCCATCTTTGGCCTATCAGTTTGCGGCCAGGCGCCAAAACCAACAAAATTGCACCAAAAACTTGAAAATTCAAAGTACAGTTTTCTATGTAAATTTTTAATTCAATTTAAAACTTGCCCTGGGGGAAAATAAACAAAATAGCAAAACTTTTTGGAATCCCCAGGGCAAGCTTATGTATTATTTCAAGGCCTGAAAATGCCATCTTTGGCCTATCAGTTTGCGGCCAAGCGCCAAAAGCAACAAAATTGCACCAAAAACTTGAAAATTCAAAGTACAGTTTTCTATGTAAATTTTTAAAACAATTTAAAACTTGCCCTGGGGGAAAATAAACAAAATAGCAAAACTTTTTGGAGTCCCCAGGGCAAGCTTATGTATTATTTCAAGGCCTGAAAGTGCCATCTTTGGCCTATCAGTTTGCGGCCAGGCGCCAAAAGCAACAAAATTGCACCAAAAACTTGAAAATTCAAAGTACAGTTTTCTATGTAAATTTTTAAAACAATTTAAAACTTGCCCTGGGGGAAAATAAACAAAATATCAAAACTTTTTGGAGTCCCCAGGGCAAGCTTATAAATTATTTCAAGGCCTTTAGTTTCCATCTTTGGCCTATCAGTTTGCGGCCAGGCGCCAAAAGCAACAAAATTGCACCAAAAACTTGAAAATTCAAAGTACAGTTTTCTATGTAAATTTTTAAAACAATTTAAAACTTGCCCTGGGGGAAAATAAACAAAATAGCAAAACTTTTTGGAGTCCCCAGGGCAAGCTTATGTATTATTTCAAGGCCTGAAAGTGCCATCTTTGGCCTATCAGTTTGCGGCCAGGCGCCAAAAGCAACAAAATTGCACCAAAAACTTGAAAATTCAAAGTACAATTTTCTATGTAAATTTTTAATTCAATTTAAAACTTGCCCTGGGGGAAAATAAACAAAATCGCAAAACTTTTTGGAATCCCCAGGGCAAGCTTATGTATTATTTCAAGGCCTGAAAATGCCATCTTTGGCCTATCAGTTTGCGGCCAGGCGCCAAAAGCAACAAAATTGCACCAAAAACTTGAAAATTCAAAGTACAGTTTTCTATGTAAATTTTTAAAACAATTTAAAACTTGCCCTGGGGGAAAATAAACAAAATAGCAAAACTTTTTGGAGTCCCCAGGGCAAGCTTATGTATTATTTCAAGGCCTGAAAGTGCCATCTTTGGCCTATCAGTTTGCGGCCAGGCGCCAAAAGCAACAAAATTGCACCAAAAACTTGAAAATTCAAAGTACAATTTTCTATGTAAATCTTTAATTCAATTTAAAACTTGCCCTGGGGGAAAATAAACAAAATAGCAATACTTTTTGGAATCCCCAGGGCAAGCTTATAAATTATTTCAAGGCCTTTAGTTTCCATCTTTGGCCTATCAGTTTGCGGCCAGGCGCCAAAAGCAACAAAATTGCACCAAAAACTTGAAAATTCAAAGTACAATTTTCTATGTAAATCTTTAATTCAATTTAAAACTTGCCCTGGGGGAAAATAAACAAAATAGCAAAACTTTTTGGAATCCCCAGGGCAAGCTTATGTATTATTTCAAGGCCTTTAGTTTCCATCTTTGGCCTATCAGTTTGCGGCCAGGCGCCAAAAGCAACAAAATTGCACCAAAAACTTGAAAATTCAAAGTACAGTTTTCTATGTAAATATTTAATTCAATTTAAAACTTGCCCTGGGGGAAAATAAACAAAATAGCAAAACTTTTTGGAATCCCCAGGGCAAGCTTATGTATTATTTCAAGGCCTGAAAATGCCATCTTTGGCCTATCAGTTTGCGGCCAGGCGCCAAAAGCAACAAAATTGCACCAAAAACTTGAAAATTCAAAGTACAATTTTCTATGTAAATCTTTAATTCAATTTAAAACTTGCCCTGGGGGAAAATAAACAAAATAGCAAAACTTTTTGGAATCCCCAGGGCAAGCTTATAAATTATTTCAAGGCCTTTAGTTTCTATCTTTGGCCTATCAGTTTGCGGCCAGCCGCCAAAAGCAACAAAATTGCACCAAAAACTTGAAAATTCAAAGTACAATTTTCTATGTAAATTTTTAATTCAATTTAAAACTTGCCCTGGGGGAAAATAAACAAAATAGCAAAACTTTTTGGAATCCCCAGGGCAAGCTTATAAATTATTTCAAGGCCTGAAAGTGCCATCTTTGGCCTATCAGTTTGCGGCCAGGCGCCAAAAGCAACAAAATTGCACCAAAAACTTGAAAATTCAAAGTACAATTTTCTATGTAAATTTTTAATTCAATTTAAAACTTGCCCTGGGGGAAAATAAACAAAATAGCAATACTTTTTGGAATCCCCAGGGCAAGCTTATAAATTATTTCAAGGCCTGAAAGTGCCATCTTTGGCCTATCAGTTTGCGGCCAGGCGCCAAAAGCAACAAAATTGCACCAAAAACTTGAAAATTCAAAGTACAATTTTCTATGTAAATTTTAATTCAATTTAAAACTTGCCCTGGGGGAAAATAAACAAAATAGCAATACTTTTTGGAATCCCCAGGGCAAGCTTATAAATTATTTCAAGGCCTTTAGTTTCCATCTTTGGCCTATCAGTTTGCGGCCAGGCGCCAAAAGCAACAAAATTGCACCAAAAACTTGAAAATTCAAAGTACAATTTTCTATGTAAATTTTTAATTCAATTTAAAACTTGCCCTGGGGGAAAATAAACAAAATAGCAAAACTTTTTGGAATCCCCAGGGCAAGCTTATGTATTATTTCAAGGCCTGAAAATGCCATCTTTGGCCTATCAGTTTGCGGCCAGGCGCCAAAAGCAACAAAATTGCACCAAAAACTTGAAAATTCAAAGTACAATTTTCTATGTAAATTTTTAATTCAATTTAAAACTTGCCCTGGGGGAAAATAAACAAAATAGCAAAACTTTTTGGAATCCCCAGGGCAAGCTTATGTATTATTTCAAGGCCTGAAAATGCCATCTTTGGCCTATCAGTTTGCGGCCAGGCGCCAAAAGCAACAAAATTGCACCAAAAACTTGAAAATTCAAAGTACAATTTTCTATGTAAATTTTTAATTCAATTTAAAACTTGCCCTGGGGGAAAATAAACAAAATAGCAAAACTTTTTGGAATCCCCAGGGCAAGCTTATAAATTATTTCAAGGCCTGAAAGTGCCATCTTTGGCCTATCAGTTTGCGGCCAGGCGCCAAAAGCAACAAAATTGCACCAAAAACTTGAAAATTCAAAGTACAATTTTCTATGTAAATCTTTAATTCAATTTAAAACTTGCCCTGGGGGAAAATAAACAAAATAGCAATACTTTTTGGAATCCCCAGGGCAAGCTTATAAATTATTTCAAGGCCTTTAGTTTCCATCTTTGGCCTATCAGTTTGCGGCCAGGCGCCAAAAGCAACAAAATTGCACCAAAAACTTGAAAATTCAAAGTACAATTTTCTATGTAAATCTTTAATTTAATTTAAAACTTGCCCTGGGGGAAAATAAACAAAATAGCAATACTTTTTGGAATCCCCAGGGCAAGCTTATAAATTATTTCAAGGCCTGAAAGTGCCATCTTTGGCCTATCAGTTTGCGGCCAGGCGCCAAAAGCAACAAAATTGCCCCAAAAACTTGAAAATTCAAAGTACAATTTTCTATGTAAATTTTTAATTCAATTTAAAACTTGCCCTGGGGGAAAATAAACAAAATAGCAAAACTTTTTGGAATCCCCAGGGCAAGCTTATGTATTATTTCAAGGCCTGAAAATGCCATCTTTGGCCTATCAGTTTGCGGCCAGGCGCCAAAAGCAACAAAATTGCACCAAAAACTTGAAAATTCAAAGTACAATTTTCTATGTAAATTTTTAATTCAATTTAAAACTTGCCCTGGGGGAAAATAAACAAAATAGCAAAACTTTTTGGAATCCCCAGGGCAAGCTTATAAATTATTTCAAGGCCTGAAAGTGCCATCTTTGGCCTATCAGTTTGCGGCCAGGCGCCAAAAGCAACAAAATTGCACCAAAAACTTGAAAATTCAAAGTACAATTTTCTATGTAAATCTTTAATTCAATTTAAAACTTGCCCTGGGGGAAAATAAACAAAATAGCAATACTTTTTGGAATCCCCAGGGCAAGCTTATAAATTATTTCAAGGCCTGAAAGTGCCATCTTTGGCCTATCAGTTTGCGGCCAGGCGCCAAAAGCAACAAAATTGCACCAAAAACTTGAAAATTCAAAGTACAATTTTCTATGTAAATCTTTAATTCAATTTAAAACTTGCCCTGGGGGAAAATAAACAAAATAGCAATACTTTTTGGAATCCCCAGGGCAAGCTTATGTATTATTTCAAGGCCTGAAAATGCCATCTTTGGCCTATCAGTTTGCGGCCAGGCGCCAAAAGCAACAAAATTGCACAAAAAACTTGAAAATTCAAAGTACAGTTTTCTATGTAAATTTTTAAAACAATTTAAAACTTGCCCTGGGGGAAAATAAACAAAATAGCAAAACTTTTTGGAATCCCCAGGGCAAGCTTATGTATTATTTCAAGGCCTGAAAATGCCATCTTTGGCCTATCAGTTTGCGGCCAGGCGCCAAAAGCAACAAAATTGCACCAAAAACTTGAAAATTCAAAGTACAATTTTCTATGTAAATTTTTAATTCAATTTAAAACTTGCCCTGGGGGAAAATAAACAAAATAGCAAAACTTTTTGGAATCCCCAGGGCAAGCTTATAAATTATTTCAAGGCCTGAAAGTGCCATCTTTGGCCTATCAGTTTGCGGCCAGGCGCCAAAAGCAACAAAATTGCACCAAAAACTTGAAAATTCAAAGTACAATTTTCTATATAAATTTTTAATTCAATTTAAAACTTGCCCTGGGGGAAAATAAACAAAATAGCAAAACTTTTTGGAATCCCCAGGGCAAGCTTATGTATTATTTCAAGGCCTGAAAATGCCATCTTTGGCCTATCAGTTTGCGGCCAGGCGCCAAAAGCAACAAAATTGCACCAAAAACTTGAAAATTCAAAGTACAATTTTCTATGTAAATCTTTAATTCAATTTAAAACTTGCCCTGGGGGAAAATAAACAAAATAGCAAAACTTTTTGGAATCCCCAGGGCAAGCTTATAAATTATTTCAAGGCCTGAAAGTGCCATCTTTGGCCTATCAGTTTGCGGCCAGGCGCCAAAAGCAACAAAATTGCACCAAAAACTTGAAAATTCAAAGTACAATTTTCTATGTAAATTTTTAATTCAATTTAAAACTTGCCCTGGGGGAAAATAAACAAAATAGCAATACTTTTTGGAATCCCCAGGGCAAGCTTATGAATTATTTCAAGGCCTTTAGTTTCTATCTTTGGCCTATCAGTTTGCGGCCAGCCGCCAAAAGCAACAAATAGCAATACTTTTTGGAATCCCCAGGGCAAGCTTATGAATTATTTCAAGGCCTTTAGTTTCTATCTTTGGCCTATCAGTTTGCGGCCAGGCGCCAAAAGCAACAAAATTGCACCAAAAACTTGAAAATTCAAAGTACAATTTTCTATGTAAATTTTTAATTCAATTTAAAACTTGCCCTGGGGGAAAATAAACAAAATAGCAATACTTTTTGGAATCCCCAGGGCAAGCTTATAGCGACATAAGTGTACGTACACTTATGTCGCTATTGCAAAAAAATAAAAAAGTGCATATGTTTCGCGGTAGGAGTTAAAAAGTGCATATATGTCGGTGTTTTTTGTGTGCAAAACATTTATGTCGCTAAATAAGTGCATCGTTGAAAAAAAAATGCACTTTTTGTTTTGCACACAAAAAACACCGACATATATGCACTTTTTAACTCCCACCGCGAAACATATGCACTTTTTTATTTTTTTGCAATAGCGACATAAGCGTGAGAGAGACTCATTCTTTTTTGGATAAATATGCTCATTTCTATTTGTTTTTAACCCTTTTTCCAATCAAACAAAACCATGTATTGTATTGATAATTTTGCAAAGAGTTTCTTATTACCCCATTACCAATCATTAAAATTTTGGTCATATTTTATGGTTGCAATTACTATTATTTCTTTCCTGCGTTTGTTCATGATAGCTTCTTGACGAAAAAATGAAACTGATGTTTTATTGTTAGACTTTGCAATAGTGTGTTTTTTTATTTGTGTCTGTTAACCTTTTAAAATTGAGTATGTGGTTTCTCTGCTTCTTGATGTAAAAAAGCATCGTCCTTTTTTTAAATATACAGAGCTTCATCACCAACTTGAAAAGTGTTTTTAAACATATTTCTAAGAATCTTGATCCGATGCAAACCCACGTTAAAAGGTTAAAAAGTTGAAAAATTTTTTATGTTTTATTATTCCTTTTTATTATATTTTTTTCGTAACTTTAATGCAATTGTTTTTTCTTCAAATGATTTCAATCAATATCTCCATAGAGACCACAAATAATAGTCGATTAAATCAAGTTTATCAAAAAGCTTTAATATTTTTAGTTGATATTTTTCAGCAATATTTATACTACCAAATGACACTATTAATTGATAATCATCTTGAATCAATTATTAATTTGGATTTGCTAAAAATCCACAATGTTTTTGCATTGTTTGTGTGAATTTTAAAATAGTTTTCTTTGCTTTTTTTTATTTCTTTGTTTTTGCAAAATTTTTGATCCCTTCCTTTGATTTGAAACAGAAATGAAAGAAGCAATTTTTTTAAGTCACAATCACTTTTTTCTCTGGCAGAAAACGTTTTAAAACTTTTTTGTTAAAAATTGTTTGAATTTTTTATCATTTTAAATCAAATTAAATGGTCTTCCACGCTCTGGTCATGATATCAAACATGAGCTTTACCAAATCATAATTGTAACCATAGGAATTCAGCAATTTTCAAATATTTGAATCATCACAAAAAGATTCACGAGATTTTGGGAATGGATATTGTTGGCATTTCTGTAAAAAATTGATTATTTTAAAATTTGAATTTACATATCTGGGATATCCGAAAAATGCTTGTATTTCTCAATCAAAGTCTGCTGTGCAAATTTGTGAACTTTTATAGGCCATAAAATGTTCTCATTGGAAAAGATGGAGATGATCTCCAAAATTTCAGAAATTTGCATATGGCATTACAATAGTTTTACTCTTTTTTTTAACTTTTATGCAAAATAACTTTTACAAATTTTTGGAATTTTGTAGAAAAAAAGTAGTCAATCAAATTTCAAATCTGATAGCTGACTGACCAAATCAAGGTCATCAAATAAAAAAATAAAAAAAGTTTTTGACCAAAATGCCATGTCACTAACATACGGCAGAACAAGTCCTTCATTGTGCCAATAACGATTTTTTCCCAAAAAGTGGCATAGAATTGATATGAATCGGTTCCTCCCAACTCATTAAATAAAAAATAAAATAAACTTGATCGTTTAAACTATTGCTCTCAACAACTGGAATTTTCAGTCCAATTAACTGGTCTACTACATAATATTTTATCATAAACAGTATGTTTGGGTGTTGAAAGTTAGCTTTTTACTTTTAAAAAAACCATTTGCCTAATTATTTTATCAAAAATGAAGCATCGAACAACAACTTTATGAAAAAAGTTTGTGTGGCAGTCCAGTTGACTGGACTGAAAATTCCAGTTATTGATTTTTAGACTTACCTTTTCCAGTAAATGTTGAAAGTTCTAGGGATACGGTAATTGATTGACGTAAAATGTTAATCAGTAAATCGAGACAAAATTCTCAATTTATCCATTAATTTTACAGTATACTTTGTAACTTAAATTAAAAAAGCAAACACCAAGTGCAGCAATTTATTTCGGAGGAGGCAAAAACCATTTTGAGAGGGCACGCCTTTGATCTTGTGCCGACTGCGGTAAAAAATCAAAGAATTTTTGTGATTTTAAAGGAGGCACGTGCCAATTTTATTTGTTTGTTAAGGAAATGACAAATTTGCATATCTATGTTGGAGGTATTGATTAACATCGTTTGGGGAAAAAGTGTTGCGTTACAGTTGAGTCAAAAATGTATTACAGTAATTATTTGGCTTTTTAAAAGAATACATTAAAAAGAATACAATAAAAATGTTTTTAAATAAAGTAACAAAAAGAAAAAATAAGTTTTTAAATAAATTTTTGACTATAACAGAGGCCAACTTTTACTGAACTTGGATTTGAAATTTATAATCGAACATCGATCATCGAAGAATGAGGTGGATGCTCTATGAAAACGGACAGGGCTTACACGTTATCCGAATCATTTGAACACTTTAAAGCCACCCGATCGTGTTGTTTTAAAGGGAAGTCAAAGTAGAAGCCAAGTAGAAGTCGATAAGTGAGATAGAAATAAAATGAATAAAATAAACTTATTTGAAAATTTAAAATAATAATAAGTAAATCCAAAAAGTAAAAAGTACAGTAATAAAGTTACAAAGTAAAAATATAGAAACTTATGCAATTTTCAGCGTCTTTGAAAAATCGATTGTTTTGAGATGAGCAAGTAGAGCTTCTTTTGAACCAAAGTCGTTGAGATTAATTTTGTATTGATTAAGCAGGGCTGAGATTCTTGAAGAAAAATGAAGATTGAAGAATTTAGATTTCGGATGAATGTTTGATTTAGTTTTATAAATTCCACCAGATCTGGATTCCATTGTAGTTCTTTGGTGAAATTCAAGGTCGAGATCAGGATTTTTGTGTTGCACGAATAATTTCCAAGCTTCAAGAATTTGAAAATAAAGTCTTCTTTTTTCCAATGATTCCATTCCATATAATATTAATCGTTCCTTATAATCGGGAATTTGGTCATAATTGGGATTATTTCTTAGATAAATTCTTTTTGTGAAAGTTCTTTGAATTTGTTCAATGTCATCAACAATATTTTTTCTTGGAATATTAAATAAAGATGAGCCATATTCATGATTCGGTCGAATATAAATTTTGAATATTTTTGCAAGAATATCAGGATTGCTGGTGATTACTTTCTTTAATATTGAATGCATTTTTCGATTTGTGATAGAATAAATAACATCAATGTGATGGGACATTGTTAAATCGTTTTTGATATAAATACCAAGATCACGGGTGACATCTTTTTTCAGAATTTGAGTATTATTGATTGAATAGTTTGCTGCAGGATTGGGTGGACCATATTGAACATGCACAGTTTTTGATGCATTTATTGATAAAGATTTTCGGGAACACCATTCAAATAATCCATCGAGAGCAATTTGAAGAGGAGTTGGATCATATTGGTTACGGTAGTATGAGTACAGTAATTTCAGGTCATCAGCAAACTTAAAATGAAAAATTAAATTAAAATTATTTAGAAATTCACTGATTTGAGCAAAGACAATTATGAATAAAATTGCAGAAAGTACACTTCCTTGGCCAACACCGGAAGTGCATTCTGTTGTGCTACTTTTACTTTTGCACAACACAGTCAAAGTCCACTCTTGGCAAAATGTGTCGCAAGCGCATGCACAAAATCAAAATTTTTTTATTTTTTTCAGAATCCTTAAAAATTTAAAAACTTTGTCTGTACGGTGTTTACAATATCTTTTTATATCGCAAAACCTCGGGACACATATGGGTAAAGACTTTAGATACAGAAGACCGCTTTAAAAAAGACGCATTTTTCACTGACTTCGATTTTTCGATGTTGCACTATTTAAGTGAGCGTATTCAATTTGATCCGAGAAAAAAATACGTCGATGGATTTCCATTTTTTTGCTTTTAACAAACTTCTAACATATATAGCTAAGTTGTAAAATGCATTTTACCGTGATCTGTCAACTCAGATTTTTGTTACTCCATGATTTATCTGAACTTTATACTTTTTGTTACTATACTTATTATTTTCAGGTTCCAGAAGTCAATATTCGCATCCAATTATATCCAATACTATTCAAATCAACTATATTATTGATTACGAACAGCAAAAGTTCAATGAAAATGTATATTTTATTATTGCATATATATTGCTCAGATGATGAATCATACTGTAAGTCAGTTTTATAAATTCTTTATTTATTGTCTTAAATAGTCAAATAATAGTTTTCGACATGTTTTAACATGATTACTAAAGTAAGATTAATATTCGTTTATGGCAGATATAAGTATTTTAAGCAATTTTGAAAGAGTCATTCTATAGTATGAAACCATTAGATAATGCATTTATAATTTTTCTTAAAAATGACATAACAGAATCGAGGAATATTATATCCCTCAATATTTAATCATGTTAAAACATGTCGAAAACTATTATTTGACTATTTAAGACAATAAATAAAGAATTTATAAAACTGACTTACAGTATGATTCATCATCTGAGCAATATATATGCAATAATAAAATATACATTTTCATTGAACTTTTGCTGTTCGTAATCAATAATATAGTTGATTTGAATAGTATTGGATATAATTGGATGCGAATATTGACTTCTGGAACCTGAAAATAATAAGTATAGTAACAAAAAGTATAAAGTTCAGATAAATCATGGAGTAACAAAAATCTGAGTTGACAGATCACGGTAAAATGCATTTTACAACTTAGCTATATATGTTAGAAGTTTGTTAAAAGCAAAAAAATGGAAATCCATCGACGTATTTTTTTCTCGGATCAAATTGAATACGCTCACTTAAATAGTGCAACATCGAAAAATCGAAGTCAGTGAAAAATGCGTCTTTTTTAAAGCGGTCTTCTGTATCTAAAGTCTTTACCCATATGTGTCCCGAGGTTTTGCGATATAAAAAGATATTGTAAACACCGTACAGACAAAGTTTTTAAATTTTTAAGGATTCTGAAAAAAATAAAAAAATTTTGATTTTGTGCATGCGCTTGCGACACATTTTGCCAAGAGTGGACTTTGACTGTGTTGTGCTTTTGTTGATTTTAACCAAAAATTTTCGATGAGTTAAAAATATAATCATTAAATTTAATAATTTGCCATTGATTTTTGCCTTTTTGAGGTTGTCCACTATTTCTTGAAATGTTAGTTTATCAAAGGCTTTTTCCATATCCAGAAATATAACATCCGTGGTTTTTCCTTTTGCAGCTTCTTCAACAATTTGTTCCTGAAAAAGAATCATTTGGGTAGTTGTAGACATACCTTTACGGAATCCAAATTGTTCTTTTGGTAAAAATTTTATTTTTTCGAGATGAATTACCAATTCTTCTTTAATAACTCTTTCCATAGTTTTGAAGATATCACTGGTACAGGAAATTGGTCGGAAATTGGAGAGCAATGTCGGATTCGATATTTTGGGAATCGGCGTCACGTGTGATATTAAAAATTGCTCCGGCATGTCACCGTTTTCCAAAATTTTATTGAATAATATTGATAATGGCAGAGCCAAGGATTTAGAACATTTGTTTAAAATAATTCCAGGAATACCATCGGGACCATGAATACTTTTACTCGAACATTTTTTCAGCTGCTTTTTAACATTGTCTTTTGTGAATTTTACAGTATTCAATTCATCATCATTAATATCGTTCGTTGTTGTGTAGTTCACTGCAGAGTTTTGATTTAGTACGGATTTAAAGAATAATAACATTTCATCGGCTTTTTCTTGGTCATTGAGTAAAACTTTTCCGCCGTCAATAATTGAAGGAATTGGTTGGTGCTTTGTCTTCAGAATCGGAGTAATATAGGAAAACAAATTGTTTTGTTTTTCTAAAAGTTTTCTTTGATTATTTTTGACCCACCTCACGTCTGAATCAAGGCGAATTTTTTCTTTTTCTAACGGCTCGCCCGTTTTTGGCCGACCGGTTGTCTCATTGTGAGTGCGTCCGGTTACAGCCCAAAATGAGTGAAAAAGGTTCGAACCCCGTTGCGCGCATAAAAAATTATTTCTTCAGATTTTAATAAATAAAATAATTATTTATTAATCGCATTATAAAAAAAAGTTATTTAATAAAAAAAATAAAATTTTCAATGTATTTTTTTAAAGTTGTAAAATAACTTTGTGGTAAATTGAGCTGTTGTACAGTGTTTATTTTTTGGTCAGCTGTATTAAAAATACTGAAAAATGAAAATTTTGGATTTGAAAATTGGGAGAGTGAGTAATACGTAATTAGAACATTTCAAGATTTTAAAAAATCAAAAGATACAGTAATTTACGTGCAACCGGAGCTCAGATTTTTGTTTCTGCGTAATAATATTACGGTAACCCTACAGGTTTATACTAAAAATTAAAACAGAAATTTTATTCACAATCACAAAAAAAGTTTTGTACATACTACAGTTTAGTAACTAAACATAAAAAAAAATAAAATCATCAACAATAAATAAGTACAAATACAAAAAATGCAAAAGTAAACAAAACAATATACAAAAGACCCTGAGATACAAATAGAAAAAATTGGTAAAAAATACAAAATTTCACAAAACAAATAAAAAAACAGAGAAATAGAAAAACAGATAACATAATTTTCAATCTTCAAAGCATACGAAGGATTGCTTTGGCATTTTCACCAGAGAGTTCAACAAAAGATTCATCGAGTTTAACAGCAGCAAGATTTTTGGTGATAAAGTCAAGGGCAGTTGAATGAATTTCTTCTTCATTGTAAATGGAGGAAAGATTTGCAAGGGTACAAGCAGTTGAAATATCAACAGAATCAATAATTTGATCATTGATAAAATGCTTGAGATCATTGGTTGCAAACATTGTTGCAAAACGTAAAAGTTCCATCATTTGATCAACTTCAAGATCGCGAACATTTGCAATTGTTTCAGTATACATGAATTCAAGGGCCTTTTGAACGGTAGCTGGAGCATAACCTTCAATATCAATTTTTGTTGAAGGTGAAATCTAATCATCTTGTTTGATCAATGCAGCTAAGCATGGTGAATGAAGATAGAGGATAAGCTTGTGAGCCTAAAAAATGTAAAGTACATTTGTACACTGTAACTAATAAGCTTTCCTAATAAACGTACCTTGATATCTTCACCATCAACAGAAAGACAAACATCAGAAATTTCCATATTTTGATAAAGTTGTGCAATTTTGCCACCAAGCTTTGACAAAACTTTCATTGTCATCATAATTTTCAGAAGAAGATTCTTCAAGTGGAACAGAAGGATAAATTTTCTTTGGTTCAAACATTTCTCGATGAAAATCTTTTACTTCAACCTTACATCCAAAAGTGATGAATCGATTGTCATCAGATCCAGCACTAATAATTGGACGACGACAAAAACGGCGTTTTCCCCATGTTTGATGCTTTACACCATATTCACCTTCCCATGGTGCTAAAAAAGATTAATAATTACATATACATCATTGGTCAAAAATAACCTTACATTCAGCTATTCGACGACCAGATTCATCTTGAATATATAGATTATAGACGAGGGTGATGGTTTGATTATTTGGTGGTTCACAGAAAAGAAAATATGAGATAAATTCAGAAATTTTCTTTATCATCACCATGTGGAAAGAGTCGAAGATAGAATTTAAGAGGAAGATATTGTGGAGTAACGTAAGAGGTGGACCAAAGTCTTTCCTATAATTTAAGTTTAATTAACAAAAAACGCAAGAGAGAGTTAAAAAACACAAAAAAAAATAAATAAAACAATAATATTTTTGAAAAAAATACATTGAAAATTTTATTTTTTTTATTAAATAACTTTTTTTTATAATGTTATTAATAAATAATTATTTTATTTATTAAA
The DNA here is from genome assembly GCA_024447195.1 of Panagrolaimus sp. LJ2414. Classification (NCBI taxonomy): domain Eukaryota; kingdom Metazoa; phylum Nematoda; class Chromadorea; order Rhabditida; family Panagrolaimidae; genus Panagrolaimus; species Panagrolaimus sp. LJ2414. The sequence continues at coordinate 2,758,348 of JAMRXY010000017.1, forward strand.
ATCTGAAGAAATAATTTTTTATGCGCGCAACGGGGTTCGAACCTTTTTCACTCATTTTGGGCTGTAACCGGACGCACTCACAATGAGACAACCGGTCGGCCAAAAACGGGCGAGCCGTTAGAAAAAGAAAAAATTCGCCTTTTCCTTTTTTTGATTCAGACGTGACCTTAAATACATTTTTTGTAAATTGTGTCCAACTTTTCTGCTTTGAATTGTTTTTGTTGGATCATCAATAGTTTTTAAATAATGTGTTTTCATTTTTGAAATAATTTCAGGAAAATAATTGGTAGTTTTCGAAGTAATATATTTTTCTTCAATAAAATTGTGCTCGTATATCCCTTCATCAATTTTGGATTTAATAAAATTTAGCATTTCTTCAGCATTTGTTAATTGACTTAATTCTTTTCTCCAATCAATAAACAGTAGATGAATGTTGAGTAAATCTAACGCGCCATTTTTGAAGTCAAGGAATTTGAATGAGCCAATATTTGGTGATGGTAGAGGATGATTTAATTCAAATGAAATAATTTTGTGGTCTAGTCCTGGGATTTGTTGATTTTGGATATCTTCTGGTAGAGCATGAAGATTTTGAATAAGTTCAGGAGATGAGGAAAACAACAAATCTAAAATATTCAAATTTTTTGCACTTGTTGGAAAACTTACCATTTGTTTCAAATTAAAACATTCACAGAGACTGCTGACGAGAATTTGTATTCTTTTGTTTTTATTCGATACTTTTGGAACACCATTTTCCCATAAAATATATGGAAGATTCATATCTCCAAGAAAAATATATGAAGTTGGTGAAAATGGTGTTGGAGAATCAAATAAATTTGAAATTTCTTCTATTAATTTTACAGTATCATTAACATTAGTTTTCGGCGGTCGATAATTTAATATAATTCTTATAATATTTTTATCAATAAACAGATCAATGGCAATAGTTTCAGCAATAGAATTTTTGATTGGAATGTAGTGAATATTATTTTTAATCAGAATAACAACACCTCCATAAGGTTCATTATTGATACGATCTTTTCGAATTATTGAATAATTATATTTATGAATTATTTGAGAGTCGAGAATATTAGAATTCAGCCACGACTCACAAATAAATATTAGATCAGGATCGTTCTTTTCAATAAATAGATGCAATAGGTTAATTTTGATGGATCTGAAATTTATTAAAAAGCATTTTAAATTACCTGGAGGTTGTTTTTCTTGATTAAAATTGTTTTTGTTGTGTTGATCGTTTATGAAAAATATTAGAATTAGCATTAATATTATCCATAACAGCATTGATTACTTGATTAGTAACTTACTTTACGTTGTTTTTTCTTTTTTACTTTGTTACATATTTTTAAATAATTAATTTTTAATGTTTCAAATTAATAAGCTTACATCTGTTTGAAAATTTTTTCAATAAGTTTGCTATTTCGGCGAATTTTTAATTTATTTTTGGATTTTTACTGCACCGCCCACGATAGAAAAAAACGCAAATGAAACTCTCCGATAAAATCAACAAAAATAACGGGAAAAAATTTGAACTCTTATTGCACTTTCTGATTCTAATAACATGTATTACTTTACATGTGCTTAAAATTCATTTAAATCTGCTAATCAAAAAGACCACCGCTTTTTCATGTCGTTTATTTTGTACGTTGAAAAATAAATTTTGTTATTTATCCCAAACATCCTGTTTTTGACATCTTATTTTATTAGTCAAAGTTGAACTGTCAGTAGATTATTAAAATATATGCACTTTTATTCTAATCATTGCATTCATACTACTTTCGTACTACATTCCTCATACCATTCTTTTTAACACCATTCTACCTAAACGAGATATACTTTCCAACTTATTGTTTATTCATCATTAAACATCAGAGAGTGTCGGTGATTTAAGCCATTATTTTAAATAAAAACCTGTTGATGACAAAAATAACATTTTTCAAAGACAATAGTTTTATCAAAAAAAGATAAAACAATGCATGAATATTTTAATTAAAGGACGAGACCCATCGTGAATAAACTTTTAGACGCAACTTTGATTGCAATGTCTCGACGCGAAAGCACCTTCATTGGAGCTTGTTTTTTTCTTCACTGCTGCTGCAAAAAAGGAAAGAAAAAAGCAGCTCCAATGAGTCCCTGATTTTTGTAAAAAAAAGTTTATTCACGATGGATCTCCTCCTTTAAATAAAATATCACATAATTCTGAACAACATTACTCAATTGAATAAAAAAACCTTTTTTACCGCCATCCGCCTTTTACCATCCGCCATCCGCCGTTTACCATCCGCCATCCGCCTTTTACTAAACCCGTTAAAAATCTGATGCCGTCATATTTTTTACTTTGATCTTTTCCGATTTTTAGGTGTTTATCATATTTTGACTACCCTTCTTAAAACACCCAACGTCAAATTTGGACAATCTCAAAGGGAACAAATTCACTAACATTTTTCTTTATTACATCCACTGCTGAATGCTCAATAATGTTGTGATGCTGAAGACCTGTGGTTATGGGGTCCCTGGGGCCTTGGGAAAAGGGATTCGCGAAACACCCCAAAAATGGGTGTTTTTTTAACTTTGAATTTCTGAAACTCTCGAAGCGAAAGTACCGTAACCATGATACTGTAGGGTCAAGTACCTCTTCCCACCAAGTCCCTGTTGGTAGCCCCTCTTCCTTGTTTAAAAAATGAATTGTACTTTTTTTTGTAACACCCTGTAGCTTGTCGTTGAGCATCAGTGAAATATGCAGGAATTGTAATAACAGCTCGAATCGTATCACTTAAATTTCCACCGAGATAATTAACAGCAGTCTTCTTCATTTCTGCCAACACCAAAGCACTAATTTCTTCAGGAGTGTAAATTCTTGTATCTTCTTTGATACAATCTTGAAAGGCAAACGTTTCATCTCTTCTTGAACTTTCGGATCACTGAAGTTTCTTCCAATTAATCGTTTTGCACATGAGATAACATTTTGAGGAAATCGATAAGTTTGTGGTTTAGGCCATTCTCTAACGGTTTTTACTCCATCAATGAACGTTTTCTGGGATTGCTTTTTCAAATTTACATACTTTTTTTCTTGTATTTTTTAATCCTAAAAATCTGGATATTTAAAAAGTATAATCTTTCTCTTCTTTTTTATTGTCAGCTCATGCAAAAAATATAATGGTCAGCTACTAGAAGAATTCTTTGCAATGCTTTTTATTACTAAAAAGAAACTTAAAATTATTGATAAAAAGCACTTCTTTTTAAAGGCTGTGTTAAATTAAATATTTTCCCTGAAAAAAAGTGTTACCAAAACGTGACACATTCATTACCAAACGGCAACATTTACCCATTTTCAGGGACTACCTGTAACTAAAGTGTCACCGTTTTGTTACAAAATTTTCGACCGCTTTTAAACAGTTATCAAATTTATTAATTTAAGTTTTTTTTGAAAAAAACAGATATGCTTGCAATGACTTTTTAATTTTTTTGCTACTTGAAAAACCATTTGTATTCCATAAAAAATTTGAAAAAAAAACTATTTTTTCTTCTATAATTTTGATATAAGTTTTTGATAATTGAAGATACTGTATTTTTCATTAATTTTAAGTGAGCCTATTAGAATTTAACAAAATGAATATTGCCAAAAAAATTAGAAAGCAAAAATGTTACTAAAATGTGACACAAAAATCATTGACATTTGGGTTCTTCACAACTGTTAAAAATTGTATGAAAACAATACAGTTCTAATGCAAAAAAATAACAAACCTCATTATTATTATTATTATTTTAAATAATAACAACAACAATTGTTGTCCATTTATATCTCAGAATTATTGTCACATCAGCAATTTTGACAATGAATCAGCTTGAACATTTCTTTTTGGTTGACAAAATACAGAGCAATTTTTATTTAGACTGTCTTCAATTGCACCAGTCTGAATTTAAATGGCCCCACATTTATATCACCTTAGTTATTATTCACAAAAATGGTACTGTAAATTTTTTGGTGTCAACTAAAGTAAATAATGGAAAAAAACAAGGTTCCTAGAACAAATTTTATTTTATGTAGGAAAAACAGAGGTGGAAGATTGAAATAACAACAAAGGGTTTTTTTCTAAAAAAACAACGAATAATTTTGGTATCTTTAAAAAGGTTAAAGAAATATTTTAATTAAAAAATTAAAATAAAATGAAAAAAGATAGAAAATGGAAAATGGATAAAGCTTTTTTTCGCAGAAACAAAAATAATAGGATCGAAAAGAAAAGAAACAAAGAAGGGCCAAATTTGAATAATTTGAATGAAGCAAAAATTCAAACGCTAAAAAATTTTGCAAAAATATGATGTTGAAAAAAAGAAGAAAAAAATTCATCAATTTCTTTCTTATTTTTTGCATCAACAAGGATATGAAAAACACAAGTGTGAAAGAGAAAAGATAAAAGCACCAAAAAAGGTCATTTTAGTAAAAATAAAAAAATGATATTTGTAAATAAAATGATATACCGTATAACTAATACGTTCATATTTAAATAATTAAGAAGGTAAATAAGAAGCAGTAAACGTTGCTAAGAAAAAGGTCACCGAAAATAGTAAGAATCATCAATGATTTTCGTCCTTTTTTCTTCTTCTTCAGCAACAAAAACACAGAAAAACAAATTCTTTCCTTTTGTTTTTTCAAGTTTAAAAAAAAACAATCCATTCTTTTAAAAACACCTTTTGAAAAAGAAAATGAAACGAAGCAACAGCAGCAGCAGCTTTTCCAAAAAAGAAAAGAAGCTTGGTGAACAAAAAGAAAAAAGAAAAGGGGGCTTCTAGTTTTTTTTAAAAAATAAGTTTTCTTTATTGTATACGGGCCAAAAAAAAACAGGGCAAAAAGATTGAAATAATAAAAAAATGATATTTCATAGAAAATCAATAATTTAAAAAACTGTTGTGCATCTTTATTTGTTTTTAAACGAAATTAGAAAGAAAAATATAGGCAAAACGGATAAAGCGTTAAAAAAAGTGAAAAAAAAGTAACATAGTTTGTGTTAAAAAAGTGGAAAAAAAAGTAACACATTATTCCAGAAAACACAAATTATCATGAAAAAAATATTTTCTCGCTTGAAAAATTGTTTTTGTTTTTTTGTTTTTATAATATAGTAATACTGTATTTTGTTCTTTGTTAATTCACTAAAACATTTAGAAGAAGAACATTTGTTGACTTCGAAATAAAAATGCAAAAATTATCAAAGCTTTTTAGCATACATTGATACAATTCTCTATTGATTGAACCCCAAACTTTGGGGTAGGTAAGAAAAAAAGAAAATTGTTTGAAAAAATTTTTATATAAATAACCCGAACTAACAAAGAAAATACAATAAGGCGGAACACATTAAAAAGAGAATTTCGAAATCGTGATTTAAGTGTGTTCTGATTGATTAAGGGCATGTTCTTGTTCTTTTTTTCGCCTTCCTTGTTAGTCCGGGTTAATTTTAAACAAATGAATTTCAGTCGAAACTTTAAAAAGCTACAGTTATAATCATGCTTACCCATAATTATGTTAATTTCACCGTTGTTACTGAGAAATATCAAAAAAAGGATTCAGATTTTAATGTTATTAATTGCTTCATTTAATATGCAAAAATCAATGTCACTCCCAAATTCATCCCTTTTTTAGAACAACATTTATCAAGTAAATGCAATTGCATAAGCCTTTTTCTGCAATAAAAACAAAAATTATTTTTAAAAGGTTAAGGTTTTTATTTTTTCAGTTCAGGTGCAAAAATAAAGAAGTTTTAATAAAAAGTTGATTACTTTTGCATTTAAAGTTGATTTTATTATCAAAAAAAATCAAACCAACTTTAAATAAATTTTGGTACAAAAGGTGTCTACTTTTTTTGTTAGAAAAAAGTGACTGATTTTACTATTTTCAAAAATACTCTTTTCTTTATTCCATTTTTCTCAGACATTGAAAGAAACTTTTTGAAAAACAAAGATTGAAAGAAAAAAAAAACAATGATTTTATTATTTACCAATCAAATGAAACAGACAGAAAAAGTTTTACAAAAAATTATATCAACACAACAGATGCTAAACAAGAAATACGGAATAAAAAAAATTTATTTGGTGTTAAACCAAAGATCTTCAATAATTCCGTACTTTTTTTCATCTGATCCTTTATAATCGATAAACCGATGAGGAATACCAGCTTCAATAACAGTATCAATCAATGCATCCAATTGATTCTTGTAATCTTCAGAAATCGTATCATTGAAATCAAGAAAAATTGCCATCTTTTTGTGCGCCTAAAAATCGAAAATTACTAACAAACGACAGATATGTCTCAAGAACATACTTCAATAAAATTTGAAAAATCTTCAACACTAAAAATTTCAGGAATATCGAAAATAGCAAGATGTCCGAGATTATTAAGTTTTGAAATACTCTTGAGTGTTGAAGTTGATTGATCATCAGTGACCCAACTAAAACATACATAAAAAAATTATTAACTTAGTCCAAATACATTTTCAAACAACTTACAACGAAAAATATATTAGTTTTGGAACAAATTCAAGAATTTCGTCAATCGAAACAATATTTCCATTATTATTGATAATTTTAACATTTTCAACAGATAACTCCGTAAGAGAAGTAGCCAAAACTTTAAAATCATCCAAAAGTACAGTTTGATCTTCCAATTCAAGGCATTCAATTTCACATCGATAAAGTTTAGGGCAAAGCAATGAAGTATAATTTGGATTAGGATTTTGAAAAAAATTAAGTTTATTAGTAAGCCAAATTTTACTTAAACATTTTTTGATATCAAAATTGATGCAGCATTTTTCTTTATTGTTCCAGCATTCTAAAGAGCGCTTTGAACAAATTTTTGAATCATCATGAATCCATGCAGCAACAAGAATGGGATTAACTTCGAAGAAGTATTTACAGGATTGTACCAATTTGAGATAAACTTTAGCAGAGGAAGGATTCTTAGCAATGTAATAAATGATAGTTTCTGGAAGAGAAAATGATTGTTTGATAGGTGGATCACCACGCCATTTAAATCTTCCTTGAGTTATTGCTTGTCGAGAAGGGGTTGAAGTAAGAGAGCCAAAACATGAAGTTGTGCAACCCATACTCGTTGAAAAAGATAAAAATCTGAAATCTTCTTAGTATTTTTGAATAAATGAGTTAAAAATATGACACATCTGTTTACAAAAAGGTTGTAAATTTTTGGCTATTAACAAAAATAAAATAAATTTCAAGCACGTTACAACGTATTACGGTAAAATAATGCAAATTTTTGACATGATGAAAGGAAAAACACGTTGAAAAAAGCAACAATGAAAAGTTGGAAAAGTTAAAAAAAAACCACACTACAGTAATCCACTTTTCGGTAAAATCCGATATACTATTAATGAAGAAAAAACAGTTTCGTTTAAAAATGTTTAACACAAATTCTTTTTAGATCATTTTTTATCTTTCAAACGCATTTGATCATATCCGGTTTTTTTATGAGTATGATGAGACAAGACTTAGAAAGTTGATAGCTTTTTCATAAAAAAAAGATTGCAAAAGCTTTAAAAGAAAGTGGTACTAAAAGAAAGCAAAGAAATTGTAGAAAACTTATGCAAAATTTGGGAACTTTGTGGAGAGTACTTTTTTAGAAAAACGTAGCCAAAAAATTATCGGATAAAAAAGTAGAAACAAAAATGAATAATGTTAATTGGGAAACCGAAATAAACGTTGATTAAAAAAATAAATACGGAAGTAAAAAGTCAATGATAATCGTACTTTTTGATCCTTCTGATTCTTTTTTTTAAAAAAAGCAGTGAAGACTGTGATGAATTTTAAAACGAAAAAAAACTGAGGCAATAAATGTAGAAACAAATATAGCAATAATGCGATATACAGTAAATTAGTCACAAAAATTTGGTAGGTGGCATGGTCTGATCAAAAAAGTTAAACATAGGAGTGAATAAATAAAGATAAAAGGTAAAATTTTAGGTAGAAAAAACCCCAAAATCAATAAAAGAATTGCAGATACGGTAATGAAACCTAATCAAAAAATTGAAGAAATAATGAAAACAAATGATAAAACAGCGCAGAAAAAAAATTGAGTTTAAAGCTGTTAAAAATGAGCTTACAAAAAAGTAGTTTAAAAAATGATATTGATTTTATTGGATGAAAAAAAGATCAGCAATAAAAAAAGCTGTAATATTTTTTCGCATGCTTTTTTTCTGTTTCTTTTCTTTCAACGTTTATAAACTAAAACAATCTAACTTATCTCTTTTGTTTTAAACGAAAAACTAAATGTTAGATGGATTCATTTTAAAACTCTTAAAAGATTTTCTGCAAATAAGTTTTACACAATTATAAGCAAAATGATCCAAATAGGTTGTTGTCAAAACGAATGTAAAAAGCTTGAGTTGGGATTAAATATTTTATTAGCTCCCCCGGCCGGGGCTGATTGACTTCAAATAGCAAACGTTAAAAAGAAAGAAAAGAAGAAGAAGTGAAGCGATAAAATGTTAGCGATCTATCTTTTTTATACAAAAAGATAAAGAAAAGAAATATTACAATAAAAAAATATGATTTCGTTGAAATGCAACGGAAATAAAAAATCGTGATTTGTTTTAACAGTGACAAATCTCGACAGTTGTTAAAAAATCCATTTTGATAAAATTTGAAAGAAAAGCCTTGGGCGCTACTACTGTCGCTACATAAGTCTTCAAGAAAAAGCTTGAACTTCAGTAAGATTGTCTAATAACATACGTTTTTCTGGTTTCGCATTAATTATCATGGGAATGTATTTTGTCAACCACAAAGAATTATTCAAACTGCTTCATTCACAATTTGCTGATATGATAGTAATTCTGACAAGGGAACCACCAGACATGATATTTCCAAAAACAATTAATTCTCCCTTACTAAGTCTAAGAAACAAAATCATAGATGTCTTTTTTAAATATTTGATTATTAAAAACAATCAAAGCAACGATAGTAAACAAATTCAATTTCATGAAACCTGAAAGCTAAATGTTCTTCAAATGTTTGACGGCATTTGAAGAACATTTAGCAAGATTTCGAAGAGAAATGTCCTTTTAAAGATTCGACATGTGATCTTACATTTTTGATTTAAAAAGTAAATGGTATTATTATCATATTTTAAAATTTATAGATAACGTTGAACATTGGCTTGATATTCTACCCTCAGGGGTAAAAAATAAGGCAAATTTAATGTTGCATTCAAAAACATCAGTACCATTTTTGTAAAAAATTAAACTTGCACGATTTTCATAAAATCAGTGTTGAATTAATTAATTCTATCTGTTATGCTAATTTATCATCAAAAATGAGCTAATTTTGTAAAATATTTACCCCAGCAAAGTTTTATTTTTTATAATTTAATTCATGAACCTGAAGGTTTAAATGCTTGTCATATCAGAACCAATACCAAGTATTTTCCTGCGCCCATTTTAGATTTTTCAAATATTTAATAAGTGGAAAACTATCAAAAATTTGTTTTAAAAAAGTGTAAAATTTAAGAGAAAGAATAGCAACTTTATTCTATTACTGATGTCTTTTCCTTGTTGTGTGATCCGCCTTTGATTTTTATGTAAATTTTATTAAATACTTAACGAGAAAACTGTACTGCATAAAAATAAGAAAAACGGAGCAATATTTAAACGAATTTTCGGGCAGATCCGAAGATTCCAGAAAGCAATAAAAATTTATGATTTAATGAAAATTTTCTAAGAGGAAACAAAGGCAAAAAAAATGATTCTTTCTGTTTTGGTATACAATTGAAAAGGGCGTAAAGCTATTATTTTAGACAAAGGAAGAAAGACTAAAATATAATTAAAATTTTAAAGAACATAAATTATTTTAAACTTACACCACCCTGCCATAATTTTCTTGGTGGTTGACGTTGAGGAGGAGGTGGTGGTTGAGAAGATGCTGGAGCTTTTTTCATCATTATTTCTCGCATGGGATGGCATGAATCTTGAGCTAAAAATTGCATAATTTAATACAGTATTTTATTTGATTGGAGCAAAACATTTTTCTGATATTCCAAAAAATGTTGATGCTCAAAAATATTTTTCAATAGTTTACATGCTTCTTTCAAAAACCTAAAAAAAAAAAACAGGGAAAAGCCATATTCTAAAAAAATAATTTGATATGACAGTACTAAAATAAAAAGGCCCTTTTAAGTAAATTTAAAATGCTTAAATGAACCATTAAAGTCACTTTTTTTTGTTAACGTTACAGTATATTAAATGAGCCAAAATAAGTTTGGATATATGTTACAGCCGATTTTGTGCACCCGCCGATTTTGTGGACGGCTAGCCGAGTTTGTGGACGGCTAGCCGATTTTGTTCTTTTTTTTGAACTAAAAAATTTTTTAAATTTTCAAATTTTTTTTTCAAAAATCGATTTATTTCTACAGAAAAGGTACAATACATAAAAGAGAACAGTAAAATAATACAATAACATTAATAATAATAAGAAAAATTTTTGGTCCTCCTAAAATTTTACAAACTGATAATGGTAAAGAATTCAAAAATACAAAAGTCAATGAAATTTGTCAAGATTATGGTGACACTTTTGTACATGGTACTCCACGACATTCACAAAGTCAAGGAAGTGTTAAAAGGGCTAATCAATGTGTTGAAGTAAGTAATAATTTAAGAAGATAATGAAGCAGCTCAAGAAGAAGATAATCAATCTGATATGATGAGATATGAAGAACATCAACAAACTATTTCTATAAATAAATTAAATAAATTAATTGTCTAACAGTAATAATAATATTATTATTATTATCTTTATCGTATCATTTTTTTTTAATATTATTAATGTTATTGTATTATTTTACTGTTTTCTTTTATGTATTGTACCTTTTCTGTAGAAATAAATCGATTTTTGAAAAAAAAATTTGAAAATTTAAAAATTTTTTAGTTCAAAAAAAAGAACAAAATCGGCTAGCCGTCCACAAACTCGGCTAGCCGTCCACAAAATCGGCGGGTGCACAAAATCGGCTGTAACATATATTAGAAAAAAACTTACGCATTTTGTCGAAATAATAAAAATAAATTTGACGAATAAAAAGCTAAAACAGGTCATGATTACTGTATTTTTTTTAAAAAACACAAGAAATATTATTAGAACTCGTTCAAAAACAAAACATAAAAACATACGAGGAAAATAATCTTTTTTAATTGAAGAACATAAATGGAAATTTTTACTCTTATTTTACTTTTTAAAAAATGAAAAATTTTCAAGTAATAAATATTTATGATCGATTTGATAGACAAAAACTTATTACGGTAAAATAATGCAAATTTTTGACATGAGAGGAAAACACGTTGAAACAAAACAATAAAAATATTTGGAAAAGTTAAAATAAATCACACTACAGTAATCCACCAAGGGTTCTATCCACTTTTTTGAAAAAAGAAGAAAAAACAGTTTTGTTTAATAATGTTTAACACAAATTCTTTTTAGATCATTTTTTATCTTTTAAACGCATTTGATCATATACGATTTTTTGAGAATATGATGAATCAAGATTCTAAAAGTTGATAGCTTTTTCAAAAAAAAGGTTGCAAAGCGATAAAATATAAAAAGGTTCACGCGAAAGAAATAAAAGTAAAAATTAAACTACGCGATAAACTTAATAAAAAGAATAATCTTTTTTAATCGACTGAACATTTAAAAGCTAAAGAAGAGTCAAAATAGTTTGAGGAATGTTAAAGAAATATGAAGAAAAATTAAATCGTTAAAATCTTGAGTAAAATTTGTATTTTTAAAAAGATTGAAATATTTTTAATTATCTCGTCTAACATGGTGGAATAAAAGTAGAAAAAAAATAATTGGAGGAGTAAGCTTTCTTGTTGGAGTAAAAAATATTTTTCGAAAAAACAAATGAAAAAGAAAAAAATCAAATTTGGTAAAATTTGCAAAGGAAAAGAAGGTCTAATTTGTCTTTTTTCACTTTTTTGAAACAACAGAAAATGTTGCATCATTCTTTGTTTTTAAAAAGTTCGAATGAAAAAAGTGAAACAACACAACTTGTAATTTTTCAGATGCCATAAATATTTTATGTACAAAAAATAGACAAGAAACGGCATTTTTGAAACAAATAATAGACAAAAATAAATCGACGACAATACCAGAATCAAGTATTTTGTGACTAATTTTTCTCAGTGAAGAAAACATAAAAGAGAAAGGTCAAATTTAAATAAATTCATGTTTAAAAAAGATTGCACTAGACATAAACTAAACGAAAAGAAAAAAAGCTCCAACAAAATTACATATTTTAAATGAGTAAAAAATTAAATAAAATGTTTGATCTTTAACAACAAAGCACACAAAAAAATTTAAAACTCATGAAAAAAATATGTTGAAACAACAGCAAATTGCCAAAAAATGTTTGTGACAGATTGTTTAAGAGAAAAATACTCAAAGACATTTTTTTTTAAATGAGGAGACGCATCGGCTATAAACTTTTTTTACAAAAATCAGAGACTCGTTGGAGCTGCTTTTTTCTTCTTTTTTTTGCAACTGCAGTGAAGAAAAAAACAAGCTAGAATAAAGGTGTTTTCGAATCGAGAAATGCAATCGAAGTTGCGTGTAAAAAGGTTATTTACGATGGGTCTCGTCCTTTAAATGAGAATACACAAACAAGCACACATATATCAGCAGCTTTTAATATCAGAATCAGAGCAACCTGTTGAAACACAAGTTAAAGCCATTTTAGAACAATCAAAATCCTCTTTTAAAGTTCCACAAACTTCTCTGACTTTTTGGGCTAACATTTCTCTACAATATCTTGGAAGGGTTGTTGTTTCGGCGAAGCAAGCAAAAAGAAGTGCAATGATGCAAATTGATAAAAGGATGAAAAAGCTGACCATTATTGGAATTGGTATTTTTTCTAAAAGTTTGTACTCAAAAAAACAAAGCAAAAAACAAATTATTTGTCAAATAATTTGTGACTATTTGTCACGTTTAAATTTACCTTTTTTTAACATTTTTTGAGGTGCCAAAATGGCATGTAATATACGTATCAACTTTTTTTGCCGTTTCCGCATGTCTGGAATAAGTAGGTACAATTTTAACATCTGGGGATCCACACTTTTTGATTTACCGTCATTTTAATAATCATGGTATTTTTTGCATATAAATTATCTATACAACTTATTTAATCAAATGGACCACTAAAAATTTCATTTAAACATTTCACGTGCCGCTCTCGATCTGGAAATTTTGTAATCCTGTCATATATGTATTTGTAAAACATGAAAAACAGTCATTGGTTAAAATAATAAAATAATTTATGAATGAAGTACAAAAAAATCAAAGTTTTTAACAAACAATGAAAAAATGAATTTAGATTAAATTAAAAAAAATTTTCCAAAAGGAGGCGAGATGTTTGAAGTTTGTTGCTTAGTAGCATTTGCGGTGAACAACTGATGGGCCGAATTCATCATATTCTTGTTTGGAGATCCACATCTAGAAATAATAACAAGATTAATACATGTCATATAAATAAGAATAAAGTTAAGCTTACATCTTGGTAAGTGGAGGAGATATGGGAAGCAAGGATGGAACCACCAATCCAGACAGAGTATTTACGTTCTGGTGGAGCAATAATCTTGATTATCACGGTTGATGGAGCAAGAGCAGTCATTTCTTTTTGCATACGATCAGCAAAACCAGGAAACATCGTTGAACCTCCAGAGAGGAGGATATTCGCATAAAGATGCGGACGTTTTTCAATACTGCATTTCAATATTGAAACGTATGTGGCTTCATCAATACTTGCACATTTCATACCCAAGATTGATGGCTAAAAAATGCAAATAATATAAATATCAGTAATAAGATTTTATAAGAATAAGCTTACTTGAAAAAGAGCTTCTGGACAACGAAAACGTTGATTACCAACAGTGATAACTTGGCCATTTGAAAGTTCAGAAGATTTTGTAAGAGATGATGTTGATCCAGCAAAAGAAAAACATTTTGTCAAAATGTTTTTCTTTCGTGCAGCGGTGGCTATTTCTTGTTCAAAATCCAGAGTAACATAACAAAGCTTTTCTTTAATATCACGAACAATTTCACGTTCTGCGATGGTAGTGAATGCGTAACCACGTTCTTTGAGGGTCTTCATCAAGTAATCAGTCAAGTCACAACCAGCTAAATTAATACGATTAATGGCATTGGGAAGAGCATAACCTTCATAGATTGGTAAGATATGGGTAACACCATCTCCAGAATGAACGACAATACCAGTTGTTTGGCCAGCAGCATAAAGAGAGAGGGCAGCTTTAATGGCAACATACATTGCAGGAGTATTGAAAGTTTCAAACATAATTTGAGTCATCTTTTCACGATTGGCTTTTGGATTCAATGGTGCTTCAGTGAGGAGAACGGGATGTTCTTCAGGAGCAACACGAAGTTCATTGTAGAAGGTATGATGCCAGATCTTTTCCATATCATCCCAGTTTGTGACGATACCGTGTTCAATGGGGTATTTCAAGCTAAGGATACCACGCTTTGATTGAGCTTCATATCCAACATATGAATATTTTGCACCAGGATCGGTACGAGGACGTCCAACAATTGAGGGAAATACTGCACGTGGAGCATCATCTCCTGCAAATCCAGCTTTGCATGTTGCTGATCCATTGTCAACAACAAGCGCCTTTTCCATGACTAAAAAGCACCTGAGCTTTAGTAAAAGAATGATAAAAATAGCAGAAAAGTTAAATACTAAAATTCCCGAAAGAGTATCAACGCGAAAAAGAATAAATATTCACGGATAAAAAAAATACATGGGGATTCAAAAAATTTTTCCTCAAAATTGACAGCCGAGGTTACGGTAGCCGATCGATTGGTCAGTTAGTACTGTAGTTTTTTTGTTTCTAAAAAATAGATTTATTTTAAAGATATTTCCTCATGTCAAAATAGTTTGTGAACTGTTAAACAAGTTTGAAGAAAAATTAAAACGTCAAAATCTTGAGTAAAATTTGTAATTTTTAGTATATTTTTAAAAAGATTGAAATATTTTTAATTATCTCGTCTTACATCATGTAAGTTACATCGTGGAAAAAAAATATTTGGAGGAGTAAACTTTTTTGTTGGAGTAAAAAAAATTTTTTCGAAAAAACAAATTGAAAAAGAAAAAAATCAAATTTGGTAAAATTTGCAAAGGAAAAGAAGGTCTAATTTGTCTTTTTTGAAACAACAGAAAATGTTGCATCATTCTTTGTTTTTTAAAAGTTCAAATGAAAAAAGTGAAAAAACACAACTTGCAATTTGTCAGATGCCATAAATATTTTATGTCCAAAAAATAGACAAGAAACGGCATTTTTGAAACAAATAATAGACAAAAAAAATCGACGACGATACCAGAATCAGGTATTTTTTGATTGATTTTTCTCAGTGAAGAAAACATAAAAGAAAAAGGTCAAATTTAAATAAATTCATGTTTAAAAAAGATTGCACTAAACATAAACTTAATGAAAAGAAAAAAAGCTCCAACAAAATTACATATTTTAAATGAGTAAAAAATTAAATAAAATGTGTGATCTTAAACAACAAAGCACTCAAAAAAATTTAAAACTCATGAAAAAAATATGTTGAAACAACATCAAATTGCCAAAAAATGTTTGTGACAGATTGTTCAAAAGAAAAATACTCAAAGACATTTTTTTTTAAATGAGAATTCAAACAAAAAAAAGAAAAAGAAAGATCTCAAATAGTTATCCGTTTTTTTAAAATGACCTTATCTGACGTATGAGTAAATTAATCGATTTACAAGGGAACCGCACGCGATGATAATCGAGTTTTGCAACCAAATATGGTTTAACGGTGTCTAATAAGGTCAAAAACGAACATAAAAAAGTTTTACGTGCCACTTTTAACTTTAAGGCACTTTTTCGGCACTTTGAAGTTTTGCATCCGTCTTTTCCAAAGGGGGGAGTACGTGCTCAAAAAAGTGAAAAAAATAAAAAATTTTAAAATCGTTAAAAATTGATGGAAACGTTAGTAATAAGCATATTAATGATCCCTATAAAATATTTTTGCGTAAAACTTTCATTAACGTACTTTTGAAATCGATACAAGCATGCACCTTGATGTAGTAGAGGAACTTTAAAGGGGAGTAAAAATCGAGTTTTCGGCACTCCAATGACAAAATACTTGACATACGTTTATAAATGATCCTTAGGAACATTTCTGAACAAAAATTTGAGATTTTTAAAAAAAATTATATTTTTTTCATTCTTGAACCCAAAGGGGGGAGTAAGGCAAATCGCGCAACTTCAAAGTGCCGAAAAAGTGCCTTAAAATTAAAAGTGGCACGTAAAATTTTTTTATGTTCGTTTTTGACCTTATTAGACACCGTTAAACCATATTTGGTTGCAAAACTCGATTATCATCGCGTGCGGTTCCCTTGTTAGCTACTTTTTATAAATTTTGAAGAAAAAGGCAAAAAGTTTCTTAGATGATTAAACAGAAATTGAAGTTATTGTTTCGGCCCTTAACCCCAAAGATTAACTTAAATGAAGTTCTAAATTAGAGAAAAAAAGAATGCCATGACTTCAAAGAAAGAAGAACAAGATAAAATGAAATAAAAGCATTGATAAAATTTAAAAACATTTAAACCGGAAAAAAAAGAACATAAACGGAAGCATTTTATTAAACTTATTTTCAACAAAGAATGCAAAAAAATGCTTTTACATCGAATTCGACAAAATGTATCATATATTAAACGTATAACTAACTTTTTAGAGGTAAGATAATTCACATAAATGTCAAAACCGAAAGATTAAAAAGCTTGTGTAAAAGGTTTTGTTTCGAGTATTCTTAGCAGCGTTGATATCGAAAAAAACCGAAGTCATGGTAAATGAAGTTAAAGGAAATCAAAGTAAAATCAACTGATTTTAAAAAATAGTCAACATTATAGAAAATCAGGGAATTGGAAAATAAAAAATATTAATGAAGAGGAATGTCTAATTTTTTTGTGAAAAGAAAAAAACCAAAACCAGGTACATATATATTTCTTATTTGTTTAGAAGAAATCATATACGATTAATAATAACAATAATACTAACATTGAAAAAAGGTAAAAAAGGGCGAAACAAAAATTAAGAAATTTTTTGAATTCACAAAATTTAAGAAATTAATTATTGGCAAACAAAAACGATTGTCGATTCACGTCTAATTTTTTTCGAAAGTCAAAAAATTGGTAGAAAAAAAGAAAAATTTGCCCTCAGAGATAAAATTAATAAGCAAACGTTTTTTTCAAAGATTCTCGAACCCTTTTTTAATGTAAAAAAAGCGGATCGGCCAAGTGAAAGTTCATAAAAGAAAAAGCTTTCTTTTTTGATCGAACGAAAGATAAGAAAAAAAGGAACATCTCGATTTTGCGATACAATATCTCGACATTCGCGAGTAAGAAATACAATCTTTTAAAATGCAAAAAGGATTAACAATTGCAAAAAGTTTACAAGAATATTTTTGCTCAATCAATTTAGAATTTTCCAAATGATATTTATGATATTGCATGCTCACAAACAAAAAATGGAAAGTAACAAAATTTTATGACAACAAAGCTAATGTGTTATGTTTGAGTTCTGCAGAAAGATCCTATTTTAAAAAGAACAATAAAAAAACCAAAATAGTTATTGCAGGATAAATACCTCCCAAAAACAAAATAAATTAAGTAATTTAAGTCAGAAACCCAAGAAAGATAGATTATGGCAATAATTTAAAAAAACAACAACAGAGCTCTCAGAATCTTCAATCAACAACAAATTTCGATCGACATTTCTTTTTTACGTAAAAGTCTTTCCCGCTCAAATTTTGATGTCAGTTCAAATTTCACAATCATCTCAAAAAAATCTGAATCGAATAAAAAAATATTTAATCACTACCAAAAAAGAGTCCATTTCAAAATTGAAAAAAAATATATGAGATTTTCGTAGCAAAGTTTCACTAATTTTTTTGTTTTATTCAAAAAACACAGCAAACTTCGATATGAATCAATAAAGATTTTTTGTGAAACAAAGAAAAAAGTAGTTCTTTCAATTCGAATATAAAAAAGTTAGCTTCAGTCAATCGATTAAAGTGGAAAAAGATTGTTACAATTTTTATGGGTTTAGGAAAAACAACAAAAACAAAGGAAACAAAATATATTTGAATATGAAGAAAAGGGCAAAGTTGCACTTCTTTTTATTAAATTTACACAAATAAAACATAAAAATAATAAAAAAATTACGAGTATAAAAAAGTATTGGGAAAGCAAAAAGGGCATAATTTATTAATTTGACATTGATTCTTTCTAAATATAGGTTTTTATTGACCCTGAATCCAAAAAATTTGCATAATTTATTCATCTACAAAGAAACACAATAAATCACCATGTTTTGGGTGATTTATCCAGTTACAAAAATGACCTCAAAAATAAGTGTCAGTGTTCATTTTGTTAGTACAGTATGCCCAGAAAAGATAGAGCCACCCAAAAATATGCAGATATTGAGAATGGGAGTAAAGATAAAAACATATGGGTTTCAGATTCGGATTCAGCATGTCAAAAAACCTATACACCCACAAAATTATCTAAAATGCCTTTCTGGTAATATTTTTACAGTAATAAATGTTAAAATTCCCTGCCCAAAAATGATAGAGCCACTTTCGAAAAAATTTGCATACGGCACGATATAAAGAAACTGGCTATCAGGGGTTGTTAAACATGCTTATTTTAGCTCATCTGTGAAGAAAAAACCAAACAATCTTCATTGGCACCAATTTGACGCCATGTTGAAAATGGCATTTTTGCCATTTTTGGCATTTTTTGAGTGCCTGCAAAATGGGCAAGAAGCCAGTTTGACAAAAACTGCCAATGCGATTTCGTAGTCCTATATGTGGCTAATAAGTCCCCAAAGTTTCACAGCTCCATCTTAGCTAGTTTTCGTTAGCCATAATTTCAAAGTAACTGCAAAATGTGAAAAAACGAGAAATTTTGCTCAAAAAAACTGAAAAATGGCTGAAGTGTAGATTTTCAAAGTCGTGGCTAACGAAAACTAGATAAGATGGAGCTGTGAAACTTTGGGGACTTATTAGCCACATATAGGACTACGAAATCGCATTGGCAGTTTTTGTCAAACTTGCTTCTTGCCCATTTTGCAGGCACTCAAAAAATGCCAAAAATGGCAAAAATGCCATTTTCAACATGGCGTCAAATTGGTGCCAATGAAGATTGTTTGGTTTTTTCTTCACAGATGAGCTAAAATAAGCATGTTTAACAACCCCTGATAGCCAGTTTCTTTATATCGTGCCGTATGCAAATTTTTTCGAAAGTGGCTCTATCATTTTTGGGCAGGGAATTTTAACATTTATTACTGTAAAAATATTACCAGAAAGGCATTTTAGATAATTTTGTGGGTGTATAGGTTTTTTGACATGCTGAATCCGAATCTGAAACCCATATGTTTTTATCTTTACTCCCATTCTCAATATCTGCATATTTTTGGGTGGCTCTATCTTTTCTGGGCATACTGTACAACAACAAATTTTGATCGATATTTCTTTTTTGTAAAAGTTTTTCCAGCTCAAATTATGACGCAATAAAATTCACATTTCACCATCATCTTAAAAAATTTCAATTGAATAGTATTTTTTATCGGCATGAAAAAATGCAATATTTTTTTAAAAAAACCAGAAATTCTTTTTTCTCTTTCTTCTTCTTCTTCTTCGGAAAAGCTGCTCCTGTTTTTTTGCCAATGTTCATTTTGTTAGTTTTACACTGATTGCTCTTAAAATTATATTTTTTTACTGTACCTGTTCCAAAGAATTTGCATAATTTATTCAGTTTTAATATCAGTAAAAAATACAAACAAACACTCAAGGGGAGAAATGCAATATTTTCTTTTTTACATAAAAACAAAAAAGAACAGAATATTGTTTTTTTGTGTTGCAGAAATATGCATAAATTATTGATTTGCAAATATTTTTTCAAAAATCGAAGAAGTTTTCTTTTCAATAAAAAACGAAATAAAAAATAGCGTTCTTTTGTTGCAAACTGTCTTTGACTACTTTTTTAATTGTAAATGAAAACATGAGAAATGGGAAGATCATTTTATTTAAACTTTCTTGCATCAATGTTTTTTAACTGTGAAAAATATATCATTCCTAGGGTTTCTCATTCTTTTACCACAACTTTTCGTCTTTCATTTTTTCTTGCTCTTTATTAATTGCATTTTTTATCGGCGTGAAAAATGCCATATTTTTTTAAAAACCAGAAATCCTTTTTTTTCTCTTTGTTCACAAAACTTTTTTTTCTTCTCTTTCTTCTTCTTCTTTGGAAAAGCTGCTGCTGGTGTTTTAAAAAAATTTGTTTATTTTCTTTTTAAGAGACGGTCTACCAGAAAATTTAAATCGAGCGGAACCGAGAATTTTTAAATGAAATTTTTTGTGGTCTCAATCTATCTCGCACTTTTGATTTAACAGTAAAGTAAAGTTACTGTATTACCAAAAATGGAAAAATTCGGGAAAAATCCAAAAGTAAACCAATCAAAAAGTTATCTCCCATGATTATACATATAAATAAGGGCTATTTATTGCACTATAGAAAAAAATTTTATCTGACCTTCAATGTCGAAATTTCGGCTATTGTAATTTTCGACACAGAAGAAAAATTTGCATATTTAGATGTCCAGAGCAAATATATACCGTACCAAATAGCCCAATTTCTGGGCTTTCCAAAAATATAAAATTTGTTGAAATCGGTGGGGTACTTAGCGATAGCCAGTAAAAATGGTGCGCGTGATCAATATCTCCAACATCAACCTTGGGGCAAAACTCATGTATGATGAAAGATAATGACATGTGGTGACTTGTACAATGAAATATTATGTTGTAAGAGTATTCTGGGTGATTTTCATAACATTTGGATATCATAAAACCATATGCCATCAATATGAAATTTCGCAATTTAGCAACATCTGACTTCGAAGGGAAAATCAGGGTAATTTGAGTTTTTGGTTAAAAATAAAAGAGTTAATGCTTTTAAAACATAAAATAGATGTAATTAAAGTAATCAGAAGCATTATACATTGATATATCGGTCATTTTTGATTTTTCCGGTTGACTTGAAATTTACCTTATTTTTGACCATTTTTTGAGGTGTCAAAACTGTATGAAATATCAATATTATCAACTTTTTTTGCCGTCCCCGATCAAATATAACATGTTTAGAGTTAGTAGGTACAATTTCAACGCCTAGGGATACCCACTTTTTATTTCCCATCATTTTTAAAATCATGGTTTTTTTCAACTATTAATTACCTCTTAAATTCGTGTTTTCCTTCCAAAAAAGAGACAAAAACTATTTTTTCGACTTCAATAACAGTATTTCAAAACATAACACAGAAAAAGAAAGCCAACTGATTAAAAATCAATAATTCAAAAAATCCAGAAAATCGAAGTTTTTGAAAAATTTGCATAACCATCAAATTTGTTCCTAAATGAATTTGACTGACATTGTTAATCATAAAAAATAATTTTTGGACACTTTGAACCTTTTTGAATGCCAAAAACACGAATTTAAGAGGTAATTAATAGTTGAAAAAAACCATGATTTTAAAAATGATGGGAAATAAAAAGTGGGTATCCTTAGGCGTTGAAATTGTACCTACTAACTCTAAACATGTTATATTTGATCGGGGACGGCAAAAAAAGTTGATAATATTGATATTTCATACAGTTTTGACACCTCAAAAAATGGTCAAAAATAAGGTAAATTTCAAGTCAACCGGAAAAATCAAAAATGACCGATATATCAATGTATAATGCTTCTGATTACTTTAATTACATCTATTTTATGTTTTAAAAGCATTAACTCTTTTATTTTTAACCAAAAACTCAAATTACCCTGATTTTCCCTTCGAAGTCAGATGTTGCTAAATTGCGAAATTTCATATTGATGGCATATGGTTTTATGATATCCAAATGTTATGAAAATCACCCAGAATACTCTTACAACATAATATTTCATTGTACAAGTCACCACATGTCATTATCTTTCATCATACATGAGTTTTGCCCCAAGGTTGATGTTGGAGATATTGATCACGCGCACCATTTTTACTGGCTATCGCTAAGTACCCCACCGATTTCAACAAATTTTATATTTTTGGAAAGCCCAGAAATTGGGCTATTTGGTACGGTATATATTTGCTCTGGACATCTAAATATGCAAATTTTTCTTCTGTGTCGAAAATTACAATAGCCGAAATTTCGACATTGGAGGTCAGATAAAATTTTTTTCTATAGTGCAATAAATAGCCCTTATTTATATGTATAATCATGGGAGATAACTTTTTGATTGGTTTACTTTTGGATTTTTCCCGAATTTTTCCATTTTTGGTAATACAGTAACTTTACTTTACTGTTAAATCAAAAGTGCGAGATAGATTGAGCCAAAACTCTCAGAATAACGTTTTTTCATCTAGTTTAATCGAATGGACCACAAAAAATTTCATTTAAAAATTCTCGGTTCCGCTTCAACCCTGAATTTTCAAATTCTCTCGTAGACTGTCTCTTAAAGTTAAAGAAAACAAAAAGAAGAACTTTTTCTTTTATGTTTTTGTTGCTGAAGAAAAAGAAAAAAAAAGTCAATGATGATTATTACTTTTTTGGTGTTCCCTTTTTAAGCAACTTTTACTGCTTCTTATTTATTTGAATATCTTAATTTGTTTAATATGAACGTATTAGTTAAACGGTAAAACACTTTTTTACAAATATTAATTTTTTAGTTTTTACTAAACGTTACTGTATTTTTTTTCTTTTACATTTGTATTTTTCATAGCTTTGTTGATGCAAAAATTTTTAATTTTATTTATTTTACTCTCCTGTTATTTTCGTTTCCGGAATAAAGCACAAATTTTGTGACTTCTTTTTTCCACTTTTTTTGGCGCTTTATCCATTTTGCATTTTCTATCTTTTTTCATTTAATTTTAATTAATTAATTAAAATATTCCTTTATCCTTGATAAAGATGCAAATAGGTTTTTCAAATTATTCGTTGTTTTTTTAGAAAAAAAACCCTTTGTTATTTCAATTTTCCACCTCTGTTTTTCCTACATAAAATAAAATTTGTTTTAGGAACCTTTTTTTTCCATTATTTACTTTAGTTGACACCAAAAAATTTACAGTACCATTTTTGTGAATAATAACTCTTTATAAGGTGATATAAATGTGGGGCCATTTAAATTCAGATTGGTGCAATTGAAGACAGTCTGAATTAAAAGTGCTCTGTATTTTGTCAACCACAAAGAATTATTCAAGCTGATTCATTTTCAAATTGCTGATGTGACAATAATTCTGGGATATAACTGGACAACAATTATTATTATTGTTATTTTTCAAAATAATAATACTAATGAGGTTTGTTATTTTTTCTGTATTGCAAATGTATTTTTTCATATATTTTTTTAATGAAGAACCAAAATGTCAACAATTTTCGTTTCATATCAACATTGATACAGCACATTTTTGAAAAAGTATGCCATAAAAAGTCGTTCACTCTAAAAACAGTTTTAAAAAAACACAAATTTTTGGGAAAAATTTATGATTTTTCTTAAGTTTTGCCTGATGAAAACGGTACATTTAAAGCTTACTCTAAAAAACTATGAATTTTAAAAAAATTTTCATTTAAAAAATGCGTGCTGCTTTTCGTACAAGTTTCTGCTATCTTTGATTTCCCCCTTTTTGAAATAAAATCTTTCCATTCTTTTTAAGGCTTAAAAAAAGAAAAACATGATCTTTTGTTTTTGGAACTCCAAATCATTCAACAAAAGTATAAAAACAAGCTGAGATAAAAAATTTATTCAATTAACTTTTGGGGTGTCCATGGGCGGTCATATTTATTTTTTTATTTATTTATTCACTTCAAAGCGATTGCTCACTTTAAGTGCGGGAAAAACAAGATATATAATATCAAGAAAAGAATACATAGGAAAATGAATACAATAAAAATGTTTTTAAATAAAGTAACAAGAGAAAAAATAAGTTTTTAAATAAATTTTTTGACTTTAACAGACACCAACTTTTACTGAACTTGGATTTAAAATTTATAATCGAACATCGATCATCGAAGAATGAGGTGGATGCTGTATGAAAACGGACAGGGCTTAAACGTTATACGAATCATTTGAACACTTTAAAGCCACCCGATCGTGTTATTTTAAAGGGAAGTCAAAATTCATAGAAAACTTTTTGGCCTTTTAAAGCTTCACAAGCTTTGCAGCAGAATATTCGGATACTGTAATGGTTAACAAATTACCTCAAATAGATATTGTTCGAAAAAGGATGCGATTCTATTGCAACTGCACTTGACAAAAAAGAAAAAAATTCATAAATGAAAACACATTTTTACCCGCCAAAATTTTTTTCAACGCCGCTTTTTCAAAACAGAAAAATAATAAAAAAAAGGTTTTTATGTGATTTTCTCCCTTTGAAATTAAAGAAAACAAGGTAAAGTTTATGTAACATTTTTCATAAAAAATGATAAAATAAATAAAAGAAAAAATAAATTATTGATTTACATAAAAAATCTTTTTAAAAAGTAAAAAAGAGAATGTTACCGTTCAGTCCTTAACTAAATATATCTTTTTGTTTAAGAATGAAAAAAAGCAATCGTAAGACAATTTGATCTCATCCGGCAGATTCATCCATAAAGGGACCCAACACACATAAATAAATTTTCAGGCAAACGTTTGACAAACCTACATAATGCGGTGTTCTTGACCCTAAATTTTTTTTTCTGCTGCTTTTCTCCTTGATTTCTCTTATCCATGACTTTTTGCCTTGTATATTTTTCTGTTTATGTTTTATTTGTGTAAATTCAAATAAAAAGAAGTACATTTTTGCTCTTCCTCCATTACATCTTTGCCCTTTTCTTCATTTTCAAATATATTTTGTTTCCTTTGTTTTTGTTGTTTTTCCTAAACACATAAAAATTGTAACAATCTTTTTCCACTTTAATCGATTGACTGAAGCTAACCTTTTTGTATTCGAATTGAAAGAAATACTTTTTTCTTTGTTTCACAAAAAATCTTTATTGATTCATATCGAAGTTTGCTGTGTTTTTTGAATAAAACTACCATTCAACAAAATATTCAGTGGAAATTTGCAATAATAATCAAATATTTTTTTAAATTTAGAAACGTAATCTCTTTTGGTGATTGAATATATTGTTTTTTTTTTCAGTTAAGATTTATTTGAGACGATTGTAAAATGTAATTGCGTCAATATTTAAGAAAAAAGTTTTACAAAAATGAGAAATGTCAGTCAAAATTTGGTTTTCAAGATTCTCAGGGAATCGCCTTATACGTTCTTTTTTAATAAGATTTTCTGACTAAAACTGCATCGAATTTTTTAATTTTTTAATTTTGTGACTTTTTTTTTCCGAAAAAATAAATTTCTTTTTTAAAGAAAACACTTAAAAATATACTGTAGCCCAAAATGTTTAATTTGGTCTTTCTCGATATTTGTGACAACTTGTCATTGACAAGTGTACACCGGCATTTTTTTAAGCATCTGGTCCTTTTTTGCTTTCGGCTTTTCTTTTACGGGGTTTGATTGCATCTTTTTGAACCTTCACAGTTTTTCTTTCTTTAGAGAATTTTCTTTCTGGACCATCTTAAGAAAGATGGATATTCTTATTGAATCAGTTCTTTCATGTCCTTTTTTATTTTTTTAAGTGACTTTTTCTTTCTAATGTTTGGTACGCTTGCACTAAAGTGCTTTAATCTTAATCTTTTTTCATTATGCACTGTGATACTGTAATTTATGCTCCATAAAAACACTGTTGCATTTTTCTTATTAAAAACGTTTTTAGTACTTGAACTAAAATCTTCTATTTTCTTTTTTTTTCCACTTTAATCGATTGACTGAAGCTAACCTTTTTATATTCGAATTGAAAGAATTACTTTTTTCTTTGTTTCACAAAAAATCTTTATTGATTCCTATCAAATTTTGCCGTGATATTTGAATAAAACAACCCGACAAAAAATTCAGTTGAACTTTGCAACAGTGAACAAAGCTCTCATAATTCTTTGATTCTTTAGGCAATCTTTTGTGTTAATTAATTTTTTTTAATTCGATGAAGATCGTTTTTTGTGAAGATTATTCAATGTTGATTTGCTTGTGTCAAATTTTTATCCGGAAAAACTTTCACAAAAATGAAATTAGGTATATTTAGTAATCAAAAAAAAGGATAAAAATTAATTCTATATCTTTGTGTTCTCTTAATTGTTTACCTTTATTCAACAGTTTTTGCCATCTCATCTTTCTAACACCCTCTCATGTCATTAACATCCCATCTATTTTTTGATTTATGCCATAATCTATCTTTTTGTGGTTCTGACTAAAATTGCATTGACTTTTTTATATTTGTATTTTTGATACTTTTTTATTTAGACGAAATTCTTTTTTTAAACAAAACAATTAAAAATATACTGTACCCCCGATTGTTGAATTTAGTCTTTATCGATTTTTCTTTTCTTTCCATTGTTACAGTGATTATATAAATTTTGATCGTGAATCAGCGCATTATCGGCGTGGTAATATATAAATTTGAAAAACTGTAACGCTTTTTTTCTTTTGCCAAAAAAATACGGAATTTGGGGCCAACATACTCAACATTGTTTTCAGCGCCTTTGATCTTTTACTGCAGTTGAAACAAGATCAAAGACGTGCCGCTTTTAAAAATTAATCCTGCTGATTTTATTAGCGTACCCACTTCAAAATAAAATCTGTTTCACATCCTTGCCGTGCCCATTTGAGTTACTTTATTGTGCATGTTAATTTAAACTAGTCTACATACATACATACAGTTTTTTACGAACTTTTTTAGTTACCTTGCCTGCTCCATTTTTTGAAAAATTTCGACATGGTAAGCGAAGAAATAATGAAGAAAATTTGCTGGCTTGGAAAGGGGTCTGAAAAGCAGCAATTGGGAGCTGCAAAAGAAATTTATGCAAATATTTTTGTTGATGGAATTTTCATTGATAATGAAGCAATTCAAGCCCTAATTCCAATTTTCATAAAATTTCTTCAATCAAAAAAGTAAGTTTTCAGTTTCACCTTTTATATTTGATTACTGTGACATTGGGATTATAAAAGATCTTCTTTACTTTAATGGGCAATTGTATTTTCTCAAATTCTTTGACTTTCAAGCGATCATTTAAAAGTTGGATAGCAAAACAAAATTTCGAAATCCGACTTTTTTGATCACTTGAACACCAAAAACTTTGAAAAATACATCACCGGTACAGAGAGAGCAACAAAACATGAAGAATGCTCGAGAATGCTCGACCTTTTTGCACTTTATACGGTTTTGAAGAAAATTACGTTTTATTTGCATAATAATGATAAGCAAAGTTTTGCCCCACGAGACGATAAAAAAATTGTTTTGGCCACGCAGAAAAAGAAGAACTTTTTTCCGCGTGGGAGCATCTCTTTTTCTTTTTCAACTTTTTTTGAACAAAATTTTTTTTGATGCAAAAATGCTTCAACTTCTGGAATTTTTTCTGAAGCCGCTATTGCATCTGAACGTTTTATTTTTTTTGCAACACATTCCCAACATACTAAAGAAGTTTAATTAGTATGGGCAAAAAATATGGATGCCTAGAAGCTGAGATATCGATGATGGAAAATGATGTGTTTTTTATATATTTCGAAGATGAAAATCAACATTTAAAGAATTTAAAGGTATGATACATGTTTTAAATATATTTAACATCGTAAATAAGTTCTTTTGAGTATGTTTAGACTATAATATGAGGTTTAAAAGTCTTAGATAATAAAGATTTTGTCCATTACAGTTATATATACTGTAATATCTAAATTTTTTCAGATATCGTTTTTTGCTACGGAAACACTTTTAAAACATGTTACTGATGCTGATAGAAGTATATTATTAATGATACATATGTATTCTTCTTATAGTTATGTATAATTCTTAGAAAAAGTAAACATGGATTTTCGCGATGTTTTTCCATCATCGATATCTCAGCTTCTAGGCATCCATATTTTTTGCCCATACTAATTAAACTTCTTTAGTATGTTGGGAATGTGTTGCAAAAAAAATAAAACGTTCAGATGCAATAGCGGCTTCAGAAAAAATTCCAGAAGTTGAAACATTTTTGCATCAAAAAAAATTTTGTTCAAAAAAAGTTGAAAAAGAAAAAGAGATGCTCCCACGCGGAAAAAAGTTCTTCTTTTTCTGCGTGGCCAAAACAATTTTTTTATCGTCTCGTGGCCCGTTATTTTTGTGCATGAAAAAAAGCTTGTATTTGCATACGTTTTGAAAATATTCTGCTTAGAAGAATGAACTCGAAAAATGAAAAAATTTTGAGAAAAAATGAATAAAAAATTTCACATTAAAGTAAAGAAGACCCCAATTTTTTATACTTGATTACGGTAATTGAACAATTACCTGGTTACTGTAATACTGGTTTAAAACTCATCTTTGAAATTTTTATAACGAACCTTTTTTCAGTGAATTAGTTCAACAAGAAGGTGCATATTTTTTGATGGCAATTTCATCACCTTCAAATGATGAAGAACGAATAATCGCTGCAAATGCCAATACAAGAATGGCAATTGACGCTGGTGCCATTCCATTTTTGGTCAAACTTTTATCTTCTCAAAATTCAGCTGTTGTGGATCAATCTTTAATGGCACTTGGAAATATTTCTGCTGATTTTCCCCAAGCTGTTTTTGAATCTCTTCCAATTCCATTGATTATGGCACATCTTTCCAAAGTTGCCTTCACTGCTTCAACTTTAAGATTATTGAAAAATCTTTCATTTGAATGGATTTGTATTCCATCAATGATAGAAGCAAATGTTCAACCGCTGATAAGTCTTCTGAAGTCAAAAGATCGAAAAATCTGTGAAGATGCTATCGAAACTATTGGCAATATTGTTGGATTGAATTCTGAAGTTTGCCAAAACGTCCTTGATCTTGGTGTACTCAAATTTATGAAAGAATTGTTTAATCGAGTTCCACCTATTAAATTACTTGCTGCTGAATTTCTTGAAAAAGTGTCATATTATGGTGAATTAAAAATTAATAAAATTATTGGCGAAAATGTTCTTCCAATTATTCTTCAACAAATTAATGATGGATTAATTTCAGCAGAAATTAAGATTGTAAGTTTTCTGCATTGAAAGTTACTAAAAAAGCTAACATTTTTTCTCAATTTTGTCTTGGCGTACCCTTTTTGATTTGCGATTGATTTATGACATATTCAAAAAATTTAAATATTGGCCGGTTGATGAGATTGCGGATAGGTGGATCGCCAAAAATGGCATAATAAGCGAATTTGGAGATGCCCAAAAACCTGATCCACGTCAAAAAACGATCATAAAACAAGTATTATCTCAAAAAAATTTATGCAAATTTTGACAATTTTTCGATACTGTTGAAACTCAAGACTAGAAAAGGGTTTCGGGGATTTTTTGAAAGCCCTTGTCCATACTTAATTTTTACGAAGCTAATTATACAAAATTTTTTAGAAATATTTGAATGTCATCAAAAATATTGTCCAACACAAAAAAGTTTACATTCAAAATTTAATTTTTGACAATAATAATATATATTCACTTGCAACTTATTTTCAAAGTGATTCCGATGAATTGGTTATTTTTGCGTTAACAACTTTGAAGGAAAAAATTTCTTCCATTGGATTTCAAGAAGTAGAACAAAAATTTAAGCGTCGAGGCGTTGAAAAAGATCTTCAAAAGCTTCTTGATCATGAAAATGAAGAAGTAAAAGAATTGTCGCAAAAGATTTTGGAGTTGGCTGGAATTGATGGTAAACGTGTAATCGTCAAAATAGAAAGGTAAAAAATTATTTCTTTTTTTAAAAAATCAATTCATTTTATTTTTCAGTGACATAATGGAAGAAAAAGTTATTCGAGAAGCTGATGAAGTTGATGAAAGGGCAGATGAAATGGATTTTGATGGGGGAAATGAAGCAGAGGAAGGGGTTGATGTGATGGAAATGATGGAAGAAAAAGTTGAACCACAGCATTTTCCAGTTACCGGAATTGCCTCAGGTGGTCGAAGAATTGTGCCTGTAAATAGAGGTGCATCCTTAATTCGAGAACCTGGAAAAGCTGATGTTGATGTAAAGGTAGAAGAAATGGAGGCTGAAGCAGAGGAAGATGAGTCCATGGAGTTGGATACAAATGAACTTGATTTTAATGATGAAAGTGTTGAAGAAGAAGAACGTGGAACTTGTTAGTTTTTGTTTTTAAATAGGCCCAAATGTTGTCAACTTTAAAATTTTCTTTTCAACGAAAAAATGTCACTTTTGAAAAAAAGCTATTGAATTTTTTCACAGGACACTTTTTGGGCATTTAGGTGTCAAGGATCTTAGATCCGGACACCTAAATGCTAAGTGCAGATGCTGGAAAGTCGCGCCAGCATTGGCCCCCCACGACCTCTGGTCTGATTATGGGGTTCTTTAACCTTTTTTAACCTTTAACACTTTTTGGGATGAAATTCAATCAAGGAGGGGATTTGCAATTTATGTATTCAAAAACGTCAGAACTATGAGCTAAAAATTTGGTAAATAAAAAATTGTTTTTTTTAAGTTAATATCAAATTTCTGTTCCTTTGGCCGATATCTCTTTTATTGCTCTGAGTTATTTATTATTGTTTTTCAAATTATTTGCGAAAGTTGAAACATTTTTATTTTTAAATACGCATAATTTCTTTACAAACTGTTTCGGTTTTTTTTTGAAAAGTCAATCAATAAAAATAGAAATGAATGTTTAACATGAAAAAAGCAGTAAAAAAAAGTGTTAATTTTAATATCTCTGATATCTTTCAGCTGATCCTTGTAATCGACCAATTGAATATCCATATATCATTGGCTTATCTCACCAAATGCAACCTTCCTTGATCTTGTGCAAAGTTGATCAAAAAATATTTGAATTCGCAAAAACAAAAGAAAATGGAGTTGTAAAATGTTCTTCAAAGTTTTGCCGCGAATCTTCGAAAACATATGCATTTTGTCCAACAAAAGGATCTTTCCTTGAAGATCCATCATCTGGGCATAAACAAAATTGCTACAACAATGATGAAAAGATTTTAATTGATCAACATTATCGGTAAATAAGAATGATATACTGTAATTCCTTTTTAAATATAAAAAATTTAGAATCTGGAAGTCAAAACTTGCTGGACAAAAGTTTAATGTTCAAAAAGAAGTAGAAAAATATCAAAAAGAATTTGGCCGATATTTTCCACTGGAGACAAAAAAACGAAATTATCATGTTAAAGATGCTTTTAAAAAAATGGTGAGTTAAAATTTTAGAGTCTGGAGAGAGAACATTATTTTGAGTGAAAATTAATACATATAATTTTAAATGTTGTCAAAAAATTGCAAAAAAAAGCAGTTTAAACATTTCTGAGATAATGAGACAGAGAGCAGATAATCAAAAATTAATAAAATTAATTTTATTTTTCAATCAAAGTAAATCTGAATAATCTAAAAATAAAATTTTTTTATTAAAATACAATTAAAATGCTGAAAACTGCTCATATAAATTCGTCAAAAAATATTTTGGGTGATGAGAATGAAAAAAGCAATGCTTTTTTTTATTTTCTTTTTTGCACAAAAGAAAACTTATTTTTCAGAAATGCTGTTTTTTTAAATTTTAGTTCGGCAATTGCTTTATCTTTTTTGTATTCATTTTCGTTCTGTCTTAAACCGGGTAAAACGCTCTTTATGTTCATAAAGCAAATACAAAAAATTTGGCATTTTCAACAATTTCCTTGAATTATCAGTTTTGGAATCAGCGTAAAACATTATGTTATTCCAAAAAGTTTACTTTTACATACTGTAATTACAGTACATCACGTTGGAATCAATCACAGTGTTTTATGGTTCTCTTGGCGTTGTGTCCGTATACAAATAGAGGTATATCTTTTTTTAACAATTTAATGTTAAAAAAAGCTCTCTATTACAAGAATAAGCTTTTTTTGCTGATTCTAAATATATAAGGCTCGAAATATAAGACTTTGGCTAAAGTTCAAAAATATCTGATAAAGGTTTGTATGAGAAAGTCAGTTTTTTGGTTGCTTTTGGCTAATGTATTTTTTATAGAATCTGTTTTTTAAAAAAGCTCTCTATTACTCGATCACAAATTTTCTGCTGATTCAGAATATGCAAAAATCAAGTCATAAAGTTTTAATCTAAGCTCAGAATTTTACTTTAAAGCAGCGCTATTCGTGACTACCAGCTTGATTCCAACGTGACATGTAACTAAAATATGAAAAGTATCAAAGAAAAGAAAGGCAAACTTTTTCTTATCCTGTCTGTAATTATGTCAACGTTTATTTATAAAAGTTTTTATGACCGCAAACACTTTTATTTTTCGGAGTTTCTTTTTATAACGATTTGGCAAAAACTGTTGGAAATGACATGTATAAGTACAAAATTTGATTGCTCTGAAACTAATTTCAAATTTTTTTAGAAGAAACGTGAAACAATTAATGGCCCATATGAAAGCTATGAAAATTTTCTACAAGCTCTTGAAGTCTCTGGCACTTTTTATAATGAATAATTTTTTTTTTATTTTCGTTGTATCATGCATTTTTTAAACTTTGTTTGTTTGTCATAGTTTGAAAATTTATGTTAAATAACTGTCAAATAAATCTTTTATAAATTTTTTTACTCGAGATTTTGAATAAAAAATGAAGTCACTTTCTTATGCGTTTACAATCGACATTGTTAAATCCAGCTGAAATTTTGAGTTAGAAGAAACAAATTAAAGTCTTGAAGGTTTTTTATAATTACATGTAGCTTCGTAAAAATTAAGTATGGACAAGGGCTTTTAAAAAATCCCCCCGAAACCCTGGTCCAGTCTTGAGTTTCAACATTATCGAAAAATTGTTAAAATTTGCATAAGTTTTTTTTGAGATGATACTTATTTGTTTTTTGGCGCGGATCAGGTTTTTTGGCATCCCTAAATGACCAAATAACCAACTAATTACTGTATTTCATTTTTCATTCAACTGTAACGCAACACTTTTGCCACAAACGATGTTCATCAATATCTGCAACATCAAAGATATGTAAATTTTCTAATTCCAAAACAAACAAATAAAAGTTCAAAATTTTATAATTTTTGGAATCTGTTTTTAATGCCAAATAATTACTGTAATTCGTTTTTTTTTGTTTTAGTTAACCTTAGAAAGGGAAAACTAGATGATCCCATCAACAAAAATGAAATTAAAAAATTTTACGAAAAGTATGAACCACAAAATTCAAGCTCAGAAAAAGTTGACTTCTAACCCACTCAAACCGGCGTGTAAAAATCATATTGAGCAAAAAAAGTTATGAGATTAAAAAATTAAAATGAAAAATGTGGATTACAGTAATGACTTAGATGAATGTATATGAAAGAAAAAATATTTTTAGGACAACGTGGAAGACCACCAAATGTTGTCAAGCCTCGGATTCCCGCTGAACCCATTGATCCAAATGGAATTGTAAGTTTTTTGTTTTAAAAACTTACGTATATAAACAAAACATCCATTATGTGTTATTGTAAATCAAAATTCAATTTCAGACTTTTCCTGTTGATCGTGTTATTCGATCTCATCAACAAAGACCATTATGGGTGGTACAAATAAATGAAAGCAGATGCATGGTTTTCAATAGTGATGAAACTCATGCAATCTGTCGGAAATGCAGAAAAAGATATCCAATTGATGCAGCGTTGCAAATGTTTAAATCGAATCCAAAAATTGGACATCAGTGTCAAGGTGAAATGATGGATTCAATAATTCCAGTTGGCGGAAATCCTGAAGATGATGATCAACAACAACGACAACCACAACCACAACAACCTCAAAAATCATATTCTACACGTTCACAACCACAACATCCTCAACAACAGTCATGATTTTTGGTATTTTATAAATATCTCGATTCTTTTCTTTCTTCTATTATATAAGTTATAAAAAATGTTTTGCTTAAATCTTTATAAAAATTTTTGTCGGCATTTAAAAGTCTTTGTTTTATTTTTCCTTCATTTTTCTTCTTTAGCTTTTAAATGTTTTGTCGATTAAAAAAATTATTCTTTTTAATTTCTTCTTATTAAATTTATCGTGTAGTTTAATTTTTTACTTCAATCTATTTCGCTTTTTGAGCGTTCGATAAAAATTGTCTGAAAAGAAATTGAAAAAAGCGTTTTTTGAAGTCACGATCATTTTTTTCCTGGCAAAAAACCTTTCACTTTTTTTACCCAACTTTTTTTTTGAATGTTACTTTGTAAACGAAGTAACAAAATAGAAAAGATGGCTTTAAAAAATGATCTCAAAAAACACAAAACATTAAATTTTATTATACTTTTAAGAAAATGAAAATACCAATATGAAACTGAAGACAAAAAACTAAAAATACAGTATCCCGGAATACACAAAGAAATAAAAAAATGTTTATTCATATTTTTAAAAAATCAAGTACAAGGTAATAAAAAGTATTGTACCGATTAAGAAAAAATCACATATAAAAAATACAAAATAACAACTCTAAAATATATTTTTTGCAACTACGTATTTGTAAAAACGTTTGACATTTAATTGATTCCTGATTAGAAAAAAGATAAGCACTCGAAAATTAAACTGTTACTAAAGGGTTTTTTGTTGAAAAAAATGTTGAATTTTACCCGAAAAAGGTGACCGTAATTTTTGGGGAAGAAAACTAAGGCCAAAAAATTATCAAGATAACTAAAAATCTGAAGCAACCGTAATTTTACAAAAAAAGAGGAGGAGGATTACAGTAACCGTAAATAAAAAGAAAAACTAGCATAAATTTAATAAAATGGATTACTTAATTGGAGAATATTTGGGTTTTTGTGGCATTTTTGTTGTTGTAATTAATTCATATGAAATGGGAGAAGTTGAAATATCAGAATTATCACAGCCAAAAGCATTATTACCACCAACATTTTTACCAGAAAAAAAGTTTAGCGTCCCGCGCTTATAATTACTATTAATTGAATTTTGATGTTGAAGTTGTTGTTGTTGTTCAGAAATATTTAAATTCATAATATCAATATCAGTATGATTATTTGAGAATAAAAGTCGGATATCCGTATGTAGATATAATTTACCCGATCGATCAGTTGCTAATCGAAGATTGATGAGGTACCGAAGAATTGATAGCTTTAAATTTGAGGTTGAAGATGTTGAAGAAATTGATGAAAGTGAAATTTTGTCATCATTGACTGCAGTTGCACATGTTCGTTGACGAATAAAAGTTTTTGAACGTGGTGGAATATCTGGGACATCAATTCGAACAATAAAAATTCGAACGACTGAACCTTGAGGGTTGAATAATGTCTATATGTATTAAACTTATATATATTTTCTACAGTAATCCATAAAACTTACAGCTTGAACAATACATTTCTTTGGGATATGAATAGCTTTTCGTCCAAATGGTGAATCTTTAAATGAACAATGTCCAAGATATAATGATGGAGCATTATCATCACTAACATCAAAGAAATATGTCGTTACAGGGATTACTGTATGTGGAACAGAAAAGCTGCCAGAAACAGCTAAACAAATTAACGACAATAGTAATTTTTATGCAAATTTTTTATAAACAAACCTAATTGTAATTTAAATCCATCAATTGAAGAGATAGGCTCTAATCGGCCATTTAAAGCCGATTCTTCAAAATTACATAGCAGAGCATTATTCGATTGAGAAGAACCATAAATTGTTGAATTTTTAACTCCAACATATTCAGAATCAGATGATGAAGAATCTGTATCATTTGCTGATGTAAATTTTGCTCGAAGTTTTGAAGCTAAACTCATTGGGGTCCGTTTCAAGGGGGATGGACTGGAATTTAAAGGAAGACGAGTTTTAGGATTAAAAGCAGCTGTTGAAACTCCACTAAATGATTTGCATGTTCTTGGACGTACAGGAGTTGAGGGTGGGATCTCTTCAGCGACTACAGATGCAGTTGTACAACGACGTGATCTACGACATCGTCGGGTAAGGGTATGATCATCATATCCTTCATTCATCTCTTCATCATCATCAACATCCATATCAACAATCTCTTTTGAAGTTGATTTTCTTTTAATACGTTTCCGCTTTTCTGATATTGATTGGATTGAAGAAATTGAAAGAAAATCTGTTAAAATTTGAACTTCATTTTCTGTTGAAATTGTTTTAGCTGGAAGATGATGATGCTCATTTGGAGAGGATGGAAATGAAGGTGAGGAAGAGGAGGTAAAACCTTCTTCATCATCTTCCGTTGAAGTTGAAAGCCCATCTGATGAAGATGGAAGGACCCATGAATCTGTTTGACTTAAAATAAAGC
This sequence comes from Panagrolaimus sp. LJ2414, assembly GCA_024447195.1. Taxonomy (NCBI): domain Eukaryota; kingdom Metazoa; phylum Nematoda; class Chromadorea; order Rhabditida; family Panagrolaimidae; genus Panagrolaimus; species Panagrolaimus sp. LJ2414. The sequence goes on from JAMRXY010000017.1 coordinate 2,794,755, forward strand.
AAGATTATGTATGCAAATACAGTATCCCAATATAAGGACTAACTTGATAGGATTACAGCAGCAGATATCAAGTTTTGGAAAATTCGGTAGTCGAATCCATTCAGCTTTAACAACCAAATATTCACCTTTCTCTGGTGATGATGTCTCAAATTTACATAATGGAAAGGTATGAGTCTCAAGTGGTCCATCAGGAAATTTCAGGGTACTTGAATTGTTTGCAGATATTCTAAAAGTACAGTATACCAAATTTAAGATTATCAAAAATATCAGTAATTTACTAACCTATAAGAGCATTTAATACCATCTGGGAATGCTTTATTATTATGGGATAGCCATGAAATAATTGGTGAAAAATGAAGTTGGGATCGAATTGCATTTTTTAAGAACAATGGCAATAATGCGATGGTCTGCAAAAAGGCAATAGCTTTTAATATCGCCTGATTTTATGGTATACTGTATTTGTTTAAATTAACAAACAAGTATTATGTCCTTAAAATTGATACAATTTCTCTCTCTCCTCACCTTAACTTCAAGATTATCTTTTAAACGTTGAATTTTCCAACATTCAATTAAATATGTTGATTTACATTCTGATGAAAGGGATGGCAAACATTTATCACATGTTAAAATAATATGAATATCAATTGAAAGCCCATATGATAAGATATGGGATATTTGTTGAAGGGTTAAATCATCAATTGAATTATTTTGGGAGGAAGAAAGATTAATTCGTTGCTCAAGAACTAATGCAGCAACTTCACCGGGAAATTCCATTTAAAGATGTTTAATGTATTATTACTTTTACATAAGTGAAGTCAACAAAAAAAATTAATAAAATATATACAAAAATTTTAACTGCTGCAAGCCATTACAGTAGTATTCTTTTAAAAAAATATACAAAGAAATATTGTTGTGTTGTTGGTGAAAGACAAAATGGGGATGATGGCTGAATAATAATTTGGATAACAGGGACTAATCCATGATTTGAAAAAAATTTGACTTTTAACAAGTCAAATTTATGGGCATGTGAAAAAGGGAACACAAGTTTCTGAAAATCATAAAATTATATATCGGTCTTAAGAAAAAATGTCAATCAAATAAAATCAAAACGCAAAGATAAACGACATGATAATCGTTGCCGAAAAAAGAGAGATAACGGCGATCAAGAAAAAAACTCGGACATACAAATCAAAAACCAATTTATTTTATATCTAACAACAATTTCCTGACCTACATAATAATAATATTATTTATGAATAAAAACTTAACAATGAAATTAACTCAAGTTTTTAAAACATACAAATACAGTATGAATAAACTTGAAAATAAGAGCCAATCCTTTCTTTTTAAAAACCCTAAATTCCATCAGCTGCTGAACGTAGAATTCTACGTTTTGTTGCACCAGTTTGATGTCGAGATTTTTCAAATGCAATCATTTCCCGCTTTACAACTTCATCATGTTCAGCTTCTTGACAATCATCACGATAATTTCGAATTAAATCATACTTCATAAAATCACTGACTTTTGTAATTCGAAGCTTTCTTTTGAACCATGGAGTTGTTTGTTCCCAAGCACGATCAATTCCTTTGAAATCATATAATGACCATCTTTGAACCCATGGAGGTGGACGAAGTTTAACCTGAAAAACAATATATTATAATTCGTTGCTTAGGGATAACAAAATAAAAACCTTAATATCATTGACAGGAACAGGAGTACCAACAGGATGAGCAATTGGTTCAAGATTAAAATCAAATGTACTGTATTCTGGTAGAGCATCAACAAGATAAGTCAAATCTTTATCCAATCGTTTTTCCAATTTTAATGTTTCAATTTTGAGAATTGTTGGATTATACAGTTCATACATAACTTCAACTCCAAGACCATCAATAACATTTCGAAGGGTGAATTGATGCAGCAGTCCAGGTTTATTTCGACGAATACAAATTCCAACGAAACGATTTTGTCGAGTTCCCAAATTTGGTTCAGATGTTGTTACAGCGACAATAGAACCTGCAAAAAAGTGAAATATAAAAGGATGAACAAAAAGAGATTCAGTGGAAACAAAAAAAAGATAGATGTGACCGGTTTTTTTTCTCTTTTCAATTAAGAATACACAAATGTAGTAGTATAAAAATCAGCTGATGCAGTAAAAAAGAGAGAGTTTAAAAAAGTAAATTTTTTTAATGGAAATTAGCAGATGCAAAAGTAAAACTACAAACCACGCAAATTTTGGTTACTGTAGGCAGTCTAGTCTCAAACGCAAAACTAAACTTTGACCAAAAAGAAACAAGGCAAAACTACATTTGGTCCAAAACAAAGGATTTGGTCAAAAAATTTGTTCCATCAAAGAAAAGCAAAAAAAACTGTTCCGTATCAGTTGTTTTAAAAGTACGATATCAGCTGACGAAATTTTTTAAGAAATGAAAAAAAAGCTGGTCAAAAAGTGCTGCTTTCTTTATCAAATGATGTGTTTTTTCCTTTAAAAACAATAAATTCTAATGGCCAAAGAATAGAGTTTAAAATGTAGTCTAAAAATATAAAAGATAATCACTTTTAAAATTTCACAAGTAAAAAAGCTTTTGAAAAGAAAAAGCAAGAAAAACAGTATCGTAAAATGAATAAAAGAACTTCTTAAAAATTTCTGTCTCAAATAACACAATTTTTTTCACCTTTAACCTATTCCATTCGTTTTTCCAAAAGAAAGATTAGACCAAAATTTTTGTCAAAGTATTTTTTTGAATCAACTTTTTAACTAAACTTGTTCAGCAGACGAAGAACCGACCCTCTTTTTGATTCTTTGAAAAGAGAAAAAACACACAAAACTTTGTTCAAAAAAAACACAAAAACTTACCAACATAAAATTCGGGAATGTCAATATGCATTCGACGCTCTAACATATCGGCCCTTTGAAGCCTTTCAAACAATGGTGACCGACGATTCCATACCGGAGAAGGAAGAAAATCAGGATAGATTAACCTAAAAAGATATTTGAATTAATAGTTTTTATTTACTTTAAAAAGTAGCATCCAGTGTTGTGCTTTTTTATTTTAGTCGCCTCCGACTACGCCTCCGGAGGCACAAAGCGGCATTCCCACCTTTGATCTTTTGCAAAACGCACCTCCTCGCCTCCGGAGGCGGAGGCGCAACAACACTGGTAGCATCTAAACATTGCAGCAGGTCCAATTAAGACCTTGTCCCAACCTCGGGCCGGGTTTTGATTTTTAGAGATTAGGAGCAAATCCCCAAGGGGCACCAAATGAAAAATGCATTAAACTAAAAAAGCTCGGCCGGTCTTGTCAAATATTTGCGGGCCGGGTCGTTATTTTATGTCCCAGGCGGGTAAGGTCCTCAAAAATCTGGCCTATTGCCGCCTCTACTAGCACCTAATAATGGACTAGACAGACAAAATAAATGTAAAACTCACGGAAAATCTTTAATTTTTTGTTTCAACGCATCTTTCTTTCCAGCCTTGGAAGTTGGAGTAGTAATTTCTACATCAGGAAGTTCAGCAGCCAATGTTGATGTAGATAATAATCGACGACAAAGAATCCGAGGCACTTGTGCATTCATTGATTGATTTTGATTTTGTCTGAAAAAATGGAAAGAAAAGATAATAAAAATCCGTGAAAAAAGTTTAACGTTGAAAAAAAAAGAATCGAGGAAAAAAAAGTTGAACGTTAAAATCAAAGGTTTTGGCAAAAGGTTTCAAATTGCCAAAAGTTATCTTGCATCATAAAATTTTAAAATTTTTGGTGACGAATTTTTTAGAGTTGTTTTTTTAATTTAATTTTTTTATTATTTACGTAAAAGATTTTTAAACATCTTAACTTTTATTTCTGATGTGATGTAAAAGATTATGGGATAAAAAAATATGCGCTATTTTTATACTTTAAATAACTTTTTGCAGCAGCTAAAAAACCATCGCATTTGTACTTTTGGTCTTTTTAACTTTTCTTTATGAATTTTAGAAAAGTTGCTTAAATAACTTTTATTAAACTTTTTATATCCTAAAAATAATCTGTAAAAGATTTTTGCCCGGGATAACTGAATGTTATCTCCCATATTTTTTCCATAAATCTTTCACCTGCAAATTTAGTGAAAATTGCTTTCAAATTTTAAACAAAAATATTATTTTTTATTAGGTTTTAAAAGGTTCTCTCCCTCTAAAATTTCAGTTTTTTCGTCATGTTGTTTTTTAAGAACGACGAAGAAAAAGAAGGGGAAAATGTTAGGACGGAAAAGATAAAAAACTGCAAAAGTCCAACGAAAAAGAAAAAACAGCCGTTACATTTTTCTTCCTTTCTACTTTCTTTTTGACGTTTTTAACAGCAGCAAAAGAAAAGAATTTTAGAAAAAAAAGAAAGGAAAAAAGCTTGTGCATTGCACGGCGTGTGCAATTTTCATGAACATTTTTTTGAGAAAAATAGCTACGCAAAACAAGGAGAAAAACGATTCTCTTTTTACTCTATGAACACATTATTTTTTTCATAAATGAGAAATTAATTTTTTCTGTTTTTAATCTTCAATGAATATTTTAAGGTCTAAAACTAGTTTTATCAAAAATTTGCATAGCAAACATATGGGTGATGTTTTCGGATTTGATATATCCAGTTTTTAAAATCTTTGGGGTAAATTTTTGAAGCATTTTGAAGCATTTTTTTGTCCTTAAATTAATGACATGCAAATTTTTCCAAAATTAGTTTATCTCCGGATGGTAAGATGCAAATTTCTAAAACTGCGGTGTTTATCTCCTTTATAGAACATGTTTTCTCAAAAAACTGTGGGCCAAAAAGTATTGAATATTGGTTAAAATTCAATACCTTTTGGTCCAGAGATTTTGAGAAAATATCTTTTTCAATTGAGGAGATAGGTTCCAAAGTTTTCTAAATTTGCACAACTAAAGTGGAATGTTAAATTAATCTTGAATAAATTTACATGCCGTTTTGGATATCGAGCTTCAAAATTGGTAGACAGTGAACTTTGAGCAACTATCATTTTGAAACAAAACTTAGGTCCTTTTAATATTTTTGTTTTTTCAAAAAACAACAACAACAAAACTTTACAAGTTTTGCCTTTCTCCAGTTTTTTCTCGAGTAAAAGTTTGTTCATGCAAATAATTTTTTTTACAAAACAAACTTACTATTATTGTTTAGCTTTGATTATCATCTTCCAAAAATTTTATGACGACATAGTTTTATTAAAAATATTTATATTTCGAGCTTTTTTTAAAAATAAATAAAAAAAAGCAAGAAACATTCAATTTTTTTTATTGGAGGGGTTTTAAAACTGAAAAACTAGCATCAGCAGCAGCAAAAAACTGCATTTTCTCTCTATAGAAAAAAAGGGGGGAAGAACATGGTGAAGAAAAAAAAATGAAATGTTTTTGGGAGGGGAAAAAGAAGGGGGGAAAGGAAAGCAAGAGTGCTACTGGACTTTATAAATATTTTTATTTGTTACATACTATTTTTGGGGGGGGAGGCCTTCCTTCTTCTTCTTCTGTTTTCTTAAGTCTTATATATTTTTTGCATCAAAATCAGCTGCATTTTTAAGAAAAAGGCAAAAGAAAATTCTTGTTTGAGCTTTGATGCTCAAGAAAAAAACAAAAATTTATTTCAAATGAAAAAAGCACGCGTTTGATTAAACAAAAGATGAAAGTGTGATGAACAAAAATTATTCCCCTCACTCAACCATCATCACATGAATTGAATTTTGAATTAAAGGAGACCAAAAAAAATCAGTGTTTTGATTTTTTTGTTTATTTTTGTCTCTCTCGATTGAAATTTTGTTTTGGGTGTCTAAAGTCTGTCTAATGATTTCGATTTTTGGATCAAAAATTCATTAATATTTTTCGCTGTTGATGAATGTTTAAAAAATTTTTAAGTTTTTGTTAAATTTTTCTCCCAAAATATATTTTTTTGAACAATAACAAATAAAATAAAAAAAGTGAAGAAGAGGAAGTGAAAGAAGAAAGAAGAAGAAACACACAAAAATTATATTTTGAAAAAGGCCAAGGTTGTGTATGTGTTTACTGCTGCTGCTTGTTCTTTTGTGTTGTTTGTGTTTATAAATGAGGAAAAGATAGAAGGGGAAAAAGTCGAAGAATAGTTTTTCAGACCAAAGACGTATATTTTTGTATGTGAATAAGACACAAGATAGAACTTTTGATATTAACAATGTCGAAATTATAAGCTATTTTGAAATAAGCATGGTAAATTTTTCATGAAAAATTTTGACTACCTTAAGAATACTATTATCAAATTTTCTTTCAAAACTTTTCTTTTTAAATTTTATAAAGGAAAAATCTATTAATCAGATTAAATTTGCATATTCTATAAGCTGGTCGAATAAAAAACGAGATTTTGAACATTTTTTAAGATTTGAGTTTTAAAGTTTTTAGCTTTTTGAGAATTTTACTTTAGAAGTGAATTTTCATCAATTTGATTAAATTTGCATAAATTATATTTTGTTACCGTATTACTACTGTAATTATGAAACACCAGAATTTATGATTCTCACATATCGCATTTGCTTACATGGTTACGGTAATGAATTGACCATGGATTAGTTAAAAGCTTTTTTAAAGGCCTATTTTCGTTAACAAGAAAGCAATTTTAGCCTCAAAAATAAGCTTCGACATATTTTTTTGGCCGCTGTAGGGGATGAATTTTAAAGCAAATTTTTCTCAAAAAAGGCTCAAAAATTTTTAAAAAGGTCAAAATAAATAAATTTTTTTAAAGAACAACTTACCAAATATACTGTAGAAACCGTTAACAACTGTTGAATTTATGCAAATTTTTTCAAAGTTGATATTTTACAATATTTTCATGAACAATGAAAAGCAAAAAAATTATTTTCCATATTTTTTGGTGGTTCCAAAGTTGAAGAAGAAATTGAAGGAAAATAGCATTGGTGACGATGAGAGGATTTTTGGGGTGGGGAAAGCAACCGACGAAGAAGAAACAACAACAAACGTCGGTACTTTTTTTTTCTTTCAAACAAAAAAAGGAGGGTGAAACACAAGCAAAAAAATTTTTTAGAGGGGAAAAAATTTTTTTAACGAGACGAATACCCCTTTTTTTGTTCCCCTTTAAAATATATATGCAATGGTTTTCATATATATTAGAAAGGGACGAAATGGCTGCCCCTGCTATTTTTTCGTTTAACATTGTCGAGAGAAAAGTCATGTCCAACTTTCCACTTCTTTTTCTCATTTCTCTTTGAAAGTCAGTCAGGCAGGCGTCGTCCCTTTTTTTCTTCTTTCTTCCATTTTGTCACCGCCGCCCGCCCTGCCGCAGCCGCAACAACACATTTTCAATATATTTTTGCTGCTGCTTATATTATTATTATTATTGTTGCATCAGCTGACTGACTGAACAGAGCCACCCCAAAACGATGGTATATATTGAAAAATAGGAGGAGATTTTTAACTTTTTTTCAAATGATTTTTTTCTTTCTGTCTGTGTTTACAAGGTTGAAAACGATGAAGAATAAAAGTTGTAACAGAGGCAACAGCAGCAGCAGCCCGGTCTGGAAAATGTAGAAAAAAATAACAAAAAAGCAATTGAAAAAGAGAGAAAAAAAGAGAGTAAAATTAAAGGTTAAAGAATAGTGAAAAATTAAACAATTGCAATTGTCAAATGATCAGGACTAGAAATTTTTTCAGATTATATATATTGTTGAAAATGATGATGATAAAAGGTCAAAAGTTTTAAAATTTACAACAACTTCTTCAAAAAATATATCAATCATAAAAAAACAACTGCAAAAAAATTTTACAAAATAATCAATCAAAGTCAAAAACTAAAAAGATGTAAAAATATTCATATTCTGAATAATCAAATCTTTATTAAATTGAAAAATATTATAAGCCAGAAAACTACAGTAATAAAGTTGAAACTATTAAATACCGTAACCAAACGATGCCGAAGCTATTATAGTTTTAGTTTTCTGTTTAACAGTTTTTTTTTCAATATTTTTCAGATATTGCATCACCTGACATGTTTGTAAACATGATGTAATATTGGCCCAGACAGCATCTGGAATTTTCATGAAATTCTGAAGGATTTTTAAGTCAAGATCTGTGATATTCTTAAGCAATAAATTTTTTCAAAAACTAGTTTAAACTGAGTTTTTTTCTTGAACCCTTTAATGACCTCAAAAATGATAATATGATATTTATCGGGGCATTTATACACTCATTTCATAACCCCCCTGTTGTGTAATGGGATTGTCCAGATCTTACGTATGAATAAGTGGAAGTGATCCAAATCTTACGGATCACCTTAAATGCGGCAAAGATCAAAGGAAAAAATCTTACGGTAAAGGTGGGAGGGTTTCAAAAATTTGGATATGTTGTTTACGTAAGATCTGGATAACCGCTTAGGAATTGTCCAGATCTGATATATCCATAATTTTAACAATCCCTGACATACTTTTTGATCAAAAATTATAACTTCCTTCGCAAAAAACTCGCAATACTTTTTTTGTTTTTCCAAAAAGGCTTTTCCAATGTTTACTTTTTCGAAAACAAAAAAAGAGAGATCATTTGTACTTTTAATAAAACTCTCAAAAATAATTAAATTTAAACTTCTTTTCAGAAGGTATATGTATAATAGATCAAAAGCTTAATTAATCCAAAGTAAACCCTTAAAAATAAATGCAAATAAAAATATGTTTACTTTCAAAATTTAAACGTAAAATTTTTGCTAAAATTAATTACTGTATTTTATTGATAGAGGTTATTTTTAGTATATCACATTTAAAAAATATTTTATTCGTTCCTGTTCTATTTAATTATTAAATTTAATAATTTTTTTAAAATTTAATTTTTAATAAACACTTTATTTTTAGGTTATAATTAATTTACAGTACCTAAAAGCCATTAAAAATATAATAAAAATGTGAAGGACAGGGCTTCATCCAAAGCTACAAAGAGGTGACACGCACAAGTGCCACGCCTTCTTTCCTTTCTGACCCAAGTAGATCACTTTCTCTCTCTTTATTCCTTCCTTCTTCTCAAGCTCTTAAAAAACCGTTATTGTATTTCCTCTCTTAAATGTATTGGATTTAAAGTTGTAAAGGAGTTAAATAAAACAGCCAAATTACACCTCTCGTACATCAAACCAGAATTCAATTTACTGAATAAATTCACCTTTATTCACATGGGGGCTCAGACATTCGAACGAGACTGGTAAACATCTTAATTTGTTACTGTATTTATTTTCTTCAAAATTTGGAACTACATATTTAATTTTTCAAATTATTTGTTGTTGTTTGTTTGTTGTTGCTGTTGTATTTTTGTATACCACCCTTATTTGTTAGTTATTTGGATTCTTGCTGTTGTTGTACAATAATTCTTATTGTCCGTGGAAACATTCATTTTGTTGCTCAATAATTGGAAGTGATTGCAGTGCTACTCTCAGGTGTTGGTCCCGTTGCTGTTCCAAACCAGGTTAATTAAATCCTAAATTGAGGTGGCTTTTAGTCTTTTTTATTGTTTTTGTGAGTAAAAACTCTGATTTTTTTCACTGTCTTTTTATTTTGAGTTGAACCTTTTTTGTTTCCTTTAAGTTTGAAACCTGGGTCATCTGTTGATCTCTTGTTTCTTTTTTTATGCAAGTTTATCCTTTTTGGTAATTTGAGACAAGTCTTTTTACCATTTTTGAGATCTTTTTTGGGTCTATTTTCTTTCGGCACTTTTTTTTAAAAGTGGTAACCGGTCTAAATTTTTGCACATTTTTTGTTTATAAGTTTTATTATTCATTTGTTTATAACAAATTAATCTTAAAAAATGTCGGGAAATCTGCGCTCTGCTTTGGCGTTAGCTTTAAGTCATCAACAAAAAATGATGGAAGATGCAAAAAATTTTGTTTCAAATAATGGCAATAATACATCTGCGCAACGAAAAGAAGGGATTAAATTACTGGTTAATTTAATTTCCATAAGAAAAGAATTTGATAAAATAGATGAAGAGTGGAAGCGAATCACGCATAATATCGTTGATGCTAAGGATCGAGCAGATGAAGAAGCTTTGTATCATTTGCATGCATTTGAAACAACAGATCCTGAAAAAGTTCCCTATTATAATATCATGTGGGATATTTCTGATATCATTGTTGATGCTGAACATAAAGTTATGTTGATCACAATGGAAGTTAATCGAACAGTTTTTAATAAGAATGAAGAAGCTTATGCTGTTCTTGCTGCTATTAAACATGAATGTAATAGGGCTATGAAGAATGCATTGTCACTTAAACAAAAAAGTGACAATAAAAGCTTAAAAGATAGTGGTCTTGGTCAAAATCTTGGCAAGATCAAAGCAATGGTGAAGAAGAAATTGATTCCAAAGCATCAACAATTTCTTGAAGCAAAGATTTCTGAAACTTTTGAAGAAAAGTTAAAGAAAGAAAAGATTTTATCATCACTTGAACAAAAAAGTGTCTCAGTTGATGATCAAGTTTCACCTCTTGTATTTTCTGTTGGTGGTGTTGAAAAAGCAACTTGTCCTTCAATGGAAAGTTCTTGTACTGGTAATCCAAGCAAATTGGTTTTGGATAGCAAAAGCGAAGTTGACAAAAGTTCAAAAGTTGGTGATCTTGATCAAACATTTTACAAGATCAAAGCAATTGTAAAAAAGAAATTGGTCTTAAAACAAAGGATCAATAAAATTGCTGAAAAGAAATTGATCCTAAAGGATCGACCATTTCTTGATGAAACATTTTCGGATACTTTTGGTGAAAAGTTGAAGAAAATAAATAAAGAAAATCAATTTCGCGATTTTAAAAAAGATCAATTTTCTGCAATGGTCAAAAATGCAGTAAAGGTCTTTATCCTAAAAAATTATAAAAAGAAGCGCAAATGCCAAGGTAAAGCAAGCATTTCCCTTTCTAATAATAATCAAAAGCTTTTGCACGTTCTAACTACCGTAACCTTCACAAAATCTCTTCTGATTTCATCAGTCTTTTGTGTATCTTTTGATTGTTTCTTTAAATGTTTTACAAACATTAAAAAATAAATGTATTTAATTTTCGAATTAAAATTAAATACATTTATAATTACTGTATCCTTATTACTATTCTTGTGTAATTGTTGTTAATGTAATTTAAAATTGTAAAAATATGATCTTAACAATTTGTTATTATTTATTTGTGTTAAAAATATGTTGCTGATATCAAAGTAATTTGTTAAAATTTGATTGAAAAATAATGGTTTTCTATTTTATTGTTTACTTGTTTCTCTTCTAAAAACACATGTCTTCTGTTTTAACACTGATAATAACAATTATTTCCCCTCATTTTTTCTGGCGGGAGTGTGAAGGACAGGGCTTCATCCAAAGCTACAAAGAGGTGACACGCACAAGTGCCACGCCTTCTTTCCTTTCTGACCCAAGTAGATCACTTTCTCTCTCTTTATTCCTTCCTTCTTCTCAAGCTCTTAAAAAACCGTTATTGTATTTCCTCTCTTAAATGTATTGGATTTAAAGTTGTAAAGGAGTTAAATAAAACAGCCAAATTACACCTCTCGTACATCAAACCAGAATTCAATTTACTGAATAAATTCACCTTTATTCACAAAAAAGTTCAGGTTCGCAAAAAAGTAAATTAACCTGTTTACACTTTTTTAAATATGCATTTTTTAATCTTTGTAATTTTTATAATTTTAAAAGCTTAAAATAAGTAATTGAGTGTTGAAAGTTTTTTTTGCTTAACAAATTGAGAAAAAGAGAGACAAAAAAGAGTGTTGGTGGGTTCAAATGGATGCTATTTTTATTTGTTAAATTACACTCAGTTAATAAGAGGCGGTCCAGGATCTGATGACAACAACTTTGAGGGTTGGAGAAGGTAAATCAAAATCTGGCATTCAACTTGTTGGCAGCAAAGATCAAAGGAATAGATGTAAAAGAAGAGAGTGATAAATTTAAAGATCAAAATTTTTATATTTATTACGGTGTGTCGAATCCAATTTTTTATCATGTTTTGCACTTTTAATCTTAATGTTTTTTCCTGTCTGTGCACAAACGGTAACAATGATGAGAGAAAAAGAGCAATCAATGACGAGATTTTTTTGGCATGTGCATCATTTGTGCCATGGGTGTATGCATTTATAATAGTCTAATGACCTATTTTGCTCGAGTCCTTATTATTTTTTTCTACAAGACCACATCAATACAGTTATTTTCAATACAGGACTGGAAAAACTTGATAAAAATTTAAACAAAAAAATCTGTATTAAAGTGATGTCAAATTACATCATTCATTCAATTCCTGATAATCAAGATTTTTCAGTTGATCAAAAAGTTATTGATGCTTCAGTTTTATTAAACAATCTTTTTAGTAAGAATCCAAAATATTATTGTTACTTATATAAAATACTTTGTAGAATTTACTGATACAGTGCTCCACAAAAATATAGGACCACCTAAAATATGCTGATTCTGAAAATTCCAGAAGCCGAATCGTTCCGATTGTTTCAGATTCGGATTCAGCATGTTCGAAAACCTATAAATACAGAAAATTGTGACAAACTTTGAAAGGGTGCCAATTTTTTCCATAAAATGCCAAAAACTGCTTCCACAAAAATATAGGACCCCCCTTGGGAAATTTGCATACGATAAGTTTCGAGGAAACCAACTATCAGACGTTATTTAGCATGCTTATGTTAGCTCATTTGTGAAAAAAATAACAGAAAATATTCATTGGCACCGATTTGCCACCAACTTGAAAATACGGCATTTAGTGTATTTTGGCGATTTTTACATGTCTGTAAAATAGGTAACAGTTGGTTTTAGAAGATACCACATATGCCATTTTATAGGCCTTATCAAACATAAGATGTCCCCACGGTTTCATAGCTCAATCTCTAACACGTGTCTCAAACTAAAATTTCAAAAATCCGAAAAAATGCAAGATTTTGAACTTTTTCAGAAAAATGTTGAAAAAATACGAAAAATCACATTTTTGAAATTCAGATTTGAAGTGTGTTTTTAAGATGGAACTATGAAACTTTATGGACATGTTAAGTTTGATAAGGGCTACAAAATGGCATATGTGGTATCTTCTAAAACCAACTGTTACCCATTTTACAGACATGTAAAAATCGCCAAAATACACTAAATGCCGTATTTTCAAGTTGGTGGCAAATCGGTGCCAATGAATATTTTCTGTTATTTTTTTCACAAATGAGCTAACATAAGCATGCTAAATAACGTCTGATAGTTGGTTTCCTCGAAACTTATCGTATGCAAATTTCCCAAGGGGGGGGGTCCTATATTTTTGTGGAAGCAGTTTTTGGCATTTTATGGAAAAAATTGGCACCCTTTCAAAGTTTGTCACAATTTTCTGTATTTATAGGTTTTCGAACATGCTGAATCCGAATCTGAAACAATCGGAACGATTCGGCTTCTGGAATTTTCAGAACCAGCATATTTTAGGTGGTCCTATATTTTTGTGGAGCACTGTATAACTGCTGACCCCATTGAAATTAATTGTTCAGCGATTTGTTTAAACTGCTATATTAATTTAATTAATGACTATGACGAAATTTCCGATGATAATATTATCAACTATTATAATCAACCCTTTTTTAACAATTCTGTGCAATTTATGCAAATTATAAAAGATATGTGTATATTAGATAGTGATATATTTCTAAATTTTATTGCTGATTTAATTCTTTGGCAGTTAAAAGGCAAAAAATGGAATGAAATAAAAAATTTTCTTCAAGTTGAAGATGGTTTTACTCTTAAAGAACGAGAATATATCCAAAAACATATTCTTGAATATTTTCTTTCCTTCGATATGGCAAAAGAAGTTGGATTTGAATTTTCGTTCAGTGACAAAAAATTTATTTCCCTAAAAAATAAATTTTATACACCTATGAATGTACTTCTTGAAAGAATTATTGAAAGATCGGACAATAAAATTTCATTTGAATTATCTATGATTAATAAAACCTTCAAAAATGAATGTGATCGATATCCGCTGAAAGTTGAAGAATTTCATCCAGAAGAAAATTGGATCCTTAAAATTTCTGATCCTAAAACAAGATTTTATTTAAAAATTGATAAATATGATATTACAGGGTGTTTCAAAAAAAATGGCGGAAGGACCATTAAACTAAAACGGTTTAACCAATATATTTTATGTGTGGTGGGTTAATATTGTCCCATAAATGTCACTTTATTACAGTAATTTCACCTCTTCACAACTTTCGCTTCAGGACCCACAACGTTCACAATTTAAAAAATGACCGTTTTTCGTGTGTTTCGTAGGTACACTGCCCTAATTTTTTCAGAGGGTATTTAAAAAATCTGTTAAGTGGTATTTTTAGACAACCAAATTAACTCGTTGTTAGGCTATATTTTGAGACTTCAACCCAACTCCCTGATTTTTGCCGAATTTTTTTCTAACCCTCTGCGCAAAATTTTTCATTTTTGGCCAACTTTGACGGATTGCCCTACTTTTTCCAGGAGGAATTGGAGGCTCATATTTGTTGCCAATAAACTTCAGCCACTTTGTAGTCGACTCCATACCAAAATATTGAAATCTGGAAAATTGACTTTTTAAGCAGCCATAATTTTCGTATGTAAGTAAGTATACAAAGTATATGTTGAAATTCATGTTAATGTTAAAGTCTCCAAATTGGTCAAAAACATTTAATTTGTGTTTCACAGTATTTTTCTAGATTATTTTTATTGATTTTTAGCATATAACGGCGTTTTAAAATTTTTGTGTTTTCATAGTTACCTGCTATTTACTAATATACGCGTTTAAGCTGCCGTTTTTGGGCAATTTGGAGTATCGAAAAGATGTCATTTTTCCAGATTTCAATATTTTGGTATGGAATCGACTACAAAGTGGCTGAAGTTTATTGGCAACAAATATGAGCCTCCAATTCCTCCTGGAAAAAGTAGGGCAATCCGTCAAAGTTGGCCAAAAATGAAAAATTTTGCGCAGAGGGTTAGAAAAAAATTCGACAAAAATCAGGGAGTTGGGTTGAAGTCTCAAAATATAGCCTAACAACGAGTTAATTTGGTTGTCTAAAAATACCACTTAACAGATTTTTTAAATATCCTCTGAAAAAATTAGGGCAGTGTACCTACGAAACACACGAAAAACGGTCATTTTTTAAATTGTGAACGTTGTGGGTCCTGAAGCGAAAGTTGTGAAGAGGTGAAATTACTGTAATAAAGTGACATTTATGGGACAATATTAACCCACCACACATAAAATATATTGGTCAAACCGTTTTAGTTAAATGGTCCTTCCGCCATTTTTTTTGAAACACCCTGTAAATTTTTTAATGCAATCAAGAAACGAAAAGTAAAAGTTTATTCTTTTGATGTTGAACAAAGCCTTCATTATCAGTATTTTCGAGAAAATTCTGTACTTGGATGGTCCCGGGCTACATCCTTGGATTTTGTTATTCCTCGAGATGACCAACAAAAATTAAGAATAAAATTTTGGGAAAATATTAAAATGTTGGATTTTTTTGATATTCGAAAATGTTTGTTTTCATCTTGTTTGGCTGCGGTTTTATTATATGAATACCATTTTGGACTTTAAAAATATTTATCAAAAATATGTTCAAGATGTTTTATCAAAAGAGATATGGTAGGTAAACATCTAAAATATTGTTAAAGAAGGTCTATCATTTGGCGTGGACTAATATTCAGGAGCTCTCTTGTTACGGTTTTTTGAAACTGTTTTTAACAAAATGGAAAAAATTTTTTCGGGACCTAACGATAAAAATCCTGTAGATATGTCAATTTTAAAATAACACCTAAATGATGGGTCATATTTAACATTACAATTTTTTATAGCATTGATGCAATGGAATCTTTTGGATTCTATGAAAAGAAAGATTTTGTTCGAATGAAGAAAAAAGCAGGAGCAAAAAAATTCTATAAAATTACCCTTTTTTGTAAAGATAAAAAATGCAGAATTTTAAAAAACTTTAAGGATTTCGTTATGGTTCGTTGAACAAGTTTACTTCACATTTTGATGTAAATATTTGTATTTAGAATTACATGGAAGACAATGGAATCGTAAAATGTCATACCACTATTGCAGATATTCCAGAAAAATATATCAAGAAAAACGATAACTTTATTTATTCAGTTTCATTTTTAAAAGAAAATTTCAAATAAAAAAAGATCAAAATAAGATTTTATTACACGTAATTATGATTTTAATTATTATAACAAATACAAAAAAATGCCACCAGGGCATACTTAAAAAATTAATGTAAATAACAAATAAAAATATTCTCAAATAAAATCATCCCAATAATAACTTATTAAAAATACCGTAATATAAATGATGGCTTTAAAATTTCAAAAAATACAAAATGAAAGTACCTATGGCATTAGAAACTTAAAAATTACAAACAAATTTCACAAAAATAATTTATCAATTTGTGCTGCTTGTATCTTCCGTTGAGGTAACAGTAAATTCGGTGGCAGTTGAATCAGAATCTGAACTCCAGTCACTAAATGTACTCATCATTCTTAAACGATGTGCCGAAGATTCATTCTGTGGAAGATTATCCAAATCCACGCCACTTTCATCTGGTAATAGAGGTTGAGCCGCTGGATTCCTTGAAGCTAAAATTGACATTTGGATTAATGTAATTACTATAAAAGTACAGTATGATGCAAAACTTACTATCGTAATTTGTTAAAAACATTCGTCGAAATTCATTATTTTGTTGTTGCTGTTCACGAGGTCGTCGACGAGGGAAGAAGGATCTTGGAGGTTCTTCTTGAAGCTTGGTTCCATCCCCTAAGGATACATAGCACAACGGGCAAACAGGCTTTACAAATAACCATTTTTTTAAACAGAAACCATGAAAATAATGATTGCATGCTAAAATATTTACATCTACAGTACTACAACTATCTATAGATACAGTATAATAACTTACGAGTAACCCGTGCATCTGAAGACATTTCACCCAAACAAATCATACAAACATCAGATTTTTGATCAAGTTGTTCTTTTGTGGGTCTTGAAAATCCATTAATCTTATCTGAAGCTGCTTTCCTTGTTTGAACAGCATTTATTGAACTTTGCAGTTTTCGAAGAACATTAAAATAGCTATGAAATATTAAAACAATAACAGAAAAAACAGTCCATTTTCCAAGAACAAGAAGAGCAAAAATTCCATACACGACCACAAAAAGTGCCAGCAGCAGCTCCGCAACATGAGTAGAAATTTTGCAATAAAAAATAAGGTCATCACAACGATCATCCCATGGTTGTTCGGATTTATTTTCAGCAATTTTTAGAAAGTAGATTACAGTAGTTGAGATTGTTCGAATTGATGTTAGAAGGCAATTTGAGATAATCATTACAAACCATAGATCCATTGGTAGGAATGTCATCAGCATAAATGATATTAGAAATGGAGTAATCATCAAGATTGTTGCAAGAACTAAAGATCGAACATGCATGGATACTGTAACATTTGTTAATGCAGCTAAAAGATAGGTTACTGTAATCGTTTATCATAAACATGAATAACAACAAACCAAAGGCAAGCATTTGTGGTTCAAGAATTTCATACAAGGATTGAAGCAATGCAGACAAAACTAAAAATGAATTGTATTTAATTTTTTGATATTATTTTGACGGTTTAGATTTGGATTACGGTAATAAATAATGTATCCCAAAAAATTTTATCTTTACAGTAATTCACAACATTACTGTAATTTAGTCATTACGTTAAAACTTACCAATAAATAATACCAATTTAAGCATAAACATTTTTTGTTCGGTCCTCATTCCGAGAACTCCAGCTTGAAGGCATAGAAATACCAGTGTCAAAGCTTCAGTATATCCATGGGTTGCCAAAACATGATTATTGTTAAGCGTACTTCCAAGCATGAATTGTGTACATTGAACAATAAATTGTGAAATGTAGCTGACTGTTAGAGCTAATGCCAATAAAGAAAATGGACTGCTGGTTGTTTCGGCGATTGCACTCATACATGCAAGATCAAGAGAACCTGCTCCAGTTGCAACTTGATTATAAAATCGAAGAGAGAACATTAACATCCAACAAATTGCAAGAACTTCTGCCAAACGAAGTCTTTGCCAAATTTTTATTATTCCTAAAATTCGGAATTGATTACAGTAATCTTTAGAACTTTGTAAGCTTACCAATTCCAATTCCGCGAATAACAAAAAGAGCTCGTAATCTTCGAGAACCTTGTTTAATTGATTGAAGAAAAGTTGGGACATGATTCAAGACATATATACAAATGATAAACATCGCCGCAGAGCATGCAATATTATGGGCAATAATAAGTTTATCAACTGGGCATCCACACATTCGAGCAATTATTGGAATCGTAAATACAGCTAGCGAAACACGACCGGTATCTGATTCGATGGAAAGGATACAAGATTGAACAAGGGCAAGCATTAACTAAAATATCTTTTGTAAGATGTAATTAACAAAAATAAATATGTACTTGTGCAAGAAAATGAAAGCCATGCCTTTCTAGCTTTACCAAGTCATCCAATTTTAGCTCAGGATCTGATTCTTCTTTCTCTAGGGTCACATATCGAATTGAAAGCATATGAGCTAAACCGAACAGCAGCAAACTCATTGCATGAACATATACTTTAATCAATCTTCCAAGTGGTACTGTAAGCAATATTGCACATAACATCAACACTGAAATACTTATAATAATTATATCAAGTTTTAAAATAAATAACTCACCAGCAATTGAGAGTACTGTTGCAACAGCATTATCCATATCTCGATTATCAATAAATTCAAGAACTCTTTCAACTTTTAAATAATTTGGAAGAACACTTTTCTCAAGGACGCTTGTTTTGAATTCATGCACCGCCATATCATATTTCAACCACCAAAGCTCCAGCAGCAGCACTCCAGGAATCCTTAGAATTGTTTCAAATATTCGTGCAACATATTCTTTTTGAACTTCATTCAAGCCAAATGTTCCACCAACAAATTCCATTCGTCCTATTGCATCCATATCCTTTTGCTTTAAGATTCAATCAACACCTAAAAACAATAGATAAAATATTAATCCGTTTTAAGCAAAGTTGATGGACATTGTATTTTATTGTCTTCTTATATTAAAAAAAGCATGAGTGCCAATCAAAGTTTAATCAACAACAAATTTTTTAGTGTCTTATGTTCAACATCAGAGAAAGATATGGAGAAGGAGAGAAAGAGGGAACGGTGGAAGGAAAAGCATAACAAAAATAAAGGTTGGTTCCGTTGCATAAAAAATATATTTCGGGTATTCTTTTGACTGATAAAAAGCATGCACAACCTTTATAGCTTTGAATGAATCAAGTTGTATTTTTTTGAAAAAGAAACAATTAAAAGCTAAACTAACAATGCTACAAAAGATGAACATAAACAAAAAATTGGTGAAAGCTTCAGTAACTAATCCAAAATAAATGGTTGGGCCCCTTGATATTCATTTTTGATACACAAAATTCTTCCCGAATGTGAGATAAGGTGTCACAGTATGTTTAAGAAAAGTTCCAACAAAACTTGATCAACCAAAAATTTGCCAAAACGTTCAACGCCTAATTTGTGATGGCAATTTTTTTGAGGTGATCTAGTTTCGTTGAAACTTTTCTGAAACATGTCTAAACATCTCATTAATCACATTCAAAAACAAAATTTCGTGTAAGAAATTTGAATATCCGGGAACGAGAACCAATTGTTGGGGAGCTACACTACACTAGAATGCTTTTCTGGCGCAAATATTTCCGTTATAAATTAGCTTAAATTCATTAGTGTTGCTAAAATTCATATAAAAAGTACTTACAATCTCCAGTAACACAATTTCAGCACCAATAATAACAAAAAGTAATAATAATTCAATACCTTTTTACACCAACAAATAATTTCATTGAGATCCTTCAGTTGAATTTTTGATTGTACTTCTTTCTTTTTGAAAAAAAATCAAAATGACATTTGTAAAAAATAAATATATCACAATTATATATCGAAATTCTAGGTCATTGCCCGCAAAAAAAAGGTTCCTTCAATCTTTTGTTGGAATGTTTTAAGGTTAAATTTCGTCTTACAAAAAAATAAAACGTTTTAAAGTATGGAATGGAGTATTACAGGTTGATTATAAAATAGTGGTTATAATCTTTTCGTCTTCTTTTTTTTCTTCTAACAACTTGAATAAGTTATGATTCAAGACTTTAATGAATAAAAATTAATCATTAACAAACAAATATAGACTACAAATGTCTTTCAACTTTTTTAAAGTTGAAAAGACATTTGTATTTGAAAAAAATTGCAATGTTTTTGTTTTGGCGGCAAAAGACATTTTGCCAAAAAGATCAACTTTTAAGATTACTGTAGCTGCAGCAACTTTGTTTAAAAACATAATTATTGTTATTAATTAAGGCAATATTAAGTGGCAAAATTTGTGATATAAAATGGTAGGTATTTATGGATATTATCGATACCTATCTAGGTTCCTTACAGATTTATGCAAATTTTTCTATACGTAACTTTTTATTTTTAGGTGAATTTCCTTGGGTCTTCACAGAATTATGCAAATTTTTGGAAACACTAATTTTGGAGTTTTTGAAAAATTTCTTCAATCATTACAAAAGCTATGCAAATTTTTCTAAATTAAAAGTTTTGAGTATTAGAAAAACTTTGAAAAACAAAAATGTTTGATAATCTATGATAAAAATTTGATGCATGTACGTAGCTTCATTCTACATTTTTTTACCAACTTAAAAAATTGTAATAAAAACTAATCTATGCTTTTCATGATTTTATCAACAACTTGGACATTTGGACAATGATGTTTTCGAAAAAAAAAGTTTATGAGTTTTTGGTGTTAAAAATAGATTAATTTTTTTTATTATTTATCTGATTACTTTGAGTAATAAAAAAGCGAATAAAATTTTGTCAAAGCAGCAATATTTTTTCTTATCACTGTTTATCATTCAAGCGAAGGGAAAAATCCTCTTTGTCGTAATCACATTTTTTTATTCTTCCTTTTTTCGATTGTTGTCTTTCAAAAACATCAAAAAAGGCGTCAAAGTTTTTTGCCTTTTACCTTTTTTCATTCAATTTTTTCTTGCTTTTTAAAGCAAGTGGAAATTATTCTTTTCAAAGGGTTAAAAAAAGGGATTAAATTTTGAAATAAAAAGTTATGAAGGATAATTGTTGTGCCATCAATTATAGTGTTTTATGTAGTATTATTGAAGGAAATGACAAAAAGGATACGGTACTTATTTAAATTTTACATAATAATACAATAAACTTTTTTAGGTTTTTAAAGTTGCGACAAGTTCAAGCAGAAAAGCAGATTCATTTTCAAAAGCATTTATTGATTTTGAAAATTTGTATGAAAGATTGAAGCATAAAATTCCGGCAACCGTTGATAAACCACCAAAGAAGAAATTTTTATCTGCTGAAAATAAACTAAATGAAAAACGTCGGGGATGGATTGAAGTATTTTCAAATTATTTATTAAATAATCAATTTGAAAGGTAAATTTAAAAAATTTCTTAAGAATTAGATGATCAAAGATGTGTTACGGTAGTTCGAGTTAAGGAATATTATTGTCCCGGTTTTTCAGCACAAAAGTTTTTCAAAATTCTTGAAACCCAAGTTTGGTTGTCATTTATTTTCCTGATTGTTTTTCTGATTTCGAAAATGGCATAAAAATTTGATGGATCTGCACTTTATGCAAATTTATGGATTCAACTAAAAAACCTGAATAAATTGTTAACTTATATCTAATCAATTTTTTTATACTGATGTCATTTTTTGAGATCAGAAAAAATAATTGAAAAAGACAAATGACTTCAAACTTGCTTGATTCTGATTTTTAAGAATTTTGAACAAAAATTTTGTGACTGATGCAAAAATTTTGGTGAATTCAAACGTTGCATACCTATTAAATTGCATCATTCTTTTTTTCTACAAAAACGAATAAATATTTACTACAGATTCTCGATCATAAATTTTTATGGCTGTAGTTTTTTCCTGTATTTTTCAACCTATGAGCTTTTATCTTTTTTTAGAAAAAATTTTTGCAGTAATTTTTCTTTAATCAAAGTTGTAAATTTGTCTATTTTTTAAATTTTATTTTTAACGTTTAATTTTTTTGCAGCCAACATGTTCAAATCTTTTTTGCATCAATAATTAAAAAGGATGAAGAAAGCCACAAAAAATGTGAAAATGAAATCGATCTTGGTCCAACTCAACGAAAAGGGTACTGTATACTACTGTATTTACACGAACGTCAACAGGATTTTATTTCGGAGGGGACAAGAAGCTAATTTGGAAGGAGCCGCCTTTGATCTTGTGCCGATTACGGTAAAAGATCAAAGGATTTTTAATGGTTTTGGAAGGGGCACGTACCCTTGGGGTCTTACCAGAAATTTTGAAGAGGACAGAAACCATTTCGAAGGGTCATGTCTTTGATCTTATGCCGATGGCGGTAAAAGATTAATGAGATTTTATAGTTCCCTCCCGGTGCCCCACTACTGTTGACGTCATTGTTGTATTAGATATTGTTTTAATTTAACTTTAATTAGTCATTTTTAGTTTAAAAGCATCAGATTTTGATATTCTTGGCACAATCGGGAAAGGCGCCTACGGGGAAGTATATCGCGTAAAACAAAAAGCAACAAAAAAGGTTTATGCAATGAAAGTGCTAGGAAAAGAGAATATTAAAATGCGAAAAGAGGAGAAACGAGTTATGGCAGAAAAAAATGTTTTGAAGACGAATATCAATCATCCATTCTTGGTTTCCCTGCATTTTAGTTTTCAATCCAAGACAAAGCTCTACTTTATCTTGGATTACATCAATGGTGGAGAGGTTTGACCTAGACACTATTTATACTTTCACAAATTTGCATATGTTTTTAGTTATTCACCCATTTGCAACAAGAAAAAAATTTCTCTGAATCTCGTTCCCGTTTTTATGCCGCTGAAATTGCATGTGCCTTAGGGTATCTGCATGAAAAGGATATCATTTATCGGTATAAATTTGCATATATCTACAACTCCATTTAACAACAATATTTTAGGGATCTTAAACCTGAAAATATTCTTCTTGATCGATATGGTCATGTTGTTTTAACAGATTTTGGTTTATGTATGCTTTCTTTTATATTTAAAAACATATTGAATTATTCAAATTTTCTAATTTAGGCAAAGAAGGTATCAAACAAAAAGATACCACTGGAACATTTGCTGGCACCCCTGAATACTTGGCTCCTGAGGTCATTCTCAAAAAAAAGTACGATAGAAGTGTAGATTGGTGGTGCCTTGGAACTGTAAGTTTTCAGAATCCAAAAATATGAATAAATCGCAGTTTTTATTACGTTTAAATCATGCTAATTTTCAAGTGCCAGGCGAAAGCCGTATATTCTCCAAAACGAAGATATCGTTCACCTTTTTTTTATTTCCCCTGGGCGTCGCTTATGAGTGTCATGAAAGTGATAAAAAAATTTATGCAGATTTTTAGATAAAGAGCAAAAATTTGCATAATCAAGTAAAAGATATACAAATTTTCAAGAGCGAGACAGCATGCGGTAAAAGATCAAAAAGATGCCTTTTAAAAACAAAAATGCTTATTCTATAATTTTTCTCGTGCAAAATAACTTTATGCAAATTTTTTACTTTAATCTTTTGATTCTTATGTTGATCAAGGATTAGACATCCCTTCAAATTCTTCCAAAGAATAAAAGTTCATATTTTAGGTTTTATATGAAATGCTATTTGGGCTCCCACCATTTTATTCCAGAAATCAAAAAGAAATGTATGATCAAATTTTGAATCAGCCCTTGACAATCTCAAATATGGCATCCTCATCCAGTCGAGATATCCTTCAAAATCTTCTTGAAAAAGATCGACATAAAAGACTTGGATGTAAGCGAGATTTTGAAGAAATTAAAGGCCATGAATTCTTTGTCTCAATTAATTGGGACAAACTTCTCCGGAGGGAAATTAAGCCAACATTTATTCCAAAAGTCAAAAATGAAGCAGATGATTCCCTGATTTCGGATGAATTTAAACGAATAAAGCCACCTGTTAATTCTTTGATGAATGGCACAACCTACATTGAACAGGATCCTACATTCCTTGGTTTCACATATGTTCCATCAAATCTTGACAGTGTAAATGTTTAAACAAAATTAATTACCTCTCTATTATTTATTGAAGTCCTTTTTATACCCTTAAAATTGTAATAATTTCCAAATAATATCATAATTTTCTCATGTTTTTAAATTATTAAAATTTGTAACAATACGGTAGTGTCAATATCAAATAAAATTTTTTGTGTAAAACGTGAAAGTTATTACTTTACCAAATTGTTAGAAAAAATTATTACTAAATTTTTATTAATCGAATATATAAAAATTGCATTACGGTAAGTACTAATTTTCACAAAAATGCCATACTTTTTGAATAAGTTGGATTTGATAGTTTAACATCGAAAAATCAAAGTTACCAAAAAACGAATCATTTTTAAAATTTTGGGGGTAGTGTTACCGTTTTTCCAAAATATACCTACGTCTAGGGCATTTTTCTCTGATTTTGTCTCAAACAGTGTTATCGCGCTACCACTTTTTCCGCTCCCGCTCCGCTCCCGCTCCCGAAAAAAGTTGCGCTCCCGCTACCGCTCCTGCTCCCGCGCTTCCGGAACCGCTCCCGCTACCGGAGCGCTCCCGGGAGCGCTCCTGATTTTTACCGCTCCCGCTCTCGCTTCGAGCTCTTTTCAAAGGCAAAATTTTACAATAAAAATTTTTTTATTGTGAATTTTACCCATTCAATTCGAAAAATCGCATTTTCATTAAATTATGACAATTTCCCGTCAATGTAGATTTTTGACTATGGTAATTTTAATGGCAAGCTTTATCGTAAACCAAAAGCCCGTTTTACATGTAAAATAACCTCAAGGCATGCTGTTTTTTATGAGACTGAAATAGTGATTATTATTCACGCATTTTTTTTCCAATATACGCACATGCTTGATAAAAGTTTTGGAATAAAAAAAAATGAGAAAAAAGCAATGAGAAATTCACCAAAAATTGAAAAAAAATTTGAAAAAACCTACAGGGGGGGACCCTTTGGAAAAAAAGGTCGCGAAAATTTTAAAATCTGTCCTCCGACCACGTGTGTATATTATGTTTAAACATTTATCAAAACTTAAAAAAGAAATAACAAAAACTGCTATTTTTGGAGCTTTTTGTTTGCATGTTGCATAAGAATATTGTTGAAATTTTAAATTTTCGTTATTTCTTTGAGAAGAAAAAAATCTGTTGAAAACTTTTGGGAGCGCGCTCCCGCCGGAACCGCTCCCGCTCCGCTCCCGCGCTTCTGGAACCGCTCCCGCTCCTGAGCCGCTCCATGTGTTTGGAGCGGGAGCGGTAGCGGGAGCGGTAGCGGGAGCGGGAGCGCGATAACACTGGTCTCAAATAACGACGCCCAAAACGTTTTCTGCCACCGAGTTTAAATTGCGTCTTTTGAAGGAGTTGTTATTTATGTATGAATATTAGTATCACATTAGATTTATCTCAAGAATATTTAATGAACTCTTTTTTCATTTTTGAAATTTTATTAAAACAGAAGAAGAAAAAGAAACTACAAACTATAATGTAACATAAATTGAAAGACTTTGGACAAAAACAAAAAATAATGAAAATTAACAAAAATTCAATTTTTGAAATTTCACAGATGAAAAAAATATGGGGATCTCGGTAGACGATCCTCCAATGGACAAGTGTACAAATTCAAGAAATTCAAGACTTACGATGTACCTGATTATTAATTTTTCCTTCAATAATTTCATCAACTTTTTCACCATTGTTGGAATAAAGTATAAAATGATAAATGATATTTGAGGGCCGAAACGTCCCTAATTTGTATGCTAAAACATAAATATATCGAATACTTTTTCCTTCTTCACCATCAGCGCTCAAATGATCATGACATTTTTTCAATGCATTCTGCCATTCATTTTTATCTGCCTAAAAAAGATAAGGGATTTGAGTGACACTTTTATAAAAGCATTTTTACCGTTGAATGCAAATTAAAAGCATTATCGGGGCCATCATAACCTCCAAGACTTTTAGGAATGAATTGTGACACGTCATCGCCAGGTAATTGAAATGGTCGAAAAAATTTCAAACTTTTTTCCGTAAGATCTTCACCTGAAATATATATTTAATACATATATTTTTAATGAACATTTTTAAACCTTTCTTCAAAGAACTAAATTTAATTTCTGCTCGAATGTATGCCAATCTTTCATATCTTTCCAAACCCGTATAATGATTAAAAAATGAGGTTTCTCTTTTAAAAAAAATAGTTAATCCATATTTTATTACAGAACAAATAAAAATAGGAATGGATGATGACTTATCATTTTCAGCAATTTTTTGAAGATCTGTGGCCGCTGAATATCCAGATGCCTTTTTTAGGCAGCCAAAATTCATATCGTTAAAATTATCTGATATTTCATATTTGATAACTTCAGCAGTTTCTTCCATCTAAAATTTTAAACCTTAAATGTTAAAATGTATTCCACCAAAACTTTTTAAACGATCTGCACCGGCAAAAATTTTTATTTTACCTATGTTTTCGACCATGCTTAAGAAGCTGGAAAAAAATACTTTTAGGTCAAAATTTGGCACAATGCCGTTTTTAGAGCATCGAGAATGCCAAAGTCGACATATTTTGTTTCCTACGGTATATATTCATCTTTCATCAGTTTTAGGTATAATTGCACCTATATAGGTTTTCGACCATGGGGAATCCGAATCTCGACTCCGCGATTCAAAATTTTCGCGTTAAGACCCATTTTTCGCACTTTGACCTCACATTTTGCCTAAAAAGTAGGTCAGGAATTAATTTCCCAGACTAGTTCTTGTTACCATCGGATTCCCCGTGGTTTTTTACCCCTAGGGGTGAATTACCATCAAATAACTTGTGCCGCCCGATGTTTTACAAAACAATGAATACAGTCGACTCTGAATTCAAAGAATTTCGATCACTTATGAAAAATCGATTTTTTATCCAGTTATGCTTATTTCCCGTCTGTATAGGTTTTCGACCATGGGGAATTCAATGGTAAACTTTGTATTCCCCTAAAATCACTTTTTACATGCGAAATCCCCTCAGGGCATGATATAATATATCCTCTTAAATAAAAAATTTCCCCTGACTTTATTTTTGTGTTTCAGGTGTTAAAAGGTGTTGATTATTGTTCACATACAATGTTTTTATCAAAATCAAACTATTTTTTAATCATTCGAAAGCTGGAACAATTTTTTCAGATGAACTATAATGACTCTTCATGTTGGGGTATATGTATGAAATATGTAAATGCTCTAACATTGCAAATAAAGAGTGAAAGACATTGAAAGTTGTCTAAAATCGTTTCCCGATCTTGTTTTTATCATTTAAAACATATGATACTATGTAATCATTGATTTTCTTCCATCTACAGTATATAAAATTCACTAACATTGAATGTTACAGAATTTTGATATTAAATTGCATTTAAAGACACAAATATTGCATTAATAATATCCAAAAATCATATATATGTTGCTCTGAAAACAAAGTTTTGCAAATCTAGGTCGTACAAGCACGTTGAAGCAATTTCAAGATTT
Organism: Panagrolaimus sp. LJ2414; assembly: GCA_024447195.1. Taxonomy (NCBI): domain Eukaryota; kingdom Metazoa; phylum Nematoda; class Chromadorea; order Rhabditida; family Panagrolaimidae; genus Panagrolaimus; species Panagrolaimus sp. LJ2414. The sequence continues at coordinate 2,822,415 of JAMRXY010000017.1, forward strand.
GCACATATACCCCAACATGAAGGGTCATTATAGTTCATCTGAAAAAATTGTTCCAGCTTTCGAATGATTAAAAAATAGTTTGATTTTGATAAAAACATTGTATGTGAACAATAATCAACACCTTTTAACACCTGAAACACAAAAATAAAGTCAGGGGAAATTTTTTATTTAAGAGGATATATTATATCATGCCCTGAGGGGATTTCGCATGTAAAAAGTGATTTTAGGGGAATACAAAGTTTACCATTGAATTCCCCATGGTCGAAAACCTATACAGACGGGAAATAAGCATAACTGGATAAAAAATCGATTTTTCATAAGTGATCGAAATTCTTTGAATTCAGAGTCGACTGTATTCATTGTTTTGTAAAACATCGGGCGGCACAAGTTATTTGATGGTAATTCACCCCTAGGGGTAAAAAACCACGGGGAATCCGATGGTAACAAGAACTAGTCTGGGAAATTAATTCCTGACCTACTTTTTAGGCAAAATGTGAGGTCAAAGTGCGAAAAATGGGTCTTAACGCGAAAATTTTGAATCGCGGAGTCGAGATTCGGATTCCCCATGGTCGAAAACCTATATAGGTGCAATTATACCTAAAACTGATGAAAGATGAATATATACCGTAGGAAACAAAATATGTCGACTTTGGCATTCTCGATGCTCTAAAAACGGCATTGTGCCAAATTTTGACCTAAAAGTATTTTTTTCCAGCTTCTTAAGCATGGTCGAAAACATAGGTAAAATAAAAAAATATACGATTTTTTGGCGGTGCAATTTTTGTCAAAATTTTAGAATAAATTGGTGGAATACGTTTTAAATACTTCAAGTTAATTTAAAATAAGAAATCGCGTAATAAATTCATTAAAAAACTAATTAATTTTTTGATAAAAAGTTGAAAAAAAATTTATATGAATGGCGTCGATCAAGAGAAATATTTAAATGAAAAATGGTTGTTTTGTGCATTTGCAGCATTTTTAAAAAAGACACACAAAATGTTTCCTCTTCCCAGTTTTTGTTTTTGCTGAATTTCTTTACGTCTATGGTTCATGAGTACCGAAAACCTTTATGTAAATTTTCATCAGCAAGGGCATCTGTGGAATAAGATCAAAGGTGTGCCCCTCGAAAATGAAAATGTTTAACCAAAAAATTTCTTCCATGGCCTTGTCCCTGACTAGAATAAAAGTGCCAAAAAACTTTATGCAAATTATTTATTTTGGCATTTTGATTCATATCATAGATATTTCGTTAAATTCTTTTAAAAAATAAGAAAATTTTTAAGGTTTAGTGTGGGATGATATTCGGGCTTCCGCCTTTTAATAAGAGAAAGATACCGAAAAATAACCGAAAAAATACGCCTCAGCACAATGTGCTCCAAACAGGACTCGAACCTGCGACCTCCTGGTTTCCGGCCAAGTGCTCTAATTAATGTTTGTTTTTGCTTAAATTTTTTTTCTTGTTAATGGTCATCGAAAATTCCTGGGACGAAAATTGTTTTATGTTGCAGCAACTGTTTTTTGAAAAGTAGCTTGATTACTTTTTCAGTAGAATTTTTCTAATCTTTTAAATGTATATCATCCGTTCAAATACAGACGACGATTTTACTGTAGAACAAAATGTCATCAATGCTTCTACTTTGCTTACAAATATTTGCAGTAAGCTAAAGACTTGATTTATCAGACTTAATCTAAAAAACTTTAGATTACACTAAAGTGTCCGAACCAATAAAGATAAATTGTTCATCGTTTCATTTATCCAAATATATTTCAATTGTTAATTCTTTTGATGATCCAAATCGTGAAAATCAAATCTTGCAAGAATTTGTGGGAAATGAAATATTGCTTGTTGAAATGGTTACAAATTTGGCTATTTTGGATAGTGATATTTTACTGGATTTTGCTGCTGATATCATCATAAACGAAATTAAAAGAAAAGATTGGACAGAGCTAAAAGAGTTTTTTGAATTTGAAGAAACATTTTCGGATGCTGAAAGAAAACTTATTGAAGAAAATGACCTTGAATTTTTTCTTTCAATGAATTTTGAAGGATTCAAATTCCCATTTCCTGGAACCAGCTTCTGTACTCTTAAAAACAAATTTTTTACTCCAATGAATGCTTTATTAGCTCGAATTGTTAAAAGATCAAATTCAAAATTAGCATATCAATTTTCAATGATAAACAAAACTCTCAAAAATGAAACTGATCGACATCCATTAAAATTGAAGTACTTTGAAGTACGCAAATCATGGAGATTGATAATTTCTTGTTCAAAATCTAAAACTATTCCTGATGATCAAAATGAAAGATATTTAAGTGCCATAAAAAATCGAAAAGTTATGTCTAAAGAAGGGGTAGACATGTACTTTGATGAAAATACAAAAGCTGATGATATTACAAGATTGGATTCATTAAATTTTATTATCCCAAACAAGGATTCCATTTTAAAATTTTATGGCGATGAAATGATCGAAAGTCACCTTTATTTGTTTGATATAGAAAATTGTCCTTTTGAAGATATCTATTTTCAACTCATGGAAATGACCCTGGGATTTAAAAAATTCTTTGAAAATTTCATTACCAAAGATTTTTCAAGGACGATTGAGCAAGTTTTGAATACGTTTTTTATATGTTGGATACTTTTTTACTTCAAGCACTCCTATGAGATTTGCCCCAAAAAATTTGCATAAAATTTTTATTGCTTGATAGTTTTTAGTTTGAATTGTTGTCCAAATGCTATCAATCCTTGTCTCCATTTCATGCAAATTTTTGGAACAAATTGTACTGGAGTGTTCAAAGTATAGCAGTACCATATATCGAAGAACTGAAAATTGTTTAATTTATATATTTTTAGAATTTTTGCTTCTCCATTTTTTGATATTTTTGATAAAGAAGAAGCTTGCTTGTTAAAAAAACCTGATGCTGCAAGATTTTGTGAAGTTAATATTATAAGTTGGAACTGCCAAAAGCCTTCGTCTAAGTTCAAAGAATTTGTTTTGGTACGTTTCACTATCATTTTAATTTTGTTATTTTGGGAAGACTTAGCTTAACTATGCAAATAAAATACCTAAATAACACTATTTGAATTTAAATTTAAATTTATGATAAATATGAATTTGCAGAATCACATGGAAGAAGATGGTACCATAACGTGTATGTACAGACTCTTTCCTCAAATTGAAGAACGTGAGAAATTTGATCATGGCAAGGCAAACGCAAAATTTGCATATGCAGTTGCACAGGCTTTGGAAGGCTTTAACATTATGGAAACAAGATCTCGGAATCCTTCTGATCTTCATCAATACCCGCAAGATCGTCCCATCTCTCCCTATATTTAAGTAATTTTAATCTTCTGTTCTTTTATTGATTTTATGTAGATGGATTGTTCAGTCTTTCATCAACCAAATGTTTTATTACCAAGATTTATCAATAAAATAAAAAATATTATTTATATGTTCAATGTCTAATTATGATTATGATTTATAAAAAAGTTCCAATTTTCGCCGCCAAATTTTCAATGCGTGCATGGTTTACCTTGACAAAAATAAGCAAATGTTTTTTTTATTCCTCTGACAAATTTTGCGTCTTCAAAACAAAAAATTCCACCACTTTTATACGTTGGAGGAACACTTAATGAATTCTAAAACATGTTTGTTAAGCTTTACAAATGTAAAAAAGAATGACTTACATAGTAATTAATATCTCCAAAACATAGGCGAGCTCCATTAGAAAGTGCGTATTTGCTGTGCTCCATTCCAAGTCTCCACGATTTGCTTTTTAGAGTTTGTATAGCATCAACAACATTATTTCTAGGCTTCTTATCATTTCCTCGAACATGTGAAATAACATGGTACTTTAATTTTGTTTTTTGAATAATATCGGGCCATAGCTGTTCATTTTTACATCGAGTACTTTTGGTGAAAATGGTAATTGGTTTTCCACTACGGCTTTGAAAATCAATTGATTTTTGAACATTTTCTGTTTCAAATTTGCCTTCGTATATTTTTCAAATATTTATTTCTGCTGCGATATTTTTCAGGAACCTGCATTTTGGTAAAATGGGGCTTGGAAATATAGAAATGCTCTAATAAAGCATTTAAACCACCGAAATAAATATCAACGCAAAATAAATGTTGGCCTTCTTTTATGGCATTTTCAGGGAAACCATGTGCGAAGCGCATCCGAGGAGCTGAATGTTGAAGGAAAAATCCCTTTCCATCTTTGAGTCCATTCTTTCCTCCAACAAAAATACCTTTTGCATGTGCAAAATTCCCCTTATTAATATTTTTCAAACGCTGTTTTTCTTTTTCTTTTTCGCTCTTAAGTTCATTTTCATCAGGTTGATCATTAGAGTTGAAAATAATAATATTTCCAAATGTTTCTTCGTTTTCGTTAAGAGCATAAGCAACAACAGTTTGTTCAAGTGTGTTGGACACGGGCTAAAAAAATTAATAATATGCTAATGTTTGTAAAAATAAAAGTTTCATACATGCTTTTTGTCACTTCGAATATTTTTATATCGAATCATTTTTTCGATTCCAGATGAATCAATATATAAATAATTGTCTCCAGGGTCTTTAATCGCAGCAAATATATCCACAATGTCTTTTTTACCATTTTTGCATGAAAAATCCAGAAGGTGAGCTTGAGACCAATAAAAAATAATGAAAAATAAGATAAACTTAATCATAATTCTTTTATCTAAAAAACTCTGTATTTCGTTTGTGAGGTTTTTATGCCCAATAATGTGTCGAAGATTTTTATTAGCCGATGAATAGGATTTTTTTGATAAAACTTTTAAAAATAGTAATTTAAACAAGATGAATAAATTAGTTTTTAGAGTTAGTTTTACTGTAGTTATAACAATAACCATAATATTGATCAAAGTTTTTTAACTAACACACAAAATTTTGCAAAAAACGTCAAAGTTTTACTGTAATTGTATCATAAATTTCAACAAAAAACTCAAAAATTACCATAAAAAACACTTTTCTGTTTAAACTTTAATTACCATTATTTATTAATATAAAATTTAAGATAAAAGAACACTTAATTAGCCCGCAAAAAATGGATTTGGAATACTTTTAAAAACCGACACACAAATACATTCAAAATCCTTTACTAATATTTTGATTATAAATAAAAAACAACTTACTTTTAAGTATTTTTAAACAATATTTAAAAATTTTACAAAATACAGTATTATTCTTTCAGGCAAACTTTTATTCAAACAAAGCCCTTTAAAATGATCGTTAAAAATATGATTCTTTTGTTTGTGGTTTAAAGCACTGGTTTAAAACAATGATTTGTTGAAGCTTCCAGCCAGAGCTTGATCGATCCTTTTGATCAACAAGAAAAAAGTGATAAGAAATAAAATGCTTCAATTTTTGATTGACGTTCACACTTTTAAATTCTTTCGATTTTTTCAGTTTTTCTTTTTTATTGAAAAAAATTGAAATGAATTTTTTTGTATTTCCATTGTTTTGTTTCAAACTTTTTAAAAAATGACTGTTCCGTTTGCTTTTTGTTAGACTGGAATGCTGAAGAAACAAATTGAAGTATAAAACCGTCGGAAAAAAACAAATTTTTTTACACGTATAAAATTCATTTTCAAAAAGTGCATTTGCAGGGAAGCATCATGATGTTTGGCTATTTTTTTAACAAACGTTTTGGAAAGTGTTGCAAGTATAATTCTAAAATTTTATTAGAAAATTTTGTCACTAATACAATACACATCAATCAATGACAAGAAAAACAATCAACATAATTCCCGCTTGTTTATGATTTTTTGAAATCTGATACAATCGATTTTGAATAAATTTACAAGAAATTTTTTTTATAAAATAACAGTTCACAATTTATATCTGAGAATAAATACCAAAACATTTTTGCGATTTTAGAACTTTTAGGGTGTTCTTAACAAATGTGCCAAAGGATCCATTGAAATATTCATACAAAATTCATGATAAATATTTTCGGGCAAAACTTTCGCGAATTCCTTAAAATTCAGGGCACTAAAATTTCTCTTCCAAAATTCAATGCATTCATCCATTAATTCAAGGATATCATTTTCATATGCAAATTTGTACTGCATAAAAATACTCTCAATTGCAAGAGTTAACTTCATTTCTCGAATGGCAAAATTCTGAAAACATTCAAAGATATGTAAATAAATTCCAAAAAAACTTAATTTATCCGTTTTCTTTAACTTCAAAAAAATTACCATAAAAGGCAATGATCGAAGTTGTTTTGCCATTAAATAAACTCCTTGATGATTGCTTAAAGGGCCACCGTAACATCCAATTAAAAAACTTTCAACCACATTTGCTGGATATTCAAATAATGGAATTTGTAAAATATTTTTATCATCTTTTTGGAAGGCAGATGTTTCAAGATCACACTTTAATTTTGTTGAATATTGTTTTAATAAAACTGAATGACAGCCGAATCCCTGAATTTCGCCGGATTCATTCGAACCTGAAATGGGATAAGGATGAAAGGCATTCTGTAAACATACATTTTGCTAATTTGCATAATTTTATATGATCTTTCATGTTTTAAGGTCAGTTTTTCGAAGAATTTTGATGGTTGCGCAACTATGGATGTGGTCTCTCAAGCTATAATCCCCTCTGGAGGCCATATGCAAATTTTCACAAAAACTTTTTTTTACGTTTTTGTTAACTTTTTATTCCGCGAGCGTTTCGTAAATCAGAGCATTTTCGACATATGGCATCTCAAACCCCCCATAGGGTTGGGTTTGTCTGTCCCAAGTGGTATGCAAATTTTTGGTTTGTTTTAATCAAACGTTTTACAAATGCAAGTTATTTTAAAACTTACAGTAAACTCTGCAATCAATTAGTATTGAATTTTTTACCCAATTACTGACCATTGACATCAAAGAAACAGTACTTTCATACTGTATATTGCTGTGATTTAAAAATTCATTAAATTCGATTTTTTGTTTATCATTGAGTTGGTCAAAAGAAATTTTTCCATCATTTTTCAAAGTTAATTTTGATTTAAAAACTTCTAAAGCTTTTTTGGAAGTTTTTTGGTGAAGTTTTAACATTCCTTCAATCTGTGGTTGCAGGGGTGGGGGTTGTGATTGATAATCGGCTGAAAAATATTTAGTTTTATAATATCAGGGTGTTCCATAAATTTGGTCCTTTTTATACGGAAGAACACTTTGTCAAGTGTAAAATAAGGACAAAATTTACGGAACACCCTAATAATAAAGAAGTTGTAAATCAAACCTTGTGTTACAAAATTATTTGCAATTTCAGTGCAGCCTTGAATAAGTTTATCATATTCTTCGACATATTTCTAAAAATGTGGCATTTCCAAACTTTTAATTTACAAGAAATCTATAAAATACTCTTATGGTTTCCACAGTTAAATCCACATGAGATGTAGAAGGAGCATCTATAGAGAAGATAGTTGACGGTGACGACGGAATTATAGAAGTAAAAGTTTCTCGATTCAGAGTTCTTTCTACCATTTCCTTTAAAGCATTAATGAAATTTTTAATTTCGAGGTATGCAAATTTGTTATAATCGTGGACATTATCCACGACAACGTAAGCATGTAGTGTTTCGGGGGCAAGAGCGCTGACTGTGATCTTATACTTGAACAAACAAAACATCAAAGTCGGTGCCTGAGATGGTAATGGGCCCAGCACGGGATATGGAAAAGTGACCCGATGCCATGCTTTATTTAAGAGGAGAGAGTTTTAATTAATTAAATAAACTTACAATATGCTGCAAGAAAATACTTGCATTTGAAGCAATTGTTGGATCGGGATTATTTAAAATATTATTTTTTAATAATAAAAACCGTATGGCCTCAGATGGATTCATCCTTGATATTTTTCTTCGACAAAGTTTTAATCTAAAAACATCCAAGTCAAGTTAAGAAAGTTATTGAAGGACCATTACATGAAAACGAAAGCATTAGTAACTTAAAATTTTGTTTTCATTCCTTTTTACTGGATAACGAAAAAACTACATGAATGTGAACTATAACTTTATGTTTTTTGCAGACAAGAAGAGGGACAATATTGAAAAATATTGGTGTTTTAAAAATTTATGGTGGCAAGGTTTAATAAAAAAGTAAAATATTTGATATTTACAAGGGAAGTTATCAACTTGGCCCGCCGTTTTTTGAACGGGATTTATCCCATCAGATAGCCCCAGGGTATTTATGCATATCTCCAAAATATCCCCGACGAATGGCGTTTTATTATGATAATGGAATTGAGGTACGAGAAATCCACGCGCCCTGAGCCAGCGATTTTTGAAAAAGCCTATGTTTCACCCACATTTGGCGAACTTAATTTCTGTAAATTTTCATAAAGGTAGCGCGTTCACCGGTAATATATTTTGGGGTTATGCACAAATTACCTAGGGCTATCTAATAGAATAGGTCTGATTCAAAAAGCGGCGAGACATGTTAATATTGTCCCTTGTTAGCCATGATATTTTAGTAAAAAAATCTGGAAAAATATTGTTAAAAAACTACATTTTTCACGGAAAAAAATTAATATTTTTAAACAAAAACACTCAACTTCAGCTTTATTTTCAAAAAATTGAAATTTTATTTCAACAAAACCAAAAATTTTTCTTTTTAAATAAATCCACAAAAAATATTGGAGGTTGAAAAAAAATAAAATCCCTAAAGAAAACGTTAAAATAAAAAAAACTTTAATTAAAAAGAAGCAAAGTGGTTTCCAAGCAACAAAACTATAATTTTCTTTTTAAAAATCCATTATTCTCTCTTTTTTTTCTTTCAACACAAAAAACGCATGCTTGCAGAAAAAAAGAAAGATGTTTTTTGATAGTTCAAAATGGGTGGTTTTTCTTTTTTAGTTGAAGGCTTCAATTATGTCTGAGAAAAAAAATGGCTAGCCGCTTACTACCCTTTAGCAACAGCAGCAGCGAGTTGTGTCAAAGAAAAAGTAAAGAGACACAAAAAGAAAGAAAAGAAGGAAGAAAAAGAAACCAAATGTCCAAAGCAAGGCAGCAACAAACCACCCAAAAAAAACATACATAAAAATGCAAACACAGCAAAAAAAGACTTTAAAGCCTATTTTAACTCTTTCTTTAAATTCTTTTTTTTTTGACAGCTGGGATTGAACTTTAACAACAACAATGTGAGACACAAAAGTTATAATTAAAATTTCTTAAAGTTTTATTGAAAAAAACCGTATTTAAAGAAATTATGCCATTGTTGGATTTCCAAAAAGCATATCAAAACCAGAACTGTTAAAGCTTGAAGAACTGAGATCAGTATTTTCATCATCGATTAATCCTGGAAATTCACCATTTTGGCCATTTTTTCGACGATATCGAGTTTGAATATGATTCTTTCTTAAATTAATTGGACGATTTGTCCATGATTAAACGAATAAAGTTGTTAAAAGAAATATAGAATAAGTTTTGGTACTAATGTGGTACACAACGCATAATTTTATTTTATATAATGTTTTTTTGAAATACGGATGTTCCTAAATATTTATCGAGTTTATCTTTTTTATTACTATTTGTTAATACAAATAAGATGCTCTTTTTTTTAAATTCTAAAAAATTCAAACAAAAAGTAGGCAAAAGTATTACAAAAAAAAACAAACTGAGGTGGCATTTTTATTTTTGGTATCTCACACATGTGTGCACACATGGCACAAAAATGTTCACTCTTTTTTTGTTCAATCGATTAAAAATATTATTTTTTCCCATTGTTGAAGGTCATCATAGAACTAAGATAGACCGGTTGTGGTTTAGAAAAATTATAGTCCGGTTGTATGTTTTCTGGTTTACGGTATCGAAAATTTGAGGTCAAAAAATTGAAATTTCTAATTCAACAAAAAAAAATTTATCACTTCTGAAGTTTTCCACACCCCTGGTTTTTGTTGTAACCGTCGTTAAACAAATATACCAAACAAATATTTATTGCAGAAATACACGACGTAAAGTAATCGCACCGGATTGATAATAACGAAGTAACTAAGGAACTGTCGGGAACAACGATAAACGAAACGAAGAAGGACAATTTGGTCGCGTAGATAAATAAATGTTAAGCACTGAAAAGTGTAACACTCAGTCTACGGAACGCCAACTATAAATACAATATAGGAATACCTTAAAGGGACCCAACGACATGTCCCTGATCCTGGGGATCTGTGTGAGACCATAAGCTGGCGTCTCTTCTTTTTATTTCTCTTTCACTTTTCTCTCGCATATGACCTCGCGAGGACCCCCAGAATCAGGGACATGTCGTTGGGTCCCTTTAAATTAGGGGTACACAATAATACCTTAAGCTAAGGGTACAACAGTTTTTATGTTTTTATGTTTTTGACAATTTGCATTTTTTTGTCAAAAACATAAAAAACGAAGGGGGATGCAGAATTGACAAATATTTCATTCAAATACAAAGTCTTCACTGAGATTTTCACAGTTGATATTTGTATCATATAAGCTTGTTTTTAATGAATGTTCGTGGTTGATATTCTTTGAAAGGCTTTTCCATTGTAATCCAGATTGTTCTCACATTCACACAAAAAATAATTTATGATCTAATTCGAGTGGAAAAAATGTGTACTGAATACGGTAAAAATATCCTTTAATCCTTTAACCCTTAGAATAAAAAATACTTTAAAAAATTTTATTATTCTTCGGAGCATGCAAAACATTCAAAGCCTTTAATAAATTAGCAAAAAGTGCCCATTAATAAAATACTTTTTAGATTTTGTGGTTTTTTATCTTCAACAAGTGTGACAAAATAAATGAAGGGATGATCTGCAATAAAAATTTCATATTCATATGCGCATTCTGCCGCGGCAGCATATCCAAAAGTCCCGTTTTCATCCACCTTAAAAAATATTTATTTTTAATTTTTATTCAAATTTCTTTGTTTACTTTTATCCCAGCTTTATGAATGGCTTTTTCAATAATGTGCCAACCCGAAAACTACGGTAAAATTTTTTTATCCTTGTCACCATAGTTTTTTTTGAAAGACAATGTTAAATTTTAAGGTTTGATAAGGAAAATTATTTTTCTTCAAAGTAAGAATGTTGTTGTTTTTTTAGGACAAATTAGAATAAAAAGAACACATGTTTTTTTGTTTTAACGTTTCCAAAAATGCGCAAAGAAAATAAAAATGAACGTCTAAACGAATTTACACGTGTTTACATTTGCAATACCAAAATTTGCATAGCATTTCATTTTTTGATAAAAGGGGAAGAAATGCAACTTTTTTCTTTCATTCTTTCAATTTTATCTTCGTCGTGGTTGCTTCTCTCTTTTCTTTGGCTAAACTTTGATGCTTCAAATTCAAGAAATGAATTCCTGCAACTTTATTCTTCTTTTTTCTGCTTTATTCTTTTTTGCTGGAACCTTCGGATACCGTTTTGATCGTCACTCAACAACAAAAAATGGCATGATTGAAAATGAAAAAATTGGAGAAGGTATTCATCTTTTGTCTGCTGATAAGGAAGCTCCTACTGTATCTGATGGTGAAAATGTTACCTTGACTGGATCAGGAAATGCTCAACTTCAATTGACACAGGGTGAACTTCAATTCGAACTTTGTACTCCAAATTGCATGGGCCAAATGTAAGAATTTAGTTTTTGATTGCTTTTTTAACTTATTTGTTTAGAATTACTGCATGTTATGATGCTGTTAATCCTAATCCATTGTTGCAAGGAAATTGTTTATCAAATCGGTGCCAATTTAAAGCTGAGGTTTTTGAACGTAATGAAATAAAAAGAATTGAGTTTAATGGTCATTATAAGTTTTTTTCCTAAATTAATGTTGGAAACTCTGAAATTTCTAGCAAAGCCGTTTACTTCAAAAATTTGTGAATGGGTAAAAATGCGATCACCTGAAGCTGAAATATCATTTCGTACACCCCGTTTGGACAGCTGTAAACCTAATATTACTGATGGAAATGTGATCAATTTGTCTGTTACTTTTGTTGGTCCAACATCTGAATGCCATTTGAAAGTTGTAAGTAATTTTAAAACATGCATCAACAATTTTAACAATATATTTTTAGTTGAATGCAAAGAAATGGATTCCATCAACAACTCCAGCACCTTTAACTTCTGAATCACCACAAATTGCTTCAACTGAAGAAAAAGAAGATTCATCATCAGCATTATTGCCTTTGTGGATTGTTCTTGGTATTTTTCTCTTTGTTTTGGTTGTTGCTGTTATTGTAATTGGGTAAATTTTTTGTATATTGTTACGATTATTACAGTATCCATTTTTTTATAGAATTTGGTGTTGGTGTAAACAAAAGAAAACTTTTGCTGCTCCTGCTGTTGGAAATGGTGTAAAAGCAAATAAAGCTTTAACGGAAAACAAGACAAAAACTGATGGCGGAAATGCAATTGAAGAAACTGTTGCCAAAACAGAAGCTTCAAAACCAAAAGTTCCAGATGCAAAAGAAAAGAAGGAAATTGTTGAACAACCAAAACAAGCAATGAAGCCAAAAATTGAAGAAAAAGCTGTTCAAGAAAAACAACCAAAAGAAGATGCTCAAGTTGTTCCTGTTCCTGCTGTTGATGATCCAATCCAAAAACCTTCTGCTGAACCATCAAAATTTTCTGCTGAACCGTCAAAACCTTCTGCTGAACCATCGAAAATTTCTGCTGAACCAACTGTTCAAGATGCCACAACTGAACCTTCAGCTGTTCAACCAATCCGACAACATTTAAAGGGTCCAAAGATTGATATTCCTACTGAACCTGTTGTTCCTCGTCCAAGACTTTATCATAAACGTTCACAATCTGGTTCACGTTCTCATATTCGTGATTCTCTTTCTGGTGTACATGATCCTGCCATGCATTTATTGGTTGAATCTCAACCTGGTGGTCTTGAACGGCTTTGTGATACTCCTGGTTTAATTGAAGAACAAAAACTTGATCGGTATGTTTTTATCCGAAGGGATACTGTAGGTAGTTTAATAATTTGTTTTAGGTTTTATCCTTCAACAAAATGTCACCTTCAACCTCCACAAAATCGTGAAAAGGCACTCTTTTGTGCATCCGATGTCTATGCTACGCTTGAAAATGTTGATGCTATGAGGTAAGCATTGTTTTTCTCAATGTTACAGTATATTTTATATAATTATTGATTTTTCAGAATTGATGCTCAAGATGCTTTGGCTGATGTTGGTGTTAAATTTGATCAAAATATGGAAATTTAATCAATGCCTGAAGAAGCTGTAAATTATTTACGTCTGCCAACTACTCCTGAATTTGTTAAAAGTTATGCTTTTGGTTCTCTCTTCAGAAAGCTCATTGATGATAATGCTCCAGGCAATAAGATTTATTCAATTCCTCTTCTCTTTGCAATTCTTCTTCAACATCGGTATTCAATCCAAAATCGTCGTGAAATTGCTATCTTCATTCGGTCTGTTTTTTCTTTTATCTATTGTTTCATATTATTTACTTAACCTATTTTATAGTCGTGAACTACTAATTATTGATGATGAATTTTCTTTGAAAGAACGTTCTGCCTCTGCATTTCCAATAAATGCAATTGAATTTGCTGTTCAACTTGATGAAATGGGCTTCAGAAATATTGCATCATTTTTGAAGCGATCTGGTCTTGCAAATGGAAAACGTGGCAAGTATTCTGGTGGTGGAAAAAATAAGAAGCGATCAAAGAAATGAACCTGGAAAAGAAGCAGCAGCAACAACTTTCTATTCTGGTTTTTGTTCATTTGTGCTGTATATGGTGATATTCATTTTAATAAATTTTATTTGGTAACTTGATTGTTGATTGAACGAATTGGAACGGATTTCAACAGAGCTACACAATTTCATGAAGTTATTAAAACATGTAATAAAACAATATAGATAAAAACAAAAACTTTATTCAAAACAAATGTAACAAAACTCACAAAAGCCATGATCATTTAATAAAATACAAATGGAATAATATAAGCAGCGATATATATTAAATAGCTATTTACAGTTAACCATTACTTCTTCTTTTTCTTTCCACCACCAGAAGATTGTGCAAGTTGAGGAGCAGCACCACCAGCTTGCCTGGTTTTGAGTTTTGGAATGAGAGAATTAGGCTCCCCGACATTAGCGCCGAAGACATTTGCGCCGCGACATTTGCGCTCCGACATCTGCGCCGCGACATTTGCGCTCCGACATTTGCGCCGCGACATTGGCGCCGAGACAAATGCGCCGACGACATTTGCGCCGACGACAATTGCGCCGAAAAAACGACAACTGCGCCGAGGCGGAATTTTGATAACTTTTAATAACCTTACATTCTTTAAGACTATATAAAAGTTCAGCACATGTTGTCGAATAGCACAAAATACCGTAACAATGAGTGAAACACATTTTAAAGTTTTTTTGCCTAAATGTATTCTTAATTAATCATGTTATCATTCATTCCTCTTTGTAGTTTTATGTCGAAAGCATACAAGCTCTTTCTTTTTGCTCAAACTAATTATTAATACTTTAGTATAAGAACATCTTATAAGAGCACATAATGATCTTCTGTGTCCAAAATCTAGCGTTAATATCAACTCAGGCTTTTTATGAATGATGATTATTTTACTTCATCATCTTTTTGTTGTCATGTAAATTCTTCCCAGCTATTACTTTTATATCTCTTCACATATATTTGCTGTTACCATCTACCCCAAATGAACCGAAAAGTTAGAAGAACACTTGACTTAGCAATGTGTTACATCCTAAACCAATATGTTATTGCATAAGGCATACTAAACACATGGCTTGAGTACAGATACAAAGGCTAAGTGTGTTATGTCATGGACTAAGTCTGATGAAATTTGCCTAAAATTGTGAAATACACGACTTAAGTAATCACGACTTTAAAAATTATGGGTTGAAATAAGATGAAAAAGGTGTATAAATTAATGATTTTTCTACGTTTAGTAGTTGCAATTTTTTATTTCATTTATCGGCGCAATTGTCGTTTTTTCGGCGCAAATGTCGTCGGCGCATTTGTCGTCGGCGCAATTGTCGTCGGCGCCATCGTCGTCGGCGCAAATGTCGGCGGCGCAATTGTCGCGGCGCAAATGTCGCGGCGCAATTGTCGTCGGCGCAAACTGCGTAGTACCGAGAATTAATATGAATCATCACAGCATCTCCTACAAAAATTTGAACAAAAATTAATAAACAGTCATTCAAATTATAAGTAAAAGCATACTAGATTTGAATTCATCATTACAATATGTTCCATCATCATTCTTTAATTGAACTCGAAGACGTCCTGCCGCGGCAGCATATCCAAATTGAAAAGCTTTCCCTTTGTAATCCAGATTGCTCTAACATACACACAAAAAATAATTTATGATCGAATTCGAGTTGAAAAAATGTGTACTGATTACGGTAGAAAATCAAAGATAATTTTTATCTCACCATTATTGTTTTATTTTCCCAAAAATCTCTGAAACATATCCTTTCAATCTCGTCGATCTGTCTCTTCGACAATAAAATTGCAGAAAAATGAGGATTTTTCTTGACGCAATTGAAAGGATGTAAATCAGAAATTTTTGGGAAATTTCAAAGGAACGAAAACGGTGGTGATAACCTTGGTGACATTGCATTTATGTTTTGTTTTGTTTTCGATTTCATTACAGTTCAAATGAAATTAATCGATATCGATGAGTCAAATCCCTCTAATCCTTTAACCCTTAGAATAAAAAACACTTTAAAAAATTTTATTATTCTTCGGAACATGCAAAACATTCAAAGCCTTTAATAAATTAGCAAAAAGTGCCCATTAATAAAATACTTTTCAGATTTTGTGGTTTTTTATTTTCAACAAGTGTGACAAAATAAATGAAGGGATGATCTGCAATAAAAAATTCATTTTCATATGCGCATTCTGGGGTACCACTGGCTGCAGCCGCTGCATATCCAAAAGTTCCGTTTTCATCCACCTTAAAAAATGCTATTTTAAATTTTTATTCAAATTTCTTTGTTTACTTTTATTCCAGCTTTATGAATGGCTTTTTCAATAATGTGCCGGTTTTGAAACATTTTTTGGATTCCATGATCAGAAAAAATTTGAGTTAAGCCAAGCAATTCCAATTTCTCTTTTAAATCCATTTGTTCTTCAATTTCAAAGGCTGGAAATGTTACAAAAACTTGAGGTATTATGTTACTGAAAAAAAAACAAAGTTATTAATCTTAAAAAATTGCACATTTCTTTTAAAATGTTGTCACCATTTTTTTCCTATTTTGAACGTTGACCTTTATTTAGGGTAAAAATGAAAATTAAAATTCCTAGGAAAAATGTCACAAAACTGTGACAATCAAAAAAATGTCACAAAATTTGGCATTCAAAAAAATGTCACAGAAGTGTAACAAGAAAAAATTGTTACAAAACTGCGACATTCTAGAAATGTCACAATACTGTGACATTCTTTTGTAACAATGTGACCTTGAGTTCTGCTTTGATAATAAACATACTTTTCAATACATTTTTTAACCATCTCATAATCCAGTTCCTTTAATAAATCAGATAAGCCATCCTTCGAATTTGGTAATAAAATGTGCAAAAATGAATTTCGAGTTTTATATGGAATTCCAAGACATCTCCAATTTTGTCCTTTTGTTAGATTAAATTCCGCTTCTGGATGATCAAGACTAATCATATCAATGTATTTTGTTGACCAAGGTGATGAATAAAATGCTTTGATTTCCCTTGGCTGAAATCTTTCCTCCCATTCTCCAATGAAGCATAATGCATTTACAATGAATATGCTAATTCTATCATTTACATCTTCTTCGGTTATAATACCTTTGATATGACCTTCGGTTTTTTCAGAAACAAAGTTATTGATTTTCTGAAAAGAAGTTACTTTTGTAGTTTTAATTGTTTCTAAAAAAGGGATTAAATGGAGGCGGCAATTTAAATCCTTTTTTCATCTCTGATTGTCGGTTTGTGAAGCACGAACTTAACAATCAGTGTCTTTTTGTCGAGGCAAATCCATTTTCACGGAAGTCAAACGCCTTCAAAAAATGGAATATGTGAACTTCCTCCCATTTTCAAAGTAACGTTTTGAGGATTTTAGGATTCTACAAAAATCATTCTTAATTCCAAAAAAAAATGTTTCTTGGTCTTTTTAAAGAGGTTTAACATCAAAGCAGCCGACGTCCCTTTTATCTCCTTGCGGCTCCATGTTTTTCCTTCCCAAAGAAAGGGAAAAGATGGAAATTCCAAAATGTCATGGATAAAAGGTGATGGGAAGGGTTAGCACTTGTAAATCACCTGGGAAGGGGGACAAAAATGGCAAAGTCAAAGCATTGCAATTTCAGATTTTTTCTAACATTGCACTTTTTGAGGAGTTTATAACAATAATAAATCCAAGAATAATCCTTACTTGAGTGGTTTCAGATTTTTGGCTGAAATCAACTTGTTCAAAATCATTATTAAACAGTTCCTCCATGCATTGTTTAAAACTTGGGAGCAGCATTTCATCTGATTTTTTAAGAAATAATCTGTTTGAAAATAGCAATTTATAAACAGAACTGTCATTTGTTGCTTCACAAAATTTTCCAAAATTTGAATAATACTTCAATATTTCTGTTGATGTAAGATTTTTGTCTAAAAAATATCTTGGGATTTTTTTTAGACAAAGGGATATAGGCAATTAACAACTTACCTCCACCAAGTATTTTTTCAAGTTGTTCAGCAGTTATTCCGTCTGTTCCTGAATAAATCATTGCAAGAACATTCAAAATCGAAGCTGATGAAAATACTGTAGATTTAAGCTGCGGTTCCAAAATATTTAAATACTTTAAAGAAAATTCAATTTCTGCTTTTGTGCACATTTTTTTAAAGATGAATTTTTTTTTAAATATGATCAAAACAAAACAATTATTTTCAATTCCAAAAAAGGTTTAAAAAACTTTTTCAATTTTTGATCAACAATTTTGTCACTCCTTTTTTTAATTCCAAAACAAAATAAAATTAGTTATGATTCGCAACAATATTGCAGCAGCCTTTTCTGCAAGAAGAAAAAATGGGTGATTTTGTTTGAGTAGTAAAAATTCTATTTTATCAAAAAGAAAAACCTGTTTCTTGTGGTATTCTTATTGTCCATTTAAAAAAATTTTAAAAACATTTCCTTGACTTGATTATAACATAAACATGCTGACTGAAGTGGCAAATAAAAACAATTATATTTCGCGAAGGTTGATCTCACTGTGCCAAACCGTCGTAAAACTTTTTTGTGAACAAAGCAAAAACTCACATTAAAAAATTGGTTATCAGGAAACAATTGCAGTTTATTCAGTGTAATGAAAAAGTATTTTTCTATCAGTCTGCTATACTGTAAATTGCCTTTTTGATATTTCGTCTTTAGTTTTGTTAAATGCTATGCTGTTATTTAGTTTTGTTTGTTGTGTGTTGTAGAATACTAAGATGTTTGGGAAATCTGGACGTAACCAAAACGCTTATTTTATTACTTTTCCTTCATGTTTGAATTCCCAGTCGATTGAATTTGTTCGAATTTATTCACTATTAAAAATAAATTATGTGTCACCTTTCCATTCTGCTGTAATTAATATTTACTGAGCCATTTTCTCGTGCCTTCTGTCGAGCATACATGACGCCATAGAGTGTTGCAATCTCCCAACTATGATTTTAAAAAATGTTGCAGGCTGGGATCTTCCAGTGTTAAAAGAAGAGCGTGAAGATTGCGAGAAAAATTTTTAAAAGATTCAAAGAAACAACTGTTGCAAACAGAAAATGTCTACGCTTTTTAGGTATTTTTGATCATCACTTTTCATGTTTTATTGCCTTTTTATGAGTTAACTTTTTCAACAATAATTTTTATCGAGTTTTCAAAAAAATGATGAAATTATCGAAACTTATATTGAAAAAATTAAAACAAACAAGCAAATGAAATCTGATTTTTTACTTTGATCAATATTCTATTTTAACAAATCCTGGCATCGGCAAAGCTTTGATTTGCATCTGCTTGTTACTTTTTTATTTCTTCAATTAAAATTCTAAATAATTTCATCTTTTTTTTCCATAAAAATCGATAAATATTTTGGCCTAAAAATTACAAAAAATATAAAAATATAAAAAATTTTTGATCAAAAAACCCAAAAATCGGGGATACACTTTTTTCTGCTTTGAAATGAAACAAAAAAGTGGCAACCATGGATGACCTTTTCATTGTTGAAGAAAGACACAAACATGCATGAGTCAAAATTGGTCACTCATCTTTCTTCAACCGCAGCAATCGATTTTAATCTGGCTCTTTCTACAGAGAACTACTTGACAGACACACATGGAATGCCTTAGTCATCATCGTTCCTTTTTCAATGAATCGGTCCAAACAATCCCATAAAAAACAAAACACCGGAACTTGTGTTCATTTTCCCTCTTCAAAAACTGTAAATCAGCCGGGGGATATACCTTTACGGGAATGGAACCCGCCGGGATCGAGAAAGAAAATAACACAGAACCCGAGATACAGAAATCACAAACTTTATTAAAAATATAAATATTGATAAAACAAATTTGACGTAAGAATCACCTTTTAGCGCATAAGTTGTGGCCCTGATTAAAGATTGCAGCTTGTTGGATAACGTTATTCAAAAATTACATTTTCTTCATGTTGTTGGGATCCCATTATCTTGAAACAAATTATTAATGTTTTTGTTTGATTGTTTCAAATTTCATGTGAGAATTTATAACAAGTTAGCTTTGTTAGGCTACCTTTATAAATTACAAGATTTATAGGTTTTTTTCTAAAAAATATTTACAATATTCAAACGTTAAAAATATAACAAAATCTATTTTGTGAGAAATTAAACATAACCAAAACGTTTCTTTTATTCTTTCGCAACAAATTTCATTTTGTTCGGAAAAAGTGTAAACGAATTGGCAAAAGGTTCCTTGATAAAAATGAACAAATGCACATTTGATTTTGTTCTACTTTTTACTCCATAATTTTTAGTGAATCATGAGCTTCCAAAATGAAGTAGACTTCTGTTTAAATTTTTTACGACTTCAGAATTCTTTTGAAGATTCAACAATTTTTTCTCCAATATCTATTTTAAATAATTTAGCAGCAATATTTATTGGTGCTGATGAAAATACTGCAAAAGAAATATTAAATGTTGTTGGAAAAAGTAAACATTTGATTTACATTTGTGGATATTATTCAAGTTTTTAGATGAAGATATTACAGCAATTATTAAATATTATTCAAATTTTGTAAAACGACAAAAAATTGTTGTTGAAAACTTAAAAGACACAGATACACAAAAAATAATTAATGAAACTCCTTTGAAAAAACTAAAGATTGAAGATGATGAAAAATCTCTTTCTGCATCATCCAAAAATATTGATCCTGATGCCAGCGATCAAACAAATTCTTCAAATGTTTCTGCACCTGAAGAACTAACATACGCTGAAAAAATAAGAAAACGCGGGATTCGAGGACGGCCTCCTTCAAAAGTTATTATTAAAGATGATGATAGTCCGGGTTTTCAGATATTTATCACCAATCAGTTATTTGTTGACAAGCAAACATCTTTTAATGGAAACGTTATTGATTTGATGAAAAACAATTTTGATATCCGACTTCAAACAATTGATTTTAAAGAAAACAAAGATGAAATATCAAAGGTAAATAAACAATTTTTTAACTTTTAGTATTTTTTAAGTCATATCCCCAAGGAATAAAGTTCTAAAAATTTGCATTAATTTCCAAATCCATTTTTCACGATCCACAAAGTCGGTGTCGGAGTTGTCCAATTTCTGATGTAATTTGTGAAAGTGGTCAAACATAATCTGGCACTCACCTTAAAAGCGGCAAAGATCAAAAGAAAAATTTGACAAAAAGCATGCATTTTTAGATAATCAATAAATCCATATTCGATGCCACAAAAGAAAAAATTAGCTCAATCATTAAATCGGAAGATGATATCAAAGAGGATGCCGAATCATTGATCCTGATAAATGCCACATATTTCAAAGGCAAATGGGCTTTTCCATTTGGGATTCGCATAACAGCAATGTTTAATTCAAAAATTCCTCGAAAAATGGATTTTATTTCTCAAAAAATATGTCATACACCTTTTAATGTTGGAGAAGATTGGAAAAGTGTTGGAATTCCATATAAAGAACATAAACAATGGATGTTTATTGTGTTGCCAAATGTTAAAGATGGTCTTCAAAATTTAATTAATAAAATGGATTATGAAATGTTTAAAGAATGTACTAAAAAGTATGTTTTGTTTTATCGAAGAGAAAATGGTAATGTAAAATTAAGGATGGACATGTTCCAAGACTTGAGGCCTGGGGGAAAATCTACATTGCCTTGAAGTCATCAAAAATTTTTGACTCTTGATCATTGTTAATTTTAGCACCTCTAGCAGCTGTGTACAAGTAACAATGCCCGCCTTTGAAGTTTTCGGAAATTACAACACTGCAAAAGATCTCAAAAAGCTTGGAATCATTGATTTATTTGATTCAGCTCATTGTAACTTATCAAAAATGATTCATGGATCGTATCCTCAAAACAATTACTTCCTGGGTCAAGCTACACATGAAGCAGTTATTAAAGTAAACATTATCTATTAGTTTAAAGTTCTAAATAAATTTGCATAGATTGATGAATACGGGACATGTGCATCTGAATATACCAGGGATCGAAGATATGCTGGCTGTGGTCCTTCATATTTTGAAGTAGATTCGCCATTTTTGTATTTTATTGTAAGTGCTAAGAGACAAAAAGGTGAAAATGGCCGTTACATCAACGAAGTACCAACAGAAATATTGTTTACCGGTACTTATTGTTAAAAATTTTATATTACATATATTTTGAACTACATTGTGTTTGTTTCTAACTTTTGCCGTTTAGTTTGTTTTTGTGAAAATAAAACTTTTAAGAATCACAAGCAATACATTTCTAAAATTAGCATAAAAAATGCTATTTTAATTTAAAAAAACAATTATAGTTCATACAAAAGTTCAAGCAAATAAGATTTTTTGGTCAAAATTTGCATATTTATTACGGTACAAATATTCCATTGAGAATTTGAATCAATGCGGGCCTTATGGAATACGGTAGATTATTAAAAGCAGCATATAAAATTTTATTAAAAACAACTTTGGTTTACCCAAAAAATCAAGCAAATTCGACTTTTTTGGTTGATCAAAATTTGCATTTTATTTTACTGTAGAAATTTTAAAATGAGAATTTGATTATGAATCAATGCGGGCCTTATGGGCTGTTCTTAATAAATGAAATAAAATATATCCTTTAACTGTTAAAGTTTAACACCGAAATAATCTTTCAAAACATTTTTATGTGTCTGGGCTTTGTACATTGATTTATAACAATGGAAAACAGCAGATACTTCAAAGATGGAATTATCATAGAGAAAAATTATTTGTTACACTTTTGTTTTCATTTGTGCCAATGTTGGAGTACCAAAGGGTTCTTTATTTTGAGGGACAAAAAAAGTAAAGCCCTTAGTACTTATGAATAAGATTATCAACAATTGTATTTGTATTAAAAAATTAAATTTGCCGCATTTGTCACTGAAGTATGATAGAAGATCAGTTTTTGAGATTTTAAATTGATTTTGTTAATTTAAATCTAATTGTACAAACTGCACCATCCCTTAAAAAATTTGAATAACTTGCTACAGGTTCCACTTTACAACTATAATTTAATCAAGTCTTATTCTGTCGTTTAGTTTTAGTTAATTAAAGCTATGTAGGCTTCTTTGATCGCCTTTTTAGTAAACGGAGAGTGTTTGTATCTTTTGCAATTCAACTTTCTGAATTTATTATTATATATTTGTCAATTCTTTTTTTCTTACAATTTTTTTAAAAATATTCAAGCAACAAGGTTGTTACAAAATGAATGCAGAAAACGTGTATGAGCTTTTTGACTATTTTTCAATCATAACTTTTTTATATTTTAATATTTTAAATAACTTTTTCGACAACAATTTTTAATCCAAGCAACTCATTAAAAATTGTTGTTGAAAAAATAACTATCATAAAAATAAAGAAGAATTTTATGATTGAAAACAGCCTAAAAAACCGTGTCAACGTTTTTTTTGTTTTTGATTGAAACAAAATTGCAAACTTATTGGCATTTTTGCTGTTGGTGGACAAACAAAGACATACAAATCAATACCCACTGTTAACGCTTTTTTATTCAACACCGTTGATTAATCCGCCCTTTTTTAAAACACTGCCGCCGACGGCAGCGCCGCCGGCGGTGGCGGCGAGTAAACACTGCTGAATACGGTCCAAAAATTGCTGTTCTAAAATTACTGTAGTAAAAAGTAATTAAAAAGCAGACAAAAAACAAAAGAAATGTTCGAGTAATCCGTAGCATGTAGTTGATTAAGAAAGTATATTATGAAAAATTCGCATGTTCATTTTTTTATTGATTGACTAAATGTTTCAGAATTCATTTTATTTTAATCACATGGACTGCGTGAAAGTTTTTTTAATATTTTCCTGTTGAAAGCAACTTTAAATACATAACAAAATTTGTAGAATTCAAAGATTCATTTTCCTAAAAAATTTTAAAATATTCAAAAAAGGTTGCTACAAATGTCTATTAGTCCATTTATGGCCAACGTGAAATCAAAAAAGATTAAAAAAACTGCCAAAACGCTTATTGAAGTTTTCTGCTTTCAAATGAAAATGAAAAAGGTTAACCGATTGACATTTTTATTATTGGGTAGAGAGACACACATTCGTAAAGGTGTTTTTCTGGTGAAAGTTTTCCATTTTGGCACACACAGTGCCGTCTATCCTTTCTTAAAATTGATTCACGCATTTCATTTTTTATCATGTTTAAATATAAAATAGCGGAACTCAAGTTATACAATCATCTCTAAAGAACGACAGCAAAGACAGAAGGAGAAACGACCAAATTAACAAACTCAAAAAACGAGCAAAAAAGCTTATTACCCCTTTTCTAACAAACTATGCTGCTTGAATTGTAACAAACAAATAAGTAATAAAAATTATAACAAATTTATTCAAACATGTAAAAATAACCAAAAGTTACGAAAAACCTGATAAAAAGAAATGAGTTCATACCCAAAATTTCAAAACATATAAAAATGATAATAAAAAAAACCGTATTTAAAGAAATTAAGCCATTGTTGGATTTCCAAAAAGCATATCAAAACCAGAACTGTTAAAGCTTGAAGAATTGAGATCAGTATTTTCGTCATCCATCATTCCTGGAAATTCACCATTTTGGCCATTCTTTCGACGATATCGAGTTTGGATATGATTCTTTCTTAAATGAATTGGACGATTAGTCTAAAAATATGACATGGATACGGAATAATCAAAAATGCAAAAATTTTGATAAATATAAGATCAAAAATACTGTAAAAAAGACGTACCTGATGCATACGGTAATAAAGCCCACAGGCATTACAAATTAATTGTCCATCTTGATTTCTTCGCCATGCTGAAGTTTTTGTTGCAAAACAATTTGAGCATTGTTGGGAATTTGATTCCGCAGAAATTGCTAAAGCTTCACGTAATTGTTCTTCCTAAAAATGCAACATAAAGATATATGAAAACCAACAATAATAAAATAATAAGGATATATAAAATCCCATTTCTATCCTAGTACAGTAATTATCCAAAAGCTTACAGTAAAATCATCAATTTGGCCATTTGATAAATGTGGTGAAGATACTGTAGGTGGAGTTGCAGCAGCAGACTGTTTTGCAGAAGATCTTCTTGAAGTAGGTTTCTTTTTTGTAGTTGGTGGCATTCCATTATTAGATTTAAGGGCATCTCCATTTTGTACCGAAGCATTTAAAGCATTCAACAAAAGATTTGGATCACTTTGAAGAAGTCCAGATTGAAAGAAAGCATTCAAAACTTCATCATTTCCTTCAGATCCACTGAGGACAGTTGCAAGTGTTAAACTATCAAGAAGTTGTTGATTTGTCATTGGTGGAGAAGCTGGAGCATTTTGTTCAGTTAAAATTGGCATTGATGAATTGAAGTAATTATCAGGATTGAATTCTTGTTTGGGAATCTTTGATGCAGCAGCAAGAGAAGTTCCATTTTGGGTTTGTTTACGCTTTCTTATACCACTTAAATAATCACTGCCACTCCTAAAATAACAAAGATATAAGCTTATATATAAAGTATAATAACTCACTGATTAAAGTTGCTTCCACCATTCTTAGCCTTTGGCCACCCAAAGTCATTTCCTCCTTCATCATCTTCAGTTGCAGATCTTGTTGAAACATGTGGAGATAAAGCTGTTAAAGAGGAAGATTCTGAAGCTGCACCATTTGAATTTATAACTTGTTCAATCTTGGGAAACATTAGATCTCTTGCAGCTGATTTTGTACTTGAAATAATTTCATCCATTTTTGATAAAAGTAAAGTCACTTTTCGATCAAGTTCTTCAAAGGATTTCTTTAATCCTTCATGATGCTTGGCACAATTTGAACATTCTTGAAGTTCAGCAGTTTTTGTCGTTGATGGTGTTGAAAGAGGAGGATTAGCTTCCATGACTTTTTTGGGTTAATTAAGTCCTGAAAAAAATGGAGTTAAAAGAGTTGTAAAATATTTATAGGCTTAAAAAACACGGTAAAAACACGAAGTTTGTGATGGATATTTCGCCCACAACCATTTCGCCAAAAAATTTGCCTTAGATTTTCGGTAGGATTTTAAGGCAAAACGAAGAAGTCGAAGTTGACAGTTTAACCAAATAACACTCTCATAAAAAAGTTGGGACATTTTGGTCTTCCCAAAAATCTAGGAAAATTTTCTTTGGCGAAATGGCTTTGGACGAAACATCTTTGAATCGAATTTTATTTTACACGAAAGCAAAAAACTGATAAGAAATGATATAATGTAATATCAGTTCTTATCATTCCTGATCCTGATAAAAAAAAACTAAAGATAAACAATGTTAGTTTTTTTCGAAGAACAACAAAAAAAATCCACGAAAAAAATACCCGCGCAAAAATAAAAAAACGATGATTGATTGATTATCACAAAAAACAGAGGATGGAAAAGAAGGAAGGAAAAAAAAAATAGCAGCAGGTGGTAGTAGTAGTAATAGTAGTGATGGTGGAAGTAGATGGAGGTTCTGAGTCACTGATTTTTTTTCTCTTTCTTTTTTCAGTCATCAAAATAAAAGGAGAAAGAAAGAAAAGAAACAATTTCTCATTCATTCCAGGTGCGCGAGTTTTTAAAAGTTGTTGCAGCTGCTGCTGCTGCTCGAAATCATTCATTCATAAACATTTTCCTGCTGCTGCTGCTGATGAGGACTGATTGATTTGATAAAAAAAAGAGCAAGAAGAGTGATTAAAAAGAAAGCCTAAAAGAATAATGACTGATTGGGAGGAGGAGATTGATGGATAGAAAAAAGAGAAGAGAGATCACTGGGAAATGGGATTTTAGGGCACTTTTAATGGACAATTACAAAAATGATAAAATGATTCAAACATAAACAAAAACCAAAAATTTGCCCAACTCTCTTCACTTTTTTTAGAACACATCTGTATTGGATGCAGCAGATGATGAGATGATCATCCCCATATGTATGTGTGTGTCTTTGTGTTGATGATGATGGTTGTTAAAAAAAGAGAGAAAAAACTCTTTCGAAATTTTTTTAGATCAAAGCATCACTAAAAAAGATGGACACTTTCTTTTTTTCCAATTTTCCTTCTCTTTTTCTCCATCAACTGATGATCACAGTGCGTAAACATTGAAGATTATCTCAACAAAAATATCAACAAAACAAATTTTAATGTCTGCTAAAAAATTAAAAGCAGCAGCAGCAAAATGACGCGCTTTTTTCATTTCATTTTTTTGTGATGAAAAGTTTTAGATCAAACAAAAAAACTTTGGACTTGATTCTTTTCATCGATATCAAAAAAGTGATAAATATGTCTATTAAGAAATATTGGATTCTAGAAAAGACCTGCAAAGAAAAATACTTAGGATTGCGTCATTGTAAGCATTTTATAAACTATCAGATATCATTCAAAAAAAAACAAGAGTTAATCCTTTGGATAAAATTAAATGTCATTTTATCTATTAAAGTTATGCAAATTGTAGTGAAACGCAAAAAATGCTTTTATAATTGTTGCATGCAAATTATCAACCTTTAAAAACCTGCTGTAAAAAAGTAATGTTTTAGTCCAAAGTTCCAAATGTGGCAAACAACCAAAAAGCAAAGAAATAAAAGGACTTGAAATATTTATAATTGGTTTAAAGAATAAATTTGTGAAAAGATGCTTTCATTTGTTTATGAATGTAATCGTTATAGAGAGAAAAAATGATATAAAATCATTATCAGAATAAAAAAAATAAAAATATTACCACAATAAATACAGGGCAAAAATTAAAGAAAAAGCCTGACACAAAAAGTAGGTCTTTGCTAAAGCTAAAAACAAGAATCTCTTCGCCAATAAAATTTTTTGGATAACGACTAATTAAATCTTCATCAATAATTAAATGCATTTGTTTTTGTGTGTGTATCAAAACTAAATTTCAAGTGAAGCTTTTTTCGATGGCATTTATGTGCTTCAAAATTTCTGTATTATATTTTTCAACGCAAAAAGTTCATTTGTAATAAAAATTTAATGACAATTATCGATCTTTAAAAGTATACTGTCAAAATTTCTGTACTCCAAAGTTGCTGTCAATTTCCATTTTTACAGTTTTTGTTTTTGGAACATTTTAAACAAATTTCATGAATTTTAAATAAACTTTTAAAAAAAAATTTTAAAACTTTAAAATTTTAAAGGAACAATAACAATATTTTTTGCTTTGTTTTTTATGACTCTTTTGGCCTTTTTAAATAATTAAATTCTTAAAAAGAAGAGAGAGAGAACACTGAAAATAGAAAAAAAAATAGAATTGAAAAAAAGGAATGGGAAAAAGTTCAAATTTTAAAATGCATTCTTCTAACACAAAAAAACTTGTTTGAAGGTTTTTTCTTTCAGAAATAAAAGTTTTGTCTGTTTTCAAAAATTTTGGTATCACTTTTTTCACGTTTTTGTCGTCCCCAAAATTTTAGGTGAATTTTATTTTATTGCATTTTATTAATTTTGCTTATTTTTTTAAATCGTGTAAAACTAAAATTATTATTCTCGCTCGTTTTTTTGTTTAAATTTTGGCTTCAAAGTTTTTTCACGTATTAAAAAATGCATTTAAAGACTTTAAACTAATATTTGATCAAAGGTGTTTGAATCGTGAATTTATAGAATTTTAAAAGTTCATGAATGCATTTTTTTGATATTATTTCAAACTCAAAAAAGTTAATTATAATGTAAAATGTTCCTTTTTTTAATTTAAAATCAACTGTTTTTATCTCAAAAAAAACTTTTTCTAATGGTTGTCATGCCTACCCAAATAATTTTTAGTTTTTTAATCTTTAATTCAAAACAATAAGTTTTATGCAACTTTTAACTAAGAAACTGCAAAAAAAACTTATGAAAAAAACTCCAATAGTTTTTCATAAACAATGTTGCAGATTTTGAAGTGACTTTTTTGTTGTTCGCTTTTTTCTTTTCTTTTTTTCAAGCTGTTTTTTCCCTGTTTTCCATTCCATCTTTCCCATTGAATTGTTGGGCAAAAAAGAAAGAAAGAAAGAAAAAAAACCTTCCAACATTTTCAAACAACATTTTGTGTCAATGTCACCACCCCCCTCAATGCATCCATCTTTTTTCCATTCTTTTTCAACGCATATTTCAGGCGGGCCAAGCTCAACACAAATAATCTTTTCTTTTTTCTTCTTTTTCACATATGTTGGATATATATATTGTTTCAACAATTTTTAACATTTGATCCAAAATTTATCCATTTTTATCACCAAAAATAATGGCATTTCTACTGTGAAATTTTTTTATTTCTTATCAAAAACTAACACCAAAAAAATGTGGTTTCGACTTCGAAGGAATCAAACCTTACGAAATTATTTAAAAATTTTTATATTTTTTATTTTACTAATTGGAATTGAAGAATATTTTTATACATTTTTATATAAATCTTGGAGGAATTATTATCGTAATGTTGTGATAAAAGAAATTCAAGTTCAACGAACTCTGGAAAAGCGTATGTTTATTTTTGCTTTTTTAGTTTTTTTTTTGCGCGGGATAGTTTTTGTTTTTTTGATGTTTGCTTTCTTTCATTTTTTTGTTATGAAAAAATCAGCCAAAACAGCTGTGTTCCATTTTTAATGAAGCAAAAATGCTGAATCACCTCCAAAATTTTTGGTGTTGCAATATAAACAATTTATGGACTAATTAATTGTTTCATTGTATAAATATTAGGGTTCAGTTCATTTTTGACCCATCCAAAATTGGCGAATTTGTAGTAATTTTCGACTAAAACAAATCCACTTCTGGATTTTATATATCCTTATCTAGGCATATCCACATCATATATATCATATGCTAATTTGGATCTTTGGATCATCCAAAGGTTTACCAATTTGTAGCAATTTTCACTTTTAAGTGAAATTTGCTACATTTTAAATAGCAAATACATTCGGGGATTTCATGTATCCCATATCCATCAATGCCCAAATCCACGTCATTTATCTTCCACTACATTTTAGGACTATCAATTGGTGTTTTGGTTGTTGTTGATAAATTACAAAATCTTAAAAATTATGAACTCGCTCAGGATACTGTAACCTGCTACTGTCGAAAGTTTAAATATAAACTTATTAGAATTTCAATGGATCGATCTCCAGATTACAGAAAAAAATGTCCACAAAAAGATGTAAGTTTTTTTTGTGATACAGTAATTTAACAAAAATGATCGAATCATTCTTATCAGTGATTTTTAAAAAAATTTTGTTTGCTTAATTTTCATTGATAAAAAGTTTTTATTACCCTTAGAGCAAACAAATAAAATATATAAGCAAATGTGAGAGAGTAAATAAAATTAGGGAGTTACTGTATTGGTTATTTTTACAGTAATTTCCCTAATTTTAAACCGATTAGATTTTAATAATTCCATTAAATTTTCGATTTGATAAATTTAGTTAAATTTTTAATCAGATTAAAAAATTATATTATTTTATGTAAAACCGCTAAAACCAAATTTAAATTATTTTATTGCATCAAATAAAAATAAATTTTTAGTTTATGTTTCAACGTCACTGTGTTACGACAAATGTTCTTCGAGATAATCCTGAGCTGGAATATATTCTTTTTTTGGATGCTGATATGGGAATTGTAAATCCAAATCATTTAATTGAAGAATACATTGATCCAAAAATTGATCTCACATTTTATGAAAGAATTTTTAATTTTGAAGTTATGGCTGGAAGTTATATTGTTAAGTAAGGTTTTTGTTATTTTATTATTACTTTTAATTATTATTATTACTGTAGGAATACTCCATATTCAATAACATTTTTGAAGGACTGGATTGAATATGAGAATAAACTACCACAAAGTTTTCATGGAACTGATAATGCTGCAATTCATCAAATTCTTGTTGATTGGTATAATCCAAATGATAAAAGGGATATCAAATGCCGGACAATTTGGGAAGAATCAAAGTAAGATTTTAGTTGTTTAATAGTGGTAATATGCAAATTTGCGAAACGAGATAATATGCGAATTTACGAAACTAGGTAAAATCAAAATTTGCAACCCTTGGGTAATATTCAAATTTGCAAAACTTGGGTAATATGCAAATTTGCTATACTTAAGAACTATTCAAATTTGCATAATTTTACCACAGATTACTGTCAAACAATGGCATTACTGTAACCTTGTTTTTATAACAGTTGGCTTACTCCAAGCTACCTACTGTACCCAATCGCTTTCTCTTAAATCTTATCATATTTTTTCAGAGATTGGGATGGTGTTTGGGATTACGTGGCATGTGCCAGGTCCCTCCTCAACAATACTCTTATCTTTGATCGAATAAAAATTATTTCAAAATATTCCCATGCTTCATGGGCTCGAGATGGTTGGCTTACACATTCACATTGGTCCCCTTCAGATTTTATTTTTCATGGGTGGCAAAAAAAGCGGCTACAAAAAATTGAATTTGCCGGATGGTTTAATCCTTTGATTGATGAAGAAGCTTTTAAACTTCAAAGATGTCATGCCGGTCGTGCACATTTAAATTGGAGATACAAGGATACATTTATCAAAAGTGATGAAAAGATTAGGGAAAAATTGGATAAAATATCTAATGAAATTCGGGTAAAATATAGTAAAACAATAAATAGAATTTGGTCATAATAAGCACATATAAATTGTATTTCTTTAAAAAATAATTTGGGTAATTTTAATTGTATTTGAACGGGTTTTTAATTTGTTTTTAAACTGTGATCTCTTATGCAAATTTTTGCATTATTAAAAAATTTTTCGTAAATTTAAATTTGTACAAATAAAGAGTTTTACTTATCACTGTTCTTATTGGCAAAAATTGATGCAAATTTGCATAAACATGAGAATCAAGTTTAAACTCCAAAAAATATAGTTTTCTCCACATTTTTTTATAGAAAAAAGTCAGATAATTTTTTTGCTTATTTAATTCATGGATATTTATCAAATTTATCGCAGTGAAGGATTTGCTACAAATTTTCCATGTTTAGTAGAAGGACGTTGGATATGCAAATTAAATGAGGATCTGCAAGTTACCGGTGATGGATCAGAACTTGAGTTTACTGATTGCTTTGGAAAAGTAGAAAAAACGTTAGTTCTTTGCACTTTTAGTTTGTTTAGTTAGTGAAACATTTTAGTGTTTTTAAACTTGATAAACCTACCCTTGCTGCTGATTATATCCAAGATGTGCTTCCTATAACTAAAGAAATTCTTTTGATCTTTTGCCGCTATATGTTTGATGAAGATATAGAAAGATGTAACTGGTCAATTATGGAATTAGATTGGTCCAATGGAAAACAAAAATGTGGAACAAATATTTTTGATAGTAATCTTCTTGAAAGAATTGATAATTGTCAATGTTATAAACCCTTGCTCGATAGAACTTTATCAAACGATAAAAACATGTATATTCTAATTTACAGAAAAGAAAATTGCCGCTGGCGATGTTGCCATTACAAAATTGACAACAAGCAATTAAATTTTGAACAACTTGGATCAACTTTTGAGCTGCCTGTTAATTTGTTTAATTGCTTAAACTTCGATGATGGCATTATTCGGGGTTTATCGTCTACAAAGAAATTCATTTCATCCTTGAATTTAAGTAACAGAAAACTTTTGTCACCGATGCAAGAAATTTTTAATCTTCCACCTTCAATTTGCTTAAATTTAGCAGACGATAGAGGATTTGTAAGTTTATATTTTGTTGTAGTTCTATTATATCAAATACAGTATACTGAATCTTAAAAACAAGTGTAATCAATTTTTTTTATTTTATTGCAGACATTTTTGCCACAAATTGGGGCATGGACATCTACAAAACTTTATTTATGGTCGGAGGAGAAGACTACTGTAGACAAACCAAATGAGCCATTATCTTTTTCATCAGATCTTAAATCATTGATTTATCAAACGGAATCGTCACGAAACTTTTTCCACATACCTTTTTTGGTGGTCAAATTCGAGAACTTTTTATCGAAAATTCAGAGAGTGAAAAATTAATTATTCGATTTGAAAAATATTTACGGCACAAATCATTTTCTATGTCAGGCTTGTTAATGCCAGCACGACAAATGAAACCATTTTTTGAATTCAAATTATTTTCTTTACCGATTAAATAAATTTGTTTTAATTTAATTTCCATAGAAGCAAAAATGCTACAAAAAAGCCAAACAATTATTGGATCAAATCATACACAAAAAATGTTGAAATAGATTTTTACGAAGGTGGGTAACAAATTCGCCAATGATGAATATTTGGATATTTTCTTGGTAACTGTTTCTTTGGCTCTCATTTATCCATTTTTTCACGAATTTGTGCAGCATAAAATTCGTTATACATAAAAAATTTTAATATATAATTAAGTCTTCACATATTTTTTATCCTAAGCTTTTATTTTTTCGACGGAAGAAACTTGTTTTGATATCAGATTTCCAATGATAGTAATAGAAAACTTTTAAGGTTTAATAATAAGTATAAAACTTTATTTTTAAATAAACGAGATAATAACAAAACATAGTGAAATACTAAATATTGTTAGATAATATAACATTATGATATAAAATTCAATTATTAAACAATAACTATTTTTTAAGCATTAATTCTTTTTCCACGAAGAAATTCTTTGTTAGAGTAATTGTACGGAAGAGACTTTTCATAATAATTATTTCCATTAGTTGTTGGTCCATTTCGAGCAGTGTTATTACCAACTGGAGCAATATTGGCATCAGAATTCCTAAAAAATACAGTAAACTTAAATACTGAAGATACAGAAATAAAACATACGCAGTAGTATTATTAATAATTGCACGACCACGTTCAGCATAACAACTAGCAATCTGGACAGGAGCAGGAAAGCTTGTTGGTGAATTAACAATTTGAAAATTATAACAAAGAGCATTGGTCCAACGTTGAAGCATATCAAAATCAGGATTTTGTTCAGAAGAATAAATTACAGTATACTTAGGAGTTTTTGCAGTTCCCTAAAACAAAGCATATTTAAAGAAGCAAAAATATAAAAAACATACTTGAATGGACAAATGTGCATTAAGATAAAATTCAACAAATTCATTGCTGCCGATGACACGATCAATACAAGTTCCAGGACGAATATTTTGGGCATCTGATCGCTTGGTTGAATCGATCTAAAATTTAAAAAAAATATTAAAAGACTAAAAGATTTAAGTACCTTTTGTTTAAAGAATCGAAGATTATGAGCCTTTGTTGGAATTATTACGGTAAAAGGTGCACCATCAGCAAATTTTTTGATCGCAAATCGAATGATTCTAAAACAAAAACGGTTTGATCAATTAAATAAAATAAATAAATAAACTTACGGAATTTCATATCGCAAAACAAGACCATAACTTCCTTCAGAGCAACCTAAACAGAAAAAATTAGATGTATCAACATCAAAAAGGAATACAAAACATACCAGAAAGATAGATTACAACACGAGAAGGATTCTTTTGGCGATTGTCTCGAAAGCGTCGAAGAATTTCTTCAAGAAGCTTATCAAGGACAGAACACTAAACCATATAAATTAATCAAAGACATATATAAACAAAGAAAATAAAAACAAACATTTTCATCATGGAATTTAGG
This sequence comes from Panagrolaimus sp. LJ2414, assembly GCA_024447195.1. Classification (NCBI taxonomy): domain Eukaryota; kingdom Metazoa; phylum Nematoda; class Chromadorea; order Rhabditida; family Panagrolaimidae; genus Panagrolaimus; species Panagrolaimus sp. LJ2414. The sequence continues at coordinate 2,856,630 of JAMRXY010000017.1, forward strand.
TAGAAGGTAAAAATTTCCAGTATATTCATTTGCATTTTGTCCATCATTTGCAGCAAAACTAAAATTATAACTGATACAATGTAACCAAAAACAATAAACAAACATACCCCAAAATTGAACAACTTGCAGTAGATTCATCATCAGACTTATTGCCAACATTTTCTGAAGCACTTTTTTTAGCTTTTCCACTTCCAGAAGCACCAACAGGAGCAGAGGCATTTCCAGTTCCCGGATGATTCATAGCAAGACCAATAAAAAGGACATTATCATCCATGACACAATTACCAACAGAAATAACATAATTGAGGCCACCAAGTTTGACATTAGTTTTTTGAACAATATTTTCAAGACATAAACGGCTGGTAGCTTTCATGATATTTTCAACAGTTTTGGTTCGGATGCATTGAGAGATGACGCTGTATTCATGTTCCATGGTTTTGATAAAATCTAAAACAAAAATAACAAAAGTACAGTAATTATATAAATATCAAAAAAATACCATGCATAGCAGTATCTTTATCATTATCAGAATGTCCAAAAAGAATAAATTGATGACCATCTTTATCAGCATCAGCAAAAACTTTTCGAACAGTTTTTTTGTCAGCAAAAATTTCAAGAATATTTGCAGGAGGTTGAATAGCAAGTCCACGACCATGACATTCATTCAAAAATTGTTGAACAAAACCTCTAAAACACAAAGATAAATATTCAAAACTTGCAAACAAGCAAAATAATATACCTAAACTGTTGAAGATGCATCCGTTCATCATGAACTCTTAAGAAAACTGCACACCAGCTTGAAGCCTTGCTGCATTTGACAAACTTGGCAGCTTTTGGCAAACGCCATTTTCCATTTTCTTCAGGAGCCATGGAATCTGTTGCATAACTAATTTGTGGTGGTTTTAGAATACGTGCTTCAACAGCTAAATTGGTATTTAAAACTTCCAAGCCAGCATTTCGCATGAATTCATCAGCACCAAATGAAAAAGAATGGGCACATTTATGAATTTCTTCAATTTTTCCAGAAGGGGGAACAGCACATTCCTAAAAAATGATATATAATTTTTGCCAAAAAATCAAGTGAACATACTTTTACCATGATTGCAGTATCAGCAGGAGTAATATTACCATTTCGAACACGTTGATTATCGGCAACGATCAGCAATTCAAGAGGAAATTCACCTCGACTACCATGAACAGTCTTTCCACCTTTCTAAAAAATTAATAACTATATACAGTATACATCATTTAAGAAGAAAACATACAGCTAATGGCCAATTAGGATATTTTAAAGTAATATTATATCGTTGTAGAAAATATTCTGCAACATTAATATTTTTTCCATTATATTCCAACATTTTCGTTTTAGCAGTTTCATCACTGATTTCTTTGAGCCTGATAGGAGCTTTTTGTTGGCGATCATAAGCAGCAATGCATTCAAGACCTATAATAGAGTATTGACAGAATATACAAAAATTAAACACAAATAAATACCTTTAATATATCCATTAAAAACTTTATTTTGGCCATCTGGAGGATTTTCATGTGGTTGAATTCCAAGTGCTTTGCAAACCATATCAAGAAGGGTTTTGCTATCATAGAATGGAGTCTTCTTTGCTAAAAATATACATAGTCATGTTGGGGATGATACGCGCAAAAACTTACAATCGACTACGACACCAACAGCACCCATTTCATTTGGACCATCAATGCAGACTACAGTCTTTGAAGCACCAGGGGCTAAATATTTTCCACGACCCATATCAATACCAACAAAGCCATGCTAAAGAAATTAGCATTATTATTCTTTTCAAAAAAGAACATTAGACTCAAATCGAGTCTGCGAAATGGATCACTTGGAGAACGGTACGTTTACGACGTTCACCCAAACCATTACATAGGATACGGCAGATTAATAAAACAAAACAAACTTCTGCAGGATGCATAAAATACGTTTTCTTTGATTCAAACATAACATGATCTTCACTAAAATTGCAATAGTGTTATTATTTTCTAAATGTTATAAACAAAAGCTCTTTTGTTTAATGAATTTAAAAAGGAGAGAAAGAGGAAAAGAGAGAGACGATAAAACGAAAGAAACATTGGTTGCACAATGCCAAACTATTACAGTACACGTTTTACTCTAACACTTAACTTGAGCAAACAAAAAGCTTACGGATGTTCAGCAGCATAATGAGAAGTGGCAATTTCCAAAAAGCGAACAATATGAGCAGGTTGTAATGTAACATTATTGGTGGTATTTGGAGCAGCGACATCACGAATATTGAAGACAGTGTTTTCAGGTTTTGAAAGAACAAGTTTAACTTCAAATGGACGATCAGCAACTTCTTTAACTTCTTGAAAAGTTAAAACCATTGGAGTATCATAGGATTGAAGATCAATAAGAGAAAACAAAGAAGAAGCATAATCATAGCAGAACAATTGAGGATTGGTACCAAAGACAGTAGGATACTTTTGAACAAAAGCATCAAACAATTTTCGATGAAGGTGACGACTTTGATAACAGGAAGAATCTGGAACGTTCCGCGGTTTTTGATCATCATCTTCTTGAATCAACGGAAAAGTTTTTCCATCTGGAAAAGTTTTAGTCAGATGGAGATGGTAAAGATGAACATCTGTAAGCTGAAAATAAAGCAATCATAAGTATGTGATAGGTAAAATCAAAAAAGGAATCATCCAGATATGACCTCAACATAAAAATTGATATCTTTATCCGCCATATTTTTCCTTTGATCATTGCCGCAGCTTCAAAGCGGCATCATATTAACAGATTCCTCCCCCTTCATGACGTCATATCTGGATGATCCCAAAACATTTACCGAAGTTTTAAGACCAAATAAATTGGTTGCAATTTTAACATTTTGATCACCATGCAGAAGTTTTCCTTTTTCAACTCTACTTTTATCCAAAAAAACAGGATCCGCAGGTTCAAGATTCAGACGTTTCAATGCAGCTTCACATTCTTCCACAGTTTTTCCACCTTTTGATTTCTAAAAAAGGAGTACACATTAAAAGTGTAAAATCATAACATAGAAGATTTCCCTTTCTCTCTACGGATAAGTTTTGGGCCTAACAAAAATTCTCTAAGGTAAAGTGATAGATTTACAGACAATCAATGACTTAAAATTTTGTTGTTATTCAAAAAAAGGTTTAAAGTTTTAATCGAAAAAAGAGATACATCTGGTGATTAGAAGCCTCATACGGATTACCCAAGGGAATGTGCAGAACCTTTCTTTGTAAAAAAACTTACAGATTGAGCAGGAGTATTATCAGCAGCCATTATAAGTTTTGTTAAACACTAAAAAATATTAAGTAGAAAAAATAATCTTTAAGAAATATCGTCGAAATTTGGAGATAAAAAAATTCAACAAAGTAAGCAGCGGCAAAAAAGTAAGTAAAAAAATAAACACGTCGGCTACTATTGTTTGCTGTAGGCTTTGCTTGCGATCGCTGTAAAACACCTTTTTTTTAAAACTTCAACAACAAAATGACTATGTTAATTTACAATTGTTTAAATACGTGTCATCTTTTGATAGGACAGTTATTTTTCATGCAATAAAAAAAGATGACAGCCTAAAAAAATAAAAGTGATCCAGCCTTGCTTTTTATTTTGTTTTTAGAGGTGGTAATTTTTACTTGTTTGTTTTATTATTTAATTACTTGCAATAGTTTTTTATACAAATGCGATATTAAATTAATAAACATAAGTTGCCTCAATGCGCGATATGTTTTTTTGCAAGATCAATTTCTTTTATTGTGTTTCGCGGATTCCCTATTTTCGATCTTATTTCTGCAGGAAAGTTCAGAAATAAGAACATCTAGTTTTCTTCGGGGTTAACAAATCAATGCAGCGATCGATGCAAATTTGTTCAAATCGATGTTAACTATTTATCTTGATTGCGTGTTAAACATTTACGTTTGTTCATTTTGTATTATCTCAATCTATTCAAATGAGTATTGTTACAAAAACCATTAATTTTTACATTTAAGGACAAAAAGTTCTGGTGAACGTTTTTATTATCAACACTTTTTTTGTCAAGATGAAGCAGTGCTTCAAATATTTGCTACTCTTTTTGGTTTGTCTTCAACTTTCAAACTTTTATTCTGTTTTTGCTGATGTTGAACTTCCACATGATCAATCTGCTGTTGACTTAACTTCTTATGGACCGGTTATTACAAAACCAATGGGAACTGATCTTGAACTTTCAAGTGGAACTGGATTCATCAATCTTACATTACTCTCTGGAACTTTGGAATTTAAAGTTTGTAGCGCTCATTGCATGGGAAAGTAAGTGAATTATTTGTTTATCTTCTTTTCAATGATTTTTGCTATTCCAGATCGCAAATTTGTTATGATTCTAAGAGAGGTTCCTATGTTTCTGAAGCTGTTGGATCCTGTCAGTCGCTGCCGTTATCCTTGCCAAAGCATTGTGGATTAGAAATTAAAGGAGACGAAGCGAATCTTAATTATCCCAGAAATTCAGTCTCGAAAAATAGTTTTTCTGATTGTCTAACATTTCTAATGGGATACGAATTTGCAACAATTGATCCAGAAGGAACTAAATTTGAAAGCTGTGATCCAAATATTGACTTTGACAATGGTAATACGATACAACTTTGGGTTGATATTGTTTCTACTTGTCCTGTCGTCGTTGTAAGTGTTTTTATTGATTCATATTTTTCCTTTAGTACCATTTGTTTTTTAGAAAAATGCAGCATTATATGTACCACCCACAACGTCAACATCTTTTCCATCTTCATCTGTTACTGTACTTCCATCAAACAAAAAAAAATCATCTGATGCATCGATTCCTTGGTGGGCAATTATGATTATTGCAATTGTTGGATTTCTTGCTTTTGTTGCAGTTGTTATTGTTGTGTAGGTTATTATTTCCCTAACCATGTGTATTCCCATAAACATATTTTAGGATTTGTATTTACAAGAAGCGGCAAAGATCAAAGCAAGTTACTCCTCCGACAGCACCAACAGATCTTAAACCTGTTCCTACTGTGCCTGCTGCTGCAAATGTTACAACCGTTGTTGAAACTTCATCCAAACGAAGAGGAAACCTCAATTTTTCTAAATTTCAACCAAGCCTCGAAAGACCAAAGAAGGATAAGAAAAAGAAGAGAGAAACAACGGAAGAACAACCATCAACAACAGAAGATGCTCCACCACCACCAATGCCACAACCAAGTACTACAAATCCACTTCAACCTCCAGTTGTTACACCTGTAATTGATCCTGCTGAAGCATATCAGCGAAGAACTGTTCCAAAAGGCTTGAAATCTGTTAAGACTGATTCATTGGATAAAACAACAAAGAAGGATAAGATGGAAATGGTTGAAGAAATGCCTATTTCAACTGATCGGTATTGCTTAAAGTCTACTGATTCTGATGTTTTGCAAGAAATGAAAACGTAAGTTTTTATAAAATATATTTTGGATAATTAATACAGTATCATTTTAGGAATTATCCGGAAGGTGAACATCGAGTTCTTAGTGCCGAAGTTGATCTTTTGTGTGGACGCATTTCAGAAATGTATCAGGAAATTAATAATCTTGCGTAAGTAATTATTTTAGTAATGTTTTCATATTTTAATCCAATTCTTTTTTAGAATTTCTGCTGAACAAAAGCTTGCTTCTGTTGGCTGTAAGTTTGATACTGATCATCGTTTGCTTTTTGTTTCTCCTGATGGTCGTAAATTTCTACATGATAAACAAACTGCCTCCTCTATTGTTTACTTTGCATTTGGAGCAGAATATCATCAATTTGTTACTGAAGATTCTCCAATGTTGAATGGATCTGTTCCTCTTTTGATGGTTATTGCTTTACAACCACGTTTCTCTGAATTATTTCGTCGAAAAGCTTGCGCCAAAATGCGGTATGTTTTTTGCTTTAATATTTTATTTTTATTCAACAGTATCCTTTTTTTAGCCGACAACTTTGCAAAATTCTTGGCTTTTTTACTGCTGAACATCGGGCAAAGTTGCCTTTTCCTGTTAATATTGTTGAACGGGCATATTGCCAAAATCAAAAGATTTTCTGCCGTCCGTCTGAACTTAAAACTGATTCTGAAGGTGATAAAAAGAAAGAAGCTCAAAAGAAGCAGGCTGTTCAAAATGTTGAAGCTAAACGTGGTGAAAAGATGAAGAAGCAACCAAAGAAGCAATAAACTTTTCTTTTTTTTCTATTTCGGGTTCACTTGTTCAAATATTCTTTTTTCTGGTATTTGTTGTTCGAGTATTATATACTATTTCGTTTATGATATTATAATAAATTTTTATTAATAAAAAAATTGTGTATTAAGTTTTTGATTTTTTTTTGTTAAAAACTTTATCAGTTTATTCGTGTTGTTCACATCGGTGTTACCCTAAAAATTCTCTTGAGGTTGAAAAATTTTAGTAGGGGCTTTTTCTTTGATCTTCTGCCGCCAGATGAAACCGGTGCCAAAAATTTTTTGGTAATAAATTCATTTTAGTGGATGCTTCAGCCCCTTTAGCGCATCCTTCAATCCGGGCCTGTTTAAATTGGCAATCAAAAATAGTGTATGCATCCAACTTTTTAACATTTTGATCTTTTGAGACTGCATTTTAATGAATTTCCTAAAATTTTTATAGGACGTTTTTTGTAACAATCGAGAATTTCTTGGCACTAGGAAAAATTTTTTGTCTCAGAATCGGCTGAAAATGTGTTCCTAGGGTAATTTTGGCCCAGGAATTCGAATTTCGTCATAATATTTGACATTTTTCAGGTGGATTCTGAGATTCAGAATCCAGGACCCAGAATCTGGATTCAGAAGCCATATTTTCAGAAAATCTCAAAAATGATACTATTCGAAAGCCTTGGACGTTTTTAGTCAGGAAAATGCAAAACTATTCATATTTGACCCTTTTTAATGGTTTTATGCCCCTGAGAAGTTCAAAAATGGCCTAAAATTACGGTAATTGGGCTCCAAAATTCACTTTTACAGTTTACGCAACGGCCATTCATATTTTTTTATAAACTTTAACTGATTGGGCATCCAAAAATACCTTAATCTCCCAAATCGAGGGGGTACTGAAAAAATTTTTCCTGTGTTACTTTTGTCGACTTCAACAAAATTCAATATCTCCAACATCATTAAAAAATCAGAACTTTGGAAAACGACTATGAATTGCCTTCCGGTGACTTTTATAATGAAATATAATATATTTGTAGCATTTTTGGAAACTTTCAGCTCACCAACATCAAGTATGTACATTTGGGACCAGCTTAAAATATCTGGTTTTTACCTAAATTAACACCAAAATACAAAAAATCGCAAAACTGATTTTTTGGTCTAAATTCTTTTTTCTTGTGATTTAAATATTTAAAGTACATGTTTCTGCAATAGATAAACGCATAAACAACGATATTTGGACACATGTGAATTTTTTGGGAATTTTTTAAAATACCTCATTTTTGGTCATATTTCATGATTTTCGAATTTCATGAAAAATGTTTGATATGAACTTTTTTGAGTGTTTACCATGAAATATATGCTAAATAACAATTTTGGGCAAAGTTTCAATTCACTAACACCTGTATTGTATATTTGGGATCAAATTTTATTTTAGCAATGTTATCACAAATTTGTAATTATCCCTATGTAGTTCGTTCTGGATTTTAGGGGTCCAAACTTTGCCCAAAATTGTTATTTAGCATATATTTCATGGTAAACACTCAAAAAAGTTCATATCAAACATTTTTCATGAAATTCGAAAATCATGAAATATGACCAAAAATGAGGTATTTTAAAAAATTCCCAAAAAATTCACATGTGTCCAAATATCGTTGTTTATGCGTTTATCTATTGCAGAAACATGTACTTTAAATATTTAAATCACAAGAAAAAAGAATTTAGACCAAAAAATCAGTTTTGCGATTTTTTGTATTTTGGTGTTAATTTAGGTAAAAACCAGATATTTTAAGCTGGTCCCAAATGTACATACTTGATGTTGGTGAGCTGAAAGTTTCCAAAAATGCTACAAATATATTATATTTCATTATAAAAGTCACCGGAAGGCAATTCATAGTCGTTTTCCAAAGTTCTGATTTTTTAATGATGTTGGAGATATTGAATTTTGTTGAAGTCGACAAAAGTAACACAGGAAAAATTTTTTCAGTACCCCCTCGATTTGGGAGATTAAGGTATTTTTGGATGCCCAATCAGTTAAAGTTTATAAAAAAATATGAATGGCCGTTGCGTAAACTGTAAAAGTGAATTTTGGAGCCCAATTACCGTAATTTTAGGCCATTTTTGAACTTCTCAGGGGCATAAAACCATTAAAAAGGGTCAAATATGAATAGTTTTGCATTTTCCTGACTAAAAACGTCCAGGGCTTTCGAATAGTATCATTTTTGAGATTTTCTGAAAATATGGCTTCTGAATCCAGATTCTGGGTCCTGGATTCTGAATCTCAGAATCCACCTGAAAAATGTCAAATATTATGACGAAATTCGAATTCCTGGGCCAAAATTACCCTAGGAACACATTTTCAGCCGATTCTGAGACAAAAAATTTTTCCTAGTGCCAAATATCGCCAAAAATTCTCAAATGTTACAAAAAACGTCCTTTATTACTTGCATTTATTACGATATTTTCTTGTTAATAATTTTAGTGTTTTTTTCAAATTTTGTCATTTAAAAAAATATGTATGAAAAGTTTTGTTGACTTTTTGCTACAGAAAAAAGCGATTTGTGTTAGTTTAATCGAGGGAATATAAAAAATGCGTGAAATATCTTTTCGCGTTTTATCGTTCTGTTTAACAAACTTCAAAGAGGACGAGCAGCAATAAATCGTGCATCATGATGATGATGAGAAAGAATCATGACAATGAATACAAAAAAATTGGTGGCATCACGAAAAAAAGCAGCGATCAAAATTGAATTGGATTTTAGAATGATTTTTTGTTGTTGTTGAATGAGGGAAGAACATGTTTAATGCTGCACAAAAAAGATTCACAGTAGCCGGGAAGAAGATGAGATAGGAGGAGAGGAAAGAATTCAAATCAAATAAAAACCATTTGCCCATTTAATAGAACTGATACATGCATACACATAAAAATGTGTGTATCGTTTTTTGTGCGAAATGGATTTGAGGATTTTGGTTAGGAAATGGGGAATGCAAATAACAGAAACTCGGTTAATGGCATTTTTAAAAGAGACGTTAAAAAAGCATCTCACATTTTGATGAAAATACCACAAACATGGGTGAGTTTATTACAACTGTGTGACTTTTATGATGTTCAGATTTCGTTTAAACACACATTTTCTAAGAAGTGATTGAATTTATCATCATCAAGGACTCCAACAGAATTCTTTAATTTATTTAATTTTGGAGGAGGCAGAACCTATTTCAAGGAGAAAATCTTGTGTCGATGGCGGTAAAAGATCAAAGGATCTTTGTGATATCGGCTGCTGACGTCCCTGATCACCATTATCCAATAAAAAATAATTTTGGTAAATTAAATAATTTAAAATATTTACATATTTTGTTTCAAATGCATTTGAATGTTTGCAGCCATTTTTCTTATCTTTCTTTAAACTTTTTTATTGTTACTAAAATTCCTGCCTTCAATTTTTCAAAATAAATTTTTAAGTTTTAAAAAATAGTTTGAATCATTCAATAAATTTTTGATCCAAATGTTTGACTGATCTTTTTCACGTTTAAACTTGAAAAATAAATACACACATAAAAAAAACGATACAACAATAGTATAAAACACTATCGAATCATTTTCTTATTTTTGCAAGGTAGAGTAAAACGGTTTTTCCACACGAGACTTTTTGAGTTTTTTGCTGCTAACTTTTTTTAATGAGCTTATCAACTTTTGTTACATAACAAACATATATTTAATTGTCCTTAATTTAAATTTTATTTTTTGTATAACATTCAGCATCAGATGCTGATTCTTTTAAGATAAAACTTCACAAATTTTTAAAAATTTTCAGATTTTTAAAAAAATCACGCATTTTTCTCATTTTGGTATCAAAAGAATCAGCATCTGATGCTGAATCTTAAATAAAATATAGAATTTTAATTGAGGACAGTAAAATATATGTTAAAGGTGTAACAAAACTTTTTAAGCTTATTAAAAAAAGTTAGCAGCAAAAAGCTCAAAAAGTCTCGTGTGGAAAAACTCTTTACTCTGCCTTGCTGAAATAAGAAAATTTGTTGGAAGCGATTCGATAGTGAAAAAAGCGGATACTGGATTTTTTGCCGGATTAAAAGTGAAAAAAGAGAAGAATGGATTTTTGAGAGAGAAAAAAAAAGAATCATCGATGGTGCTTGGATTCTTCTCTTTTTCTTCTCTAATAAAAAGAGAATGGAAGAGACAGACAACAGCCGAATAGAATCCAGGCAGCAGCAGGCAACAAAAAATCAGAAGAATTTGAAAAAAAGGATGGAAAAAAAGAAAAGGGGAGATGCGCGCAAGTGCAAGAGAAGATGGTCAGTTTTTTTGTTTGGCTGGCTGGAATATAGTGAAAAATGACCTATTTTTAAATAAATTTTTTTAACGTAAATATTTTTTTGGGTGTACTACTGCGTGTTTGAGTGAAAGGCTTCTTTTTCCTGGAAGTGCATCATTTTGTTTTTTATGTAAAAAAGTCATTTTTTGTAATCCTTCTTCGCAATTTTGAAACTATATTATCAATGTCATTTAAAATTTTTGACATTTTTGAAACTATTTTTTGTTGAGCTTTTTTTTAAAACTTTTACTATTTTATTATGGATTGTCTGAATTATACTTTTTCAAAATTTTCATCGCACCATCCATCAGATTTTTCGTTTGATCTTTTCCGCTTTTAAAGTGTGCAACAGATTTTGGATGTACACCTTAAATTTTTTCTGGCCCTTCGAGCCAAAGAAGGTTGCAAAGGAAAGCAACAATTAAGGATGCCCTTTAGAAATCCCTTTGATCTTTTACCGCCATCTACACAAGATCCCAGGCATGTTCTCCTGGTCTGTGACCTCTTCAAAATTAAATGCTGCTGAAGTTCTTGCTTTAGATATCCGATGTTGAATTTGAACAATCCTTTATGCCTATCAATTTTCTAGATCCCATTTCATTTTTTTCTTTTGTTCGAATACTTTTTTTATTATTTTTTGTTTCACGTTAATCAAAAGAAAGAAAATTAGACCAAATCTTTTTTTTCTTTTCCCTTTTATTCCGATTTTGTTCTTTTCATTCATTTTTCTTTTCCTGAAAAATTTTACGGATAATTAAAAAATTTAATATGATTTTGAAATTTTCGAACACAACAATAACCGATCGTTTAATCAAGTTTTTTTCTTCTTATTTTTAATTGCAATTTTGGTTTCCATTTTGTTTCCGTGAATTTATTAAACTTTTAATTTTCAAAATTTGTTATAAAAACTTTTGGAAAAGATTTCCATTTTTAACATTTAAACTTTTCTTGCATAAATTGCATGTAAGATTGCAAAAATGGTTTTGGATATTTCGTCCAAAACCATTTTGCCTAAAATTTGTCCTGGATTTTTGGTGATTTTTAAAGTTTAACGAAGACGATGAAGTTGACAGTTTCATTGAATTATACTCTCATAAAAAATTTGGGACACTTTAGTCATCCTAAAAATCCAGGACCAATTTGTTGGCGAAATATCCGGAAAATTTAAACTAAAATTTCGATAATTTTTACTAAATTTATTTATTTTAAGGGATGAGAAAACCGTTGCCTTTGAATCATCCAGATCGAAGAATCCCTCATCCGTCGACCTATCAGTCAACCCATCCATCAACCCTTTCACCAACCCCAAAACCCCGACAGCGATTTTCTCATTGGCCCCCAATTACAACCCAGCTATCTCCAACTGATTCAGTTTATGCTCAACCATATGGTCATCCCCTTCCTTCAACTTCTTCGTCTTCAGTTGGAGAAGAATTTCAACCGGTGAAAGTTATCGGAGTTGCAAATATCAACGAAAAAAGAGATTTTTCAAAATCTAAAAAACACTCAAAAATACGATGGTATTCAAATATAATTTTTAATTATCCTGCTACAGTATTGGCTGTGACGCTGTTGTTATTTTGTGCATTGCCGTTAACAATTTTACAAATATTTCCGTTACGGTTGGATCAAAATCCTGAAAAGGTAATTGCGTCCTAAAAAAGTTTGTAATATGCAAATTTTACCGCGAGTGGGTTTGAACATGTGTTGTAATTCGATGCACTGCACCATTTAAACATTTTTAAAAAATTATTACAAAATATTTGACTTCGTCATTTTATGCAAATTTTGTAATTATTCAAATTATGCTTGAATAACATTGTCGATTTTGCATATTACAACATTTTAACAAAATGACCAAGTCAAATGTTTTGTAATTATTTTTAAAAATGTTTGAATGGTATAGTGGTTAGCACAGTGGATTGCAACACAACACAGGTTCAAATTATTCTCGAAAAAATTTGCATATAATATTAAAATTTGAATAAAATAACCGAATAAAACATTTTAGGGATTTGATACTCGAGGGACAGAATATTCCAATGCCAGGCTAACCTGGACAAAGTTACAACCATTTATTGTTCAAGGGAGTCGAGTTATCATTCATCAACCACCTCCACCAATGGAAGAACTTAAAATAATTGAGCCTTTAAAAATTCTTGAAGAAAGAAAACAACTTTCAAAAACAGATAATCGAAGCAAGCGATCTTTTGAAGATGAACTTGCAGCCCTATCTTCTGTCGCCTGCTATGAATTTGAACTGCTACAAAGTAATTTTACATTAAAAGTTTATGCAAATTTTTTACCTAACATTTTAGTGGATTACATGGCCCAAATAATCATTGAACTATCATCTTATGAAAAATTATTTGATTTAAAAATGCATCGAGAACTTTGTCAGCTTCAACAATTTCTTGGCAATAGCTTTAAGCCATTTGCTTTGTTATCTCCATATCGGCAGATATTTCATATCTCAAATTTTGCTGGATGTTTATCCCCATTGAATCGGGATAACTGTACTTCCCTTTCAACATATGACCTGAAGCATTTTAAAATTCAACTTGAAAAATGTTACAAATCTCGAAAAGCGATTATCCAATGTGGGCGAGATTGTATTGGAGCGAAAGAGGCGGATGGTGAAGAACGGCATAATTGTCAAGCTTGTGAAAGAATCCCTTCAAATTGTACATCACAAATGTGGTTTGATTTATTTTATCGAATTTTGCCAAAGGATCTTCTGACGAGGAAAGCGAACAATGAAAAGATTTATGTAAATTCTTTTTTGCCATTGTACACTTATTCTGCTTATGGATTTCAAGGATTTAATGTATCCTTGAGTTCGTATATCTCCCTTGAAGCAGATTTGAAGCAATGGTCTTCACAGACAAAAGAACTCAAAGTGAAAGGATATCTGCTGGATGTTAAAAGAGATATCCTTTTGGCATCTGCAATCTCAGATTCTAAACTTGCCATCGTCGCTGCCGCAGTTACTTTTTTGCTTGTCTTTATTTATTCCCTTTCACTTGGATATACGATAGCTGTCTTCATTGAACTTGGAGCATCTGTGATAATGGCAGCAGCCGTTTACCGAGGATTCAGTGAAGGATTTCCACTTCTGAATCTTGTGTCATTTGTGTTACTTCTTTCAATTGGGTCAGATGGCGCATTTCTGTTATTCAATGCTTTCCCGGCAAAATCGAAAGTTCTCGATGCGGATGCCTTTGATGAATGTCTTTCCCATACAATTACAACAATGTTTTTGGCACAGTTTTCTACAATTGTTCCATTTTTGTTAAATCTGATTTCATCAGTAATTGTTTTTCGGTAAGTTCTAGAATTTTGGGGTAGTTCAACAATGAAATTTTGTTATTTCAAATTTCTAACCAAAATCGAAATTTGAATAAAACTTTTCCCATCTTAATACAAAAATAAGATCTTCACTTTCTAACTTTATTTAAAATTATGCAAATTTTAACATATTGGAATCCCAGTTTTAACTGTATTGTACAAATTTTTGTATTTCGAAAATCCTGATATTATTGTATTCAAAAGTATGCAAATTTTTTCGTATCGAATATCCGTTTTGACTTCTTCCGAGAAATTATGCAAATTTTACACACTTGAATTCCGGATTTCCATACAGTTTTAGACATCCCAGATTTTTCAATAACGATTAAAATTTTGTTTTTGAACAACCCTGATTTTCCCGCCAAAATCGAAATTTCGTTTCATTACTGCAAGCATAATAATTTACTTTTCAGGAACTTTGGCCTTTTTGCTGGTTTAACTTTGATCTTCAATTACTTTTTGCTGATCACATTTTTACCAGCATTTTTGGTATTTCATCGTCGATTTATTGATCCATTTTTCGAAGATAAATGTTTTCCTTCAATCCTGAAATTATTCAAATTTCTTTGTTTCCCGATCACAGCAATCCGAAAATGTCTTCGATATTTGGCCTTCGATACGTTGCCCTTTGTTTTAATGGATGGCCGATTTATTTGGATTGGAGCTTTATCCGTTTTAATTGTCCTTGGGGGATATTCAACAATTATGCAACTTCGCCTCCCCCAGTATAATCCCCTCCAGCTATTCACTGCTAATAACCCCCATGAATGGTATGATAATCATGCAGAAAAGTTGTTTGAATTTGTTGCAAAAAAAATTGCCCTTCCTTTAACGGTTCGACTTTTATGGGGCTTTGAAAAAACACCGGCCCTTTCACATTTTGATTCAACTAAAATTGCAAATGTCTCACAAGATCGTCGATTTGAGTTGAAGACGGTCGAGGATGTCAAACGACTGGCAGATGATATGCAAAGATTTCGAATGCTCGAATTTGTTGGGATTAAAGAAAAATATTGGCCTGAAAGGTTTGTTATGCAAATTTATTTTACCTTTTTACTTAATTTCTGTTTTGCATTTAGTTGAAATTATGCAAATTTTTGAAAATAGGAATTCCGGTTTTATTTTAAAATATGCAAATTTTAACTTATAGATATTTCACTTTTTACTTTTATAAAAAATTTATGCAAATTTTTTACTTATCAGAACTGTTCAAGGAATTATGTAAATTTTTTGAGTTTCGCAAGATCTGAGTGAAAAATCCAAAAAACAAATATCGCTTCTCTTCTTCTTGTAAATAATTTATGCAAATTTTTTTCAGATTTCTAGAATGGTCCAAAGCTATCCCCTGCACAGAAGATATTACAGTATGCTGCAATATTAACTCCAATTTTTATTCCAATGACTTCCTGGATTACTGCCTTCGAGTTTCAACTTCTCAAATTCCAACCGGATATAATGATACTCCAATCTATCACAATATCTCTTTTGATCTTGTTGGATATACAGCCATGATTCCAACAAAACTAAAATACTCCCATAAATTTCATAATCTCTCAGCTTCGATTGAACTCTTTGATAAAAGTTTTATTTCAACTTTTACGGATGCAATGTTTTATACGACTGAATGGAGTTTAATGTCCACATGGTATGACCTCCAAAAATCAATAATCTCAGATTGCAAATCTTCGGTTGCAATTTCATTTGGAGTAGTGCTGATTTTTGCAGCAGTAATTCTTAAATGGAAATCAATTACAGCTTTACTTACAATTGCATCAATCGTAATTTGTACGGTTGGAATTGTGGTATCAATTGGATGGGAAATTGGAGGTAAATGTTTTATTTGTCTTATTGTAGCTAACATTTGACATTTAATTATTGATTATTGTAGTTGATATTAGGCCTTTTATGATTGGCTACTGTAGTTAACTAAAATACAATATTCAAAATCGATTACTGTAGTTAACCAAATCGTACCACAAGGTTGCTCAAGATTACAGTATGTAATTTAGGTAGCTCTAAGTTTATTGATATTTTATAAAATTGATACAGCTTATTTTTTAAAAAGAAACTTCAAAATTACTGTAAAAAAGTCAAAAACTTTTTAAACGTATTACTGTAGTTCATTTTTAAATAAAATATATTTTTTTGAAAATTTACCACAGTAATTTTTGTATAAAATATATAAATATATTTTTTATTAAAAAAGTGTTAAAATGTAATACCGTAACTTATCCTAATATTTTTATATTACTGTAATTAACATCAGGCATAGTTTTTTTTGAACGTTATAAATGTCATCTGTAGTAATTTTTAAAACGTTTAAAAATTAATAATAATATTTGAAAGATCATTACTGTAATTAATTAAAATGATATTTTGTTACTTTCATTTCATTAATATTTTGAGTTCAAGTTTTAGTAATTTTTGTGTAAAATTTCATTCGAAAAACACTGGAGCTATCTAAATGTTTTTAAATGTAATACCGTAACTTATCAAAAGCATATTTTCAGTTTTGGAAGCGATAATTCTTGTCCTGATTGTTTCCCTTTCCTTTGATTATACCCTTCATTATGGGGCTGCTATTCCATCTTCGGGTTGTGCCAAGCATCGCCTCATCACCGGGATTAAACGTTCAATCGCTCCTGTTACAATGGCAACATTCAGTTCGGTCCTGTCTGGATTTATTATGCTTTTTTCTGTCACACATGCCTTTTTTCAAGTTGCAACATTTTTAATCATTTCTGGCCTAATTTCTTGGCTCTTTTCAACTTTCTTCTTTTTACCCTTGATTTATTTATTTTTACCTAAAATTTCTGCAGATTGCAAGCAATGTTTAGAAGCTGATCAAGAAATTATTAATCGCCGATCCCGACATAATAGTTTTGTGCCAATGAAAGTTTTACGAAACAGGTTTTAACAAAAAAAATATGTTTAATTAATTTGCTTTAAAATTCATAGATTTTATTTATATTTTTATTAGTTACTGTATATTATTATTACTGTAAAAGCCATGACAATTTAGATTTTTTTTATCATAATATATACTTTGTTGTAAATAATTTGATGCCCTTAAGGAAGAATAAAAAATAATTTGTCTCAAATGGAAATAAATCAACGTCTGCCTGTTGCCCATAAAAATATTCCACAATTAAATATCAAATCTATAAAACTATTAATTGTTTATAAACGTTCAACCAATTTTTTTAGATTTGACCCCTTTTATCTTATTTGCTTTTAATTAACCCGCGAAATTTTGTAGCAATTCCATCATCTTTGAATCCATGGACAGATATAAAAAGTAGCAATTCATCTTGTATCCACCGTTTTATTTTTAAATCCATAATTTTTGGTTCAGGAAATATCGGGGAATACGAGATATGTCATCAGAATGATTCGTTTCTTAACTTATAAATTTTCGTGTTGAAACAAATCTGTCCCAATTTTTTGCTTGTCCTTGACACTTTCTTTAACAGAATAAATTCTGTTTTTTTGTTAACACACAAAATTTTATCAGTTAATTTTAAGACGTAAAAATGCCCGAAAACTTTATTATCCAATCAGCCCTTGATGATCGCCAATTTAAAATTAATCAAAATGTTATTGAAGCATCTGCTTTATTAAAAAATATTTGTGGTAAAAACAAATTTGCATAAATATGGCCTTGTAATTATCGTTTCAGATTTAACTTACATAACTGAACCAATCTCAGTGAATTGCAAAAGTGAATCATTAGAATTTTTTATTAATTTTATCAATCATTATTCTAACATAAATGACGACCATGATAAAGAATTTGAAGCAAATCTTTATAATAAATTCAATGATTCTCAACTTGCTGAATTAATTCAAGACTTGAGTATTTTGGATTCTGATTTCTTTTTGGATTCTGTTGCCGATTATGTATTATCAAAAATGGACTCTTTGGGTGTCAAAGAAATCCAAGAATACCTTGGGGTAGAAGATGATTTTAGCTTCGATGAAAGAATTTTAATGGATAAAAACAAATTGGAATATTTTCTTTCCATCAAAATTCAAGGTTTAGAATTGCCATTTAAGAATAAATCTTTATTTTTGATGAGCACAAAGTTCTCGACACCTTTGAATGTGTTTATTGCTAGAATTATTCAACGATCCAATGAAAATCTTTCATATAAATTATCTTTAATAAATAAAACAATCAAGAATGAAACTGATCGGCATCCACTTAAAATGAAAATATTCTCTTTACAATTCGATATTTGGACTATCGAATTTGAATATCTTATCCCAAAGTATCAACAATTCAAAATCAAATTAGATATGAGAAAGCAAGAAGATAAAAAATATTTTAATGCAGTAAAAGAAAGAAAGTTAATTGTAAAAGATGTTTGGATATATTACGATATTACGACAAGTAAAGAAGCATTGCTTCGATGTTCGTCCCTTGATTTTGTGATTCCTAAAAAAGGCGCGAAAGCTGATATCATGTTTGCAAGAAGCTCAGATTTGATATATCATTTTGATATATCAAAATTCTCAATTCCTTTTATTACATTTAAATTCCAAATGTTGCATGATTCTAGAAAAGAATTTAAACAAATTTATGATCAAATTATTGCAAAAGCTTCATCCAAAAAACTTACGTAAGTTAAAAAGCTATAGTTACACTTTTGTGTTTTTAAATTAATAAATGGACTTTGGTTAAGTTACGGCGCTTATTATTATGAATGAACAAGGAACTAAATTTAAAACCATGGTCTTCCCAGCTTTGGTCCGGTTATACTCTAATTTACCTGCCTACCCAGCCCAAACATTGATAATTTTCTTGAATAAATTTGGCCTTGCTTCAATTGAGATCGTCAAAATGTAATGTCATGGGGGAGAATGGGAGTATCGCCTTTAATGTGCGGCAAAAAATTTTTGATGTATGGCTGAATTTTCGATGACGTCCTCTTTTGACATTTCTTTAAAAACGTCGAAAATCAAGTCTAATCCAGCCCCAACATTACCCACGTCAGGCTTTTAGGATTATTCAAAAAAGCTTGGGCCCTTGTTTGTCTTTATAAATCATCTATCAAGCGTTAACAGTTTTCCCATTTTTAGATTATGGATTGGTGGTGTTGTAAAATTTATTTATCCAAATAATTTTTTAATGATTTACAAAAAAGCTGGTGACACAAAATTTTACCAAATTGATGTTTGGGATCATGAAAAATTTTTACCAGATTTTACAGAATTTATTACGGTAAAAATTCAAATTTTTAACATTGATTGCCTTTTTTATAATTTTTAGAATTATATGAACGATGACGGAATTGTAAAATGCACACATAAGATAAGAAATATCCCACGAAATAAATGTTCTGTTGTAAGAGGAAAATATTTTTATACGGTAGCTGTTGTTAAAGAATATTTAGAACGGATATCTTCAAAATTATCGTAGTTTGATCTCTGACTTTCGGAACTTAACTAAAGGGATTTGAGATAATAACACCTTTTCAAAGCCTTAATTTAGGGATTCTCAAATGCTTCGGCGTAACGGCGCCAAATTCAAATTTGATTTCTTTAAAAGCATTGATGTTTAATATTTTTCGTGACAATTTTTATATTGTGAAAAATACTAAAAAATAGTACATGTCTTTGATCTTGTTCCGATTGCGGTAAAAGATCAAAGAGTTTTTTTGATTTTTGAGGAAACACGTGACCCTACTGCCTCACTCTTCTGACATCCCTGCTTCTGAAAGTCAAAGTTTAAACTGTATTTGTATATAATTAATATACCCTGTATTTTTTGGTGTAAAAATAAAACATGATTTTATAGTTCCTTTCTTTCAAAAAAAATTTAAATACAGCTTACGAAAGAATTGGTTGAAACAGGTGTTTTTTAATAATACGTTAAAATAAAAGCTGTTCGCTTTTATGAATTCTGACTTAAATGTTACTCTGGTTTTTTGCAACATAAAAAACTTTTTTATTTAAAACTGCACGTTTTTTCTTGTTTTAGTCATTCTTTTTTTAAAAAATTGCTGTAACATTTCAAACATCATTACTGTAAGATAACAAAGTTACTGTAGTTTTTTATTAATTGCCCAACTGCAGATCAAGGACGTCAACAGAAAATCATTCTGGAGAGGACAGGAACTATTTCAAAGGGGGTCGCCTTTGATTTTTCGTCGAGCGGTAAAAGATCAAAGAATGTTTGTGATTTGACATTCCTGTTGGCAATGACGTGTCATCAACTACTCCAAACACCGCTTCCAGAAATGCTAATAATTGGTAATTGAATTTTTGGTTCAAAAAAACCAAAGAATACATTTCTCATTTGTTTGCACATGCAAATTAACAGATATGGCCTTGATAAATTTATGAGATCATAAATCCATGGATAAATAAGATATAACCGATCAAAAACTGGATCATAATAAATTCCTCGAATAACAAAAGAATATGAATATAGCTGGAAGGATATAAAAATTAATTTAATGTTGAAAAACATGTTTAATAAAATTAATTACCTGTTGTGCCACGGCAATACAATCCAAACTAAAATCCACAAAAGAAATTAAAAATAAATGAATTTCAGATTTATTTGGAATTTTTTTATTATTTGAATGATGATGAATGGCAGAAGTACTTCGAGTTCGAAAATATAATGTTGTAAAAGAAATTATATTTAATATTAGGGAACACAGAGAAATTGTGGAAGTGTGGACGGCATTCAACAAAGCATTTCTTATCTAAAATGTTAAATTTAAATTTTACTTCATTATTTTATAATATACGTTCCTAGCTGTATTTTTCATTAAAATTATTTACTGTTTTACAATTTACAAAGAATAAAGCCTATTTTTATTTTAATAACTTTTTGCTATGTAATTTAATTAATTCTCAAATATTCAAAAAAGTGATATTTCAAATCCAAGAAAACTAGGGAAAGTTTTCTTTTCTTGTCTTTCTAAAAAACTTTTTTACAACAAAATTTAAACGTCCATGTTCACTACACGGTATTCGTTCTACTCACACAATGCCAAAACTTTTAAAAACAAAAATTTTACAGAATTTTTTTTGTAACTTATATTTAAGCTATTTCTTGAATTTACTTTTAAACATATTTTTTTATTCATCTAATATCATAGCCACATTCATTAGCTATCGATTGCTACCAAAAAGAATGCAAAATACAACGTATGTGCAAAATGCGAGTGGATTAAAGATTTTGCACATGTTTTTCAGTAACTTTGAATAAAAAATCTGGAGCCATCTTACGATAGAAATTTGATTTTTTTGTTTTAAATGATTAATTAGGATGTGAACTTTAATATTATCACAGCACATCTTGTTTTTTACCACCATTTCTCAGTCATTTCGCGTGTTTTCTACTTTTATATGTATATTTATCTTATTTTGCCCCATCAAGCAAGAAAGTTTTTTTTGTTTTCGATTAATTCACTTTTTTTCAAAAATAAAAAATGGCAATTGACAAATAAAATATCTCATAAAACGAATCACATCATTTCAAATATTTTAAAAATGTCTTTGAATACCAAATCTTTTATAGGCAAAAAGTGATTGTGGTAATTCACATCGAAACGAAGGCCAAATTTTGTGAGACATTTTGGCATTCGTTTTTTGAAATTCTCTCGACAAAAAAAGTTGATTTCTCGAGGTGAAACACTTTGCCAAGCGTCTCACAAAATTGTGCTTTTTCTTTGAAAAAAATTCGATGTGAATTATAAATCAATCCTCAAAATTAAAGTTTCAAACAGTCTAGAAAATTTGTTATCAAAAAAAAAACCTCGACAATTTACTTGAATCAACCAGTATTACAGTATCCTAACGTCCCCAAACATGTTAATTTATAAATATAAAATTTACCGGAAGAATTGTATCTTGAACATCCAAAACATAGCTGGCAGTTGAATTTTCTAAAAACGGCCAAATCTCTGCAGTTCCAGTAAAAATATGAAATGAAAACAACAATGGCACAAGTAAACAACTTGCAATCACAGGCAACAAATATTTCTTCCATATCTAAATTTACTATTGTAAAATTTAATCCAGAAAAAAATTTGCATACTTGTTGTTGGGCATATGGATAACAAATTGCTGTTGTCCGATTGATTGTCGTTGATAAAAGTAAAAGTTCTCGAACTTTTGTAAAATAATAAATGCAAAAAAGAAGGAGCAAAATTATAAAAGGTTCATTTTGAAGGGATAAATATAGCTGTGCCGTTCCGGGCCATAAAATTAGCTTCATGAAAAGCCAAATGGATAAGTGATTTGATAAATCCTAAAATACGTGTTAAAGTGAAATTGGATATTTATAAGTGTGTCATGTAAGGCAAATATTTCCATAGCCCCAGGGGAGCTGAACCCGAGAGGAATGAAATATTGTCAAAATAAGCATACAGAATTTTTGGGGGATTCCATGTCAAAATTTGCATAAAAACTAAGTTTTTTCAGATTGATTTTTTATAGGGATTTTTATGGTTCCACCGACAATTTTTTTGTGCCGATGCCATCGAAATTGTTGGGGTGTCAAATTTGCATATTTTTTAGTTTTTTCATTAAAGGTGTCTTTCTATGCCATTTTTCATGGGGATTTCGATGGTTGTGGTTTGCCATGGCAAATTTTGAGTTTTGGACCCCCAACCAAACCACTCAACTGTCCTACCACATATTTCCTGTAAAACATACCACAAAACCCATAACAGTTGCCAATCGAAAAAAAGATGATTGAAAATTTTTATTCCATAAAAGTTGATGCAAAACAAATGCATACAAAATTACCGATGGAAATCCATATGAAACAAATGCAATCATTTCCCAAGTTTGTAACATTTTTAAAACAAATTTTAAACAACTTTAAACAACAAAATTTTTTTAAATTTAAAACCAATGAAATCAAAATGCCATTTTTATAATATGGCAAAGAAAATTGAAACATGTATTTTTTACAGCCTTCTTTTAACAAAAAAAAATAAGCGTTTTTGCAGCAGGTGTTTTGGGGAAAAAAAGTTTCGTAGCAATTTTATTTTAAAATTATATGGCATTTTTTTCTTTGAATTATTGCAGAATATTTTTTTGAACATGAACTTTGATGTTAAATAATAAATTTAGACCATTGTAAAAATAAGGAAAAAAAAACAGTAGACTAAAAATAGATTATGTTGTTTCAAAGGTTACCTTTAAAGCAGTGCCCGAAAATTGAGTACCATATTTATATTTAAACTTCCTTCAAAAATATTATTGTTTGTTACAGTAATTTAATAGTTCTACTGAAATTTTTTGATTCATCAAAAACATGAAAATTAGGAATATTTCAAATAGTTCCATGTTCATTTTTTTGTCAAAATTATAGGAAATGGCTTTTTCGACACCTTTTTTCTTGTTGCCCTGATGCCAAAATTGTAACTCGAAACGAGAAAATGCCTTTCCTGATTATTCGTTTTCATTCTTTTTAATTTCAAGATACAATTATGGCCAAAATTTGACTCAATCAAAAACATCAAAGAGTCCACCTTCGTTAAGTGTCTCCATAATCCTCGTAATGGATCAACGAAGTGTTTCATTTCTGATCCAGTGTATTTTTTTCTTCTTTTTTTTTGATTTATAATCCCGCTTTATTGGTTCATTTTTAATAAATGAATGACTTTTATATGATTTTGGTGGGGAAAAATATCAGAATTTTGTCAGAAAATTAAACTTATTTATGTTTTGATAATTTTTTGATGTGCAATTTAATTCTCAAATATTCAAAAAAAGATCTGTCAAACCCAAGAAACAAAGAAAAGTCTTCTTTTTTGAATGTCACAATAAAAGTGAAATGACTTTGCTATCATTTTTTATCTTTTATTTTCATCTTTGGAAGAAAGCTTTTTTATTGAATGTTCCACTTTCTTTGAAAAATGTAAAAGTATAAAAATTTTTATTTAACATAATAATATATCTGTAAATAATACATTTTGCGAAAATACACAAATTTTTTGAACAAAACTAAAAAAACCAAAGCAGTGAAAAAAATGAAGAAAAGGCACAAAAACTAATACAAAATAAGAATGGGAATACAGTAACCAAAAAATACAAAACTAATATCATTATAACATAAAAATCAAGAATAAAATAATATACTAGGAGAACCAAAGTGAAAAATAATATTATTGCTTATTTGGGATAAATAAAAGAATCTTTAATCTCGATCAATAAGTTTTTTGAGGCGTTGAAAGCTTCGTTCTTTTAGGGCTTGTCGAATTGAGCCAGTTGTTGAGGTATTTCCTTGTGAAACAGAATCTTCAGTTACTTGTCGAGCAGCAACAACACGAAATTGTCGAGCCTGCAGGCGATGATATGATGATAATCTTTCTCCAAGTGCCGCAGTATCCGTAATTGAATCTTTTTCCTGTAAATTTTTCACACGAAATGATAAATTTAAACTAATTGAAAGAAAAAGCAAAGCATTTAAACTAACATTAAAATCAGGATTACATTGATGAATATAAACGGAGGGATACGGTAGAAGACCAATTTGTCGAGGAATAATTGTAAAAGTTGTTTGTCCAACACCAGATTCTTTAACTGGAACAACTAAAAACAGGGATATCGATTAGGAAAAGTTTACTATTAAGAAATTTGCATACCAGCAATTTTATCATTTACAGTCCAGTAATCAGAATCCGCATCAATAATTGCAATTACTCTTGAATCAACATGATTTGACATTCGTCGAAGTGAAACAAGAAGGGAGCATTCAGAATCCACTCGACAAAGAGAAATATTTTCTGCAATTATTTGAGCACAAATATCATATTCAGCCTAAAATATATAAACTATTGAAGATACATGAATACAATCAAGGACATCAGCAGGATTTTATTTTGGAGAAATCCGAAACAATTTCGAGGGAGCCGCCTTTGATCTTTTACTAATGACGGTAAAAGATCAAAGGACTCTTGTGATTTTAAAAGAGGCACGTGCCTTACCCTGCAGATCTCCCCATATAAGTAACCCCAAACACATACCTTACTAATTGGTAGTTCTTGTTTCCATTCAAATGAATAATCTTTTTCAATTGCACATTCTGGAATGATTGTCTCGATCAGAGCAATTTTTGAATCACGTTTAACAAAATTGTATTTCAGCGTTAATAAATGTTTGATTGGAATACTTTTGTCAACTTTTGATGGAGGAAGTTCCCATACAATTCGATGTAAAGAATGTGCAGAAATATTCTAAAACAGATACCGTACATTTCATCTTTGTAAAATAGTAAAAACAAACTTGTAATTTTGAATTCATTAATTTTGCCGGAACTGGAGGTTTTGCAATTGATTGATGTTGGAGGAGTTCAGCTGTTTGTAAACATAAATCCAAAAAATCCAATGAATCTGATCTTTTAATATCAACAGAAAAAAGCACCCTAAAAAGTGTTACTGTAATAACTAATTAAGTATCCCTAAACCAAACAGTACCGTTGTTCAATAATTGTTGTTGACATTTTAAGGCTCATAATTGGAGTAAAAGATAAATCAATTAACCAAGTTTGATCTAACCATTCAACTTTAATTTGTCGACGCATAATCAATGAATCTTCAGCAGAATAATGCATTTGATCCAATGATAAACAAAGAAAAATATCCAAGGATTCAGTATCATATGGTTCAAGATCCGGAACATTCATTGAAACTGCTTTTGTCCATTTACCATTTGAATCCTAAAATATATATGTATCAGTAGCACCTACAGTAACCATCAAAGTAAAAACAAACTCGAAATTCCATCAATTTTGAATCACCTTCAAATGAAACTTTTAAAGGATTTGATTTCATGACAGATGTTGTTCCAGCTGTCACTTCAAGGGTAATCTTTTGTGCAATTCCAGCAATTAATTTTTCTAAAAATCATACAACTTTTAACAAATATTAATTCAAACAAAATTTATACCTGGAAATTTTCCAGCTTTCACAACCGGCTTCCTTACATCCACTGATAAAAAGATATTATCCAAAGTTGCAATTTGTGAAATTTCTTGTTGAAAATGAAGCAAAAAGGAAAGCGATTTGCCGATTTCAATTTCAAAATGATTTAAAACAAAGCATCCAACTGGAAATGCAATTCCTTCAAAATAAAGTTCATTTTTGCCCGGGTTAAGATTAATCAAATTATTGCTGCTGCTGTTAATTTCAGATGTGCCATTTAGAATATTTACAGCATCAAAAATAAGCGAATCATCTTCGATCTCTTCAATTGAGGCTTCAAGAATGGCATTTGGATTTCCTTCTTTTCCAAGGAGACCAATTGTTGGACATGCACATCGAGATTGTGCATCAGTAGACTAAAAATTAGGGATACTGTAGCTGTTAATAAAATTTGCATAAAACTTACACTCAAACTTGCAACAAATGATGGATTCAAAGGTTCAATGGCAATTTTGGATAACTTTTTAAAAACAGCTTTAATTTTGCAATTTGGAAGTGAAAAATCAAATGTATTCATCAGAGTTACAGTAAACTTTACAGGAGATGTCAGCAAAGTTGAAATAAAATTATCAGAAACTTTCAAAATTTGAATCGGGAATTTCAGAGGACATCCAAATGCAAAATTGTACCTGAAAAATTTAAAGTTATACTTAAAAAAGAACAAAAAATACAGAACTTTTTCAATTTTTCTTGTTCTTTTTCGACTTCCTTCAACATTCGTTGACCATATTTTTCACGATCTTCTTTAAGCTCTGATCCAAGTACAAGCACCAATAAAACATTAAACCATAGCTCTCGATCAGCTTTTAATTCATTTTCAAATTCAGTAACACCCAATTTACAGTAATACAGTAGAAGAGAAAGAACCCGACAATCATCAAATATTCGCTTCAGTAATTTCATGTACAGTACTTTTGCTTCATTTGTATCACCAGTTTCCCTAAAGATATTGATAATTACAGTAATCACAAAAAATTTGAATAACTTACCGATAACAATCAAATAACTTTTTCATAAATCCATCAGCAGCTTTTTCCCATCCATAAATTCGAAGAAGTTTAATTGAATCTGATAAAGTATCTTCATAATACTGTTCCAAAGTTCTTCCCTGATCCGGTGAACCTTCAAGATCGGATCGATCAACAAAAGTTCGACGAAGAATATTCAGCGCTTCAGCAGTTGATCGCCCGAGGACATCTGCATTTCGTTGGCCAACAGTGGTTTTAATCCATGAAGCCAGAATTGCTCGAGAGCTTGAAGATGCATGATATAAACTATCCAACTAAAAAATATAAAGGTTACAGTAATCATCAAATAAGTGAAACAAACATTATTGCATTTTAGGCATAACAATTGACAAATAAAACCGGTACTATTTTGTAAGGCATCAAGTTCAACAAAATATTGGCATAGTTCCATCACATCTGTACATAATAATATTTGCCAAGCTTGTAATAGAATATCTTCATTTTTTACCTAAAAACTATCATTACTACAGTAGTCATTTCACAAAAAGAAATCCATACTCCTAATTCAATATTTTCAGATCCAACTTTTTGTGTACAAGCATGAGCATACCGTAGCAAAATTGTTGCAAAATCATTTGAAAGCATAGATTTTCCATTATCACTACTGGATCTTGAAGATGATGGAGTTGAAACTTTTAAAGTTCGAGTATTATAAATATAAAAAAGTGATAGAATTTGATTTGCCAATAAAAAGGTTCGAAGTTCAATGAGGGAAACATTATCTGCAACACCTTCAACATGCATCAGTAATCTCAAAAGCGGACATGCAGGACCATATGAACTTTCAGTTAATGATCTCAACCAAGCAGGACGAGTTTCTGAAACATAATTTGCATAACAATACGATAAAAGTTATAAGTATAAACCTGTCGAAGAATAAATAATTTCACTGATAAGAAGATCAATTTTATCCAGCTCTCCAAGAACACAATCATATAATCCCAAATTCCAATAAAATCGACAAAGATTAAATTGTTGATTAACAAAAGCTGAAATTGACCAATCATCGGATTCCCAATTTCCTTTCAGCTGAGCATAAGATCGTTCATAATTTGCAAGGAATTTATCCAAGCTTGATAAATAACAACTTAATAACCGAGATGAAAAATCTGTTGTTGACGGGGGTACGGTATCAAAGATTTCAATCAACCTAAAAAATAAGATTGCTTAACTACAGTACACAACAGTGATTAACAAACTTGTCTTGATGCTTTGAAAAATCACTTTTTATCTTTTCCAACACCGAGCCGCGATTCTTCTTTTCCTTTGCATTTGTTGAATCAAAGATTATTAGCCATTGAGAATTTCCAGCTTTATTCAACATTCCAAACCATTCTGAAATTCGATGACGAACTTGTGTTCGATATACTTCGGCACTCTAAATTGTTTAGATGTAAGATACAGTATCCAAAGTATTGTAGAAGAAGCTTACAGAAGCACAAACAAAAAAGAGATGCACGAAAGCAATAGATTCAGAGAATGAAACTTCGTCAAGTTGAGAAATTTGATCTTCACAAAATTGCACAAATTTTATATCAAATTTTGTTTCAATTGGTTTTTCATGTCTAAAAATGACAGAATTAAATATACTGTATGTACTACCACAACAATAGTAATAAAAACAAACCTTCTCCAAATTAAACCATCACCATTTTTTAAAGATTCTAGAATTAACTTTTCATATTTTTGCATACATTCTTGATTGCCATTCCCTGAAAGGTTGCGAACTTTAGATGCAATAAAATTAAGATTTTCAGATATTACTGTTTAATTACAGTATTCCCTCGTTTTAGATATAATTGTTATATAAAAGTGTATATTAGTGCTTATTACTGTCAATAAACAGAAGTATTAATTATTTAAACTAATATTTAACGCATGTTCGTGATCGAAAAGTGATCACAAATCTCCAAAAAAATAACGTAAACAAAAAAGAGCAAAACTTACATGAAATTTGAAAAGCATTCTTTCTTCGAGTATTTAATAATGGACAATCTTCCATAAACGATTCTAAACAAATTAATAAATTAATTGGAGTTGTTAAAGTAGAACAGAAAAGTAGAAAACTAACTATTTCAAAGGAGAATGTTTAGCGTTGGTTTGAACGTTTACGCGTTTTTTGTCGTGTTTTTGGATTTTTTAGTTGAACAATAAAAAAGTCTTAACACGAAAAATATAACAAAAAAATATATAAAATCAGAACCGAAAAGGGAGGGTAAATGTTTATTTGAATGAGAAATACAAAGTGAATCACAGTAAAGCAATTTTAATTTTAATTACTTTACTTGTTTTAAAACTTGTAAACAAATTTAAAAGTTTAAAAATTACAAAGGAAAAAGAAGTAATTTTTCTTGAGTAAAAAAACAGATGTGTTTTTGTTTCTAATTTTAAACAGTGTTGTGCTTTTTTATTTTAGTCGCCTCCGCCTCCGACTCCGCCTCCGGAGGCGCCTCCGGAGGCACAAAGCGGCATTCTCATCTTTGATCTTTTGCAAAACTCGCCTCCGCCTCCGGAGGCGGAGGCGAGTTGGGAGGCGCCTCCACGCCTCCGGAGGCGGAGGCGCAACAACACTGATTTTAAAGGATTTTTTAAAAGTTGAATTTATGCAAATTAATCAAAAACAAATTACGTCTTTTTAGGAAGTTTTTTACAAACTTTCAAAGGGAAGAAGGTGGGCCAATGGCACTTTGTGATAATATGCAAATTTGCAAAACCTTTACGGTTAATCCCAAAATGAAACATTTTTGACAAAAAACTTTGGGCCAAAATATTGGGACTTTCAGGATAAATTTTTTAAAATTTCATTGCAATAATATGCCTTTGTTTTTATTGATAGATTCGCCGTTTGACTGAACAGGTGAATCATTAAAACATTTTTGACTTTGATTTAAGTTGAAACTTAAATACAGATTCTTTCTGTTAAAAAATTTTTAAAAACGGATTGTGTCTTCAGTGGCGACAACTTATCTCTTGTTGTTGCGATCTAGTAAAATCTTTATTTTTACAAAAATGTTTATTCAACTACAAATCAGTTATAAACAAAAAGAAATAACGATCTTTTTTCGATGTCTTTAAAAATTTTTATTCTTTTCATAAAGTTTCATGAATTTTTTATTTAAAAAAAGTAAAATCAAGCACAACAAAAAATAAGGAAACCCAGCATTGTTGTGCTACTCAAAAACAAAATCACTAAAAAACTATACAAAAGTAAAAAGAATGTTGAAAATGGGGTACAGTAAAACGAAATTGGCAAGGATTTAAAATAAAAATTGAAAAAATGATGAAAAATATTTTGTTGCTATGAATATTGCTTGATAATTTGAGGATAACAAAAGTATTGAAGGAGAATAAAAGTTTGACATTGTTCAGAAAACTGCAAAATTGTTTGTAAATCTTTTTTATGATATTTTAATTTCTTGATAAAACAAATGACATTTTTTTCCAATCAAAATTAATATTAGAAATTTTCAAATCTTCCATTGCTTGTGAACCAAGAACATTAACTTCTTTAAATTTGTCGTCGTAATAGCATTCAACGATACAATTGGGATCCTAAAATAATTTAATAAATTAGTAATTAAAAAAACAATCAATGTTTTTTGAATTGATTATTTTTGGGTATTTTCGTATGTTTTTTAACAAAATAAACGTCATTTTATATGAAATAAAAGCAGCGGGTGGAGTACATTTTTTTCCTTGGTTAGAGTATATTGAAAAAAAAACTCATACGAAAATGAAAGATTTTCACCCGTTTTCATGTGATTTTATAACATGCTTAGGCTCTGGGTGGTTTTCATGCGAATTCGTGTTACAGTCTCTTGTTTGTGAAACATGTTAAAATGGTACTATAGTACATGCAACTGCCTTCTGTAGCGGTTTTTACAGAAGGCCCATGTAGAAATCGCTCTTATCCGAAATGGGATCGGAGTGATTTCTTTTTTCATTCGACATGGTCAAAAAATAAGCGCCAACATTTTCTGGAAGCTTAAAACTGCTCAAAATCAAAAGCGTTTGTTCTTTTTTGTTCGTTCAGAAACAAAAACACTTACTTGCAAATGAATTTGACCCCAATCAATAGATTTTTTAGGAGCACAAAGAGCTTTAAAAGTTTTTTCTGACAAATATGTCCAATGAAGTCCCGTGTTAACGGTAAACCATACATTAATTACTGGAGCATTTGGATGTCTTGCAAGTTGACATGCCATACAAACCATAAATGCTGAATGACCATAAAATTTACCAGTAATTGGAAATGGTGGATCTTGAAAAGATGTTTTAATTAAATTCATTTTTCCATTTTCACGTTTCCCAATCTATAATAATTAAAGATAAAAATATGAAAGCATTACAAAGAAAAAAACTACATTTTTTAAAAAGTTTTCGTTAATAACGAAATGCTTTTCATCAACTTCGACAAGCAAAGTTTGGTCTTCTGGATTCGCTAAACCTGAATCAATGAAGGGATGACGAAAAAGATTTCTTGAAGTCATTCGATAAATTTTTGTTGAGCGGCAAGCAGAATGTAACAATCGACGAAGTGGAAGCATTTTAGCTAAAAAGGCAGCAGGTTACTTAAATTGAAAAAATTAGCATAAAAAAGGAAAGGTCGCAATATTTAAAAAATTCAACTGCTATTGCAATAGCTATTGATGCCTGCAAAAATGTGATCCTTTCTGAGTCTATTCACCATCGTAAACCATATTTTTTTCTTGTCTCTGAGTTTGCAGATAAATCAATATTACCCATTATAGAGATTATTTTGGTGAGAGCTTTCCTTCATCTCTCAAATGGCAATGAGAATTTACTTAAGTCACAATTTTTGGTCAACCTTTTTAAATAAAAAAAATCTCTTCAACCTTTTCTCTAATATGAGCTATATGATATTTTATTCATTTTCCCAAAAAAAGTTCACCAAATAAATGATCTTTTTATAAAAGTTTATTTAATATAATTAAGTCGGCAGTGGGAAGATCATTTTGATACATTTATAGACTTCAGAAGTGTCGATCTATTTTTTGTGTGCGTGTTTAAATAAATTAATGTTTTGGCAGTTCATGGATATTTCGCCTCAAAACATTTCGACACAAAATTTGTTTTGGATTTTTTGGAAGACCAAAATGTCCCACATTTTTATACGATTTTCAATGAGACTAACAACTTTGTATTCTTCGTTAAGCTTAAAATTCCATGAAAAATTCAGGACAAATTTTTCGGCAAAATTGTTTCGAGGCAAAATACACGTCAATTGTTTTGGCTACATTTGAGCTTCGCATCTTTTCCCATTTACTTTTAAATTTTTATATTTCCTTCGGTTGCAGATATTCTCAAAACTAATTTGTTAGAAATGGTTGAACCGCAAAATTTTGCTATTCCAAACACCATAATTGCCTACATTTTACACAAGGACAATAAAATATTACCACAAAAGTGTCCTGAATTCTCCTACAAAATTTGTTCATTGTGTAAATATTTTTTCTCCAAATTTCATATGATTCCTTGTCAACAATTAAGTGTTGAAAATGACGATCTTGAATTATGGTATGATGATTATCCAAAGAATTTAACGGCAAAAATTTTATTTGGCCAGCTGAACAAAACTACAAAAATGTTTTGTCCAGAAATTCTTTGGACAAATTTTCATTCAAAAGTTCAAAAAGCTCCTCCAAAGATTATTTCATCGCTGCTTCCAAAGATTTGTAATTGTAGAATTAACCATATCAACATTCATGGTCAAGAATTATCATTGCAAGAATATATATATTTAGTTTCAAATGATAAATGTACAATTATTTTTATCGATTGCAAAGTAATTTACAAAAACGGTGATACAGTGCCAGTTGAAAAACTTTTGGAAGTTTCTCCCAATTTAATGGAATTAAGTTTGTAAGTTTTATGTTTATAGAATGTTTTAGAAAAAATATGTGGGCGAATTGTTTTTTCTGTTCTCAAAAAAGGGTAAATGACCGTACCGCCTTGATGTGCGGCAAAAAGTGTCTTTGATGTAGAGGGGTGAAGCAGAATTTGATGATGACGAAATTTTTGGACAGCCCTGTTTTAATATGCACATTAGCAGATTAAGTTTGAATTTGTTTTTTGTGTTTTTTAAAGCAAAAATACAAATTTTTTTTATTTAAATGATATACCCCAGTGATCTTTACATGATCTTAAGTTAACAATTTGTTAAATAAACTTTTGTTTAATGTTCAAAAGGGAACGAATGAAACTTATAAATTAACTGAGTTTCTCTTTATTTTCAAAAAAAATATACTGTAATAATTTACAAAAACTGAAATTTATCTGTGTTACAAAATGTAAAGAAAAAAACATATTTTTTGTTATTATCGAATTGCTTAATTTTTTTTTCTTTATTTATTTTTTATTTTACAGGTTTTGTGGTCAAAACAGTGAACTGGATTACTGTACACATGAAACTTCAAAAAAATTGGCCGCTTTTCCGCCATTTAAAAATCTTTGTCGGCTTTCTCTCAAAAATATTTCTGATGATTTTGAAGCTTTACATTTTATTGAATTTATAAAAGTTTGTTCTACTTTATAATAACTTGTACTCAATCATTATTTTTTAGAAAAATTACAGAAACACCCCGCTGAAAAATGATCCATCTTTTTTTAGTTTTCAGCTTTCATTTAAACAAAATGTTTGCTCTCAATTTTTTCAAAATTTTAAAACCACTGTTGATGCTGCTGTTCTTTCTATGAAAACAGTAAAAAATACAATTTCATATGTTATTCTCCAATGATAAAAGCAAAAACGAAATATTTTGTATTGTTGCATAAATAAAAAACTTATGTTTCTTGACCTAGCCATTTTTTTGGGTTAGAAATATGGGGATATCTGGGGACATCACAGGATATTTGGTGGGCCCGAACCAACATCAATCAACAACCGCGGTTGCAACCGTCAATACTTCAATTATATTAAATTTGCATCATTTTTAAGAATACCCTAAAGTTTTGGGTATTCTTAAAAATCTCAATAAATTCAGGATTATTTGGATGTCATCTTTCACAACATTGCATTTACTTTTTTAATAATGGACAATCTTAGATTGGTGGCTTGTAAAGCAAAAAAGTCGAAAATCAGTATACAAATATAACTCTTTTATTGAAACATCTTTTGCGATGGTTTTTGTCGTGTTTTTTTTTCAGGAAATCCTAACGCGACTTTAAAAAAATGACATATTTAAATTTTTAGCTTTTCTTTAAATTTTTATCGATATTTAAATTTAGAAAGTTTTATAAAATTTAATTTAGTATATTTATTAATAAATATTTTTCCTTTCCAATTTTCAATCAGTTATGATTAAAGCCATCCTTGTTTTTAACAATCATGGGAAACCAAGACTTTTAAAATTTTATACCCATTATGTAAGTTTTATTGCTGCTATATTTATACACATTTTATGTTAAATATTCCAGACCGAAGAAGAACAACAACATATTGTTCGAGAAACTTTTCAATTGTTGTCAAAACGGGATGACAATGTTTGTAATTTTTTGGAAGGCGGCACACTTATCGGTGGCAGCGATTATAAATTAATTTATCGACATTATGCAACATTATATTTTGTATTTTGTGTTGATTCATCTGAATCTGAACTTGGGATTTTGGATCTTATCCAAGTTTTTGTTGAAACTTTAGATCGAAGATTTGAGAATGTTTGTGAGCTAGATTTAATTTTTCATGTTGAAAAGGTGTGACAACTTTTTTTTATTGTTGTGAAAATCAACTTGTAGTTTATAGGTTCATCACATTTTAAATGAGTTGGTTATGGGGGGAATGGTCCTCGAAACAAATATGAATGAGATCCTGCTTCGAATGAATGAACAAAATGAAATTGAAAGGCGAGAAGTACGTTTAATATTTTAACATTATTGATCTAGATACAACAGTTAATAATGTACTTAAACATAGTTACTGTAGAATATATTCTCCCTTACGAATCCATTTCAAAAATCTTTTAGGGTGGAATGTCTGCTGCAAGTGCCGTAACTGCAGTTAAAAATATGAATATTCCCCAGCATTTAAAAGACCTTAAACTTCCTGAAATGCCATCATTTAGCAATTTCAAAAATCCTTTTTAAATTACTCCAGTCTTGAATTTCGACGAAGCTAACAACTGACAGCTTTCAACTACAATTTATGTCATCAAAAAACATCTCCAACAATTACTTATCTAATTCAAGACTGGCTTTTATTTATTTAAATGTATAAAAATATTTATTCTAAAGTTTAAGCTAAATTGACTCATTATTTTTTTTAAAACATTCCAACAATAAAAATACTGTATCCATAAAAAATTAAAACTACTTTTAACTAACACTTCTAAAAACTACATTTTGGTACAAATGATTGATCCAAAGTAAAAAATACAGTAATCAAATGTCAATAACAAAAACTTAAAAATAAAGCTGATAAAAATTTATTGTTTCAAAATTTTGCAAAATAAAAATACAAAAACATAAACAAATGCAAAACAAAATAAAAACATGAGCTCAAAAAATTATGCCCAGAAACGATCACCAATAATTGCAGCTTTGAGTTCTTGATTGAGCATTTCCAAGTATTGATCTTCTTCAAAGGTTCTAGCTCCATCCTTCTTGGTTCCAAAAATACTTTTATCCCTTTTTCCAGCTCGCTTGGCCCTGTAAAAAAAGATGTTAAAATTGTTAAAAAATAAAAGACAAAACTTACTTTTGAAGTTTCCATTGTTTAAAATTATTTCGAGCACGCTTGGCTAAATCAGAAGCTGATTCCAAAGGACCACACATTGAAGTTGGAGAATTTGTTGTATTTGAATAACAAAGACAATACGTCAAATACTTGAGATGATCAAATGGCACAACATTAGCACCTTCAAGAACATAATAAAGCATTGGATGAGCTGTACCTTGAATCGGGCGTTGAGAGATCAAAATGAAGGATGGAATGTGAGTTTGGCTAACAATAACTTCAGAAACACAAGTACCAGGAGGCAAATTTTGTTTTGGTGCTTTATCATGGCTTTCAATATTTTCTTTGTACAATCGGTAATTTGTACGTTCATTGCTCATCAGGACAGTTAACTTGGGATCAGCTTCACGGAATTCAGCATTACTTTTCTGCATATCATCCAAGACTTTTTTCAGCACAGGAATTTCTTTTTCTTGGATCTAAAAAATTAATACAAATTACTTTTAATCAGATAAAAAGTTATAAAATACCTTCCGAATTTCACCTTCAGAAACTCCTGCTCGATACACGACAATCCAAGATGGATAATGACCACTGTGGCGATGATATTCTGCAAGTGAGTTCAAAAATTTTGCTGCCAACAATTTGTCATTGATAATCGTTTCCCGAGGAGCTTGATAACCAAAATCACCATTAGACATGCATGCAAAAGTTGGAGAGAGATTTGAAGCAAAGCCAACGCATGTTGGTTCAGTATTACCAACTGGATGTGTTAATTCTATTCCAAAGAACATTGTATTAGCCATTAATGATTTCAAAATATCAACACCACCATATTCTTTGATGAGAGCGGCATCAGAAGCAAGAGTCCAATTATTACCACCAGCACGAAGATTAAATTTAAAGGCAATATTGTCGTACAAAGTATTGTCATTCTTTTTGATTGTGTTTGTCATGACATGCTAAAAGATTACTGTAATATACAGAAAAAGATGATTGAAAGTTTACCTGGGTAATCAATCGAGTATTCAATTCCATGAATTTCAGGCCGTGATGAAGATCGTCTGATTCGCCGATGGCAAGAACATAATCGAATCCATCTTGTGCAAGATTGGCGAGAAGCTCACAATCTTTCCCAGCATCAATCCAGTTTTTAAAATGATGATCAGTAATCTCAACACCATAGAGCTTAAGCCGTTTGATAAGTTCAGCAACAAAATGCCTAAACAATTTCTAAATTAATCATTCCTCTTGTAAACTAACTTACCTAGCATCACATTCGTTAAGATACCGAGATGCTAAAACACAAGCCAATTTTCGAACACGAGCAGGTTGAACAAATTTATCTCCCAGGAGCATACCAAAAAGCCCAGAATTGATCGTTTTTTGAGTATCTTTTAAAATGATGCGTGGTGGATATAGTTGTTTTGAAGGTACGGTAAGCAATCGACGAGCATCAACTCTGCAACCAGTATTCTTAATAAAATCATTGCTCATTCGAATTTCTGCTTTATCAGCTTGCACAGCAATTGCTTCAACATTCATTGCAGGATTAAGAGTGCATTTGTGAGTAATCGAAGCCTAAAACAATTTAATAAGATTTTGTTCCTACAAAATATCAGAGCTTACCAAAGATTTATCGTCACGTTTTGATTTAGGCAGTTTAAGATCAGCAATTTCCAAAACTTCAAGTGGATAATAATTCGTTCCTCTTTCAACAACACATGGAAGATCTGGACAACGTAATTTCATCTTGTAAGTGTCATCAAAGTATTGAGCAACGGTGACATCTTTTCCTTGCATATCGAAGCAATGCCTAAAAAGATAGAGTTCAATTAAAGTTGGAAGCAATGTTAAAAGACATACCTTTCGGCTGAATCTTTTGAAAGTCCAGAAGCAACAAAGCATTTATTATTTTCCATATGAGTTGTAGTACAGGAAAGATTTCGAATTGCTTCACTTGCTTTATCAAGATTATTT
Organism: Panagrolaimus sp. LJ2414; assembly: GCA_024447195.1. Classification (NCBI taxonomy): domain Eukaryota; kingdom Metazoa; phylum Nematoda; class Chromadorea; order Rhabditida; family Panagrolaimidae; genus Panagrolaimus; species Panagrolaimus sp. LJ2414. The sequence continues at coordinate 2,894,148 of JAMRXY010000017.1, forward strand.
CGATGCCAAATATCATCAATTCTTCCTCGAATGGAATGTTGAATAAAATCAGTGATGGAATTTGTTCCATAGAAAGCCTAAAAATTTTGTGTGATTACAAATCAACGTAAAAGCAGCAACTACTTACAGTCTTTTTAGGAATGATATGGATCAAAAGCTTCTTATCCGCCGGTTCACCAATAAGTCGAATACTTCGCATACAGCCGCTCTTCAAAACATATGGTGTATTGTTGAGTGGTTCAGCAGATTCCTTTTCAAAGAATTCATTTCCAAAGCAATAAAATTTGCCATCTTTACGTTGGTGTTGGCTGAATGCAAGTTCCAAATACTGTATGATTGGACGATCATTCTCAAGATCCCCATTCAATGAATTTAAATTGATTTCACCGGCCAAAGAAACAGTTGCGGAAGCACTTTCAATACCGTTGTAGAAATTCTTGGCTTCTTGAGAAAACTCTTCCTGAAATTTTGCTATTTGATAAAACTTATTAAACAATGATAAGCAAATAAAACTTACAACATTGATATCAAATTTACGAGGTTCACCATTATCAAGAAGCTTTCGATGTGCAAAAAAGATGCTGCCAGTATCATAAACAAATTGTGATGCATTTTCTTCAAAACCAAAGAATTCTTTATTTTCACGAAGCAATTGATCGAATACGGTGAACAAAGCAACCTGCTTGAGTTGAAGTCGTTGACTAAAAAAATAAAATTGTAGTGATCGATCAAAGTACAAACTATATAAACAAACTTACTCAGCTTTTGTTTGACTGTTCAAATTGAAGAATTTTCCTCTTTTGCTTTTCCCGGTCCATTGGATATCATATTGATAAACAACCTTGGCAGCTTTGGTGGTAATTACATAACCATTGACTCGAGCAGTCATATCTGCTTTAAAAATCATTGGAAGTCGGCCAAGTTCTGATAATGGAGCAATCGAGGAATTTTCGGAAGCCATTGCTTCAGTAATGCTATCATCATCTCGAGCTCGACCAGTTCCAGGACCTTTACCACTTCGTCCACGAAAATTACCACCTCCACGATTGCTTCCGCCACGTCCACCACGATCATTGTATCCACCGCCAAAGTTACGATCAACGTATCCACTGCTTCGTCGAGGATTACCACCTTCATATCGACTTCGATTGTTGTATTCATTGCTGCTTCGGCGATCACAATCAGCATTACCATTTCGTGCATATGGATGATAGCCAGAGGATGAGAATCGTGAAGATTGATCTGAAGATCCAAAGGATGAACGTCGATCATTAAATCCATTGCTTTGTCGACCATTGAATCCATTGCTTCGACGATTACAATCGGTATTTCCATTTTGTTGTGCTGCTGCATATGGAGAATAACCAGATGATGATGAGAATCGTGATGATTGATCCGAAGATCCATAGGATGAACGTCGATCACTGCTGAATCTATCGCTTCTGACACCACCTCCACTTTGGCGATCCATTTTGTTAGTTGGGGTTAGTGTGCTAAAACAAAGAAAAAAATTAAAATTAATTCAAATATTTATTAACAAGATGTTTAAACACGATATTGAATTTATAAAGGCGACATTTAACGTTCAAAAGAGTTTAAAATAGTGACGGCTTTCATGAAGGGAAAATAGAAGGGAAATAATGACATGCAATTTTAGCGAGAGAGGGAAGGACTTTCCAGAAATTGTGTAATCAAGTAGAAACAAGAATGGCAACTATTTATTATTTCAATAAAAGCCGTGGTAAAGATATAGGTTTTTTAAAGTAGCTGCTAGCTGATATTCATAAGAAATTGTAGGAATGATAAAAAGATAATAAAAGCAAGAAGACACAAATGTGGGACAAAGACAGAACAGGCAAAAACCGCAACCGAAAATGAGCACCAGAAATGAAATGAATGAAAATTTTTTTTACTGAAGCAGATATGAAGTTGCGAATGTTTTTGAAAAAACAACTCTCGGACGAGAGCGCTCAACGTTACAAAAAAATCGATAAATTACATCTCTCTTTCTTTCGCCCGCGAAAAAAAGAAGCGTTTGAAAAAAATTTGAAAATTTTCGTTTTCAAATGTGCAAGTGTGTTACAGCAGCAGGCAGCTGGCTTGTTCATACTTCGAACGCGCGCAAACACACATTCCCTTCCTTCAACCCTGAAAAAATAATGAAAGACATCAATCCTAAAATGAACGCAGCCTTTTCGTGTAAAAAAATTTTTGCCTGCAGCAGGGTCGTTTTTTTTTCTTTTCAAATTTTTTTGTCTTTTTTCTTCTTTCTTCCTTCTATTTACTGCTAGCAACAATAAGAAAAAAAGTGGAACAAAACTTTAAAAATTTTTAATCAATAAATGATTGCATGTAAACTTTTTGAAGGTAAAGTTAAAAGGGCAAATTTTTAAATCGTTATTTTAATAATATTTACACATTTAAAATGATACTGTAATAGAAATGTTAAGTACAATAATCAAATATTTTAGTGTAGAGAAAATGGGAAAAGGAAAGGTATCTCAAAAATCTTCCAACAATGTTTGCGATTAAAAAATGGCATAGTTTTTTTCAAATAACAGGCGGCCAAAAAAGTAGAAGAAGATACTTTGTTTTTTATGTTACCCTTAATATTGGATTGAATGAAAGAAAAAAATGCCCATAAAAAGGCGGCAACAAAAATAAAGATGTTCTTCTGCCGAATAATTTTGTACCAAAGAAAAAAAGAGTAAAGCAGCAGCAGCTGATACGACCTTTTAAACTTTTTTTGGAGAGAGAAATTCTCCATTCCTTTTTTTGATATTTTGAAAGTAACATTTTCGATGAAAAAATAATTATAATTTTTGTAAAAGTGCGGGTGACGGGCAACAAGCGAAAGGGTTTCTGGTTGTAAAAATTACTGTAGCATCACTAAACCGTTGAACTATAATTTGCAAATGTTGAAATTAAACTAAAAAATTTTTGATTGATTTTAGTCGAATTTGAAAAAACAGAATTTAATTTAATTTTAGCATTTGTAATCAATACAGTATTATTACAGTATTTTTTACAAACATAAATTTCTTGCATTACCACACTTTTAAAAAATTTGTAATTTTTGTTGTTTTTTCAAAAAAAAATTTCAAGTTTTTTATTTTTAGCCCAACAAAAATACCGTATCGGAAGATTCTTTTATTATCTAAATTCAATAAATTTTTTAAATAAATTAGCTTGTAATAAATAAATAAATTTTGTGTTAAACAATAGCAGCCAATTTCATAGCTTTTCCAGCTTTTCCTTTAATTTTGATATTTTCTGCAACCGCTTGTGCATCATTAACTTTGACATCATTGAATCCAACCAATTTAATATTTTGAAGTTCACCTTTTTGAATTACTTCAACATTGTGCGCGCCTTTTTTGATCAATCTTCCAACATCCACAGCACCACCGGCACATTGTGCAGCACCAATGGCACGATTCTTTCGTGCTTCCTTTGCCAATTCAGCTGCTTCAAATTCCAATTGTTGTTGCTCATTTCTTTCAACTACAAAAAGAGCGAAATTAAATTTAAATTTTTAAAGTTGAATTAAAGTATGGCATCAAAGCTGGATTTTTTTTTCGATTTTAGAAAAAATTTTTATCTTATGACAAATTTCATAGGCAAGAAATGCTTTTTAGGAAATCGGTGAATTGGCATCTAAAATGCCAACGTCCGATTTTTGTGCCAACAATAACAAAATAATGCACATTAAACGTGGTCCTTTGGCACTTTTGTTTGCGGCATTTTTGTTATTGTTGGCACCAAAAACGGGCATTAGCACTTTTTATGCAAATTTTTAAGATTCCCTGCAGAGCACTTCCAGCCGTTGAAATTTGTCAAGATAAAACTATTTCTGACATCAAAAACCTGGCTTGTTGCCAGTGCTTAAAATTGAAAAACACAAACTTGTTGGAATTCGTTCACTTTTTTCAACTTGACTTTGCATCTCCTCAATTTCAAGCTCAATTCGGGCATCCCGAGAATCCATTAAAATTTGTTTCCAATCTCCAAAACCAAAAATCCCAGCAAATTTTGCAGCATAATCCATAACTCGAAAGATATGCGTTGCCGGAGGAATACATTTGATGACAGAAATAATTACATAGAAAAAATACATTGGAAAAGCTGTCAAAAATGTTCCAAAAAATAGAATAATTGAAGTTGCAAAAATCAAAGGGAATGTAAGAATAGCCTAAAAAGGATGGGTATACGGTATTTTGGGAGGAATAGAGTTGTTGTAAAACTCAAACCAAAGGAATTGCAATTGCATTTTGCATTTTTAAAATTTCTCGAAGGGTACAAAATGGAAATCCAATTAAAACAAATAATGGAAGGAAAATCTGAAATGAAACATTTTTGTTATAAAATTATAAATTTAAGGGAGAGTGTCAATTCAGCAAAATTCCTTCACGGATGCTTCTACCCCAAAAATAGTTTTAATATTTAAAAAATTTAGAAACACGGTTGTTTTATTTCGTAACTTTTTTAAAATCATAAATATCCTTTGATCTTTTACCGACATCAGCACAAGATCAAAGGCGGTCCCGCTTGAAATGGTTTCTGTCCCCTCCTGAATAAAATACTCCTTACGTCATTTTGTAAGAACATCCTTGAAATCTTTGCAGAACTGACACTCTCCCTTTAAAAATGTTTAAATACTGTAACATTACAGTACCCAAAATACATACCCAAATAGCAAGCCATGCAAATGGAATTAACAAAAAATTTGTAAATGGATCAGAAAATACGATGAATCGAAGTAAATAAGTTAATTTATAGACATCATCCCAGCTAACACGACATTGGCCACCTTCTAAAAATTTGCATAAAGTTTAGAATTTTAAGGGGATACTGTAGGGCATACGAGAAAAATGCTGCCACGATTGAACTGGATCCCCACAACAAAAACAAAACCATTGATTGCAGCGAAGATTTGAACATCTCACAAAATTACATCCATCAATTTTGGCATAAAAATTCTACAAATTTGCATAATTTTAATTTTGAAATTTGTTTTAAACAATTTAAATTTTTATGCTTTTGATAAAACTAACCTTACAAAGTGGACATTGTCTTGCAAATTTTGGTGCCCCAAGGGCATATCCAATTCCATCTTTGTCATGCTTAAATTGAAGCCATTCTCGTTGTGCCTGAGGCATAAAAATATCCATTGCTCGATTTTCTGAATCCAATAAAGCTTTGACATCATTTTCATGAATCCGAATTGAACATGACTTTTTTGGACATTTTATTCGAGCTTTATCTTTTTCTTGTATCCATTGCTACAGTATGCAAAATTATGTAAAAAACTACAGTACTCCAAAATAAATAAACCTACTCTAAGATATTCAATTCCACAAAAAATACAAATTGAATGAGAACAATTTCTTAGCAGCAGTCTCCAAGTATTCACTTGATGGCAGGAACAGCATTTTTGTTGCTCTAAATTTTATGCATAAATTTTTAGAATTTTAGGTATTGTTCATTTAACTTAAGATTAGTCAAAATTTGCATAAAGCAATGATAAGTAATTTAAAGGACGTTTTCTGTAACAATCGAGAATTTCTTGGCATTAGGAAAAATTTTTTGTCTCAGAATCGGCTAAAAATGTGTTCCTAGGGTAATTTTGGCCCAGGAATTCGAATTTCGTCATAATATTTGGCATTTTTCTGGCGGATTCTGAGATTCAGAATCTGTGACCCAGAATCTGGATTCAGAAGCCATATTTTCAAAAAATCTCAAAAATGATACTATTCGAAAGCCCTTGACTTATTTAGTCAGGAAAATGCAAAAGTATTCATATTTGACCCTTTTTAATGGTTTTATGCCCCTGAGAAGTTCAAAAATGGCCTAAAATTACGGTAATTGGGCTCCAAAATTTACTTTTACAGTTTACGCAACGGCCATTCATATTTTTTTATAAACTTTAACTGGTTGGGCATCGAAAAATACCATAATCTTGAAAAATTAGGTGGATCCGAAAAAATTTTTCCTGTGCTACTTTTGTCGATTTCAACAAATTCAATATCTCCAACATAAACAAAAAATCAGAACTTTGGAAAACAACAATCAATCACCTTCCGGTGACTTTTATGATGAAATATGATATATTTGTAGCATTTTTGGAAAGTTTCAGCTCATCAACATCAAGTATGTACATTTGGGACCACCTTAAAATATATGGTTTTTACCTAAATTAACACCAAAATACAAAAAATCGCAAAACTGATTTTTTGGCCTAAAATATTTTTTCTTGTGGTTTATATATTTAAAGTACATGTTTCTGCAATAGATAAACGCATAAACAACGATATTTGGACACTTGTGAATTTTTTAGGAATTTTTTAAAATACCTCATTTTTGGTCATTTTTCATGATTTTCGAATTTCATAAAAAATGTAAGATATGAAGTTTTTTGAGTGTTTACCATGAAATATATGCTAAATAATAATTTTGGGCAAAGTTTCAATACATTAACACCTATATTGTATATTTGGGATCAAATTTTATTTTAGCAATGTTATCACAAATTTGTAATTATCCCTATGTAGTCCGTTCTGGATTTTAAGGGTTCAAACTTTGCCCAAAATTTTTATTTAGCATATATTTCATGGTAAACACTCAAAAAACTTCATATCTTACATTTTTCATGAAATTCGAAAATCTTGAAAAATGACCAAAAATGAGGTATTTTAAAAAATTCCTAAAAAATTCACAAGTGTCCAAATATCGTTGTTTATGCGTTTATCTATTGCAGAAACATGTACTTTAAATATATAAACCACAAGAAAAAATATTTTAGGCCAAAAAATCAGTTTTGCGATTTTTTGTATTTTGGTGTTAATTTAGGTAAAAACCATATATTTTAAGGTGGTCCCAAATGTACATACTTGATGTTGATGAGCTGAAACTTTCCAAAAATGCTACAAATATATCATATTTCATCATAAAAGTCACCGGAAGGTGATTGATTGTTGTTTTCCAAAGTTCTGATTTTTTGTTTATGTTGGAGATATTGAATTTGTTGAAATCGACAAAAGTAGCACAGGAAAAATTTTTTCGGATCCACCTAATTTTTCAAGATTATGGTATTTTTCGATGCCCAACCAGTTAAAGTTTATAAAAAAATATGAATGGCCGTTGCGTAAACTGTAAAAGTAAATTTTGGAGCCCAATTACCGTAATTTTAGGCCATTTTTGAACTTCTCAGGGGCATAAAACCATTAAAAAGGGTCAAATATGAATACTTTTGCATTTTCCTGACTAAATAAGTCAAGGGCTTTCGAATAGTATCATTTTTGAGATTTTTTGAAAATATGGCTTCTGAATCCAGATTCTGGGTCACAGATTCTGAATCTCAGAATCCGCCAGAAAAATGCCAAATATTATGACGAAATTCGAATTCCTGGGCCAAAATTACCCTAGAAACACATTTTCAGCCGATTCTGAGACAAAAAATTTTTCCTAATGCCAAATATCACCAAAAATTCTCAAATGTTACAAAAAACGTCCTTTAAATCATTTCATGAAAATATGCAAATTTGCAAAAAAAATGTCAAAGTGTCAAGTGTCCCTTGACATGAGGTGGTTTGCATGCAAATTTGTAAAAGTTTAGAGTCTGCCTTCTCCAATGGAAAATCTCCGGGAATTTAAATATTTTTTCAAATAACTCTGGGCCAGAAAAATCTCCTGAAAATTCTGAAAATTTTAAATAAAATATTTTTTTAGTGAAGGCACTAGGATATAAAGTGTTGCAAATTTGCATATTATCCCCTTATGCCATGGACGCATTTAACAATTTTTATTCACTGGTCGATTTTTTTTAAAAAACGGCAAAAACCTTCTTTTTGAATGCCAAGATTTTGGCCAAATGTACAAGGTTTTTTATAAATATTTTTTTTAATCTTTAATGTCTTTTTCCCAGACTTTGAGCAGAAAAACTATAATTTTTTCTTTTATATTCGGAATCAGCGTAAAAAATGCTACAAAAATATGCTTTCCCAGAATTTTTGAGCATATATATCAGATTTTCGATTTTTTGCCTCAAATCAACGTATAAACTTTTTTCTTTAATATTGGTGATGATAGATATGACTCTTATAAGAGTTAATATATGTACTAAAGCAATTATATATCATTACTGAATGTACGAAATTGCTTTGGAAGCACTTTTATAGCTTTGCTATTGATGGTAGACGATGAAAGAGGTAAGTTTAACGTTAAAGGTATGTTTATTGTATTAACTGTTATGTAATTTTTATTTATGCTATCCTTTTTAAATATCAATGTTGGCATATATGTATATGAAGCAGCAAAGTGGTTTATATTAAAAATTAAACTAATAGGAAGAAGCATCACCATGATTTATGGGTAGATTATCTTTGAGGTTGAAAGGGATTCATATATATTCTTTTTACACAATTCAATTGTTTGTCCAGAATTTGATTTAATTCATCTTGATTTACCAAATTAAGTTTCAGTGAAGGCATTGATATTTGATTTATCAACTTTAGAGTTAAAGAAACAATTTCAACGCATCTACACTTGTTTAGAGCATCTGTTTCGCATTTTAAAAGCAAAATGTGTTATTTTCAAAAATAATCAGAGATTCTGTATATAAAAATACTTTTCTACCTCTACTTTCCCCATCAACTTTAAAACTAGAATACTGTAAATAATCTTAATAACCCTATACTTCTCGTACAGTATGCTCATGCAAAGAAAAATGAAATAATATCTTTATTAATCGACCACAACATATAATAATAATCATAAAAAATAAAAAAGCAAACATAGATAAAACATCGAAAAAAACCTACGGTATTCTTAAGCACGTTCACATTCACAAAAGCATATATTGGGTACCAGCAACACGAATTTTTCTGAAGAAACTTTGATAACAATGGTTGGAAAAGCTCGAATAATTTCAAAAAAGGAAGATATTGAACGGCGACACATATTCATATCATTATATTCTTCTTCAGCTGCAGGATTTCAAAGGCAGCTTGTTGCATATTCAGTTGCAAGAAATGGATGCCCGATGCACAATTCTTTAACTTCATCAAAACCGGATAAACTTTCGCATTCACGAACAATCAATCTAAAAACATCAAATGCAAAACTATGCGAATATACAAGACATCATAACACATACCATCCGTTGATTATCATATCTTCATCAACAATATCCTTCTTTTCAGGTGTTATATTGATAATATATTCGAATTCAAGCATCCACTTTAACTTGTCATCCAATTCAACTTGTTTGAGTCTGTCTACAATCTGCTAAAAAAAGCACAAATTAATTCAGGGTGAACCAAAAGTGGATAAAAGCTAACTTGCATCAAGGAGCAAACTTTAGTCTTAGTAGTTTCGACTTCTTCTTTTGCTTGCCATATTTCAGTCATTTGTTCAAGACGTGGTTAATTTCGCCGGCTACATAATTCAGCAGGATCAATATTTGGATGAGTATGACGATTGATATTTAAAAAGGATAGCATAAATAAAAATTACATAACAGTTAATACAATAAACATACCTTTAACGTTAAACTTACCTCTTTCATCGTCTACCATCAATAGCAAAGCTATAAAAGTGCTTCCAAAGCAATTTCGTACATTCAGTAATGATATATAATTGCTTTAGTACATATATTAACTCTTATAAGAGTCATATCTATCATCACCAATATTAAAGAAAAAAGTTTATACGTTGATTTGAGGCAAAAAATCGAAAATCTGATATATATGCTCAAAAATTCTGGGAAAGCATATTTTTGTAGCATTTTTTACGCTGATTCCGAATATAAAAGAAAAAATTATAGTTTTTCTGCTCAAAGTCTGGGAAAAAGACATTAAAGATTAACAAAAAATTTGATCAACAAAAAATGGTTCCAAACGGAAAACGACTTCTTTGAAAAATGTTGTTTTGCCGTTTTTTTAAAAAAATATGCAATATATAATATATTGCATATTTTTATGTTGCCTTACAGTAATCTCGGTTTTTTAAAATCTCTTGTTCTAGCAAAAGTAGCAAAATTATGGATTGATTTATGCAAATTTTGGGGATTTCTAAGAAGTTTTTTGTATTTATTAAACAAATTTTAGGAGTACCTTGATTTGGTGTAATTAATTTTTGGGATGCTTTAAATTGTTGAATTTCTGGTGCTGCAGGTTCAAGGGCTTCCATTTGTCGAGGGAATTCAAAGAGATCCTGTGCAAACACGAAAATGATTAAATTCAAAGCTTAAACTCAAACTTGCTTGAAATTTTGATAAAGAATCAACAGATTTAAATTTTTTTGATAAATCAGTTCCAAGTTCATTTGAAGAAGTTGCGGCAACATCAAAAGAATTTTCATATGCCGAAATATGAAGGGATAAAGTGCTGCTGTACTTCTGATTTGAGATATCAATTTTATCATTCTTCCAACGTTTTTGATTTCTTTGTTTTTCTTCGATTTTGACATTTTCAAAAAGGCTTTTTGAAGTGTTTAAATATAAATTTTTTGATGATTTATTCCATCTTTTTTGATTTTCTTGGCAATTATCAGTTACAGTATAATCTAACAGTTTACAATATTGCTACAATTCTGTTCCATTGTTTTTTTGTATCTTTTGGTGGATTCACGGATGTTTCGACAAAAGCCATTTCGCCGAAAACTTGTCCTGGATTTTTGATGCGACGAAAATGTACTATCTGGATATTTGGGAAGACCAAAATATCCGACCTCAATTTTGGGAGAACTAAAATGTTCCTAATTTTTGTCCAAGTTGTAAATCTTAAAATACCACCAAAAATTTTTTGGCGAAATATCTGTGAATTTCCTTAAGGGACGTTATTTAAAAAATGTAAAATTTATACACAATCATATTACGGTAGAAATAAATCGTGAACTTTTAGAACCAAAAATTTAACAGAATTATAGACATTTTTTACCACAATTTTGTTTATTCTTTAATTTGCTATAAAACTGTGCAGGGGAAAGATGATCCGAACATTGATGACTTTGATTTAAATTAAAATTGAAAAATTGATTGTTATTTGAAGAATCTTTCGATCTTGAATGTTGGCTAAATATTCCCTCATTTTCTTTTGTTGTCATCTAAAACTGTTTCATTAAAAACAAAATATTATATATTTTGGCAGCAAAAATTGTTACAATAAGATGCATTCGCGGAAACTGAATTCAGAAGTCATTTTTGTGCTGAATAAAAAATTAAAGAATCTTGAAAATTTGAATTTCAAAAGTTTCAAAAGCTCAACCAACAAGAAAAGTGACAGAAAAAATAGAAAAAAATTGTACGCAATAAAGTTAATTCATGAAAATGTTTAACGGTTCGAGAAAGAGAAGAAAGATTGCATCATCATGAGAAAGAAATATGCAAGAGTGAGAAAGGAATCGTTACACATGATAATGGAATATACCAATAAAATATGGTTTTTTGGGAGTTTTTAAATCATAAAAATCAATAATAAAAATTAAGTGCCTGTTTTTAGGTTACGGTATGTACATTATTGACAATTCAAATGTTGACGCGTATCTTTTGTAATACTTAAAAAACTTTAAAAAATGATTCCTGTTTTTGGGTTACGGTAATTTATTATAAAAAAATTAATCTGACCACATTCTGTCCAACTTTGAAGTGCCACAAAAAATTACAATAACCTAAAAACTTATTCTTTTTTTAAATTATTCCTCCGTATTAAAAGTTCCAATTCCCAACCAAGTTCGTACACGTGTAAGTTATACAAAATCAGTTTATTTATTAAATTTGCATATACAAAATTTTAAAATACATTACAATGCATCTTGATCTTCAGGAAGATTAAGGTTATCCCGGATAACTCTTATTCGAGATTTGAGAATATCCCACATGAAATAACATCCAAAAATTGAGCGATTATCTTCTTTCGTTGATTGATATCCGGATCGAGCATGTAAAAGACGAGTATTTGCCCATAATACAGTATCACCATTTTCAAGTGGAAAAATTAGTTGATTCTCTGGAGCATAACAAAGAGAAGTAAAAAGTTTTAAAGCTCGATAAATATCTTGAATTTTTTCTGGTTCAACATCAAAGAACCATGATCGCATTGCATTTCCAAATTGAATTTTTATAACATTTCCACTTTCGTCTAGCCTAAAATTACAGTCATTAAAGTACCGTAACAAGGACATCATTAAAATTTATTTCAGAGAAGACAAAATCCCTTTTCGAAAAGGCATGACTTTGATGTTCTGCCGATAACGGTAAATGATCACAGGATTATTAAAACTTCAGACAGGGCAAATGCCTCTGATGCTCCACCTTGTAGACATCAACAAATATCAAAAACAAAAACATACTTTATTGTTCGATGTTTTGCAGCCATATCAAAAATGAATTTAAAATCTCTTCCATCTCGTTCATGAATATCGTAACCTTCTTCAATAAATTCAATTGGAGTTTCTGTAAGAATTTTGAAAGCATCTGGATACTTTTCCCGTAGAATTTGTGCAATATAAAATCCATCAACAAACATTGAAAGTCCACCATTATTTGGAGCTTTTTGAAACATATAAAGCATTTGAAGTTCGGGCGGTTGAGAGAGGGATGGAAAATCTGTGTGATACGGTAGTTCCCCGCCATGGGCATATGCCATATTTGAAGCTTCTACTTTTGTCGTAACTTCAAATATTTTTCTAAAATAGAGCTTTTATTGTTAACGATACGGTATTAATAAGCATACCCAAAATGAGTTTGTTGAATTAATCCAATTCGATCACCAATTTTTGTAACAGTTTCTTTATCCTTTAATGGACCATTCTTTAATACCGCAATTCCATCACAACATACAGCAGCCAAGAAATCATGAAGAGTCTATAAAAGATTGTTTATTACATAAAAATACTTCTGTACAACTTCCTACCTTATCGTCACTCATAACTTTGCTGTGATCAAATCTTTGAAGTCTTTCCTCAATTTTTTCTTTATTCCATAATTTTCCAGGCTGAAGATAAATATTTCGTCGAAGTTTGCGGACGTCACCAGAAGAGAGATTACGAGATTTAAGCCATGAAGCTGGATAACTAAAAATTACAAAATATATAGTACATTCAAAATGAGAGCGGCTGCGGATATGTTTACGAAAATTTTGAATCATCTCGCTTCCAGCAGATATTTTCCTTTGATATTTGCCGCTTTTAAGGTGAGCATCAGATTTTAGGCAAATCCCTCTCACCTTCAACTCAGATATGGATAATCTCTACCTAAGCAAAAAACAAACCTTACCTCGATTTTACATTTCCTGGCCATACAATATTCAATTCATTCTTTTCTTTTTCAAATTTGAAAGATTCTGGTACAACTTCAACATCAAAATCTCTCATCATCAAATTTCTTGCTTTCATTGAGTCCGAGATCGAATAGGTCGATGAATCGAGAGAGGTATCCCGTAACCAAACATACGGAAAAATTCCACATTTTCCATCAACAAATGAAATCTTAAACCATCGATTATGGGAATCATTATGAATAGAAGAAATCTTTCGGCGGATATCATAAATCCTTGGCGGTGACGATAATAATCGTTCGAAAATTGCTTTTCTTCCTTGATTAAAGCTCATTTTTAAAAATTTTAAAAAGAGAATGAATGAAAAATGCGCTGGTTTGAAAAAGAAGAAGGGAAGCAACAGCAGCAGCAAATAAATATATTTTTTGGGGATAAAGTCCAATTTATTTGCAGACGAGAAGGACGACAAAAAAATGTGAAAGTAGTCAGTCGGTCAAAAGTGAATCACATTAAAAATTTTGTGCAAGCAGGAAACGAGATACAAATTTTGTTGTCTATTTTAATGCATGATTATATTAAAGTTGCACGTAAAACATTAAAAAGTGGTCAACAAAAAAGGACTTTGTTATAGACCCTATTTTTTAAAGAAATTGCATTAAAATATTACAGTTAAAATGTAGTTTATCTCGGATAACTCTTATCCGAGATTTAACAATATCCCACATGAAACATTAACTAAAAATTAAGCGATTATCCTCTTTTGTCGATTGATATCCGGATCGAGCATGTAAAAGACGAGTATGTGCCCATAATACAATATCACAATTTTCAAGTGGAAAAATTAGGTGATAAAAAAACTTTGTTAAAGAAAATGCGAAAATTGCTTGAAAGTTTTATGCTTTCATCAAAAAAGTTTTTGAAGTTTCACTAAAATTTTCATTGGCTAAAAGTCCATCAATGCTAAACGTCAACGTCGATAAAAAAGTCTTGTTCTTTTTCGGTGACGTTGAAAAAGCTTTCTGAAGCTTTTATTTATTTTTTTAAATATTTAACACCTTCTAAAAGTCATGGAAAGTTCACCCGAGAAAAGTCAACTAAATTTAAATTCTTCTGATTTCGATGCGGAATCATATGTACAAAATTTGTTGCAAAAGAAGGGATTAGATGAGCTGGTTGCAATTGAAGAAGATATGGTTGGAAATGTAAGGTTTTCTAACAATATTATATATATATATATTAATAACACCAATTGCTTCATTTTAGGTTAGAAGATTAGATTCTGAAATGCAACAACTTGTTTATGAAAATTATAGCAAATTTTTAACTGCAACAAATACAGTACGAAATATGCAAACGGAGTTTCAAAAAATGAGTAATGTATGCTTGTTAGTATTGTATTTATATGTTTAAGATGATTTTTATAGGACATGGGAACGCTGACGAATAAGATGGATAAAATAGCAGAATTAAGTGGATTGCTTTGTAATGTATTTGATCGACATCGAGCCAATGTCCGAAAGCTTACAGATGCAAGCAAAACAGTCAAAGGTCTTCAATATATTGTTCGACTTCCTCAAAGGCTACAAGTAATAACTTTTCTTTAACTTGAATACTGAACTTTGGCAAACGCTTGTTATTACCTAAACATACAGTATTTCAAGGATGGACGAAGACTAAAATTTTTAAGGCTCTGTCTTGATCCGTCCCTTAAAAGTTGTTTCTTACCCGGCGCAGCATTCTTAGTTATGCATTGGTTCTCCTTTGCATTTTTATGGGAACAATTCCCGAATAGTGGAAGGATTTTTTTGGGGTTGTTTAACTGATCTAAAAGTTGTTTAAATACAAGCAAAAATTTTGCAAACCACCTCACAGCTGTTACTTGAACATAAAACTTTGATAAAATTTGCTTTTTCTTATCAAAATTTTTTGGTTGAAATCCCATCGGTTATGTGTTAAAAAAAATCCTTCCACTATTCGGGAATTATACCTGGGCCACAAGAATAACAAAATCCGGCACAGGATCCTTGTCGATCCTTACAGTATCCAAAGCTTAATTCTTTCATTGTTTAACTTTTATCATTTCAGAATTTAATTGATCAAAAAGATTTTACTCGAGCTGTTTCAAGTTATGTTGCTGTAAAGCCAAAACTAGAACTCTACAAAGATGTTCCATCAATGACTGGAATTTGCAATGATTGCCATGAATTGATTCAAGAAGTTGAAGAAAGACTTCGTGAAAGACTTACATCTCGACTAATTTCTTCTGATGATCTTATTGATGCTGTAAAAATGTTGAAAGATCTTGGAACTCCAGAATCTGAGTTAGAATCAAAAATGGTTGAAATTTGGAGAGAACAAATTGCCGCGGAACTTTTAATTCTGAAAAAGAATGAGTTCGCAGATATCCTTGAATTTGCAGAAAATGGTTGCTGCAATTTTTTAACAACTCTTTCAATCTCTGCAAACATTTATCCCCAATTATTTTGTAAAGAGAATAATCAAAAATTCATTTCAATCATTGATGAATTTATGGAAGCATTTGAGAAACTTGTAAATCAAAGATTTTGTGCCGAAACAAGTGGGCGGGAATGTGCGCTTTATGTTCGAGCTTTAGATCGAGTGTATCGAAAGATGGCAGCTTGTGATCGGCTAATCTTTTGTGAGTTGTTGTACTATAACTGTAACATTTGATAATAATAACAGTAGTTATTTTAGGGAAAGATTACAACATTCTAAATAATGATATTGTTGTGAAAGCTGCAGCACATCAAATTGCCATTGGCCGCAAAAATATTGTTGGGTTGTTTATTTCGACTTTTTCTGAAGTATGCTTTACTGATTCTTTGACCTTTTAATAAATTTGCATTATTTTAGGTGATTGAAGAAACTCGAAATTCATCATTATCGGCTGCTGAAATTTCACAACTAGTTCATAAACTTGAACAAAATTTCCTCGTTTCTGTAAAAACAACTTTAGCAAATTTGTTACTTTTTACTGCTTCTGATATTACATTTTCGTCCATTGATACTGGTATGGTTACGGTATTTTACTAATCGTGGTAATGTACATTTTTTCAGTTTACTTCTTTCAATCATTTTCTCGAAATGTTTATGAAGAGATTGTTGTTGGATCAACGATGAATTTGCAGTCTTATTCTCGTGAAATTGTAAATAATGATGCTTCAGAATTTCCAGAATCTTCATCATATGCTTTTCTAATTTTGGCTCAATTTTTTAATTTAATGCAAAAGAAACATATTACTTATTTGATTGATCTCTGTCAAGAACAATTTCGGTTAGGATACTGTAGCTTTGAAATGATATTAATTTTGACTTTTTTAGGTTAACAGAAAGACAAATGGAATTAACTTTGAATGTAACAATTTGTGAAAGATTAGAAGAAATTGCAAAATTATTATTGAAAGCTTTTGCGGATGTCAAAGGTTCTGAAATGAGTGGGCTGTGTTCGGAAGCAGTGAATGCAAATATTGATTGGTTGAAAGCACCTGAACCAAAAATTGTTCGAGATGAAATTAAAAAGATTGCTGAATTTGTGAAAGATGTTGCGGAGCAAACAAATATTTTTGTAAGTTAATTTTTTGCTGTTGGTTTTTTCAGCAAGGTGAAGCTTAAGAGTACATGTCACTATGAAATCATAAAAATCTTTTGATCTTTTATCTCCATCGACACAATATTAAAGCTTATGTCCTTGTTGGGGATACTGTATCTGCTTTAATATTGTTTTTTAACTGCTAAATTTTAGACATCTAATTCTCCTCGAAAACAACGATCTCCTGATCTTGGAAGAAATATTACTCCTCGGCATGCTGCTTCAACAAGTACCTTTGAAACTGGTTCATTAAGTAGCGCACTGGAAAAAATGTGGACTGAAAAAGTTGAATATAATACTGTAATTGATTTCAAGCAAGAAATTGTTCTACTTTCAATTGTCAAAATTGGCCTAAAATCTTTGGTTGAATTTTCAAGACTGATATTATTTTCTTGTAATGGCCTTCAACAAATGCAAGTGGATTGCCTTTATCTCAAACAAAAACTTTGGCAATTTGTGAATGATGAACATGTGCTGAATTCTTTGATTGATGAAGTTATGGCATCTGTTGTTATTCAATGTACTGAACCTCGACTTCTTGAACCATCAGTGGCAAATGCAATTTGTGAAAAAAGTGATAAAATTTAATTTATTTGTTTTTTGATTGTTTGGTTACTGTATTTATTTTTATATTTATTTATTTTATCGTTAACTGTAAATGCATAATAAAAATATCTTTTTGATCCGTGTTTACTTGGAAATTTCTAAAATTATAAAGCATCGGCACAAGTTGAAGGACATTTATATCGGACACTAAAAGTATGTATCTTGCTTCAAATTTGCATAGATCAGCAAAAACTCCCGGCTGGAATTCTCGACTTTAACGAATTAAAAGAATTTTTTTTAATCTTTAAATTTGATAAATATGCAAATTTTATTTTATAAAACTACCTTTTAAACTTATAATAAAGTATTGTTAAAGCTATGATAATTGAACGAATACCAAATTTTCTTCTTTCACCGAATGAATTATCTGATTATTTTGCGTTTGACAAAAATGGCCGATTCATATTTTGTCGTTCCAAAATAGAAGAAACTAAAAAATATAATTTTATTATTTATGATATCTTATTTAACACTTTTGTGTAAGCTTACCTTTTTTATGGCTTAATCCTCAACAATTGTTTTAGAGAATTAACACCAAATCCTTCAATTCTAAATATACCTACACAATATAGATATGATTGTATTTGGCAACGTGTAAATGTTTTAATAATATTAATAAAACTATATAGTCTTATATATTTAGATCGAATATTATTTACCAATTTCTGTTGAACAGGGATTATTTACTGTACAAGCCGGTGAAACAACGGCATTGTTATTATTGGTTCATTTTAATTTGGATAAAAAGATTTATGAAATCTTGGATAACGTTGAAATATTAAAATGTCAACATCCTGAATTTGTACGAGATGGTGACATTTTTGGATTGTTTTATCTATCTTCTAAAGATGGAAGAAATGTGGCGAGTTTCATGACTTCCGGATATTTCGCCGGAAAAACAAATTCGCCTATAAATTTGTCTTGGATTTTTTGTGGCATTTTAAGATTAACGACGAAGTTGAAGTTGACAATTTCAGCGAATTATTCTAGTATACAAAAAAATTGAGACATTTCGGTCGTCCAAAAAATTCATGACAAATTTTTGGGCGAAATATCCGAGGGGATATTTTTTTTATTAAACTAATAGATTTTTTGTGCATTTTTTCAGGTAATTTCAGAGAGGGATAATGCATTTTTGATGCTTAAAAATTTTACAATTCATCAAAATCGTATAATATTCGGTGAAGAAAAAGTATTCAAATTTGACCCTTTACACAGTTATGATGAACCATATGATCCTTATCTTCGTAACAATAAACTTTGGTATATTCGACCAAAACCACATGAAATTCGTCCAGCCCAGCATCCCCCACAACCAAGAAGCACACCTCCTGATCCAACAGAAAATAATCTTCAAATCTCTTACTTTGACTTGAATGAAAATGTTCCATCAGAAACATTCGTCTTCGAAATACAAATTGAAAAAAGTGATACTATTCCAACAATTTTACAATGGGTCCAAGATTCTCTTCTCTTTTTACAATTTGGAACAAAATTTAATGTTTTTAATTTATTAAATTTTGAATGGACATCAAATGCTTTGGATGCTGGGTAAGTTTTGCGGCGTCATTTTTGGAAATTCACTTTTTGGGGACATTTGGAAATTTTATTTCGGGATTTAGCTTATATCCACAGAAATGGAAATTTTGGCCGTATGAGCTGCTATAATTTTTTTTCATTGGTAGACAAAATTTTGCATGGAAAATCTGAAATTACAGCAAAAACTTTAAACATTACAGTATCCCCTGAGGGCATGTTATAATAAGCCCTTTTGAATTTTAAATTTTCTTATGTTCAGATTCCTGAATTTTTTTAATCAGAAAACAAAAAAAAAGATTTGAAAAAGTAGAACCCACAACTTCAAAATCCCTAAAAGTAGACAAGTTGCTGCCCTTAAATTTGAGCTTTATTTTAAAAATGGAGATTTTTGTAGGATGGATTTTACTAACGTAGATGCAAATGGCAAATGGGAGGCAAACAGGACATGGATTGAATATCATTGCAGTAAAAATCCGAGTGGTAAAATCTTTGTATAAATTTCTCTAATTTCAGTCATCATAAACATATTTAAATTTTAAGCTGAATGGGCCTATTTCTCTGCAGTTCACATCGATGATGAATATGTTATAATTGCAGTTAATCGAAATTCTGGTACTTTACATCGGATTCCTTTAAAGTAAATTTACATTACAAATCTGAAAATTGAAATATGCAAATTTTTTAGACAACCTTTAAAATTATCAATGCTTGCATGGGTTTGTGCTTTGAATGCAGGTTTAATTCATGGAAATACAAGTTTACCTCCAAAATTACCGTATTCTCGTGTGTTTTAAAAGTACACTGAAAAAAATCGGTGACGCAAAATGGGTTTTTTTGTCACCGCACCGACGTTTAAACCTTATGTGGCCTTTTTGAAAACTCAATTTGTGCCTAATTTTGCTTAGTTTCGAAAAATATGGACGATTTTGATCTTTATAAGATCGCCAAATGCCAAAATCGACCGGTGACGGTGAGAAAAAAACCCAATTTCGTCACCGATTTTTTTCAGTGTATAACCTATTTATTTATTAATCAAATAAACAAGTTCACAAAGTTTAGCTTCCATTAATTTCAATGTTTAAAAAACAAAAACTAAGCATGCCTAGATTAAGTGAAAAAAATTATATTAATTATTTAAGCAAAAAAAAGAAATGCCTCCAGGGATTGAGAAAGTCCAATGTTTGAGATTGAAAAAATTCAAATAATTTTGAGATCTTTTTTTGTTAAGTGTTTTTAAAAACTACCACTTCAATTAGGAAGGAAGGCACACCTGACAACACCATTTTTTGTTCACAAAAACTAAGTTTTTAAATTTAATTTGATCTTCCACAAATTGTTAACTTAACTCAAGAAACACAAAAAAGCAAATGATTACTTTATTGGAAAAAATCCGAAAAGAGCTTTCCTTTCGAATATTTAGATATTCTTTTTGGGTTTGATTAACGGGTGATACGGTTAAAGGCTTAATGTTTGGGTCTTGTTTAAATTTTTAAAATCGGTTTTTGGTTATTTCATCGTTTAACTTATCATTTAATTCGTTATTGTAATTTACAAGCTCCGAATCACATTTTGTATAAATAGACACATTTTCATTTTACTTTAAATACTGAAAGCCCTAGGGCCCCCGGCCCTAGCCCTAGGGTCGGGCCAGGGCCGGGCCGATGCCAATCATCAGGGCCAGGGCCGGGCCAGGGCCGAAAAATTCGGGCCCTCGTCCATCCTTAATGCCGTTCAAGTAATTGATAAAAAATTGGGTGGCACTGAATATGATGCTAATTATATTGCGTTGAATAAACAGGTAAAAATATGTTTTAAATTTTATATTTAAAGAACCCCGCCACTTTTATTTTTTTTGCTACACATAAAATTTTTAGTTGGACTTGATTGAATGGAAAGCTGCAGAGGAAGCAGTCTATAATTATGTTAAAAAAGGTGAAAATCGACATGGTAAAATTAATTTTGCTTTTGAATATGATGACAGTGATGATATTGACTATATTACTCGACCTGTTACAATATATTATTATATGGTATTGTATCACGATAACAAAGTTCATGGTGATGCCATGGAAGGCAGGATCGAAAATCTTGATCCTAATAAAGAAATTCAAAAGTAATATTTAATTGATATCCCAAATTTGATACGTAAAAATAAAGAAAATTGAAAATTGCCGTTTTAGATCTGGTTCATGATTGATTCAGAATTTAAAAAAAATTTGCATAAATTTGTAGAAATGAAAAATTTTGGTTTAAATAAAGTTGGCACTTTTTGAACAACGATTCTCTTGATGGCCCTCAGCATGAAATGGCACCAGGGACACTTGTCTCGTCCAGATAATAAAAATCCTTTGATCTTTTACCGCCATCGGCATAAGATCAAAAATGGTGCCATCCTCGAAGTAGTTTCTCCCTCTTGCGGAATGAAATGCTGTTAATGTCCTTGGTTTACTGTAATTGAAGCTTTTTTTAAATTTTATTAATTAAATTGTAAATCGAAAATTTGCATAAAACATGTAAAACTAATTAGCAAATTTAGTGCAACAAAATTGTGACGAAAAAACTTTTGTGGCATCAACTGTCGATGAAAAATATGAACAATCATTTTTTGGAGTAAAATTATATCCTTCTTCATACAAAGTTTGATTACCTCGAACAATTAAACGTCCGGCAACAGCTTCATAATAGAAATCGGATTCACCGGTAACATTTTGACGATAAAGAATTAATGGAAATAAAAATTTATTGTCACCATCATAAATCGGAAAATTACAGGTCATTGGAGCACTTGGGTAACTGAAATGTGACACAACAATTGTAACAGTTGTGACAAATTTAAGGTGCAATTAAGGACATCAGCCAGATGGGGTAGTGGGGGCTCATGCTCCCTCCGAAATTTGTATAAATCCTTTGCTTTTTTACCGCCATTGGGAAAAAATCAAAGGCGGCACCCCTTGAAATGGATTTCTACGTCCTTGGCCACAGTAATTTTTATACATAAATACACAAACCCTCCACATTGCCAAAAATCATTTAATGTTAAAAGAACATTTGTATTGCTTGGACCAGTTAAAGTGCCATGGGCAACAACAGCTCCATCAGCTAAAGAATAATCATATTTTGCTGTTGAAAATGTACTGTAATTATCATCTGTGTTGTAAATTGTTGAACGACTTTGAAATGCTGTACAAATTGCAGGATTTCCATTTGCAATATAAGTAGGCTTAAAACTTGTACAACAATTTTCAATGTCAACATTGTACTTTTTGTTGTTTGCTAAAAATTTAATTTACCATATTAAAAAGTACAGTAATATATGTACTGTAGAAATATAAGACATAGTACAAGAACGTCAGGAAGGTAGGGCCCCTGATGGAACGCGGCCCCTTCAAAATCATAAAAATTATCGACCTTTTACCGCCATTAACAAAAGATCAAAGGCGGCACTAGTCAAAATTGTTGAAATACCTTTACCTTTTACCATTGGCGGCAAAAGATCAAAGGCGGCCCATTCATAAATGGTTTCTACCCCAAGCTGACGTCCTTACTCATAACCAACCTGAAGTAGATTCAGAACCACAATTTCCATCTCTTAAAAATATTGGCCCTAAGGCAGAGCTAAAACTAATTTCATCAACAATTCCATAAAAAAGTGTTGACGACAAATTAAAACCCATTAAATTAATTTGACTTAAAAGTTGAAATGTTGAATTCTTTGTTTCAAAGTAACAAACTTCTGATCCATTATCAGACGACTGCAAACAAGGATAAATATTTCCATCAATATAAGCTGTTAAAGGTTGGATAAAATAATTGGAATCATCAATTGAAGAAACATTATAGCTTGGAATTGAAACATGAGTTACATTATCATTCTGTGAAAGTGATAAATCAACATCAATCGATAGCAATAATTCATTTGCAGCCGCATCAGAATATTTTGCAGAAACACGGATTTCGTTACATCTCTCAGGATACTGTACTGCAAATACTGTAACTGTCAAAATTGGTAGAATCAATAAAACAGAAGCAAATTTCATATTTTTAAGAACAAGCAAATTTTTGGGAGAAATCACTTTGTCCAATTCCGTTAAAAAATATAATGCTTTTTTGATTGTTGTTTTTTGATTACTGATAAAAAAAAGCTTCTTCATTTAGTTTTAACTACAAAATGCATCCTGTTTTATTTCATTAAAATTGGTGCTGGTATTTTAAGTTTTGTCAGACAACCAAAAATTAAATCATTAAATTTTTAAAGAAGTTTTGAAGTTTTAAAAAATTATTTTTAAAAAATGTTGCATGGGCCCTTCTCGGCGATTTTGGGCTTGGCATTTTTTATCCTCGAAATACAGTATTTTTTGAAATTTTTTTTCCATCAATGTATAATGTTAGTTGCACTTTTTAAATAAGAAAAAGGCTAAATTTGCATCATTTTTAGGTTAGAAATGATCGAATAATTCGTTGGAGTATGTTGAAAAAAATGTTAAAACCTAGCCTCGAAAAAAGTCTGCCCGTTAGCAAAATTAGTTTTCATTTATAGGTTTGTGAATTAAGCAATTTTTAAAAACATAAAAATGAAAGAAATTTGTTCTAATTTATTTTTGCGGGAAAGAACAGATACCGCATTAAAGAACCCTCATTTATGTAATATATATTATTCATCAAAGAAGATGCTTCACATTAATGTGCACATTATAATGTTTTAAAAATACATTTCTATAAAAGTATTGCATTATTTTGATGGAATTTTCAATGTTCAAAAACTTAAAAACAGTGTTGTTGCGACTCCGACTCCGGAGTCGTGGAGTCGACTCCGGCACAAAATTTTAAAAATTGCTAGAAATGCTGTTTCTTTTGAATTAAATAGTTGTAAACCATATTTATCGATATTATAAGCATATTAGGTTATTAAAAATAGCTTTTAAATTAGTTTACAAGGTTTTTTCAAAATTATCGAAAAAATTTGAAAAAAGTGTGAAAATTTTTTTGTTAACAGAAGTTGTTAAATATCATCAGAAACAGTTAATATGTGAATTAAATATATTAATTAGTTAGAATCAGCATCAAAAAGGCATTTTTACATGTTTTACAAGATTTTTTAGAGTCGGAGTCGACTCCATTGACTCCGACTCCGGAGTCGACTCCAGTGACTCCGACTCCGACTCCGGAGTCGACGAAAAGTAAAAAACACAACACTTCTTAAAAATTTGTGCTTTTTAACGAAAGTTTTCTACGGATTTCTATTCTTTTTCAAAAGAATAAAAAAAAATAAAAGAAAAACTTTTTATGAGGATCATAACAGAATCATTATGAAATTTATGCAATCTTTACTGTAAATAAAATACTTGTTTTAAAATTTAAATCAATCAAAATTATTGTCGAAATTTTTAATGAGAAAAAAACTGTCGCATATTTTTGCAATGTGCGTAATAAATGGCAGACAGGGAAAAATAGAAAGAAAATAAACAAAGGTCACAAAAGAATAGAAGAAAGATTTCGTGGATTCTCTTTTTATTGAAAAAACAAAGCGAGGAATGAAATGTGATCGATTATTTAAGAGACAGTCTACGAGAGAATTTGAAAATTCAGGGTTGAAGCGGAACCGAGAATTTTTAAATGAAATTTTTTGTGGTCCATTCGATTAAACTAGATGAAAAAACGTTATTCTGAGAGTTTTGGCTCAATCTATCTCGTACTTTTGATTTAACAGTAAAGTAAAGTTACTGTATAGCCAAAAATGGAAAAATTCAGGAAAAATCCAAAAGTAAACCAATCAAAAAGTTATTTCCCATGATTGTACATATAAATAAGGGCTATGTATTGCACTATAGAAAAAAAATTTATCTGACCTCCAATGTCGAAATTTCGGCTATTGTAATTTTCGATACAGAAAAAAAATTTGCATATTTCCATGTCCAGAGCAAATATATACCATACCAAATAGCCCAATTTCTGGGCTTTCCAAAAATATAAAATTTGTTGAAATCGATGGGGTACTTAGCAATAGCCAGTAAAAATGGTGCGCGTGATCAATATCTCCAACATCAACCTTGGGGCAAAACTCATGTATGATGAAAGATAATGACATGTGGTGACTTGTACAATGAAATATTATGTTGTAAGAGTATTCTGGGTGATTTTCATAACATTTGGATATCATAAAAACATATGCCATCAACATGAAATTTCGCAATTTAGCAGCATTAGACTTCGAAGGAAAAATCGAGGTATTTCGGGTTTTTAGTTAAAAATAAAAGAGTTAATGCTTTTAAAACATAAAATAGATGTAATTAAAGTAATCAGAAGCATTATACATTGATACATGTTTAGAGTAAGTAGGTACAATTTAAACACCTGGGGATACCCACTTTTTATTTCCCATCATTTTTAAAATCATGGTTTTTTTCAACTATTAATTATCTGTAAAATTCGTGTTTTCCTTCCAAAAAAGAGACAAAAACTATTTTTTCGACTTCAATAACAGTATTTCAAAACATAA
This sequence comes from Panagrolaimus sp. LJ2414, assembly GCA_024447195.1. Lineage (NCBI taxonomy): Eukaryota > Metazoa > Nematoda > Chromadorea > Rhabditida > Panagrolaimidae > Panagrolaimus > Panagrolaimus sp. LJ2414. Next base: position 2,919,673 of record JAMRXY010000017.1, read on the forward strand.
CACAGAAAAAGAAAGCCAATTGATTAAAAATCAATAATTCAAAAAATCCAGAAAATCGAAGTTTTTGAAAAATTTGCATAACCATCAAATTTGTTCCTAAATGAATTTGACTGACATTGTTAACCATAAAAAATAATTTTTAGACATTTTGAACCTTTTTGAATGCCAAAAACACGAATTTTACAGATAATTTATAGTTGAAAAAAACCATGATTTTAAAAATGATGGGAAATAAAAAGTGGGTATCCCCAGGTGTTTAAATTGTACCTACTTACTCTAAACATGTTATATTTGATCGATAACGGCAAAAAAAGTTGATAGGAATGATATTTCATACAATTTTGATACCTCGAAAAATGATCAAAAATCAGGTAAATTTCGAACCAACCGGAAAAATCAGAAATGACCGATATATCAATATTCATTGCTTGTTATTACTTATATTACATCTATACTATGTTTTAAAAGCATTAACTCTTCTATTTTTAACCAAAAACTCAAATTACCTTAATTTTTCCTTCGACACCTGAAGTTGCTAAATTGCGAAATTTCATGTGGATGGCATATGCTTTTATGATATCCAAATGTTACGAAAATCACCCAGAATACTCTTACAACATAATATTTCATTGTACAAGTCACCACATGTCATTATCTTTCATCATACATGAGTTTTGCCCTAAGGTTGATGTTGGAGATATTGATCACGCGCACCATTTTTACTGGCTATCGCTAAGTACCCCACCGATTTCAACAAATTTTATATTTTTGGAAAGCCCAGAAATTGGGCTATTTGGTATGGTATATATTTGCTCTGGACATGGAAATATGCAAATTTTTTTTCTGTATCGAAAATTACAATAGCCGAAATTTCGACATTGGAGGTCAGATAAATTTTTTTTCTATAGTGCAATACATAGCCCTTATTTATATGTACAATCATGGGAAATAACTTTTTGATTGGTTTACTTTTGGATTTTTCCCGAATTTTTCCATTTTTGGCTATACAGTAACTTTACTTTACTGTTAAATCAAAAGTACGAGATAGATTGAGCCAAAACTCTCAGAATAACGTTTTTTCATCTAGTTTAATCGAATGGACCACAAAAAATTTCATTTAAAAATTCTCGGTTCCGCTCGATTTAAATTTTCTGGTAGACCGTCTCTTAATATTTTTTGGTAACTATTTTTGGTGATTTTCAATATTTGTAATGGAATCGAAAAATTAAAGTTCTGTTGACATCGAAATATATATATCAATTACTCATTTTTAATCATTTTTTCTACTGTTAAGCAGTTTTTCCCCTTTCAGTAATGATTCACAAATTGTGTGAGGTCAGATATTTTTTCGTTTTTCCTTGTTGTTGTTTTGCATCACATTGCACAAGAATAACACTGCTTGAAAGAAGCAGTGGAACAAAAGTTTTTGTCTTGCATTTATTTCTTTCCATATTGATTCGTTTCGCATTTTTTTCTCAATTTTTACTCAACCTCTTGTATTTTCTTTTCAGATTCCTTAAAAAAATGGATTCAACTTCAAATCTAATTGATGAAAGAAAAACTGCTGCAAAGCTGATCGGTCAAAATTTAAATCTTTCAACTGCAAAAATTCCATCTTCCACAAATTTTAAAGAACCTTTTATTCGATATTTGAAAGAAAATGCCAATGGTCGACAACTTTTAAAATTGATGAAATTAAACAAATGGTTTATTCCGAGCAAATTTAAACTTATTCAAAATAATTTTCGAAATTTCCATCCCAAAGATTTTGCATATTCATGGGATACGGATACCGTACTAATTAAATCAAAAAATGTTGGGTTATTTTTTCAAAAAAGTTTATATATTGAGAGCAAAAATGTTCGAATTTTTGAAGCGGACGTAAATTTGATTGATTTAAAATACTTTATTTCTGGTGGAAATGTTGAACATTTTTGTTTATATGAAGTTAAGGTAATGAATGAGAGCGGAAAGATTGCTATGATTGATGACATCATTGATTTAACTCCAAAGCTTCGGGGTTTGTATTTGTAAGTTTTTTGTGTTTTATTTTTGACGAAATTTTAAAAATTATTTTGTAGAATTGGTAAAAGTCTTTATTGCGTTTCTGGTGGAATTATTGCACAGAAATTGCTGCAAACAAATTTACGATGTATTCGATTCATGGAAATTCCAGAATCTTTTGATTTTCAGTCTTTTGTTGATATTATTAAAGTAAGTCATGTTGTTGTATAAGTTTGAATTATTTACAACACTCATATTTGAACTTAACAAGTATGTTAAACTAATTAATCGTATATAATTTTGTAGGAAAAACCAAATGTTCGTGTGGATTTACATTTTCATGAATCTGTTTCTGATGAACATGTCGCTCGAATTAAAGCTGGTTGTCCATTTGAATATATTGAATCATGGTATCGATGGCGAATATTGACTCCAGAACAAAAAATTGCAAATGAACGATTTGTTGATCGAAAGAATATATTTTAACCTTTTTCGCCGGTTTTTCTTGTATTGTTTTTCTCTATCAAATAATAATATTATAAAAAATTTATGATGATTTTGGTGTTACACAGCTTTTTGTTTGTTAACGCTAAAAATTGTTTAATCTTTTAACTGAGATTTTTAAAAATACATATCTGTTAAATTATTGCAATGTTTTGATGGAATTAATTTTTCCAAATAAAAAATTAGTGTAACAGCAAAAAAAGGTGATTGTAAAATATTTTTATTTGCTTCTAAAATTTTTTCAAATTCATTTATTTTATGTAACTAAGCATGGGGAACAAGAATATGTATGCCAAAAACTTTAAATTGGCTTCTAAACGAACCCCACCCAAAAAAACAGCCCAAAATACTGTATTTTACTGTTTTTCAAAAAAAAGTGATTGTAAAATATTTTTGTTTGCTTCTCAAATTTTTTCAAATTCATTTATTTTATGTAACTAAGCATGGGGAACAAGAATATGTATGCCAAAAACTATATATTGGCTTCTAAACGAACCCCACCCAAAAAAACAGCCCAAAATACTGTATTTTACTGTTTTTCAAAAAAAAGTGATTGTAAAATATTTTTGTTTGCTTCTCAAATTTTTTCAAATTCATTTATTTTATGTAACTAAGCATGGGGAACAAGAATATGTATGCCAAAAACTATATATTGGCTTCTAAACGAACCCCACCCAAAAAAACAGCCCAAAATACTGTATTTTACTGTTTTTCAAAAAAAGGTGATTGTAAAATATTTTTGTTTGCATCTCAAATTTTTTCAAATTCATTTATTTTATGTAACTAAGCATGGGGAACAAGAATATGTATGCCAAAAACTATATATTGGCTTCTAAACGAACCCCACCCAAAAAAACAGCCCAAAATACTGTATTTTACTGTTTTTCAAAAAAAAGTGATTGTAAAATATTTTTGTTTGCTTCTCAAATTTTTTCAAATTCATTTATTTTATGTAACTAAGCATGGGGAACAAGAATATGTATGCCAAAAACTATATATTGGCTTCTAAACGAACCCCACCCAAAAAAACAGCCCAAAATACTGTATTTTACTGTTTTTCAAAAAAAGGTGATTGTAAAATATTTTTGTTTGCATCTCAAATTTTTTCAAATTCATTTATTTTATGTAACTAAGCATGGGGAACAAGAATATGTATGCCAAAAACTATATATTGGCTTCTAAACGAACCCCACCCAAAAAAACAGCCCAAAATACTGTATTTTACTGTTTTTCAAAAAAAAGTGATTGTAAAATATTTTTGTTTGCTTCTCAAATTTTTTCAAATTCATTTATTTTATGTAACTAAGCATGGGGAACAAGAATATGTATGCCAAAAACTATATATTGGCTTCTAAACGAACCCCACCCAAAAAAACAGCCCAAAATACTGTATTTTACTGTTTTTCAAAAAAAGGTGATTGTAAAATATTTTTGTTTGCATCTCAAATTTTTTCAAATTCATTTATTTTATGTAACTAAGCATGGGGAACAAGAATATGTATGCCAAAAACTATATATTGGCTTCTAAACGAACCCCACCCAAAAAAACAGCCCAAAATACTGTATTTTACTGTTTTTCAAAAAAAAGTGATTGTAAAATATTTTTGTTTGCTTCTCAAATTTTTTCAAATTCATTTATTTTATGTAACTAAGCATGGGGAACAAGAATATGTATGCCAAAAACTATATATTGGCTTCTAAACGAACCCCACCCAAAAAAACAGCCCAAAATACTGTATTTTACTGTTTTTCAAAAAAAGGTGATTGTAAAATATTTTTGTTTGCATCTCAAATTTTTTCAAATTCATTTATTTTATGTAACTAAGCATGGGGAACAAGAATATGTATGCCAAAAACTTTAAATTGGCTTCTAAACGAACCCCACCCAAAAAAACAGCCCAAAATACTGTATTTTACTGTTTTTCAAAAAAAGGTGATTGTAAAATATTTTTGTTTGCATCTCAAATTTTTTCAAATTCATTTATTTTATGTAACTAAGCATGGGGAACAAGAATATGTATGCCAAAAACTATATATTGGCTTCTAAACGAACCCCACCCAAAAAAACAGCCCAAAATACTGTATTTTACTGTTTTTCAAAAAAAAGTGATTGTAAAATATTTTTGTTTGCTTCTCAAATTTTTTCAAATTCATTTATTTTATGTAACTAAGCATGGGGAACAAGAATATGTATGCCAAAAACTATATATTGGCTTCTAAACGAACCCCACCCAAAAAAACAGCCCAAAATACTGTATTTTACTGTTTTTCAAAAAAAGGTGATTGTAAAATATTTTTGTTTGCATCTCAAATTTTTTCAAATTCATTTATTTTATGTAACTAAGCATGGGGAACAAGAATATGTATGCCAAAAACTATATATTGGCTTCTAAACGAACCCCACCCAAAAAAACAGCCCAAAATACTGTATTTTACTGTTTTTCAAAAAAAGGTGATTGTAAAATATTTTTGTTTGCATCTCAAATTTTTTCAAATTCATTTATTTTATGTAACTAAGCATGGGGAACAAGAATATGTATGCCAAAAACTATATATTGGCTTCTAAACGAACCCCACCCAAAAAAACAGCCCAAAATACTGTATTTTACTGTTTTTCAAAAAAAAGTGATTGTAAAATATTTTTGTTTGCTTCTCAAATTTTTTCAAATTCATTTATTTTATGTAACTAAGCATGGGGAACAAGAATATGTATGCCAAAAACTATATATTGGCTTCTAAACGAACCCCACCCAAAAAAACAGCCCAAAATACTGTATTTTACTGTTTTTCAAAAAAAGGTGATTGTAAAATATTTTTGTTTGCTTCTCAAATTTTTTCAAATTCATTTATTTTATGTAACTAAGCATGGGGAACAAGAATATGTATGCCAAAAACTATATATTGGCTTCTAAACGAACCCCACCCAAAAAAAACAGCCCAAAATACTGTATTTTACTGTTTTTCAAAAAAAGGTGATTGTAAAATATTTTTGTTTGCATCTCAAATTTTTTCAAATTCATTTATTTTATGTAACTAAGCATGGGGAACAAGAATATGTATGCCAAAAACTATATATTGGCTTCTAAACGAACCCCACCCAAAAAAACAGCCCAAAATACTGTATTTTACTGTTTTTCAAAAAAAGGTGATTGTAAAATATTTTTGTTTGCATCTCAAATTTTTTCAAATTCATTTATTTTATGTAACTAAGCATGGGGAACAAGAATATGTATGCCAAAAACTTTAAATTGGCTTCTAAACGAACCCCACCCAAAAAAACAGCCCAAAATACTGTATTTTACTGTTTTTCAAAAAAAAGTGATTGTAAAATATTTTTGTTTGCTTCTCAAATTTTTTCAAATTTATTTATTTTATGTAACTAAGCATGGGGAACAAGAATATGTATGCCAAAAACTATATATTGGCTTCTAAACGAACCCCACCCAAAAAAACAGCCCAAAATACTGTATTTTACTGTTTTTCAAAAAAAAGTGATTGTAAAATATTTTTGTTTGCTTCTCAAATTTTTTCAAATTCATTTATTTTATGTAACTAAGCATGGGGAACAAGAATATGTATGCCAAAAACTATATATTGGCTTCTAAACGAACCCCACCCAAAAAAACAGCCCAAAATACTGTATTTTACTGTTTTTCAAAAAAAGGTGATTGTAAAATATTTTTGTTTGCATCTCAAATTTTTTCAAATTCATTTATTTTATGTAACTAAGCATGGGGAACAAGAATATGTATGCCAAAAACTATATATTGGCTTCTAAACGAACCCCACCCAAAAAAACAGCCCAAAATACTGTATTTTACTGTTTTTCAAAAAAAAGTGATTGTAAAATATTTTTGTTTGCTTCTCAAATTTTTTCAAATTCATTTATTTTATGTAACTAAGCATGGGGAACAAGAATATGTATGCCAAAAACTATATATTGGCTTCTAAACGAACCCCACCCAAAAAAACAGCCCAAAATACTGTATTTTACTGTTTTTCAAAAAAAAGTGATTGTAAAATATTTTTGTTTGCTTCTCAAATTTTTTCAAATTCATTTATTTTATGTAACTAAGCATGGGGAACAAGAATATGTATGCCAAAAACTATAAATTGGCTTCTAAACGAACCCCACCCAAAAAAACAGCCCAAAATACTGTATTTTACTGTTTTTCAAAAAAAGGTGATTGTAAAATATTTTTGTTTGCATCTCAAATTTTTTCAAATTCATTTATTTTATGTAACTAAGCATGGGGAACAAGAATATGTATGCCAAAAACTTTAAATTGGCTTCTAAACGAACCCCACCCAAAAAAACAGCCCAAAATACTGTATTTTACTGTTTTTCAAAAAAAAGTGATTGTAAAATATTTTTGTTTGCTTCTCAAATTTTTTCAAATTCATTTATTTTATGTAACTAAGCATGGGGAACAAGAATATGTATGCCAAAAACTATATATTGGCTTCTAAACGAACCCCACCCAAAAAAACAGCCCAAAATACTGTATTTTACTGTTTTTCAAAAAAAGGTGATTGTAAAATATTTTTGTTTGCATCTCAAATTTTTTCAAATTCATTTATTTTATGTAACTAAGCATGGGGAACAAGAATATGTATGCCAAAAACTATATATTGGCTTCTAAACGAACCCCACCCAAAAAAACAGCCCAAAATACTGTATTTTACTGTTTTTCAAAAAAAAGTGATTGTAAAATATTTTTGTTTGCTTCTCAAATTTTTTCAAATTCATTTATTTTATGTAACTAAGCATGGGGAACAAGAATATGTATGCCAAAAACTATATATTGGCTTCTAAACGAACCCCACCCAAAAAAACAGCCCAAAATACTGTATTTTACTGTTTTTCAAAAAAAAGTGATTGTAAAATATTTTTGTTTGCTTCTCAAATTTTTTCAAATTCATTTATTTTATGTAACTAAGCATGGGGAACAAGAATATGTATGCCAAAAACTATAAATTGGCTTCTAAACGAACCCCACCCAAAAAAACAGCCCAAAATACTGTATTTTACTGTTTTTCAAAAAAAGGTGATTGTAAAATATTTTTGTTTGCATCTCAAATTTTTTCAAATTCATTTATTTTATGTAACTAAGCATGGGGAACAAGAATATGTATGCCAAAAACTTTAAATTGGCTTCTAAACGAACCCCACCCAAAAAAACAGCCCAAAATACTGTATTTTACTGTTTTTCAAAAAAAAGTGATTGTAAAATATTTTTGTTTGCTTCTCAAATTTTTTCAAATTCATTTATTTTATGTAACTAAGCATGGGGAACAAGAATATGTATGCCAAAAACTATATATTGGCTTCTAAACGAACCCCACCCAAAAAAACAGCCCAAAATACTGTATTTTACTGTTTTTCAAAAAAAAGTGATTGTAAAATATTTTTGTTTGCATCTCAAATTTTTTCAAATTCATTTATTTTATGTAACTAAGCATGGGGAACAAGAATATGTATGCCAAAAACTATATATTGGCTTCTAAACGAACCCCACCCAAAAAAACAGCCCAAAATACTGTATTTTACTGTTTTTCAAAAAAAGGTGATTGTAAAATATTTTTGTTTGCATCTCAAATTTTTTCAAATTCATTTATTTTATGTAACTAAGCATGGGGAACAAGAATATGTATGCCAAAAACTATATATTGGCTTCTAAACGAACCCCACCCAAAAAAACAGCCCAAAATACTGTATTTTACTGTTTTTCAAAAAAAAGTGATTGTAAAATATTTTTGTTTGCTTCTCAAATTTTTTCAAATTCATTTATTTTATGTAACTAAGCATGGGGAACAAGAATATGTATGCCAAAAACTATATATTGGCTTCTAAACGAACCCCACCCAAAAAAACAGCCCAAAATACTGTATTTTACTGTTTTTCAAAAAAAGGTGATTGTAAAATATTTTTGTTTGCATCTCAAATTTTTTCAAATTCATTTATTTTATGTAACTAAGCATGGGGAACAAGAATATGTATGCCAAAAACTATATATTGGCTTCTAAACGAACCCCACCCAAAAAAACAGCCCAAAATACTGTATTTTACTGTTTTTCAAAAAAAAGTGATTGTAAAATATTTTTGTTTGCTTCTCAAATTTTTTCAAATTCATTTATTTTATGTAACTAAGCATGGGGAACAAGAATATGTATGCCAAAAACTATATATTGGCTTCTAAACGAACCCCACCCAAAAAAACAGCCCAAAATACTGTATTTTACTGTTTTTCAAAAAAAGGTGATTGTAAAATATTTTTGTTTGCATCTCAAATTTTTTCAAATTCATTTATTTTATGTAACTAAGCATGGGGAACAAGAATATGTATGCCAAAAACTATATATTGGCTTCTAAACGAACCCCACCCAAAAAAACAGCCCAAAATACTGTATTTTACTGTTTTTCAAAAAAAAGTGATTGTAAAATATTTTTGTTTGCTTCTCAAATTTTTTCAAATTCATTTATTTTATGTAACTAAGCATGGGGAACAAGAATATGTATGCCAAAAACTATATATTGGCTTCTAAACGAACCCCACCCAAAAAAACAGCCCAAAATACTGTATTTTACTGTTTTTCAAAAAAAAGTGATTGTAAAATATTTTTGTTTGCTTCTCAAATTTTTTCAAATTCATTTATTTTATGTAACTAAGCATGGGGAACAAGAATATGTATGCCAAAAACTATATATTGGCTTCTAAACGAACCCCACCCAAAAAAACAGCCCAAAATACTGTATTTTACTGTTTTTCAAAAAAAAGTGATTGTAAAATATTTTTGTTTGCTTCTCAAATTTTTTCAAATTCATTTATTTTATGTAACTAAGCATGGGGAACAAGAATACGTATGCCAAAAACTTTAAATTGGCTTCTAAACGAACCCCACCCAAAAAAACAGCCCAAAATACTGTATTTTACTGTTTTTCAAAAAAAAGTGATTGTAAAATATTTTTGTTTGCTTCTCAAATTTTTTCAAATTCATTTATTTTATGTAACTAAGCATGGGGAACAAGAATATGTATGCCAAAAACTTTAAATTGGCTTCTAAACGAACCCCACCCAAAAAAACAGCCCAAAATACTGTATTTTACTGTTTTTCAAAAAAAAGTGATTGTAAAATATTTTTGTTTGCTTCTCAAATTTTTTCAAATTCATTTATTTTATGTAACTAAGCATGGGGAACAAGAATATGTATGCCAAAAACTATATATTGGCTTCTAAACGAACCCCACCCAAAAAAACAGCCCAAAATACTGTATTTTACTGTTTTTCAAAAAAAAGTGATTGTAAAATATTTTTGTTTGCATCTCAAATTTTTTCAAATTCATTTATTTTATGTAACTAAGCATGGGGAACAAGAATACGTATGCCAAAAACTTTAAATTGGCTTCTAAACGAACCCCACCCAAAAAAACAGCCCAAAATACTGTATTTTACTGTTTTTCAAAAAAAAGTGATTGTAAAATATTTTTGTTTGCTTCTCAAATTTTTTCAAATTCATTTATTTTATGTAACTAAGCATGGGGAACAAGAATATGTATGCCAAAAACTATAAATTGGCTTCTAAACGATCCCCACCCAAAAAAACAGCCCAAAATACTGTATTTTACTGTTTTTCAAAAAAAGGTGATTGTAAAATATTTTTGTTTGCATCTCAAATTTTTTCAAATTCATTTATTTTATGTAACTAAGCATGGGGAACAAGAATATGTATGCCAAAAACTATATATTGGCTTCTAAACGAACCCCACCCAAAAAAACAGCCCAAAATACTGTATTTTACTGTTTTTCAAAAAAAAGTGATTGTAAAATATTTTTGTTTGCTTCTCAAATTTTTTCAAATTCATTTATTTTATGTAACTAAGCATGGGGAACAAGAATATGTATGCCAAAAACTATATATTGGCTTCTAAACGAACCCCACCCAAAAAAACAGCCCAAAATACTGTATTTTACTGTTTTTCAAAAAAAGGTGATTGTAAAATATTTTTGTTTGCATCTCAAATTTTTTTTAAATTCATTTATTTTATGTAACTAAGCATGGGGAACAAGAATATGTATGCCAAAAACTATATATTGGCTTCTAAACGAACCCCACCCAAAAAAACAGCCCAAAATACTGTATTTTACTGTTTTTCAAAAAAAAGTGATTGTAAAATATTTTTGTTTGCTTCTCAAATTTTTTCAAATTCATTTATTTTATGTAACTAAGCATGGGGAACAAGAATATGTATGCCAAAAACTTTAAATTGGCTTCTAAACGAACCCCACCCAAAAAAACAGCCCAAAATACTGTATTTTACTGTTTTTCAAAAAAAAGTGATTGTAAAATATTTTTGTTTGCTTCTCAAATTTTTTCAAATTCATTTATTTTATGTAACTAAGCATGGGGAACAAGAATATGTATGCCAAAAACTATATATTGGCTTCTAAACGAACCCCACCCAAAAAAACAGCCCAAAATACTGTATTTTACTGTTTTTCAAAAAAAAGTGATTGTAAAATATTTTTGTTTGCTTCTCAAATTTTTTCAAATTCATTTATTTTATGTAACTAAGCATGGGGAACAAGAATATGTATGCCAAAAACTATATATTGGCTTCTAAACGAACCCCACCCAAAAAAACAGCCCAAAATACTGTATTTTACTGTTTTTCAAAAAAAAGTGATTGTAAAATATTTTTGTTTGCTTCTCAAATTTTTTCAAATTCATTTATTTTATGTAACTAAGCATGGGGAACAAGAATATGTATGCCAAAAACTATATATTGGCTTCTAAACGAACCCCACCCAAAAAAACAGCCCAAAATACTGTATTTTACTGTTTTTCAAAAAAAGGTGATTGTAAAATATTTTTGTTTGCATCTCAAATTTTTTCAAATTCATTTATTTTATGTAACTAAGCATGGGGAACAAGAATATGTATGCCAAAAACTATATATTGGCTTTTAAACGAACCCCACCCAAAAAAACAGCCCAAAATACTGTATTTTACTGTTTTTCAAAAAAAGGTGATTGTAAAATATTTTTGTTTGCTTCTCAAATTTTTTCAAATTCATTTATTTTATGTAACTAAGCATGGGGAACAAGAATATGTATGCCAAAAACTATATATTGGCTTCTAAACGAACCCCACCCAAAAAAACAGCCCAAAATACTGTATTTTACTGTTTTTCAAAAAAAGGTGATTGTAAAATATTTTTGTTTGCATCTCAAATTTTTTCAAATTCATTTATTTTATGTAACTAAGCATGGGGAACAAGAATATGTATGCCAAAAACTATATATTGGCTTCTAAACGAACCCCACCCAAAAAAACAGCCCAAAATACTGTATTTTACTGTTTTTCAAAAAAAGGTGATTGTAAAATATTTTTGTTTGCATCTCAAATTTTTTCAAATTCATTTATTTTATGTAACTAAGCATGGGGAACAAGAATATGTATGCCAAAAACTATATATTGGCTTCTAAACGAACCCCACCCAAAAAAACAGCCCAAAATACTGTATTTTACTGTTTTTCAAAAAAAAGTGATTGTAAAATATTTTTGTTTGCTTCTCAAATTTTTTCAAATTCATTTATTTTATGTAACTAAGCATGGGGAACAAGAATATGTATGCCAAAAACTATATATTGGCTTCTAAACGAACCCCACCCAAAAAAACAGCCCAAAATACTGTATTTTACTGTTTTTCAAAAAAAAGTGATTGTAAAATATTTTTGTTTGCTTCTCAAATTTTTTCAAATTCATTTATTTTATGTAACTAAGCATGGGGAACAAGAATATGTATGCCAAAAACTTTAAATTGGCTTCTAAACGAACCCCACCCAAGAACGTCAGGAAGGTAGGGCCCCTGATGGAACGCGGCCCCTTCAAAATCATAAAAATTATCGATCTTTTACCGCTATTAACAAAAGATCAAAGGCGGCACTCGTAAAAATTGTTGAAATACCTTTACCTTTTACCATTGGCGGCAAAAGATCAAAGGCAGCCCATTCATAAATGGTTTCTACCCCGAGCTGACGTCCTTACTCTTAACCAACCTGAAGTAGATTCAGAACCACAATTTCCATCTCTTGAAAATATTGGCCCTAAGGCAGAGCTAAAACTAGTTTCATCAACAATTCCATAAAAAAGTGTTGACGACAAATTAAAACCCATTAAATCAATTTGACTTAAAAGTTGAAATGTTGAATTCTTTGTTTCGAAGTAACAAATTTCTGATCCATTATCAGAAGACTGCAAACAAGGATAAATATTTCCGTCAATATAAGCTGTTAAAGGTTGGACGAAATAATTAGATTCATCAATTGAAGAAACATTATAGCTTGGAACTGAAACATGTGTTACATTATCATCCTGTGAAAGTGATAAATCAACATCAATCGATAGCAATAATTCATTTGCAGCCGCATCAGAATATTTTGCAGAAACATGTATTTCGCTACATCTCTCAGGATACTGTACTGCGAATACTGTAACTGTCAAAATTGGTAGAATCAATAAAATAGAAGTAAAATTCATCTTTTTAAAACACACAAATTTATGGGAATTACTTTGTCCAATTCCGTCAAAAAAATAAAATGCTTTTTTGATTGTTGTTTTTTGATTATTGATAAAAAAAAGCTTCTTCCTTTAGTTTTTTAACTACAAAATGCATCCTGTTTTCTTTCATTAAAATTGGTGTTGGTCTTTTAAGTTTTGTCAGACACTCAAAAATTATGTCATAAAAATTTTTAAAAGATTTTTTGAAGTTTTAAAAATTTATTTAAAAAAATGTCGCATGGTCCGGCTAAGCGATTTTGGGCTTGGTATTTTTTAATTCGATAAACACAAAATTTTTTGAAATTATTCTTATCTATCAATGTATAATGTTAGTTGTACTTTTTAAATAATAAAATAGTTAAATTTGCATCATTTTTAGGTTACGAATGATCGAATAATTCGTTGGAGAATTTTGAATAAAATGTTAAAACCTAACCTCGAAAAATGTCTGCCAGTTAGCAAAATTAGTTTTCATTTATAGGTTTGTGAATTAAGCAATTTTTAAAAACATAAAAATGAAAGAAATTTGTTCTAATTTATTTTTGCGGGAAAGAACAGATACCGCATTAAAGAACCCTCATTTATGTAATATATATTATTTATCAAAGAAGATGCTTCACATTATAATATTTTAAAAATACATTTCTATAAAATTATTGCATTATTTTGATGGAATTTTCGATGTTCAAAAACTTAAAAATTTGTGCTTTTTAACGAAAGTTTTCTACGGATTTCTATTCATTATTAAAAGAAAAAAATAAAAGCAAAACTTTTTATGAGGATCATAACAGAATCATTATGAAGTTTATGTAATCTTTACTGTAAATAAAATACTTGTTTTAAAATTAAAATCAACCAAAATTATTGTCGGATTTTTTACTGTGAAAAAAACTGTCGCATATTTTTGCAATGTGCGTAATAAATGGCAGACAGGGAAAAATAGAAAGAAAATAAACAAAGGTCACAAAAGAATAGAAGAAAGATTTCGTGGATTCTCTTTTTATTGAAAAAACAATGCAATGAATGAGATGGGATCGATTATTTAATACAGTGCTCCTCTTAAATTTAGAGCCACCCCAGAATATGCAGATATTGAGATTATGAGTAAAGATAAAAACATATGGATTTCAGATTCGGATTCAGCATGCCAAAAAACCTATAAACCCACAAAATTACCTAAAACGCCCTTCTGGTAATATTTCTACAGTAATAAATGTTAAAAATTGCTTGCTCTTAAATATAGAGCCACCTATGAAAAAATTTGCATACGACATGATATGAAGAAACTAGATATCAAGGGTTGTTAAACATGCTTATTTTAGCTCATCTGTGAAGAAAAAACCAAAAAATCTCTATTGGCATCAATTTGGCACCATGTTGAAAATGGCATTTTTGCCATTTTTGGCACTTTTTGAGTGCCCGCAAAATGGTGAAGAAGTGACTTTAACAAAAACTGCCAACTGAATATTGTAGACCTATATGTTGCTAACAGATCCCCAAAGTTTCATAGCTCAATCTTATCTAGTTTTCTGTAGCCGTAATTTCAAAGTAACTCTAAAATGTCAAAAAATATGAAATTTTGCTCAAAAAAGCTGAAAAATGCCGAAAGTCTAGATTTTCAAAATTTTGGCTACGGAAACACGGGTAAGATTGAGCTATGAAACTTTGGGGATCTGTTAGCAACATATAGGTCTACAATATTCAGTTGGCAGTTTTTGTTAAAGTCACTTCTTCACCATTTTGCGGGCACTCAAAAAGTGCCAAAAATGGCAAAAATGCCATTTTCAACATGGTGCCAAATTGATGCCAATAGAGATTTTTTGGTTTTTTCTTCACAGATGAGCTAAAATAAGCATGTTTAACAACCCTTGATAGCTAGTTTCTTCATATCATGTCGTATGCAAATTTTTTCATAGGTGGCTCTATATTTAAGAGCAAGCAATTTTTAACATTTATTACTGTAGAAATATTACCAGAAGGGCGTTTTAGGTAATTTTGTGGGTTTATCACATGAAATTTTTTGCAAAGAGAAAGCAAAATTTTGTGGGACGCTTGGCAAAATGTTTCTCCTCGAGGAATCAACATTTTTTGTCGAGAGAATTTTAAAAAACGAATGCCAAAACGTCCCACAAAATTTGCTCTTCAGTTTGATGTGTTATAGGTTTTTTGGCATGCTGAATCCGAATCTGAAATCCATATGTTTTTATCTTTACTCATAATCTCAATATCTGCATATTCTGGGGTGGCTCTAAATTTAAGAGGAGCACTGTATTTTTGGTAATTATTTTTGGTGATTTTCAATATTTATAATGAAACTGAAAAATTAAAGTTCTGTTGACATCGAAATATATATATCAATTACTCATTTTTAATCATTTTTTCTGCTGTTAAGCAGTTTTTCCCCTTTTAGTAATGAATCACAAATTGTGTGAGGTCAGATATTTTTTCGTTTTTTCGTTGTTGTTGTTTTGCATCACATTGCACAAGAATAACACTGCTTGAAAGAAGCAGTGGAACAAAAGTTTTTGTTTTGCATTTATTTATTTTCATATTGATTCGTTTCGCATTTTTTCCCTCTATTTTTATTCAACTTCCAGTATTTTCTTTTCAGATTTCTGAAAAAAATGGCTTTAAATTCAATTGACGAAAGGAAAACTGCTGCAAAATTCATCGGTCGAAATTTAAATCTTTCAACTGCAAAAATTCCATCTTCCACAAATTTTAAAGAACCTTTTATTCGATATTTGAAAGAAAATGCCAATGGTCGACAACTTTTAAAATTGATGAAATTAAACAAATGGTTTATTCCGAGCAAATTTAAACTTATTCAAAATAATTTTCGAAATTTCCATCCCAAAGATTTTGCATATTCATGGGATACGGATACCGTACTAATTAAATCAAAAAATGTTGGGTTATTTTTTCAAAAAAGTTTATATATTGAGAGCAAAAATGTTCGAATTTTTGAAGCGGACGTAAATTTGATTGATTTAAAATACTTTATTTCTGGTGGAAATGTTGAACATTTTTGTTTATATGAAGTTAAGGTAATGAATGAGAGCGGAAAGATTGCTATGATTGATGACATCATTGATTTAACTCCAAAGCTTCGGGGTTTGTATTTGTAAGTTTTTTGTGTTTTATTTTTGACGAAATTTTAAAAATTATTTTGTAGAATTGGTAAAAGTCTTTATTGCGTTTCTGGTGGAATTATTGCACAGAAATTGCTGCAAACAAATTTACGATGTATTCGATTCATGGAAATTCCAGAATCTTTTGATTTTCAGTCTTTTGTTGATATTATTAAAGTAAGTCATGTTGTTGTTTAAGTTTAATATATGTTGTAAATTATTTACTGCACTCATATTTGAACTTAACAAATATGTTAAAATAATTAATCGTATATAATTTTGTAGGAAAAACCAAATGTTCGTGTGGATTTACATTTTCATGAATCTGTTTCTGATGAACATGTCGCTCGAATTAAAGCTGGTTGTCCATTTGAATATATTGAATCATGGTATCGATGGCGAATATTGACTCCAGAACAAAAAATTGCAAATGAACGATTTGTTGATCGAAAGAATATATTTTAACCTTTTTCGCCGGTTTTTCTTGTATTGTTTTTCTCTATCAAATAATAATATTATAAAAAATTTATGATGATTTTGGTGTTACACAGCTTTTTGTTTGTTAACGCTAAAAATTGTTTAATCTTTTAACTGAGATTTTTAAAAATACATATCTGTTAAATTATTGCAATGTTTTGATGGAATTAATTTTTCCAAATAAAAAATTAGTGTAACATAAGGGTGGACGAGGGCCCAGGGCTTTTTAAGGCCCTGGTAAAGCCCGGCCCGGCCCTAGGGCCGGGCCCGGGCCGGGCCTTGATTTTCTTACAGTTCAAAAAAAACGCAAAGGGGGGACCACGTCAAAATTAAGAAAAAACTAGTCGGCCCGGGCCCGGCCCTAGGGCCAGGGCCGGGCCTAAGCAAAAACTGAGGGCCAGGGCCGGGCCCTAAAATTTGGGCCCTTGTCCACCCTTAGTGTAACAGCTTATTAACATAGTTTTTATTCTTCCGTTAGATCGGCAATACGACTAAATGTAGCAAGTATCTTTTTTTACACGAATACTTTTTTTTGCAGCAGCATTTAAATCTGAAGGAAAGGGAAATTTCTGGAACAAGTCATCAAAAAATGGTTTAAGTTCAAAGCCTTCTTCCAACCCTTTCATTCTTTGCGAAAAAGAAGAAATTGAAAAATGTTGGAGGAAGAAAAATGATTCTTCTTCAACCATCAAAACCAACAGCAGCAGCAGCACCCTTTCCCTTCATATTGCAGCATATGAAAATTCAATTAATGGATTCGATAATTCTGTTGCTGATAAAAGTTTAACGGTGAAGAAAAAGCAAACTTTAAAAAATGAAGGTATTTCAAAGTTGTTTATTCAAGTAGGACCTTAAAAGAGGATATCGGGGATTTGAAGTAAATTTAAATTTTACAGAATTCATTTGAATTTCCAAGGCAACAAGAAAATGAAAATTCAAAACCGGAGATGGCACAATTCAAAGCATCCCAAAGATTATTAAATCCAAATGAATCAAGAGTTCATCAAGGGTAAACAATCTTACATTTGTTCAAACTAAGCATGGTTCATTTGGGATCCTGATTTTACTAGATTTATTGCAAAGATTTTATCACCTACAGTAGCTTTTAAAGACGTCTTCAAATATGCTGTATTAAATATTTGACAGGAGAAATCACAAAAATTAAAAGATTCACTTAAAAGCACCTCTCGCTCATGAAATTTGCTACAGAAATCCAGTATTTCAAAATCCTTGAGGCAAGAAATGAAAGCCTTATGCTTGCCACTAATTGTGAGATAGTTTGAACAAAAAATTGTTGCATATTTGTAAAATTGTGTCGTAGAACTTGTGCGATTTTCGACTATAAAATTGGTTTTTTAAAAAACTAAAAAAAATTAGAATAGAAAATTGCTTTTGGCATTCTGTAGATTTAATGCCATTGAAAAAATATTGGCGGTATTTTTGCGTCTTTTTCATTTTTTGAACAGTTTTTTTGTATCATCGACCATTAAACAGTAATATACTATATTATTTTACAGTATGCCTGGTGATATTATTTCAATACAAGTTGGACAATGTGGAAATGAAATTGGTAATGAATTTTGGAAAAGACTTTGCACCGAACATTGTATTGGAATGGATGGTTATGCAACGGCTGAAAGAACTGAAGATGACAATATTTCAACGTATTTTTCACAAGTTTGTTTAGATCTACTTTATTAATAATTAATATAAAGTTTGTACAATTTTTTAGGCGGATGATTATCGATATATTCCTCGTGCTGTGCTAATTGATCTTGAACCTCGTGTCATCAATTCCACCTTAAATGCAGAATTCGGAAAAGTTTTTAATCTTGAAAGAGTTTTTTCATCTGGTGGTGGAGCTGGTAATAATTGGGCTTCTGGTTATGGTGCTGGATTTAATAAGTAATAATAATAATAGCTAAAATATGTGCATTACCTATAATCACGTTTTTTCAGAGATAGTGAACTTGGTGAACAGATTTTGAATATTATTCAATCAGAAGCTGAAATTTCTGAAAAGATTGATGGATTTAGTGTATCTCATTCAATTGCAGGTGGAACTGGGTCGGGTCTTGGTTCATGGATTCTTGAGAAGCTTGTTGATGAGTACGTTTGATACCGATCGTTGTCCTATTTTAACACATATTAACCCTTTTAGGCTTGGATATAAACATATTCAAACCTTTTCTGTCTTTCCCAATACTGGTTCAGATGTTGTTGTTCAACCATATAATTCAATTTTGACTCTTAAAAGATTGATCGAGATTCCACAAATGGTTACGGTACTTGATAATGATGCAATTGAACAAAATGCTGTGAAGAAGATGCATATTGACAACCCATCAATGAAAGATGTCAATGCAATTATCGGCAGAATTATGGCTGGTTTAACATCTCCAAAAAGATTTGGTGCTCCAAATTTTGTTTCATTGCTTAATTTAGCTTCTCAACTTTGCCCTGTTTCACCATTACATTTTATTCAATGCGGTAAAACATTTGCTTCGTTTATTTTCTATCATTACATTTTGTGTGATTTTTCAGGTGTTGCTCCAATGACTCCTACTGAATCAAAATTCTGTCAACAAACAAAACCTGCTGATTTAATGAGATTACTTGGTCGTTCTGACTCAATGATGACTCGACCTTTTCGTAAATATGTTCCTTCTCAAACTGATTGCTTAATTGCTGGTTTAACGCTTTTTCAAGGTGAAATTGATAAAATGGATGCTCAAACAAGTGTTGGAAAAACGAATTCCAATAGTCCTTATGGGTTTGTTAGTTCTCTTACAGTAACCTATGTCATGAAATTCTATTTTAGTTCACCACTTATTCCATTCTTTGATATTCAATATGTTACAAGTTATCCAAAAGCAAAGAATCGTTCAGCTGTTTTAGCGCTGAATCATTCGTCCTTTGAAAAGACCTTGGCTGCAATTCTTTCACAATTTGATACAATGTACCGAAATAAAGCATATATCAAGAATTTTGAAAAAGAAGATTATTTTTTGGATGGCTTAGAACCAATGGAAGAAGCTCGAAATATGGTTGAAGATTTACGAAAGGCATATGCTGATCCATGGACATATTGCAGCGGTGGAAGACATGCTGATGAAGAAGATTAAAAATGATATTTTTTTTGTATGCCTTTGTACAGTTTCTTTTTTTCTGTTTATGTTGATTTTTTGTCGTGTTTTACATGAATCATAAAAGTATTTTTCAGTTTTTACAAAAGTGCCAATTTTTTGATGCAATGGATACATCCTTTTTTGGAAATAGTTACACTTGATTTTTAACTTTTTTTATGTTTGATTAGGACTTCGTTCTGTAATTTTTAAGAGGAGATCAACCATTTTTTTAAACAAATCTTTGGAAATTTTAAAGTATTTGATGAGAGTTACTAAATTTTTTACCGTAAACTGTCTATTTAATTGAAAGGGACAATATTTTTGAAACTTACTTCCCGAAATATTTATGCAAAACCACTGATCTTTAAAAATCAAAAGAAACATTGTAAATTATTCATGATTCAATTTCGGACTAACTTTTTGCATTTTTTTGTTTTAACATTAAAATTAATGTCTGCGGTTTTCGGTTGCAAAATAAAGGAAATATATACAATTTAATGTTGCATCATTCTTACGCAAAATTTTGCGCAGACAGATAGAATTTTGGTTTATCATTTATCTTTCAAACTGTGATACTTTTTTTAAATGGGTGTCATTTCTTATTTAAAAATTCAAAGCTTCAAAAACCATCATTTTTAATGTTCTAATTAAAATTATTTCTTTTAAGTTAGGTATTTTCAGATGTCAACCGAGAAAGATTTTGGGTTTAAAGATGTTAAACAAAAACCAGCTTCTTTTAGCAATCATTCTATCAATGAGGGTCATTGTTTTACAAATTTCAATTTAAATCAACGCTATCAATGTTCAGATGCATTTTTACATACTCAATCTGTAAGCAAATCAATTAATAACACAAATTTTGGTAAATAATAAAACTGCTGCAATTCTATAAAAAATCTGAAAGATAGAAACCAAAGTTTACTGTATTTAAAAAAATTTATCTGGACGTTAAAATTGTATAAAAAACAATCAAATCTAATTAATTTAGAAATTTAAAAGGATTACGGTAGATACCAATTAATTTTTTATGGAATTGCAGCAGCAATATTTAAAAAACAGAATCTCGAAAATTTGAAGAAAAGGGAAATTTATGGAACAAGTCATCAAAAAATGCTTCACGTTTAAAACCTTTTTCCAACTCTTTCATTCTTTGTGAAAAAGAAGAAGAAACTGAAAAATGTTGGAGCAAGAAAAATGATTCTTCTTCAACCATCAAAACCAACAGCAGCAGCAGCAGCAGCACCCTTTCCCTTCATATTGCAGCATATGAAGATTCAATTGATGGATTTGATAAATCCGTTTGTGATAAAAGCTCAATGTTGAAGAAGAAATCTTTGAAAAATGAAGTTATTTCAAAGCTTGTTATTCAAGTAGGATCTAAAATGTGGTTATTGGGGATTTGAAGTAAATTTATTTTTACAGAATTCATTTGAATTTCCGAGACAACAAGAAAATGAAGATTCTAAGCCGGAGATTGCACAATTTGAAGCATCCCAAAGATTGCTAAATCCAAGTGTTAATCAAGGGTAAAAAACACATTTGTTTTCTTGAATGATTTGCATAAAACTGTCCATTCATTTCAGTTCATCATCTTCATTTGCAACAGATGAAGTTGCTGCTGCTCCAAGTGGTAACAAATTTTATGCAAATATTTGAAAACCCTTAATATTTGAGTTTATTTTTTTAGAAGAAAAACGTGGTCGTTCTGAAGTTTCCAAGAAGCCAATCTATCCTCTTGCATTCCCAAAAGGAACCTGTGTTTTACGATTCACTGATCTCAACACTGAAAGTATGACAGATACAATTTGGTTAATTGAAAATCATATTCTTATTCGAAAGCTGGAACTTGAAGGCCCTCTTTTAATTGGAAAACCAACATATTTTCGTTTAACAAATCGTGTAAGTTTTAATGCAATTTTTAACAGATTGATTATGTCCAAAGATAATCTGCAAATAGGATGTGCGGAATACTTTAAAACATGGTATACTGTAAATTTCAAGTTACTCTAATAACAGCTATTGAACTTAGATGTTCGTGTTATTCGTACCGTATATCTTATTTTTGTGTTGAATATGCTAAATTAAGTGTTTACTTTTTTGGACTTCAGAATCCAGAACTTATACCGTAACATTTTTCTTAATAACTTTTACGATAAAAAATTTTGGATTTTAAAGTCTAAAGTATTGAACCCTAAAATTAGCATATTTAACACAAAATATTACAAGTTCGGCATGAATATGACCAACATCTAACTTTTATTGACAATGCCGTTACTGTATCCAAAATTTTACAACTTACCGTATTTCGAATTAAACCACATGTCCTAACTTTAATCCAAAGTTATGAGCATCTTTTGCATGTTTTAATAATTGTTATTTTTTGCTTAAAAAATCTTTTTTTACAGTATCAAGGATGGTTTTATGATGAACCATGGGAATTTATGCCTTTAACAGCTGTCCCAAGCAATATGACAAAACATGTTGATGGCATTTTGACAGTGCTATTTCCGAGCCCAGAAATGATTGAAAAGGGATATGAACTTGCCCATCAACAACGATATCAAACTTCATCCACAGAAATTTCATCTCGACTTCAACTTGAACGAAAAGTTAAACAACTTAAAGCAATTAAATCTCGTCGAAAGAAAATTAAAACGAATAAAGGCAAAAATAGCAGCAGCAGCAGCAAGGATAACAATAATATCCATGATCCTGAAGATAATGAAGGTGGAGAAGAAGAAGAGGATGATGAAGAAGAAGATGGAAATGGAATGTTTATGAATGGTGGTGGTGGTGGTGATGAAGAAGAGGAAGATGATGAAGAAGAAGGATGTCTTGGATTTTGTGATGAAGATGAAGTAACAACCCTTCAGGGCATGGAAATGTAGGATGAATGATTTCATTTTAACTTTCTCTTTCTTTTTTATTGTTTGAATTTTCGGGGTTCAATGAGAATGAAAGAAATTTGATAAATTATAAATGTCTCTTTTTTTGTACTGAAGTTTTAATAAAAAGATTTTAATGATTATTTTTTGTTTTTTGTTCTTCAACATGTTAGAAAAGAGAAATTAGAATTTTCGTTATTGATCTAAAATTAACTTTAAGACGTTTTGAGAAGGCATGCCACATAATTCTATTCTTTATTGTTTTTTTTGAATAGTTTTTCAAAAGTTTTTATCTTATCCGATGGTACATTTTTAAGGACCAAAAGTGTTTTTTGGAAATCTTAAAATTTGTATTTTAAATGGCAACAGGCCCGGTTTTTTGCCCCAAAAGTTGATAACAAATACCGAAACAGCCCCCTTTGGCATTTAATATGCAAATTTAGTTAATCCACAAAAAACGAATTTATCCCTTGAATTTTGTCCTTAAAAAGAGTATAAAAGTTTTTTTTAGCAGATCGAAAAACAATAATAACCCTATCTTGAAGACAAAAATTTTGTTTTTATCCCAAATTTTTTTTTGTTTGATGTTTGTTCGTTTAAAAAATTAATGAACCATGATTTAAAAAAATGTGTTCCAATTAAATTTATATCGCCTTTTTATCCGTTTCGGGGATCTCTTTTTTTCGCAGTTAATTAATTAAAATACGAAAATTAAAAAATGAATGTGATGTATTTCCCGTTTGATGATCGATTTTGAGAAAGACAATTTAGATTGTTTTTGATGGAAAAACAATGAAAGGGAAAACCATGACAAAGAGAATTAAAGGATTCCATATTGAAGATATTCAATGTGATGCTGGAAATCCAAGCTGCTTTCAAATTCCTTCAAATATTTCATTGATTGAAGGATGGAATTCAAATTATATTCGAGTAAATATTTTTAAGGTATGTGATTACTGTATAATTATGTATTTCTTGGAATTATTCATAATTGTCTCAAAGAGCTGATTTTTGGTACATAAGCTCCTAGGGACATCCTAAGATCATTCTGAATGAAATTTTTTGCTTAAACCTCTAAAGCAAAAGGATGTGTTTTATCCCATAATAGGTTAAAAATTGAGATCGCCTGATTATGCCAAAAACAACCAGATATGAGTGATTTAAAGCCCCAGGACTAGGGTTGTCAATTCCCCTTCCCCGGGGATTCCCCGGGGAATTCCCCGATTTTTGCGGGGAATGCTTTCCATTCCCCGTAATTTTTCTCCTTATAGAAAAAAAATATTGTTAAGAATTAAATATTTTAGTAAAAAGAAGGTCATCTTTGCTTTAAAAACCATTTAAAAATATAAAAATTTTTTAATTTATGTTTAAACTTGAATTTTTAACGTTTTTGGGTGCTGTAATTTTAAAATTACAAAATGGCACTTCCGGGGAATTCCCCGGGGAATCCCCTCATTTTTTCGATTCCCCGGGGAATGTACAACCCTACCCAGGACAAGTATCGACCAAGTTTCAGGTTTTTTTTGAAAAAGTTCAAGATACCCTTTGATGAACCAAAAATTTGCATATTTGTTATTTGGCCAATAACCCAAAAAACAAGAGTCACGGAAAAATTTTTTTCTGGATAACATTTTTAGACAGCTGTACTTCAGAATCAAAATTATTTTAAGACAGAAGACACATACCCGCAAATTTGCATAAGCATCTTTTTTGGGTACTTTGCCTACTTTCAACTTTAAATATTTTTCACAAAAACTTTATCATCTGAAAAATTTAAAATTTTATTTTGGGTAGCGAAGTTTTACACACATTTTTCAGCTTTATACAGTCCTTGAAAAAATTCCATTATTATTTTTTGTACTTGCTTGGATTAGTTATTTCTTTGAATCATACTCTCCTGAATGGGATTACGATGGAATGTTTATTCGATATAATTTTGTGCAAGAAAAAATTTATCATAAAGAAACAAAAAATTTTATTCTTTGTCATGTAAGATTCTTTAAAAAGGAGGCGGCGATTCAAGTATATTTGGATCCCTGATTTTCAGGTTTTAGCCTAAGAATCAGGGTCTTTTCGTCGTGGCAAATTTATTCAAATTTATTTTTGTACTAAAAGACCAAAACAGAAAAATATTCGTAAATTGCCGCCTTCTTTAAAATTACTGTAATTACAGTACACCTTGTCAAAGAAATTTTAGGTTGATGATATTTTAAATTCAACAACAACAACAAATAATTATTACATAACAGCACCATCCCTGCTTCGAATGACAAATTTGCATTCAATTCCGAGTATTTTAATTCGGGCTGGAATTTTACCAATATTTTTTGGACGATTTGTGTTAATTTCAATTTTCTTAAAAAAGTTTAGGCATTTAAGAAACAAAGATTTTGGGGTTATTGATGTAATTCTGTATATTTTAATGATTTTGGAAGTATTTTCGTTGAATATCTTTTTCATTGGAAATCATCCAATTGATGAAGAAAGTTAGTTTTTTTTGGCAATTATTAGAAATTACTGAAATTATGTTTTTAGGGATTCATAAATTGATTGGAATTATATTTGTATTTATTACAGTAATTAATATGATTGCAACAACTTTTATTAGCCTTTATATGAATAAATTAAAATCAAATGTAATTTTTGGTTTTTATTAATTTTTTAATTACTTGAATTTTTCAATTACTGTCAGAACTAGGCATTCACGGTTGGCAAATGTGGCTGGCCAGACACGATTAGGATGGAGCCAAAGCTCAAATTTGCAGTTTTTAAAACTTAAGAAATTTTAAGCCCTGAGGCTATTAAGAAACCCCAGACCATTCTTACAACCGGCTGAAATTTTTTGAAATGCCGAGTTTGTCGGGCGTATTTCTTATCCTTGCTTGACTTGAAAATTTTCATCCCCATTTCTTTCCTTTTTCACACATAAAGGAGAAGGGCGGGGTATCCCGAGGGGGAAAATTACCGGCTTCTTTGATGTTTCACAATCCCCTCTCTTTCCCCAGCCATTTTTATAATTCATCCTTTCTCTCAAACCCTTGAATGCGGACATAGTGGGAAAGCTTATGTACTATTTACCGTATCCATTTCAGTTTAACAATTCCATTGCTCAGGGCTGTTATACAGTAATCTTCATATTTACTTCCATTTTTACCCTCAATCCTTATTATGAATTTGTTGATAAGAGAAAATGTTCACCACTTGGTATGCCTTTTTTGTAATTTGTTTTTCTTTTTACAACCCTTAACCACCCTTCCATTTTTTAAAGAAAATCTAATCTAATTTTTTTAAAGTTGAAAACCACCTGGTCATATTAGAAATTGCTGCAGCAACTTCATACATACTGTTTCATTGGAAAATAAAAGCAAATATTGAAAATGCCGAATTTCTTTTATATTCATCTGTTGAAGAAATGGACCCTGAAATTATAGAAAATTCTGTAAAATATCAACCACAAATTCTTATTACTGTTGTTGAAAATATTAATATTAATAATAATTGTAAAAAACCTAAAATAGAAAAGTATTGTAAATTTTAATTTTCTTTTTAATAAAAAAATATTTGTTATTAACTTTTTAGTGCATAAAAGCATAAAAAATGCCATGGCATCTGTAGTCATAAAAGTTGTTGAAGCAGAAAATTATTTACAATTAGAAAAATGTTGAAAAATAACTTTATTAACTTTTAATTAATTCTGCTTCTAGAAAAATTTTTAATTTAACAGTTCTCGGGATAATACAGTATATGCCACAGCTCTACTGTGGGATACTGTATTATTTAATCAAAATTTATTTTAAAAAAAGGTTGTTCAACTTATTCTTTCTGTAAATAATTTTCTTGATATTTGCCACTTCAAAAGCATTTTTTAGTTTTTTGTGTAAAGCCTCTTTCACTTTCTCTTCCTTTTTCTACAGTTTTGTAAGATAATGAATTTACTTAAAAGTATTTAACTTATTACTGTAGGGTTGTACATTACATTTTTAGGAAATTTCTCCCAATTTTTGAAGAAAAACTTACCATTTTTCGGTTATGCTTACAGTAATTTTTAAAATTTTTACATTTGGTTATGGGCAATTTTAATAATATAAAAACGTGAAATTTTACTTGTGTATACTCTGTTAAAATATTATTTTTGCTATTGAGATGATTAAATTAAAGCTTAAAGAATCAAAACACAAATTTTTACACTTTTTTAGGTAAATCGAATAGTTATGTTACAAAATAGAGACATACGACAATGCTGGAAAATGGGAAACGAACACCCTAAAGTACAGTAATTAAAGGGAGAAAGCGTAAAATGGTTCAACACGGAAATTTCGAAATTGTTTTTTTTTATGTTACACATTTTTTAACCACAGAATCGTCTTTTTTACGAATTCTCATTGTTAGTTTGGGTAGTCGATTCAAAATCTGTTACAATTTTTAGGTATCAAAATTAGTTAGTATGATAGATGAAGCCAAGAAGAAATTTTCTATTCCGGCATATATATTTGCTATTAAATAAAGGATGGTGATATTAGGCATGATATCCACCCATTAAATTTTTTTCTTTAATCTTTGTCATTTTCAATATGAGCTTTAGATTTAGGCCAACATCCCATAAAAGTGTTCACGTCAGATATAGACAATCCCAAAAAAATCATTTTGGAGGAAATCATTGTTGAACACACCCTGCCATTCCATTCATTTTCTATCCCCTTCCTTCGAATAATAGATTTTTTCTTTTATTACTGCCATTTTTAGAAAAGATTTTTAAAAGGTTGTCCAAGCTGCTGCTGTGTTTCCCTTTTTTGCATTTGTTCAAATTCTTTTTTTTTGTGTTGCTGCTGCTGCACATTGCAAGCAAACTTTTGAGGAGAAAAAGAACTCCATCTTTTTTTTCGGCTGACAAAACTTTTTTTTTAAAAGGAACCTGTCACGTCGTGTGTTTTCCTTCCTTCTTTTTTCTCCAAAGTTGAACATTTTTTTGTTAAAAATTCACAGCAAAAACTTTTATAATAAAAACATTTCATCAAAAAAGTTAGTCATTTTTTGATAGTTCCATCGATACACATATAATTTCTTTAATTCAAATGCCATTGCGTCCATTTTAAATGTTTTTTTGCCAAAAAACGTAAGAGTATTTTTCTTCTTTTGCTTTGGCTGCTGCAGCTGGCTTTTCCGTTTGATGTAATCCAAAATAGTTGTAGCAGCAGAGGAAAGGAGGGGATATGTAAACATGTGACGACGTCCTTCTTCTCCGTCAATGAGGGTTGTTTTGTTTTTCTCATCTCTTTCGTTTTTATCTCTTATTGGATAAGTTAATGAAAGAATCATTGACTTTTCTTCTTCCTTCGAAAATAGGGTTAAGTCGTTAAAAGCTTTACACACTGAATTTAAATCGATAAAATTAAGTCTTACCTTATATGTTTTATATCGCGTTAAACACTGTTTTTTAACTTTCGAGTCTAATTTGTTTAATTTCTTCCGCATTTGCATAAAATCTGTTCATTACTCTGTTTAATAAGTTTTTAACATTAAATTTTTAGTTCTCCATCATCATCGTCATTAAACCAACTTGCAGCAGATAAAGAATATCCTCACTGTCTTCTTCACTTTTTTGTTGTTGTAAATATTCTTCATGCAAGATGATTGATAAGCTTATTCAAGCAGTTCGAGACGAATCATGGCCAGAAGCTACAAAACTCCTCTACAATCATTGGTCAGAAAAATGTCCAAAACTTTATTCAACACCAGATGAAGAACCATGGGATAATAAAGTTGATGAAGATAGTATCAGTAAGTTTAATTTTATTATCTAAAATGTGTTAATTAATTGTTCATTTATTTCTTTAGATAAAGAATTACTGGCACCTCTTGCTGCAATGTATATTTTGGATAATCAAGAAACTTCAAAGGGTGAAGCAGTATCCCTAAAACCACTGACAGAAAAAGTTGGAATTAAAGAAACTTTAAGAAAACCTGGGCAACTTTGCGGTCGAATGTTTAGGCATGGTGATCCAACTTATACTTGCAAGTATGAGTTTAATCTTAAATTATGTCTGTTTTATCTAAAATAATATATTTCAGAGAATGTGCATTGGATGATACTTGCGTACTTTGTCTTGAATGCTTCAAACAATCCCCACATGCTAAACACAAATATAAAGTAGTAAATTTATATAGTTTTGTTACCCTTATTCTATTCCAACTTTTTTCAGATGCATTCTTCATATGGTACGGGTTACTGTGATTGTGGAGATGTACAAGCTTGGTCAAAAGATTATGCATGTAAATTACATACTTCTGAACCGCAACCGGGTGATGAAGATTTGAATCTTTCTGTAAATCTTCCAGAAGAAATTTCTACTCGCATTTATAATGTCACAGGAATTGTTTTGAAATACGCGGTAACACTTATATGTTGGCAAGATGATGAAAATTTACCTAGCTTTCTACAGTATGCTTATATCTTTTTGCTTATTAATGTATTACCGTAATTTGTTTTAGTGAACCCTCAAAAAAGCCAGAATTTAATTATAAAACTATGCTATTTAATGATGAAACTCATACATATGATGCTGTAATTAGTGCTCTGGAAGTTGCAATTGGATGTACATCTCAGCAGGCAATGCATTTAGCAACAATTGTTGATCGAGAAGGAAGATCAGTGGTTTTATCAAATACTCAAACATTATGTACAACTGCAAAAAAGACAATTCAACATCGAACAAGGCGAGATTTGAGTCGAAGAACAGATAAAACGGGTCCATTGGAAGTTAAAATTATGACTGCTGCTTTGGTTTCTCATCAAGCTTTAGCTGTAAAGCTCTTGAATTGGCTAACACAACAAGCACAACAATTTCGTAAGTTTTTTGGACTTCTAATACTTTAATAGTGGCTACAGTAATCTTTCTTGCACCAATTATGTTAACTTTTTTTAGCTTCAATTGCAAAGATTATTGCTGATGTTGTGATGAAAGAATGTAGTGCGCTGTGTCATTTGAATTCCGTTGATCTACAAGTTGCCATTCCACCACCGAAACCTCCTCGACAAATGGCCAATACCAATGAACCTTCTCCTGATGAGCTCGTTTCAATTCATGATCGGAATCAAGTTTTTGACGAACCTGATTTACTTCGAGCACAATTTGTTATTCGTGCAATGAATCCTGAAGATGAAGCAGTTGTGTTGAATGCTGCATTGGATAATGCAATGAATCCACAGAATAATGGCATGCTAAGTTTACGTCCAAGAAATCATTCTGCCGCACAAGGAAAAGGACCAAAAGTTCCAAAAGCTGAAAGGAAATATGTTCAATCTGCAAATAACAAGCTATCCTGCGGACATTTTACAACGTGTGCTCAACTTGTTCTCTTTGATCGAAGATTGTGGAAAGCAGCAAGAATAAATTTTCATCAACTTCTTATGGCTACAGTATTGATGGATTTGGATCATAAAAGAGATTTTGGAGTTTTTATGATTAAGGTTTGCTTTACAATTTAAAAATATTACTGTAGTTTTAATAATAGCATCTTTTCAGAATTTTGAATTCATATATGAAGATTTTATCAATGATGATCATGAACATTCTGCATCTGTGATTGCTTTAAGCGTACAAGTTTTTACCGTATCCTCTGTTGCACAATATTTGCTTTCAAATGAAAATGCTTTAGCAATTATTTTTGAAACGATAAAACTTCATTGTCATCAATATGTCAAATTTTCTGATCAAAATAAAGGCTTTCTTCATTTTGATTTTACAACTGCTTCAATGCCTGCAGTACTTCGTCGAGCTCTAACAATGTTCAAGGATGCTCTTTACATACTTCTTGCTTCACCTTTGCAATGGAATTCTAAAATGAAGGAATCTTTCATTTGTGGAATTGAAGTTTATGTTGATATTTTAACACATATGCAAGGCATGGATGCTATCAAGCGACAAATTGATCAACATCAAATGATTGAATCTGAATGGGAGACAGCTTTTGTAAGTATTATAAGAAATTAATCTATGTACTATTCTATAAATTAATAACAATTTCAGAATATGCAAGTTCAAATTCAAGAAATTACTTCAATGCTTATTACATGGACAAAATCAAATGCCTATATTCATCAAAGAGTTGCAAAAATTGTTCTTGACCGGCTTTTGGATATTTGTTCTTGTATGCCAGAATTTGGAACAGAAAATACCACGTTTATTGATAATTTCCATGCTGAAACTATCGGCTTCAATGTTTCTCGAGATTACATTTCAATTCATCATCCACTTTGGAGATTTTTTGCTGGAATTTTTACTGCTGATCCTGAGATTCTACAGTATTATCGATTTGGAGAAAAAGTTTTGCCTGCTAATGATGTCATGTTTCTTGATGGCGATGTTAATGCAATGTTTGAATCATCTTGGAAAAATTTTGAGCCAATTGATGGACTCTTTGTATGGCCGATGCATGCTCTAATGGAAATGCCACTTCGAATTTTAGTTCTTCATGCTCAATGTCATGCACAACTTTGGAGACGAAATGGATATTCTTTGGTTAATCAAATACATAATTACACTTCCCCACTTTGTCGCACAGAGATGTTTGATCGAGATGTTCAAATGTTACAAATTTGTGCAGCAAAAATGGAGCCAACAGAATTTTTGATTCGTTGTCTTGAAAGATATCAACTTGAAAAATGGGCTCGAAACGTTTATGAAGATTTGCCTTTGAATCGAGCTGTTGATGGAACCCCTGCAACGCCTTCCTCAACACCTGAAGAACTTTCAAAGATTACGGTATTAGCATGTGAAGAATTTTTTCATTTTTTAATTATGATTATTGGTGAAAGATATCAACCTGGAATTGGAAAATGTACTCGTCTTCAAATGATTGAGCGTGAAATTCTTCATTTACTTTGTACAAAACCTCAAACATACAGTATCATTGAAAAAACAATTTTACTTGAACCAAATGTGAAAGTTTTGGAAAAGGATGAAGCTTTGAATCGAGTTGCAGACTTTCATAAGCCTGCTTCAACTGCTGCTGGAACTTTTCATCTTAAAGAAAGTCATCGAGATCAATATAACCCATACTTTTATCATTATTCCAAGCAACAACATTCTCAAGCAGAACAGTTTCAATGGCGTGAAAGAGAAAAAGCTCCAAGACATATTCGTGCATGTCCACCCCCACTGCCACCAGAGTTCCAGCCATTCTTTGAACCAATTTTACGAATCTTTGATAATCCACTTTTTGTTCGATTACTCTTTTTCATTATTAGCAGATTCCAAAAGAGAAGCCGATACTCAAGTGAAGGACTTTTTCATCGCGGTCTTTTCCTCATTGGTATGGCAATGAATGAACAAATTCGACTTCATAAAAATAACCCAGAAAAAGAAATAAATTTTGCCGTACAAGCTGAAGAAATTGGTATCTTCAATGTTCTTCGAGATTTGAGCGGAAAATCTGAAACCGAAGGACATCAAAATTTAATTTTATGGATTTTGGATAAACTCTTTGAACTTAAAGATTCTGTGAATGAAAAGAAGGAAGTTGAAATGGCAACGGATGAACCAGAAGCAGCTGAAACGAATGCCGATGAAAAGTTGGCAAAGAAGAAAGCAATGGCTGCAAAAAAGCGTGAACAAGCAATGAAAAGAATGCAAAAAATGCAGAAAGCTTTTACGGATCAAAACAGTCTTGCCACTGGTACCTCAGCAGCAGCAGAAGTTGCAAAAGATGCTCTTGAAGTTGATGAAGAAGTTGAATATTCGTAAGTTTTTAAACCAAAATAGTATACCGTATCTAAAATTATAATTTTAGGATTCTTGCAAAAAATTCTGGTTTTCCAGTTTGTCTTGGACCATATAAATCTGAAGTTAAATTAAATACTTCACGAAATGTTAAATGTATTTTGTGTCAAGAAACTGAAGCTTTAACTTTTACTGGAAAATCAATGGTTTGTTGTGGATTTCTTCAAAAGTATGCTTTTTACTGTTAAGGATACGGTATATAATTTGTTTGTAAATTTTAGTTCAAAACTTTTTGCACAATGTGAAAAATCTGCTGATACTTTCATTGATAAAACAGATGTTTTTGCATCTGCAACACTCTTGGATGGTTATAATGTTTCAACGTGCTCACATACAATGCATTTTGATTGCTTCAAACTTTTTACTGATCAACTTTGGTCAAAAGAAAGAAGCCGAGTTCGGGTACAAATCTTGGGGCAACATATTATTGATGCAGATAATCATGAATATTTATGTCCACTTTGTAAACGGCTTTCAAATTGTGCTCTTCCTTTGATTCCTTCAATTGATCGACTTCCATCCAGTGTAAAAAAGTTTAGTCAAACTCGTCCAACACCACCAGAGAATTTTGAGGATTGGCTTTCTCGATTAGTTGGACTTGCAAATCTTCCTTTAGATAATGCGGTTCTTAATTCATCTGCAGCAGCAACAGCAGCAAAATCTTTTAAATCACATTCTCGTAAAAGGTTTGTTCTATTTTTTTAAACAAATTGTTGAATTACCGTAATAATTTGTTTCTAAATTTTAGATCACATTCTGAAAAATCTTTGCTTCAATTACAAGAGCCATTTGATGGAAGATTATTGGAAAATGTGCTATCTTCATCACAACCATCAGTCGTTCCATTAAGTCCAAACGCTGAATTACCAATGATTCCACCAGTTCGAGGAAGCTCTGAAGAAGGAAATGCTGCTGCCGCGGTAATTGCAGTTGCTCCAGAAGAATGGGTTCAAAATGCCGTTCTTGATGCAGCAGCACAGAATGCAAATCGAGCATTGGATTTAGGAATATTAAATAAATTTAAGAATATTATTAATAAGCCATCAAGTAGCAGCAGCAGTAAACCTGAAAGGTGGTTTTTAAAAAATAATTTTACAGTAATATAAACCATTATTTATTTTTAGTCTTCCGGCAGCTTGGAATATTATTAAACCATTCTTTCAATTTTTATTACAAATTGGTCCTGATGTTCCATCAAATCATACAAAAGAATTATCAGAAGTTACTCGACTCTACAAAACTATGGCTTTCGTGCTTCGATCAATTACAACAACTTTAAAATTGGAGAATAAGCCTTTGTTTGGTGCATTGAATACTCGACAACGAGATTGCATTCTTTGTCTTTCAAGAATTTCTGCAATTGCGTCCTTCCAACTCAAGCCAGCAACGTGTAGAAATTTAGTTTCAAGAATTTTAACTCCACTTCTTGTTCCAATTAATGATTGCAAATCTTCTTCATATGTTGTCGCAAATCCTGCAGCTGAAACAATTCAAGAATCAATCAAAAAATTTATTCGTTCTCCACTTGGCGCAATTCGAAGTACTCCTCCACCTTCAGTTTCTTCAGAATCTCCAGTTACATCACCTGAACAACGATCACGAGATGGACGAGATTTCAAACGTTCTTCACCAGGGTCCTCACCACTTACGGCAAATGATATTCTTTTATCTCATTTACATGATGAATGTAAGTTTTTGCAACTTTTATTGGTATATTTTATATATTTGCCCTTTTTAGGTAACATTCTCAATATTGATATGCTTACGGTAGCTGTTGAACTTTCTATGACAATTGGTTGGACATGGGTTGAGAATGAACAAATTTTACATTCTTGTAATCGGGTATTTGATGAACATAAAGTTCCTGATGGATCTGCGGATGAACTTTATTCAATTTATTTGGCACTTTTGGGTTACATCTTTCAAACAATGGCATCTTTTATTGTTCATGAAAATTCTCCTGAAGATGTTGAAATGGCAGATCCGGATGAAGTATTTGTAGATTCTGAAAATCTTCGAAATCGACTTCAAAATCTTTTTACAACGATTTCTAAATTTTCTCCAGTTACCTCAAATGTGGATTTCCAAGTTCTTGAAAAACATTTGATTAAAGCTGTTGTTGAATTCTTGCAACCCCTTGCACTTTTATATAATGCAATTACTTTAATTCCTCCACCAGATTCATTGAAGCGTATGTTTCTAATTTTAATTAATTATTGAAAGTATACTGTATTTCTTTTTTTAGATACGTCATACAATGAATATGAATCACTTTGTCGATATCTTGGTTTACCTGCAAAACTTGAAGATATTTTAGAAGGTGCATTTGTTGATAATCTTTTTGAACAGTAAGTTTTTGGGCTTTGTTTTTTTATTTTTACTTATACCGTATTCCTTTTTAGATGGTCCGAACATCTTCAAGCTCTATTTATTAGTTCCCCAGTTATACCATCTCATCCAGTTTATCCGCGATCTCTTGTTGAACTTCCATATGAATTTACTGATTTGTTAACAATGTGTGCAAATTATCGGTAAGTTTTGTTATTTGTTGATATTAAAAATATTAAATGTGTCCTTTTTAGTTGCCCATCTTTAAATGGAAATGATCATGTAACTCAACCAACAATGTGTTTAGTATGCGGAAAAATTCTTTGTTCACAATCGTATTGTTGTCAGCGAACTGTAAATGATGAAAAATTGGGAGCTTGCAGTTATCATATGAAAGATTGTGTTGGAAAATCTGGAATGTTCTTACGAATGAGGGATTGCCAAATTATAATGCTTACTTCTCGAAAGCGAGGTGCTTACAAGGCTGCTCCATATGTTGATCAATTTGGTGAAACTGATAATGGTTTTAGGTAAGTTACTGTAGCTTCAGAGTTCTTTTTAAATTCAAATACCTTTTTTAGACGTGGAAATCCTCTCTTCCTTCATCCAGAAATGTATAAAAGATTCAAGAGAATTTGGCTTCATCAAGAAGTTGGAGAAGAAATTATCAATCAATATGATATTAATCATCGTAATATTAATTTTGAATGGAATCACTTTTAAGCATTCGTAAAATTTTTGTACGTAATCATAGTTTTGATTTTTATATAAATTTTGCATGAATATTTTTCTAGTCTCTTTGTACATTTTTTTGGTCTTGTTTAAATTTTGAATTGTTTGTTTTTGTTAATTCTGATTCGATATTATTTTATTTTCCATTTTTGGAATTTTTGCACAAAAATTATTTTATTTGGGTTTCGTTTGTTTTTGAATAAAAATATTTGTTTTTACATTTTAAAGTTTGAAGATGAGAAAAAAGGATAAAAGTACAAAAAAAGTATCTTTGAAATATATTTAAATTTTTGTTAAAGATACTTTTCTGGTCTATGGCTACAGTATTTTGTTAAATACGATATTTTGGGGACACAAAAAAGTAACAAAGCAGTGCAGTTTTTGAGGTTTATTTTCGGTCAAACACGTCATATTTTTGGTTGAATAAATAAAAGAAAAAGCTGACTCTGAGTCATTGCTGCTATTTCGATTGTGTTCTTTGAACAACAAAAAGCAGCAAACTTCAACTTTTTTATTGACCCAAGCTTGATGTTGTGCAAGTTGGATAACAAAAAGAAACACAACTTTTTTGTTTTTTGATATTAAAAATACCTGCTCTACTTTTTTTGCACTCACTTGCTCCGATCAAAGTTTTCTTTGCAAATTTGTTCTCTTTTTTTCTTTTCCATCATCATCATTTATCTTTTCAACCTATGTCTTTTTAACAAATGATGAATGATAGCAATCAATAAAAAAATTTCAATCAGACCATTCCCATTTTTTTCTTCTATTTTATTCAATTTTATTTTTTAGATTTGATGGTTAAGAATTTGCTGCATTAAATTTATATTTGTGGTACAAAAAAGAAATATTTTCAAGTATATTATTTTCAACATGTCTTTTGAATCAAGTGAACTGAAAAAGAAAAAGGTAAGAATTAACATTTATATTAGATCCATTCAATTTATCCGACAAAAAGTAATGATTTCTTTCTCTTTTTAGAATTACACATTTGATTTGGATCATTGGTATTTACAGTATTGCCTGGCAACTGGATTATATATGCTTGAACCATGGGAAAGAAAGCTCTTCAATTCATTTGTTCTTGGATGTATTGGAATTGCAGTATTCTTTATTTTTCCCGCTATTTCTTCTTTGATCTTTTAAATTGATACAAGTAAGTGATTTTGATTTGCTTTTTGGGGGTAAAAGGGTTACTGTATTATTTCGCATTTATTATGTTTATCTATTTTCAGGCATTATTCTTTTCTTCTTCTCCAATCATGTCATCACCATCTTCAACAGAATCCCTTCTACAACAATCTTTGCTTCATCGATGATGCCCGTTTCAAGATGAATATATTTTTCTGAATCAAGCCCTCGGGGGATCTTCGTGAAATATATATCTTTTTATTTGTATGTTTGTAATGTAAATGTATTAATTTATATACTTTCTGTACATTCCAATTTTTAATATCATCTCTTCTATTTTATTATTCTTTTGTTTTACCCTTGATTTTTTGTAATTTTTTGAAGGTCATTTTCTGTTTTAAATGTTGTATTTTCTTGGGGTTGTAATAATAATTATCAATAAAACGTTTTTTAATTT
This sequence comes from Panagrolaimus sp. LJ2414, assembly GCA_024447195.1. NCBI lineage: Eukaryota > Metazoa > Nematoda > Chromadorea > Rhabditida > Panagrolaimidae > Panagrolaimus > Panagrolaimus sp. LJ2414. Next base: position 2,956,792 of record JAMRXY010000017.1, read on the forward strand.
TGTTATTGGGGTGTCAGCTGGTTGAAGCATAATTTAGGTTTAACGGGTCTCTCTCAGAAACTATCTGTTTTGGGCTAAAGTTTTGTGTTTTTTAGATGACACAAGATTTTTCTTTTGATTATAGAAGTATTTTGTCCCAATTCTGTTATTTTGAAGAAGAAATAACAGAATCAGTTAGTTAAAAACTGAAACAATTCAGACCATTTATTTCATTATGGTGCAACAGTTTCTTCAATTTTTTAAATTGTTCTTATTTTAATACAGTGAATAATACAGTAATATTAAAATTGCAAATGACCATAAATGATAAAAAGCTAAACGTAAAAAACCACAATAGAAAATTTCGCTCTATCCTTTTTTCAGTTATCATAGCTTTTAAACTGCGATGTGTTTGTTGTTGGTTGTGGAACAAAAGGTTTACACGGGGATCAAGGATTTTTTCAACTTCAGAAGGCTGTAAAATCTGACACAGGCATGAAAGCAATTACAACTTTGCTTTCATGCCTGTGGAGACCTCGAGGTACTATCGATTCCACATAGTCCTGATAAAATCCTTGGAAACCAAGACTGAGAAAAAAGTAAAACATTTGAAATTCTGTATCAATACATGAATTAAAAATTTTCATTGCAAGTTATTTAATTTGTATCAAAAGTTGCACAAAATTTTCAAATTCATTCTGACTTAACATCAAAAGTTCCAGAACTATCGGTACATCTGTTGTCTGAAGATTACTTTTCATAATTACTCGAGGTCAACCAAACATTGAAACAGAAACATTTATAAAAAAACACAAAAATACAGAAAAACACTTTAACAATCATCATCAATTTCAACAATTTGACAGAGAGAATTTTGAAGAATCTTAAAAGCAATTTCTTTATCAAGGATTTCAATTTCAGCTAAAGCATTTTTTGAAGCAAGAGAAGCCATTAAAAATCGGATGCAATTATTTTTGAGGTTTTCAGAATTTGTAAAAATTGAACAATTTGTAAGACGGCAAACATTTGAAGCCGAAATTTGATTAATCAAAAATTGTTCGACTTTGTCCTAAATTTTTTTAAATGTTTAACAACAATCGGATAATTAAATATTACCTTAAGTTTTGGAAGATCATATTTATCTATGAATTGAAGAAGGAACAATTGATCATCAAAAGTTAAGGAAGAAGTAAAGTTACAGTTGTAAATCAATTTGACAGCAGTTTTAACAACATTAAATGAAAAATCAGGAATTACAACTTTGCTTTCAATTGATTCTTTCATTTTTGGAGTGTTGAGCATTGCTGAGAAAACATTTGATTGAGCATCCAAAATTAATTTATGAACCTGAAGCTGCATAGGTAATATCGATTATTGAAAATACAAAAAATTACTTTAATTATTTTTCCATCAACGATAATTTTAAAATCTTTGACATTATCTTTTGCCCACAACTGATCACCCAAATCTCCGCCAACCCATTTTTGTTGTCGTTTTTGTCCAATTTCAGGCATCAAAAGTATTTCATTTTCAAATTCAAAAGTTCCATTAACTTTAATCGTACACTTTCCATCAACGAAATATTTTTCTTCAGGATCAAAAAAATCTCTTGTCTCACAAATATTCGTTCCCATTCCACAATTTTCATCAAAAATTTCATTATTGAATTTAGATAAATTTGCAGTTTCAATGGAGAAGTTCCATTCTGCACAGACTTTCTTTACATTTTTAAGTTTCAAATATAAATAAATCCATGTTTCTCCTCGACTTTCCTCATTTTCTCCATTTGGATAAATCTTTAAATAATATTTTAAACCTGGGATATTTGAAATATCAGTTGAGTACAAAAATTCATCATCGAGGGAATCTTTTAAAGAAATCAAACGATTTTCTGGAATTGTCCATTGAAATGCAAATGGAATTTCAAGCATCTTAAAAATTTGAACAATTTTTATTTTCAGTTTTTTTAGAGAACAAACTTTTTCAAATAATAAATTTTGTGGAGAATAACAAGTCAGCAGCCGTAACTAAACTATGAATAATAACAATATTTTTGGAAAACTTCTTCAATATTTTTAGTTGACCTCTTTAATTAATGATTTGTTATATGCACTTTCTGTATATTCTCCCCTTTTGCATTATTTTCAGAAACAAAATATGATTTTTTTAATCAATAGAGATAAAAAAATCGAAATCATAAGCTTATCAAAAATAATTTTTGATGACAGATTTGCGATAATATTACAACTGTTTTGGTTATTTTTTTATCTTTGTTGTTTCTGGTTAATCAAATACAGTAATCTTGCATATACAATATTTTTATATTGAATTTCATGACTTATTAAACAATCAATACGTAAGAAGGATACTGTACATTTTTAAAAAACGCAATTGCATAGTATACAGACAGTTTTTTGTTTTCAACTTTTAATTGTGAAAAAAATTCAACTTCGATTACAAAATTCGGCTATAATGTTAGGATTTCCGAAATGATGCATCAATATTTAATGCAAAAATAAACTTCAGTAATAAAATCTCTAAATCACTTTAAGTGATTCTTATCTGATTGTAAAAGATCATGAATAAAAAAATATTGCATCAAAAATTTATCAAACATCGAAAATCAAATAAAAAACATACAACAGAAAGAACACAAAGCTAATTATGAATCATCAATTTCAACAATTTGAATAAAAGAATTCTTAAGAATTTTCAGGGCAATTTCTTTATCAAGAAGTTCCATATCAGTGAAAGGAATTTGCTTTGTAACTGAAGCAACCATAAATTCCATACATTTTTTCTTAAGATTTTCAGAATTTGCAAAAGTTGAACAATTTGTAAGGCGGCAAACATTGGATGAAGAAATTTGATTAATCAAATGCAATTCTACCTTTTCCTTAAAAGTTTATAAATGTTCATAAACCAGGATTATTCAAAATTACATACCTTGAGCGTTGGAAGATCATATTTATCGAAAAATTGAAGAAGGAACATTTGATCGTCGAGGGATAAAGAAGGAACAAAGTTGCAATTGTAAATCAATTTCATAGCCGTTTCGACAACATTAAATGTAAAATCAGGAATTACAACTTTGCTTTCAATTGATTCCTTCATTTTTGGATTATTGAGCATGGCTGAGAAAACATTTGATTGAGCATCCAAAACAGCTTTATGAACCTGAAAAATGATTTAAGAAATATATGATTTTTAAGTTTAAAAACTAACCCTGATATCCTTTCCATCAACAACAATTGCAAAATCTTTTGTACCATCTTTTGCCCATAATTTATCACCCAATTCTCCTCCATTCCATTTTTGTTGTTGTCCAATTTCAGCAATCGCAGAAGTTTCATTTTCAAATTTGAAAGTTCCAGTAATTTTGACAGTACATTTTCCATCAACAATAAATTTCTTTTCTGGATCAAAAAAATCATTGGTATCACAGATAGATATTCCATCAGCACTACTTTCTTCAAAAATATAATCGCTTGAAACAGAATAATTTGCAGATTCAATTGAAAGATTCCATTTTGCATCAACTTTCTTTACATCATTTAAGTTTAAATATAAATAAATTCGTGTTTGCCCTTGATAAAGATCTTTTCGACCACCATTAGGATAAATCATTAAAAAATAACCAAAATCTGGATCAAGCGAAATAGAAGTTGAATATAAGCTTTCTTGATAAATTGAATCTTTTAAAGAAATCAAACGATTTTCTGGAATTGACCATTGAAGTTTAAATGGAATTTCAGGCATATCTGAAAAATATAATAAAAATAAGCCACAAGAATCCTATTGTACCAGATTTTTTAAAAAGATAAATTTTTTAAAGAAGAACAAGTCAGCAGCTTTTTGAATGAAACCAAAAAAGAAAATTTTAAATTTTTTCCAATATTTTTAGTTGACCCAAATTTATGGATGCACTTTTTTTAAACAACTCGCGCACGCGGGTTAAAATGAGACTGTACTCATAACGCCAAAAGCATTTTTGGGAGTTGATGAGAAAAGAGAATAGAGTTTTTTTGCATCTTTTTTCCAGATTCCCCTTTTTTGACGCATTATTTTAAAAATCCATATTTTTTTTGTTAGGTATTTTTACTTATGTATAGAAAGTTTCACGCCATTTTCGGTAATACTCTATATACAAGAGGGTTGCAACTCTATGGTACTTTTAGAGACAAAATGCGGTTTTTCTTTGAATCAATCGAGAAGAAAAGTATTGAATAATTTTTTTTTTGGTAAACAGGGTTGGAGTTTTTTAGTTTTAAGCTTTAAAAAGAAATATTGTTTTTTTGCATTGGCTTTAATTGGAACTAGAATTTTCACATACAATTGTTACATTTTTAATGTGTTTTATATCACTTTTTTCAACAAATAAATATATTGATAATAAAAAATAATAAAACAACAACAAAAATTTTAAAGTAGTTTTGATCAATGATTTTCTTGATGTCCCTTTTTGTATTTTTGACTTTTAATTCTTAAAAGTAACTCCGGCTTAAATCAGCTAAAGCATAGAAATTGGTAACATTATGCCCAGGAAAGCTGATAACATTTGGTTGATGGAGTAACGGCTTAGGAGAATTTAGAATGGCATCAACATATTTCTGAAGGCTTTCAATATCTCCGGCAGAGAATTGTCCTATGAAATGCAAAACAAAATGAATGCCAGGATTTTTCTAAAAATTAATTATTTACAATTTTAATATTACTGCTGTTCATAAAAACAAAATAATAGAAATCAAACACCCCCTTTAACTCACATCCATAAATGTTGAAAAAATATTAAAGTCAAAAGTTGAATTAGCTCCAGACAAGAAAAAATTATTCAATTTTGAGGCATTCATTTTTTCGGTTATTATTTTGGCAGTTTTTGAAGAGATCATTGACAACATATTTTCGTTTAACCAACTACAAAAATTTGTTTAATATTTTGCATCTAATGCTGTGTTTCAACTTACTACTTAAAGCATTGAATATTCAATAAATTTTCAAAGATTACTTCCAATGATACTATTTTGCCATTGGCATCTTTTACAATTGTTTCATCGAAACAGAAAATTTCAAGGTCATCTGAAGACGTTAAAAATTTGAATTCCTTGAATGTCATAATTTGACTACAAATTCTTAATTCACGGACATGACATCGATAAACATTTTTGAATAAATTTTCAATTTTATTGGCAGGGGAATCCCGGTAAATATTTAAGTATCCGTATAACCAAATATTACTTGAAAATGATTCTATATTAAAATAGAATTTTTTTGTCCAATCACAATCATCTGGATCACTACCGTAACCCAAAATGAACCATTTTTCTCCATCAAATACTGTAAAGTTGACAGGAATGGGGGCAGTGGATGAATAAAAATGTTTACATGATTTAAGTAAATTTAAGTACAATTTGATTGTTGAGGGATGATGTTTGATATATTGTGTAATAAAATAGGGAAGGAAAAAATACTGTTTTGCAGCAGTTTTCGGATCAAATTTTATAACAGCAGAATTAATTGAATTCTTCATTTTGTTTCAACTAAGAAAAAGAATGAGACTAAACTGGCCATCGTTGATTCTAAAAAAGTTTAAGCAAAAATCAATTTTCTATGAACAGTTTTAGGCCATCCTTAACAACGACCTTTCATTAATGCTGCAGTTATATACTGATTGATACAAAACTAACTCAATAAAACAATCTATTTTTTCTAACGAGTCCCGATTGTATCCTTTTTTCATGAAAGATTATGCAAATTTAGAAAACCCTATTTTCATTAAACGATATTTCTGTTTTAAAATTGGAAAACAATAACAAAGATTTTGTTGTTCATTACGTTTGATCCAATCTTTTAATTAAACTAAAACTTGGCACTGTTTTTATGCAAATATTTTTAAAATTAAAATTCAATCTTTCTAAATTGGATCACAAGATTATGTAAATATTATTGTTATTATTAATTAATCAAAGATAAACACTTACTTCCTCATGTTTTGAGATAATTTTGTTTTTTTTTCAGTTGAACAAATAAAAAGATCAAAGTGTACCTTTTTTGATCTAAATTAAAAAAAATTTAAAGGTGTTTGGTCATTAAATTCTCAAGCTGGTTTAATAAAATTTGCAAAGAAAAACATTTTTACAAAACATTGTCTGAAGGTATATAAACTGTAAGTGAAAATTAATAAATCAACAACAAATAATTGTTGAATATAAATTTGTTAAAAATGCAACTTTATTTTATGCAATTATTTTTTATCTTTTTATTCTTCTCAAATGGTAATGCCGGGGCATCGGTAGATTTAACAGCAATCATTGGAACAGGAATTAATAAAATTGATGGATTATTTTCTTGTAGTAAATATGATGGTGTTGCAGCATGCTTTCATAATAATTGGAATAAACGAGATTTAATGTGTAAAGGTGATTGCTGGGACAATCGTTGGTCATATCAGCCATGGTTCAATGGACGATGTTATTGTTGTAAATGTTGATAAATTCTATTTCTTGATAAAAAACAATTTTCTAGAATGTTTTTAACATTGATAAGACCGAAAATAAAAACCTTTTTCTGTTAAAAATTGTTATGTTATTTCTAGCAAATTTGTTTTTTAAAACTACAGTAAAAAATTTACAATTTTTTTCAATCTGTTTTTTATATAAAACTGCTAATTGTTGAAGTTATGAAATTATCAATATACTGTATTTTTTAGGATTGAATAGGAATTAATCGTACATGAATTTCGATTTTAAAACTTGGTATTTAATAAATTTATGGAATTTTGCAATTTAAAAAATTAAAAATAAACAATAAAAAACAGAAACGACAATATCAATCATCATCAAGTTCAACAGTTTGACAAGAAGAATCTTAAAAGCAATTTCTTTATCAAGAATTTCAATATCAGCAAATGGAATTTGTTTTAAAACTTTGATGATTCTTTCAAAAAACAGTATTCTGAAGTTTTAGGCCAATTTTTCAGATCTGTATTCATTTTGTTATCATTTAAACCCCAAAATCATACATTTTCTGATTTGCAATTTAAATGCTTAGAGCAGTTGATAAATCCAGTGAATCACCGACAAAAAGTTTTTGAAATTTGTTTCCTTCTGTGATAAAAGTATCCGGGATTTCCTTGATAACTTTTTTGTAACATTTTGCAGTTTTATCACCACATTTATGAAAGTTAAAAATTAAAAAAATGTCAACATAAATTTGCATATTTTATTGACGCTAACAAATTGCCAAAATAAATTTGCATATGGCAAAAGTTGTAAATTTGCATAATAATTGTCACACTTTTTTTTTTAAAACTTACATTCGAATTTAAGGATCAGTTGTTGTGTATTCAGATTCTTTTCCTTTAAAGAAAAAAGCTCCATCTGCTGCAGTTGTTTTATTTCCCAAAAGGTCATCAAAATCCGTTCGATCCCATAATTCAATTTTTATAAATAATTCAGCTTTTCCATTATAAATAACATTTCCAAGAGAGGCAACAGATTGCATTCCAACAGAAACTTAAACAAACAAAGCTCCAAAAATTAAAGATCAAATAAAAACAAGCATTTTCTAAAAATTTAACAAAAATATTAAAATTTCTACAGTTTTTAGTTTTTAAACATGAAAAAAAAAATAGAAAAAAGAAGCAAAAATTATTCATTAAATAGTGCTTTTTGTTGAACGTCGAAAATGGTATCAAATTTTTAAATGAATCAGAAGCATTTAAAAAAACAAACTATTTTTTAACGTTTTTAAATGATTTTATTTTTTTCAAAAAATTGAATTATTGACCTTTAACATTTTTAACAGACAATTGTAATTTCAGAAAATACTGTAATACTTTAGATAAAAGATTTTGTGAATGTTTTATTTCTATAAATGTTCTTAGACTGTTCGAAGATATGGTCTTGATTTAACCTGATCTGTAATTTCTTAAAAAAAAGAAATATACACTTTTATGCTAATTTGTAAGATTAAACTGGACAGAAATAAATAACGATAAACTTTAGCCAGTTTAAATTCACCAAAAAAGCTTTTTCCTTGCAAAAAAATGTATTAAAAATGAAGTTAAAGATGTTATAGTATTTAAGTGTGCTTTCTGATTCTAAAGCCTAAGGTAAGCATACTTAAAAACATGGAAAAAATAGATTTTTTGGATTCATATATCTCTTTATTCATCATTAATTGTTTTTTAAAAAATCGAATGAACAGAAAGTATTTTTATTAGAAAATTACACATTGGCATTTAAATTACTTCTTTGATTTTAAGAAAAAATGTGTCGCATATTTTTTCCTTTTTTGTCCATCTTTTTCTATTCTAAAACTGTTAAAGTTGGGGTAGAAAGGTTATTCTTTTCTGTTGAACGATTTCCAAAATATTGATTGCTTTTCTTTCTTCTTCTTTTTCTTCTTCAACACTGCTGCTGTCCTTTTTTCAAACATTGATGTTTGCCCTTCTTTTTCTTTGATCAAAAACACTGAGAAAAAAATGTGTTGTGCAAGCAGTAAAAAATATTTATTTCCGTTTTGACAAACTTTTGTTTTTTATTAATCAATATTGCCCAATAATTATTTCTATAACTTTTGTTTTTAAAATTTGATTTTAAATGATTTTTAGGTCATTCTATTACGTATTCAACTATAGAATTTTTTCAATTTTATAATAACCAATTATGAAATGTTGACGATTATTTACAGAAGGTGAAACTCGAAAAAGTGTAGTAAGTCTGACGTTAAAATTGGTGTTAAAAATTTGCATGATTATGAGGAGTTGTCATATTTCTGTCACTAACATTGTTTATTTCATGGCAATGAAAATAAATGTAAAATTTCCCGGTTCTCTATTATTTCAATTATTTTGATCCTTTAAAATTTTGTGTTTGAGCTTTCTAAACTTCAATATTAAATCGTCATTAGGATCTGAGAAATTTTCTAAAAGTAAATTTTTACCATTTTTTTAGTTTTTAAACATTCTAAAAATTGCAAAAATTACTGTAATTATAATCGAGATATATTTTCACTTTGCTTTACCATAAAAATTATTACAATGTTGAACAGTTTTATCAGGCATGAAAATTTTGTCGAAAAAAATTAAAATATTCAAAAATTTACATAATCTTTTTAAAAAAGCTTCAGTAATTTTGTTATTTTTAGAGCAATATTCAACCTCGAACTTGTAATTCAAAAGAAAATGACGAATCGAAATACTATTAATGGTAAAACACCACCAGAACTATTACCATCGCAGTAACTGAGAATCATCGAACAACAATTTGTTTGAAGCAAAACTCCGAATTGAAGAGGTACAAATTTTTTTATCAGGAAACATCTTGAAGTTTTATGCCAAAGAATGCACTCACTGATTATTTCTTGTTGAGAATAAAAGTCTGAAATGTGAGAAGGTCAAATTTGAGATAAATCTGCTGCTATTGCAGATGTCAATTATATCCTCCGGCAATGCTATTCTTCTAAAACTTTTTACCACTGCTACCGAAATTTTATTGGATGCACAAAAATTGATCAATTATGAAAAACTGAAAGAAGCTGGAGCAGTTTTTCAAACATGAATTTGCATATTTAGATCAACTGAAATCGCTATTGCAACGAAAAAGGAATGAACAAAAGTATATCAACAAATGTGATGCATGTCATTTTATTGGATTCACATCTGACAACGATATATATAATTAGATTATCAATGGCATCCATATTCTGATAAAGATTCTTTTGATCTTTGATAAATATACTGTAAAAATGAAATCAAATTGCAACTTTATCTCCACCACCATTTGGATATTTATTATTATTACAGTAACCAGTATTTAATTAGAAATGTATTTTAAATTTTTTTTATCCGTAATGCATATATATTTTCAAGAAGATGGGAAATTATAAACAGTTTTTTAAATGGATTCCAAAAATGACAATGTTACCAATTTTGCTTCCAAATCAATCATTCTTTATCAGAATCTTCAAATACTCAAATTCATATTTTGTGTTAGTTTCAATATTCTTTAGCCTTTGCAATATTGTTAGTTCATATTACTGTAGCTTTTTAAATCTGAGATTTATTTTTATATCTGCTTTTGGATTACAGTATCCATAAAATTATCACTCCGTTTTTCATTTTTGCATTTCTGAAATTATGGATATTTTTACAGAAAAAGTAATTTTAAATTTGTAAAACTTAATAAAGAAGGAAAAGTAATCTCTTTAAAATTTTGAATATTTTGCAATTTCAAAGATCCCGGGCAATTTTTTTGGGGGAAATCTCCTTAAATCCAATAAATTTCATTGCTTTTTTTCTGCATTCCTTTTATCAAAAAATATTATTCAAATTTTCAATTCCCTTTTTTTAAAAAATTAATGTTGTAATTGTCGATAATTTTCAAAGAAATAAAAATTTCAAAAAACAATATTTTGGTTTGAAAGCCAAGCTTGCCCTCCAGGAATCCCAGATGCTCAGATTTTTCTCTGAGAAATCCCAGAGGGTTTGCCCGATCTCCCAGATACTCCAGCTTCACCTCCATTACATTTCTTTCAATAAGAAGCATTCTGCAAGATCTCTGAGGTCTTACAGATTCATTAGGCTTCACTGGGTTACGGTAAACCCTCTCGAATCTAAAATTTAAAAAATATGCATTATTTTTATAATTATAACTATTTTTGTTTTAAAATACCTTTTCATACATAATTCCATCGATTAACAAGAATTCCATTCTTGTCTTGTGGTGCTTGTTTCCCTGGGAATATGTTGATATTGGCAAATTCGGCATCGTGGTGGCTAATGTGAACAAATTAGGCATCTTTTTTCAAAGTCATGATTAGGAATTTTCTTAAAAATGTTACTGTAGTTTGAGCATTCAAATGTAACAAAATGTTTTTTTACCATGGCAAGTCAGACAATCCTGGAATCCTCGAAGAGTAATCACATTTCTTTCTTCATAATCTATCATAAGATCAAGGAACACAAAATATTTGCATTTAACAAAAACATTCAAGATGATGATGACGGGGCCTTCGAGATCCTGGGAATGGATTTTATTGACATTCCTGTAAAACATTGATCATTTTAGATTTTAAATATTTTAATCTGGGATATCCAAAAAATTACAGTATCCCTCTATGAGGGGCTAATATGCAAATTTGTGAATCTTTAGGGTCATAAAAAAGTTCTCGAAGAGAAGGAGGAGAGAATCTCCATAATTTAGAAAATTTGCATATTGCTGTGTAATGATTTAGATCTTTTGAACAAATAAAGAAAGAAAAACTAACTTACCAAATTTCATTCCCCAAATTTTTGAATCCTTGAATATCCGCCAAAACATATCCATTAACAGATCGGGGTTTTACCATAATTTCTAAGGGTAAGGACGAAACGGATAACGTAAGCCTTTTACTTTTTAACTTTTTTTCGATTAAAATTTTCCTTTTTACACTTAATTTTTCCTTTTTTCTTTTTTTAATAAAAAAACTCGAAAAATGAAGTAATCGTTTCATCCCAATTTTTAAAAAGCAGAAACTCTTACAGATTTTTGTGTAAAGTTAAATTATAGGAATCACTCGAATCTCGAAAAAACATAACACCCAAAAAGATGTGAAAGAGGAAAAAAGTTTTAATAAAAAAAAATTTGGATAACTACCAAGATGAACTTTGACAAAAAACGTGAATCTTTAAAATGAAAGAAATGGATTTTCTTTAGACTTTGATTTTTACCGTATTCTACAGAAAAGCCGAAATAGATCCATTAGATTTTAATAGTTTCCAACGATGGCCTTGATTAACAGGAATCCAATTTTTGATTTGCGATGATTGTTTCCATGTGAATATGGTAGCATTGGCAAATTCCGCATCGTGGTGGAAATTTCTTAAAAATATTACTGTAATTTGAGCTTTAAAATTTAATAAATGTTTTTTTACAATGGCAAATGGAATCCACGAACAACCATCAGATTCCTTTCTTCATCTTCTACCGTAAGATCAAGGAGGACAAATATTTGCTTCAAAACAAAAAACATTCATAATGATCAAAACGGAGCTTTCAGGATCTTGAGCATGAATTTTGTTGAGATTCCTAAAAAAATAGATTATTTTAGATTTAAAATATGCAAATGAAGGATATTCGAATAATTACAGTATCTATTTATGAGGGGCAGATATGCAAATTTGTGAATTTTTAGGGTCATAAAAAAGTTCTCTTCGAAGAAGATGGAGACGATCTTCAAAAAAAAAGTTTGGGAAATTTGCATATTGCTTTGTCAGGGCTAAGGTTGTTCATTTTCCTCTCCCGGGAAATTTCCAAGAGATTTCCCGATATTGTGCGGAAAATTTTTCTCATTTCCCGGAAAATGTTACAGTAATAAATAACGATTTTACATTAAACAAGCATAAATGGTACACAATTGCTATAAACAAACTGCAAATGAATTTAATATTTAACAACCCTTTTGGAGATCGTTAAGCTATTTTTGGTAAAATATTACTGTATATTGGAATACTGTTACTCCAGGAAATGGCGGGAAATTTCCTGCGCTTTTTTTTGATTTCCCGGGAAATGAACGACCCCCCTAGTCATGGCTTTGATCTTTTTAATAAATAAAGAAAGACAAATAAATTTACCAAATTTCATTCCTCAAATTTTTGAATCCATGAATATCCGCCAAAACATATCCATTAACAGATCTAATTTTTGCCATAATGTTTGTAAATCCAATTACAAAAATACTCAAAGAACTAATTGCAATTTTAACAGAAAAACTAGAAAAATGAAGTAATTTTTTCGTTGCATTTTATGAAAAAAGGCAAAAGCTTTTACATATTTTTATGTAAAATTTGATGGAAGGGATCACTGGAATCTCAAAAAAAACCTAACATCCAAAAAAGATGTGAAAGAGGAAAAGAGTTTTAGCAAAAAAATTTGGATTACTTCCAAGATTTACTTTGGTAAAAAACGTGAATCTTTAAAATGAAAGAAATGGATTTTCTTCGGACTTTGGCTTTTACCGTATTTCAGAGAAAAGCTGAAAGTGATCCATTATATGTTTATGGTTTTCAACGACGGCCTTGATGAACAGAAACCCCATTCTTGCTTTGTGGGAATCGTTTCCATGTGAATATATTAGCATTGGCAAACTCGACATCGTGGTGGGAATTTCTAAAAAATATTACTATAGTTTAAGCTTTAAACTTTAATAAATGTTTTATTACAATGGCAAATTAGATAATGATGGAATCCTCGAACAGTCATCACATCATAAGATCAAGGAGGACAAATATTTGCATCATAACAAAAAACATTCATAATGATCATGACGGGGCTTTTCAGATTTTGGACACGGATTTTGTTGACATTTCTGTAAAAAAATCGATTAGTCTAGTTTTTAAACATTCAAATCTGAGATATTCAAAAAAATTACAGTATCCCTCTATGAGGGGCTGATATGCAAATTTGTGAATCTTTAAGATTATAAAGGGTGAAAAGGATCTTCGAAAATTGGGAAATTTGCATTTTGTAATAGTTTTACAATTGTGAATAATAAAAGAAAGGAAAATAAACTAACAAAGTTTCAGCCTCCAAACATGTGAATCTTTGAATATCCGCCAAAACATGTCCATTAACAGATCTGATTTCTGCCATAATTTTTGTAAATCCAATTACAAAAATACTCAAAGAACTAATTGCAGATTCAACAAAAAAACTCGAAAAATGAAGTAATTTTTTCATCACAATTTTTAAAAAGTAATAACTTTTACTTGTTTTTGTGTAAAATTAAATGGAAAGGATCACTCGAATCTCGAAAAAACCTAACATCCAAAAAAGATGTGATACAGGAAAAAAGTTTTAATGGCAAAAAAAAATTGGGTTACTTCCAAGATTAACTTTGACAAAAAAATCTTCAAAATGAAAGAAGGAGGTTTACTTCGAGCTTTGGATTTACCGTATTTACCAGAAAAGATCCATTATTTTTTATGGTCTTACTAAATCTTGAACACACCCAACTCGAAAAAATTATGGAAATTTTTAAAAGTATTTAAAAGAAATTTCTTGCAATTTTGATGCAATTTTCATAAAAATGACTACCGTATTACTTTTATGAAAAGTTTTTACAAAGTTTTGAGTTTTGCGGCATGAAAAAAGTAGTCTATCGAATTTCATGTGTGATAATTTACTGAAAAAACCAAGGCCATCGATTACAAAAATGAACTTCGTTTTTGCCCAAAAATGTCATGGCACAAAAATACGGTAAAGCATGCCCTTCATTGTGCCAAAAAGGGTAAAAAATGAATTTGGATCGATTTCTCTCAACTCAGAAAGTCATAATAAAACAAACTTGACCGTTTAAACTTGCCTTTTCCAGTAATTAATAGATACAAGTTGGTGAAAACCAAAAAAGTAAGGGAATGCAAGTTTGGTTTCTTTCAATTCATCCAATATCCAGTAATTTTACATATCCATTAAAAATATGTACTTCATAATCATTTGTCAACCTTTGATCAAAAATGTTAAAAAAACTGAGACAAAAACGGATTTTCTCGGCAAATGAGAAAAAGAAAAAAATGATTAAAAAAATATATGCAAATCAAACAAATAAATATTTGATTTGCTTATAACAAAAAATACAGATAAAATAGAATCAAGAACATCCGAACAATTAATAAAAAAAGGCCACCGCCAACAAAGCCGCCGGCGTCGCTACCAAAACTGCTGATAATTGTTTATAAAAAAACAAAAAGGTTTAACCCAAAAGTAAGTAAAGATAGTTCGTCAAACAAAAATCAAACTTTTTAAAATACAAATGCAAGCGATGTTTAAGGTTACGGTACTTTTGCCAAAGTTGTACCATTTACAGTAACCCATTCTCAAAAGATAAAAAAGAAGGTTTTTCAAAACCGCCAAATTTTGATTTTTTGCGCCCTAGTATTTTTTAAATTCCCCAGAAATTGATATTCTCATGAAAAAGAAAAACCAACCAATTCATCCATTCGAGCATGCTCTGCTGAAGAGCCAGGTGCATCATGAATTGATCCAGGAGCATCTCGATCATCAAGATTTGCCTAAATTTGAAACTGAGTAACAAAAGTTCGACAAACAGAAATCAAGTTTTTTTAAATACTAATGCAGGCATGTTTAAGGTTACGGTACATTTACAAAGTTGTGACATATACCGTAATCCATTTTCAAAAGGTAAAAAAGAAAGTTCTTTTAAATCCCCAAAATTTAGTTCTTTAATGCTTGTTAAAGTATGTATTAAAAACTCCCCTGACCCTAGTTTTTTTTACAAAAAAGAAAAACCAACCAATGATGCAGAAATTGGAGATTGCCGTTGTTGTTGCTGTTGGGGTTGTTGCTGCTGAATTGATGAAGCTGTTGTTGGTGGAGCAAGAACACCAGAATCAAATACAATAGGCTGAACAATTGATGCAGATGAGGATGTTGCAGGTTGTGGTATTGAAGGAGGAGTAGCTGCTTGAGCAAGAACAAGTCGAACAGCAGTTGAAACTTCATCATTGTTTGGAACTGTTGCAGATGTAACAGCTGCAGCTGAAGCTTCAGAAGTTGGAATCGGAGCATTTTGATTTTCTTCATTTGATTGCGGTTGAGGATTTTCATTTATTGATGGCAGTTCTGCAGCAGCTTGCTGCGGTTCAACAGGGGAAGTAAATGGTTCTTGATTTGGTGTAAGTAATTTCTGGGATGCCGTAAATTGTTGAACTTCTGGTGTCATGGGTTCATCTTCTTGTTGTCTTGGAAATTCGAATTCATCCTGTAAAAATATAAAGTTATATTTTTGAGAAACTATAAAAAAACAAAATTTTACCTTGAGTGATAAACCAGCCAATTGTAGCTCCAATGTTGTTGTTGTTGTTGTACCTTTCTTCTGTACTTCATTTTCAAGAATTTCATCACATTGAGCTTCAATAAAATTTTCATAAGCTGCAATATGAAGGGATAACGTGCTGCTGCTTTTCTTTTTGGAAGATAACAAATTTCCAGATTTAACTTGTTTATCCACATCTGAGTTTGAACATGTTGAAACAATATCTTTGATAGTTGAAATTTTTGCAGGTTTATTCAACCATTTGCCTTTTGATTTTGATCCATCACCACCACCTAAAAATTACTTGTTCTTGAAATTAAAAACCTTGAGGCTTAATTTTTTACCGTATCCCAATTGCTGTCTTTTACTAAGTTGATCATTTCTTGACGGTTTCTGATCAAATGTTGTTGTGCATTTATGAGTTTTATTCAAAGTAAAGCTGCTGTAATCATCAGCAGAATCCTTCGAGGTTGAAACATGGATATTCTTCTTTGAAAAAGAAAGATCTTTTGTTGCCATCTAAATTTGTTAATTTAAAAACTTTTAAGATTTTATAATGTACACGCCAAAACGAATTTATGATGTTCAATAAACACGTAAAGATAACAAAGCACTATCAATTAAAAGAAGTCAAAAGTATTTTCTAGCAAATTTGTAAATTTTATTACTTAAAAAAGAGACACCCAAACATCATTTCGTTATTTAAAGCTTTAAAAAAGGAACATTTTCCTATTTCGAAAGATTACAAAATCATCAATTTTTATAAAAATAATTTTTTCAATCTTTCAAAAAAGAAAAAAACTTTTACACACTCCAATTTGATGCTAAAAAAGCATACGGTACGTCTTTCCTTTTTGGTTCCTTTCTTTTATTTTTGAAGTTTTTTTTCATTAAAAATTGAACAAGTCCAAAAATGAATCACATAATATTTTTGAGAAAAAAACTTGGAAAAAGATTTGGAAGAAAAAGGGGAGAAAAGGACAACCAAGAATAAAAAGTTAGAAAGAAAGTCTGAATTTGTTGCAATTTCTTACTACCTTTTCGGAAAAATATGTATATGCAAACTTTGGCGATTTAAATAAGGGAAGCAAAAATTAAAGCCAACTTGTTACCACAAATTTGTAAACGTTAATCAACAATCACAAAAAGCAAAAATTAGTCTTGTTTTTAAAATTAAATAAAAGAAAATTTGCTTTTATTTTCGACCCCTTTTTGAAGATTTTTCTTCCAAAGCCAAAGTTTGTTTCATGATGCATTCCCGAAAATCAAAAGATGAAAGAAAGAAAAAGTTTTTTCCGAAGAGAAACAAAAAAGGAAAAGAGGTGCCGGAACAAAGATGATTCAGTTTTGCAGGTGTGTAAAAAAGAGCACATTTTTTCTTCAAAGAAAAACCAAAAATCGCAGCAAAAGAAACAAAAAAGGCATCTTCCATTTTTTTTGAAGCAAATTGAAAGCAAAAAAGCCTGCCAAAAATGTTCGCATCAGAAGACACTTTTGCCTCACTTGAAAAATTACTATAAGAAGAAAAGAGTGAGATAAAATGTTTTTTATATGTATTTAAAAAAGATAAATTACTGCTAAAGATTATTTTTTAACATTTTAAAAAAATTGTCACACTTTTTTAAGTTTAAGAACAGTTTGGTAATTTTTGAGCAGCATTAAATATGCATTTTGAATATATCCCTGAATTGTGTTTCATCTTTTTTTCGTTTTGATTTTTGAAAGAAAAAGAAACATTCAATTTTTCCTTTTAGTCTTTTTCTGCTCAGATTTTGTCAATTTTGTTTCTTTCATTTTTGTCGTTGTTCTTGCATTCCTTTTCTTTACTGTTTTTTCATAAATAATTATTACTGGATTACAGTGAACTGTTGATATGCAAATTTGTGCGAACTTTCTTTTTTATATTTTTTTTAATTCGTTGATTGGACTTTAATTAACAATCACAAACAGCAAAAATTAAGTCTGGTTTTTATAAAAGTCATTTTTAAAAACTTTAAAAAAAAAAAAAAAAGAAATTAAAAAAATTTGTTTATTTTTGACCCCTTTTTGAAGATCATTTTTACAAAGCAGAAGTTTTTTTCATTCCATAAAATCAAAAGATGAAAGAAAGAAAAAGTTTTTTAAGGGGAAGCGAAAGAGAAAGAAATGCCAGAGCAAAGATGATTCAGTTTTGCAGGTGTGTAAAAAAGAACATTTTTTTATTCAAAGAAAAACCAAAAAATCACAGCAAAAATTCACCTAGAGAAAAAGCATCTTTAAAGTTTTTGTAAAACAGAATCAAAGCAAGAGAAAAAAGACGTTTGCAAAAAAGTTTCATATTTCGAAATGGAAGACATTTTTGCCTCAATTAAAAAATTACAACATCGAAAAGAATGATAAATATTTTTATTGTATCGTTTTTAAATAATATTTTACGGTGAAGCATTTTGTATTTGTTTTTAACTGTTTGAAAAATATTATTACAAACATTTTTGAAAGAATAAAAGCTGTTCAACAGTTTTGGAAATTTAAATAAGTCCCTTGATTTTCTTTCATCTTTTTTTGCCTTTTTTCTTCTCTTCTTTTTTGTTGTGATTTTTGAAAGAAAGAAAAAGAAACATTTTTGATGCCAAGGTTTTTTTGCGTCTTTTTTCGGATAATTTGGTTTCTTTTTATATTTGCCCCGGAAAATAGTTTTGACATTTTCGGATTCAACGTAAAAAATTTCGTCTAAAAGGTTAGAAAATAAATCCACAAAAAACGTGTGTTCAAGTTTGATTTTTTGTTTGAAATATCCCTTGATTTCGTTTCATAATTTTTTTTGCATTTCTCTTCTTTTTTTTTGAATTTGTTTTGATTTTTTGTAAGAAAAAGAAAAAATTCTTTTTGAAGGGAAGCAAAAGTCAAACAAGTGCCAAAAAATGTTTCAGTTTGAATGTGTAAAAAAGAAGCGCGTTTTTTCATGCAAAGAAAAAAATTAAAAAATGGCAGCAAAAGTGCTAATAAATACATCTCCTAATTTTTGGGAAAAGCAGAATCAAAGCGCTCGAAAAAATAATTTTGCCTCAATTAAAAAATTACAAAATCAAAAAAGTGATAAATGTTTTGATTGTTTGTTTTTAAAATGATAAATTACGGTGATGCATTTTGTGTTTGTTTTTAACTGTTTGAAGAAAAACTATTACAAACGTTTTTTAAAGAATAAAAAGCTACTCAACAATTTTGAAAATTTATAAAAGTCCCTTGATTTTGTTTCTTCAGTTTTTTGCCTTTTTTCTTCACTTCTCTTTTTTTATTTTGTTTTGATTTTTGAAAGAAAGAAAAAGAAACATTCGGTTTTTGCCCTTTAGTCTTTTTCTGCTCAGATTTTGTCAATTTTGTTTCTTTTATTTTTGTGTTATTCTTGCATTTTTATTCTTTTCTGTTTTTTCATAAATAATTATTACTGGATTTTAGTGATATGTTGATATGCAAATTTTTCTGAACTTTCTTTTTTGTGTTTTTCTTAATTCGTTGATTGGACTTGTCGGCAGACAGCTTTTTTTAAAAGACAATAAAAATTCAAGACAAAGGGTATTTTTGTTTCATTCCAAAAAATCAAATGATGAAAGAAAGAAAAAGTTTTTTCTGGAGAGAAACAAAAAGGAAAAAAAGTGCCAAAGCAAATATGATTCAGTTTTGCAGGTGTGTAATAAAGTGCATTTTTTCAATGAAAGAAAAATCAATAAAGAACAACAAAAGTGCAACATCTTTCAGTTTTTTTGTGAAGAAAAATTGAAAGCGAAGAAGACTGCAAAAAAGTTGTATTGTTGCACCAAAGACACTTTCACCTCGACCAATATGTTTTTTTATTCTGTTTCATCATTATCAGAATTTGACCGGGAGAAAAGTTTTGGAAGAAAAAGCAGAGAAAATGACATTTAAAAAAGCCTGAATTTGTTGCAACTTTTGTCTTTTATACATGTTTGAAGAAATATATGCAAATTTTGGCGATTAAAATTAGGGAGGGAAAAATTAAAGCCAACTTGTTACCACAAATTTTTAAACGTTAATCAAAAATTGCAAACAGCAAAACTAAAGACTGATTTTTATAAAAGTCGTTTTAAAAATTTTAGAAAAGATAATTTGCATTCGTTTTTTTGACCCCTTTTTTAGATGATCATTTTTACAAAGCCAAATTTTGTTTCATTCCAAAAAATCAAATGACGAAAGAAAGAAAAAGTTTTTTCCGAAGAGAAACAAAAAAGGAAAAGAAGTGCCGGAACAAAGATGATTCAGTTTTGCAAGTGTGTAAAAAGAGCATTTTTTTCTTCAACGAAAAACCAAAAAATCACAGCAAAAATGCAGCAAGAAAAAAGCATCTCCTAATTTTTTTGAAGCAAATTGAAAGCAAAGAAACCTGCAAAAAATGTTCGCATCAGAAGACACTTTTGCCTCAATTAAAAAATTACTATAAAAGAAAAGAGTGATAAATGTTTATTTTTTGTATATTTTAAAAATGATATGCAAATTAAGTTGAAATTATGTATTTGTTTTTAACTGTTTAAAAAAAACTATTCCAAACATTTTTTAAAGAAATAAAAAGAGATTCATCAATCTCTGAATATTTTTAATTTAAAAAAAAGTCCCTTGATTTTGTTTCACCATTTTTTGCTGCCTTTTTTCCATCTCTTCTTTTTTTGTTTGTTTTGATTTTAAAAAAACATTTTTTGAAGACTATTTTTTATTTTTTTTAAACATCTGTGTTCAGCCAATTTTGTTTTTTCTTTTTATATTTGCCCGGAGAAAATTTTTGCCATTTTTTGAATCAGCTTGAAAAATTTGGCTATGGTCAGGTCAAAAAATAAATCCAGAAAAAAAGTGTGCAGATTCGATTTTTTGTTACGGTAACGAAGAAGAAAATTGAGAAAAAGAGAAGAAAAATTTGTTTGTTTTTTATTTTCGAGTTGCTCTTGCGTTTTTTCTTCTCTACATTTTATGTAAATTTTTTATATTTTTTGTATTCTAAAGCAAATCGCGATTGAATTTTATAAAGGCATTAAAAAAGGCTCAAAGCTCAAAAATAAATTGTTTTTAATCGTTCCTCAAATTTAAATAACTTTTAAAGCAGAGTTATTGTTCCCAGAAAAGATATCAAAAAATCTATTTTTATTACAAATGTAACCAAAAATTGGTTCTATAAAACTTTTAAAAAGAACTTGGAAAAAAAAGACAGAAAGCCGGTGCCAAAAACATCATGTAAAAAAGCGAAGAAAAAAGAAAGGAACAAAAAAATGATTCAAAAATATAAAAAGCATAAACGTTTCTTTTTTTTCAAATAATCAAAACATAAAAAAGAGAATAAAAGAAAAAAGATCAAAGTAAAAATGGGACAAAATATAGTGATTTTATTCATTTGACAAATTAAAAAAAAGACAGGATTTTTATTTCCAGAAAAGTTATAACAAATATGTTTTGAGTAAATTTTTTAGAAAAACTGTGGGAAAAATGAAAAATGGCTATTCCTAAAAAAATTTGAAGAAAAAAGGTTCTTCTTCGTTTTTTTTTCTTTCTTCGATCATCGAAGTTCTGTCTCTCTTTCTCGAATCCGGCATTTTTTTGTCAATGCGAAAAAGCTTTAAAATTGTTGTGTGCATTAATTGTTTTTCTTTTTTCGATAAACTGCAAGATGCTTTTATGCAAATTTTTTCAACTTTTCGTTAACAAAAAAAAATTAAAAGGAATAAAAATGACTGAAAATTTTTATTAAATTTCTTGTCTTTGACCAAAAAAGACAAAAGACAAAATGTTTCTTTTCTTTCAAAAAAACGAATACAAAAAATAAAAAGAAAAAATGCTTAAAGCAAACATGAGACAAAATATACTGTTTTTATTCAGTCCTTAAATTGAAAAAACCTTAAAACTTGATTTTTAATTTTTTTTGACAAAAATGTAACCCAAAATTTGTTCAATAATTTTTTTTTAACAAGATGGAAAAAAATTTAATGGCAACCGATGGGACAAATGATTTAATAAATTAAAAATAGCAGGAATTGTGTTTTTGGATAAGTTTAGGAAAATCTGTTTAGGCAAAATTATAACTAAAAATTGTTTTCTACAAAAGTTTAGAAAAAAGTATAAAAAAAAATGAATGTCAGCCTATACCAAAATGCTTAAATAAAATTTTGAAAAAAAGGTAACTTTGTTCTTTTTTCTTTGTTTCTTTTTCTTTCTTGGATGCTCTCTTTCAATTCCGGCATCTTATTTCAACACAAAAAAGAAGTGGAAAGAAAAAGAAAAGAAAATGATTTGCTTTTCTTTTATCGATTAGATAACAGCAAGATGTTTATATGCAAATTTTCGTGACTTATCTATCAAAATTTTTGGCTTAAAAAGATCAATAAAAAATAGATTTGGGAATTTTGCATTGAAATTCAACTTTTAACTAATTTTTTGAAAATCAACAACTCAAAATTTTTTTTGTCAAAGCGGAAGAAATTTTTGTTTTTGACTGCCAGCAAAAAATGATTCATTCAACTTTTTTTGTCTTGTTTATTTCTTTTTTTGCTTAGGCTTAAACACAAATAAGATTATTAAAGGCAACTTTTAAACAAAATGCAAAAACTTTTGATGGCAATTTAACTTCAATTAATTGCAAAAAATAATTAAAATGAAAAAAGAATGGAAAGTTGAAAGTGCAAAAAAAAAATAATGGCAAAAAAGGAGACAATAAATTTAATTTTTGCGTGTGGAATCTTTAAAAAATTCTTCAAGCAGGATCAAAAAGTATACGGTAACTGTCGAATATTTTTGTTGTTGCATAAAATGTTGTGGATTTGTCAAGTATAAAAGGATTTTAAATAATAAAAATATTTATGAAAAAAATGCAGATGTAAATGTTAACATAAAACGAAAGAAAGACAAACAAAGAAAAACGACACAAAGAAAACATAAAGAAAAAAAAAACAAAGCTTATTCATTTTTAGAAAGTCCAAGGTTCTAAATCCGTAGATGGAGATCGAGATCGACGTGGTTGAGCTGGAGGAGATGGAGGTGGGGCAGATGGAGCAGAAGCAGGAGCAGGTGGAGGTTGAGAAGTTGGATCATCAAGCTGATCAAAAAAGCTTGATTCAAATCGGCGTTGAGCTGATGGAAGCGGAATTCGTGGAGATGGTGGAGCATTGAAAAATGCTGATAAATCCGCAAGAAATTTATTATTTCTTTCAATTTCACTGTCATCATCAGCAGGAGCAACAGCAGGAGATGGAGCAGTAGCAGGAGATGGAGCAGCAGCAGGAGCAGGAGCAGTTGCAGGTTGAGAGGTTGGATCAACACCAGAGAACAAGGCTTCAATTTGTTGAATATTTTGAAGATTTTCAAGATCAAGAGCAGCACGACGAGCTGCACGATGAGCTGCACGAGCATCAGCAGAAGATGATGGAGCATCAGCAGAAGATGGAGCAGTAGCAGGAGATGGAGCAGCAGCAGGAGCAGGAGCAAGTGGAGGTCGAGAAGTTGGATCAACACCAGAGAAAAGGGCTTCAATTTGTTGAATATTTTGAAGATTTTCAAGATCAAGAGCAGCACGACGAGCTGCACGACGAGCTGCACGACGGGCAGCACGACGAGTTGCACGACGAGCTGCACGAGCATCAGCAGAAGATGATGGAGCATCAGCAGAAGCAACTGGATTCCAAATACTCGTGTTGAAATCTCCATAATAAGAATCTTGAAGTGGAGTAGGATTTGGAGGAATTGCAGCAGGAGATTGTGGAGGATTAATTGAAATTGCTCGAACATCTTGATCAGCAGTACCTCCAACATCATGGCTCGGTGCAGCAGCAGCACTTTCATTTTGAGTTGTTTTACCACCAATTAAATTATCAATATCTATTTCTTCTTCTTCATCATCAGCAGCAACTGAAGACGCCGAGGATTCTCCTGCTGTTAATGAATTTGAAGCAACAGCAACAATAATTTGAGGAGGCTTTGAAGCATTATCTGAAATAACAAAATCTCTTATTAATTTAAAAATTACAAAAAGTTTTAAAGTCAATATGAGCTTTCAAAATACAGCAAAATGTGCTATAAAAATATAAACATTTGCTCTCGATAAAGTTAAAATAAAATGTTACTGTATTGCCGAAATGGTTGGTAAAGCAATGATTACGGTAATAAAAGAAAGCAAATATTATCAACTCAAGTAAACAAAAAAAAGAAAGTTTAAATTTTACCTGCTTCTTCAGCAACAGAATTCAAAGGCACCAAATCTCCTCCAATAATTTCATCATCCATATGTCCAAGAGCATCAAGAAATTCTGGCTCATCAGCTGGAACACGTTCACCATCAATATCTTCTACATGTCTTCCAACACTTTCTTGTTCAATATTTTCCAAAGCATCCGAGTATTGAACATCTTCATCATCCAATTCAGCAGGTTTAACCTGAACATCATCATAATCTGAAATGACAAATTTTATTTTTCTTTTTATTTATTAAACACATTTTCTGATGCTTAACAATCTGCTTCCTAATTATTAGCTGACCAAAAGTTAAGTTTTAAAAAAATGTGTCATCGTTTAAATTTTTATAGTTTTTTGTCCAAACAAGAGGAAAAATTTAAATTGTCCGAAAAAACATCAATACCTAACCGACAAATTTGGATATAATAAATCCATTTTCGTTTTAATTTTTCAAGATTTTTCCGTCCAAAAAACAAGAAAAATTTGTATAATATACAAATTCGTTATCGAAAAAGGTTTGGTACATCATCAATTACGGTAAAAAATTGTCGCAATTTGTTATCAGCTCAAGTATGCAAAATGGGGAAGGTTAAAATTTTACCTAAGGCATCAGCAGTTCCATCAGCTCTATCACTTGCATCTTCACTTCCATTTTTATTTACTGCAGGGCCATTTCCACTTCCAGCATCAAAAAATTCACCAATTGCAACTTCATCGAAATCATGATGCACTGGAATAATTGAAGAGATTTCCATTGGTTCAACACCAAGTTCAGCACTACCAGGTAAACCATTTTCAATTCTTTCATCAACAATTGCAACAATTTCATTTCCACCAGCACTGGTAACATAATTTTGTGGTTCAAGAATTTCAACATTTTCTTCTTCATCCATTTGTTCACCAGCTCTTTCTTCATTAACATCCATTCTTTCTTCTTCTCGAACAGCAACATCAGCAGCAGGAAAATTACGAAGACTAAAAAAAGGGAATTAAGATTGAAACAAAATTAAATGAAATTTTTACTTGATAAGTTGTTCTCGTTCCATTTCATATGCAGTAATTGTATGACCTGGACCAAGATGTTGATCCGATGCAGAAGGTTCAAGAATATTATTGTTTAAATTCCATTCAGGATTTATCAATCTTCTTTTCTTTGCAGCCATACTTCTACAGAAGCGGCAATGATGTCCATGCCGTCTGTTGGGGAGGAAAACATAATATCCCTTGCTGTCAGGATCAAATACATAGAAGATTTCACCACCCTGTCGTGATGTTCCATGATGTAATTGTTGCATCTATAAAATTTTTAAATTAAATGAAGGAGTTTAACAGAGTGGAAAACCATAGTCAAATTTTAGACCCCAATTATATTTTTTTCTCAATTTTTACAATCATATTCAAATATGATACTAAAGAATGTGATCTTTGCGTTTTTGATAATAATTTTTTAATATTAATCATAATTTTAATAAAAATTACAAAATTGTTTTGCCTCTTCTGAAATCAAATTTCCCCAAATTTCCCACGTGGTAAAAATTTAACAATTTTATTTGCCTTAAAAATAACAAAACAAAGAAAAAAGGTTCAAACAAACAGCAAAAACAAAATTAAACAGTTAATTTAAACGAACTGGATCCTTTGTTTTTACTGGTAAATTCTATCCTTTGACTTCCGACAGCTCATGTTATAGAGGAAGAGTCAAAAATAAGAGGGTCATATTTTGGACTCAAAAGTTTGGCAATTGTTTTTTTAAAAATTTGAAACAAAATTTTTTAGCATTACCGTCTTTTTTTGCAAATAAATAAAGTGCATCATTTCTGAAGATGGTGAGTGATTTTTTTACTATTTTATACGAAAATGTTAATAGTTTTAATGCAAATTTTCTGCCGTACATAAAGCTGAATTTGAATTTAGCGCATTTTGACAAAATATTTCAAATCTCTAAAGTTTTTAGCAAAATACAATCTCTTTATTCGTCTTAAGTCTACCATAAAGTCAAAGGATAAAATTTAAAAAATCAAAAAGAAAGTGTCGGAAACAAAATATAAAAGTAATAATGATCAGATATTAATTAAGTGATTGATTGATGTATTTGATGAACATGTCGACAGATAATGTTGTTGAATATCCGGCACAAAGTGATAAAGTTTAAGAACATATGAAACTTGTTAAAGATAACTTGTTTCAGGAAAAATAATTGAATTCAATAATTTTTGGGAAAATATTTGATTTTTTTCTGCTTTGATTTTTAAAGATGGAACAGGAGCATGTTTGTTTTTTTTGTGAAAAAACAAATATAGAGTAGGTTGTGAGTTGATAATAAATTTTTTTGATGTTTAGAGACGTAATTTTTAAAAACCTTTTTATTGAAAAAGTTTTCTTTTTCATAAAAAGGTTTTACATTATTGATAACAGCAGTCGCACAAGGAACATATTTTTACAAAAAAGGGAGCCTTCTGGCTTTTGCAGGAATAAATCAAAAAAGTAATATTTCATTAAAATTTGGGATGATTTGGAGACTTAAAAAACGAGTTGATTGCAGCATATTTTTAATGCAAAAGGTGATCAATATCAATAAGTTGGTCATGATGTACTCCACCGACCTTCATTGAATAAGTGTAGGAATTTTTGCAACAGATGACTCAAATTCTGTAAACAGCAAATAACAGTTTTTGGAGTTTTTGAAAAAAATGATAAAGTCGTGACGTTTCGGCCCTAAACTCCAGACGTCTTTTTTTATTAAAATTTTTTTATGTTTTTTACGAATTTTCAAAATTTAACTGGTGGGCCATCATCAGTAGAGTCCAGTTATTGAATTGTTGCTCAAAGATTTTTACCGGTACAAAAATTAGAATGCCATGTTTTACAAAAAAACAAAATAATTTGCATTTTTTAACAACCGTTGAACAAATTTTTGAAGAAGAAATAGATTACAACTTTAAACCCAAATAAATTGTCAATGAAAATTGCATGTGTTAAAATGGGTAAATTTGGATGTAATGAATTCAATTTGGTTTAATTTATTCTTTTGTCGCCATTTTTTGGCAATTACAATAAGTAAGATCATTTATGGAGCAAAAAATTGATATAATAGATGCGATAATATTAATAAACAATTTCTTTTATTAAAGAAAAAAAGTTTAACTTGGTGAATTTTCTTGAGGACAGCAGGAGAATATCAAAACAAGAAAGAGGGATTAAGTTAATTTTAAAATATTTTTTATTTGTTTAAAAAATGCTGATTATTTTTTAAAAAAAAGAAGTTTTTTTACTGCAGAATAAATGACAATGACAAGAAAAACAAAAAGAAGCAATTACGTAAAAAAACAATCAATGAAAAAGGGAATTAAATTACGAGTATTCTTTCAAAAAATTTAAAGAAAACAACTAAAATCTCTACTCCCTTTTTAATGTAATGATGTCGAAGTTTGGAAAACGAAATTTAAAAAATTATGAAAAGTTGGTATTTTATTAAAAGAAAATAAAAATTATTTGCAGTAACATGCATGCATTTTTCATGGTTCAAAATCGAAAAAATTGAAAACATTTAAAGAGCATATCCAAAAAAATATGTGTATTGTGTTTACTTTTGTCAACAAATTTATTAATTAGGGTGAAAATTTTTGAAAAAATAATCATACCCAAACTGACAAAAAAATAAAAAAGAAGGCGGAAAAAGGACGAATTTGTGTGCATAAACAAGAAGACAAGAAGGCGCTTGTAAGGAGCTTTCTTCCGCCTTCTTTCCACCTTCTCCTTTTTGCACCTTCTTTTAACATTTTTTCACCTTTCTTACGCCTTTCTTCCGCTTTCTTTTTGCATTTAAAAACAAAAGATTGCGAAAAAAAAGACCAAAAGAAGGCGGAAGAAATGCACAAAAAAGGAGAAGAGGGAAAAGAAGGCGGAAGAAAGACGTAAAAAAGTTTCTTGCAAGCGGCTTCTTTTCGTCATTTTTATGCGATAATTGGTCATTTTTTTCGTCTTCCTTGTTAGTTCGGGTAGCAAGAAAGTGAAAGTAATTTCTATACCAGCTTTACAGAGTAATACATACATGCGGTTTTAAAGAAATATCTTATTAATAAATCATTAAAAATTAAAGAAAGGCTTGGTAATGTATTTTCAAAGACATATTATTTGTTGGAAAATATTGACAAAAGAAAATATTAAAGAGAAAGGACAAATAAAAAATGATTGAACTTGACATGAATTTAATAAAAAGAAAAAAGCGGGCATCAAAATACAGTATTATTTAGGACTGTCATAACACATTTTTACTGATTTAAAAATTTAATTAAATGTTTGATCTAAAACAAAGCATTTAAAAAAATTTAAAAGTCATAAAAAATATGCTGAAACAGCAGCAAAAAATATGAATGACAAATTGTCCAAGAAAAAATAGACAATTTAGATTCAAATTATTATGGTAAATTAAAAAAAGTTTTCAGACCATTTTATTAATGAATGGAAAAGTTCAATTTTGTTATGAAAAGAAAAGAAAAAACATGCTTGTCAAAGATGTGCAAAAGTGGTGTTTTTACACTTTTACGAAAGACAAAAGGCTTTGTTTGTATTCTTTTGAGTTTACAGATTTTTGCATGAAAAGCAAAAAAAAATTGATATTTCTTTTTCAATAAAAAATAAAAATCTAAAAGCAATTAAATGGAGGAACTTTAGTGTCCGAATACCATTGAAATTTTTGATTTGTGGCAAAAAACTATACTTTTGCTAATTCCGGTATGTTGAATTATCTTCGAGGAAAAGGAAATAAATAATTCCCAACTCCTTTTGTCAAGGATTACAATTTATTTTTTAGCGTTTTTTTACAACAAATTTAATTTTAAACAGTATGTCTCATCTTTATTTGCTTCTTAAAAATGCCTGCCCTAAAGAAATAAAGCAGATTTGTCAAAGAAGAAGATATCTGCTTTAACTTGATTTAAAAATCAGACTCATAAAAATTCGATCAAAAAAAGATTTCAAAATTCAAAGCGCAACAAAATTTTTTCATGCATTTTTTCCAGTTGTCATATATCAGGTCAGATTTATCCCGAAAAAAGTTGATCAACAAAATATATAACTTGCTTTTGTGCTGAAATATTTTTATAAATGCCAAAGAAAAAAGGAAATAAAAGGCATAAAAGTTTTGTCAGTCATTGCAGAACAGAGCTATGCGAGACCAAAATCGAGAATTTTTAAAAAACTGCTTTAATTTTTGAAAATGATATTCTAAAACTTTTTTTAATGGAGGAGATCCATCGTGAATAAACTTTTTTTTTTACAAAAATCAGGGACTGATTGGAGCTGCTTATTTTTTTCCTTTTTTTGCAGCTGCAGTGAACAAAAAAACAAGCTTCAATGAAGGTGTTTTTGCGTCAAGAAATGCAATCGAACTTAAAAAAAAAGTTTATTCAAGATGGGTCTCGCTTTTTAAGCTAATGTTACTTTTGGTTGTTTAAATCAAAAAAAGTCTCAGGTACCCGACAGCAAGACTCGACCCAAGACTCTTACTGTAACTTATGTAAAACGTAAGAAAAAAGTAAAAAATTAGTTTTTAGTAGGGTTGTTCATTTCCCGGGAAATCGAAAAAAGGCAGGAAATTTCCCGCCATTTTCCGGAGTTCCCGTATTCTAAGCCACAATAATATTTTACTAAAAACAGTCTAACGACCTGCAAACGGATTGTTAAGTAATGAATTCAGTTGTTTTTGATTTTTTGCAGTGCTTTTATAAAATAGCATTTTTATTTCATTTTTACATGTTTAATGTATAAACATAAAATATTACTGTAACATTTCCCTGGAGAGGGAAATGAACAACCCTAGTTTTTAGTATTCTGTGTTCATAAACGCACGATATTGACAATTTTTGAATTCGAACAATAATTCAAAGATATTTTTTTTCAGAAGTAAAGAAAAAATTCTAGGTTTCGGTCTCAGATAGCCATGTTGCAGAAGCAGAGGAAAAGATGACAAAACAAAACACTGGTAGTTGAAATATTAAAAAAAATAGGGGAATAGGAAACCAAAAAGGTGTTTCTCATTATGAAATGGAATTCACAAAGAAAAAAGTGAAAACAAATTTTCAGACCTTCAACGGCAAATAAATGTATTTGTTTTAATAAATTCATTCATAAACGAAAAAGACTCCAGGTAAAAAAATAAGAAAATGAAACAGCAGCAGTGTTTTAAGTAAGGACATTTTTTCATTTAAGCAATCTAGTGAACAGAATTAAAAGTACAACTTTAGCATAAAATTTCGTAAGAGGCAAATACAAAAATGACAAAAAAAAATTTTTTAAAGTAAGCGCCGATACCAGTTTTTGAAAAAAGTGACATAAAAGAACTTTATAACAGATTAAAGTTGTATATTAAAGTTAAACTTTCAGAAAAAGACAATTAAAATTAACGTTAAAATCGAAGAATTGAAAAGTTTTGGTAAAAATAATTTTCGTTTTCGGCGTCTTTCTCGACGTCGAAATCAATCACAAAAAGTTCACGCCAAAAGAGGTCTCCGAACTTGCAAAAAATCAGCAAAAGGAAAGGCAAAAATTTGATTTAAATCAGCAAAAAGTTGAAAAAAGTTTTTTGAGTAAAGTTTTATTTATTCTACATTAAACATAAAAACATCGACGATATAATCTCCTTTTTGCTGAATTAATTCGGTTTTTTGCTGATTTTTCGCAAATTTGAATATTTTGCAGATTTAAATCAGTTTTTGTTGATTTAAATCAGTTTTTTGCTAACTCAGAAACCTCTGATAAAGATAGCATCAGCGTTACGGAAACACTGTTTAAAAAAAAAACAAGAAAAGAAGGAGAAAAAAATCAAGATGTGATCAATAAATCTTTGTTCAGAACGCAACAAAAAAAAGAAAAAGAAAAGAAATATTAAATTGCCTAACACTTATCCCAAATGCAAATTTATTAGTTTTTTGTTGATTAGATCAATATTTTTTTATAAAATTATACATATATTAGAGGGAACCGCTTCAAATCGCTGGTTATAAAAAATAATTCCATAAAAGTGTTCGAAGCAAAAAAATATTATGTTTTCCCTCACTTTTTTTGCGATCAAGAAAAATATGTGAACTCAATGAAGAACATAAGAAAAGGGTTTAAAATTCGGAGCAGTTTTAAGAGAACTAATGCACTTGAAAAAGAGCGGGCAAAAACCAAACAAATTGTGTTGAAGGGAGGAACAGGAAAGCTTTTTTCCAAGGAATATCACAATAAATTTAGCTATTTTAAAGTTAAAAAAGGTCAATAAAAAGGTGTGATTATTGTAAGGCAATTAAATCCGAAGCTCAAAATATCATACTGATCCGTCGGATCAAACCGGATTGCCTTACAATAGATATGACACATAAAAAAATTAATGTCAAAAAGGAAACAAAAAGATATTAAGGATTCAGAAATTTAACATGAAAAACAAAATAAATTTAATTTTTAAAAAAGAACTTACTAATTCAGATGCGTTTTCAGCAATTAAAATTGTTGCAGCAGGTAATGTTTCAATTTCTGAAGGTTCCAACAAAATATGGACATGGTTGTTGTTGTTGAAAATTTTAACAATTCAAAGAAGTTGTTCAAATTTAACACTTGCTGTAGAAATCTGAATCTTTGAATCATGTACAAACGGAAAAAAAGTTTCTGCTTTGCTAAAAAAAGAGAAAGAAATGCGTTTTAAAAAACGAACAAAAATGTTTCAAAAGCTTTTTCAACGTTTTAGTCTTTCAAGCAACTCTGGAAATTCTAATCTCTGTCTCAGATCTCAAATGTTTTTTTTTCATTTGAGATTTCTTCTTTCAAAACGCTGCATTTTTATCAAGTGCTCTCAAAATCAAATGGAATTTTTTAATTCAGTCAACTAAATTGCCACAAAATTTGTTTTTCCAAAGTTCGAAATTAGCGTTTTATTTGTGAATCGGAGTTGAGCTGCGTAATTGCTTTATCAAAAATTACACATCAAACAAAAAATTTAAAAATACAATATTTTTTAAACTTAAAAGTGGCAATCCACTTGACAGAACGAAAAACTGCTTTTGTTAAAAACACATTTATAAATACCGGTTTCTTGCTGACCGTCCATGAAGCAGCAATCAGCAGTGAAAAAGTTCGAATAAAATGTCATCTAAAGCTTCGAAATGAAAAAAATGAAAACAAGCATGAAGTTCATCAATGTAGATTTCAAGAGTTGATGCATTTTAATAGGTCTATCTTTGCTTACATTAGAAAATTACAGTCGTTTACGGCAGAATTGAAAAATTTTTTGTTGTTTATTATGATGCTTTTAAATTACGGTATCTTTACAACAGGTATTATACTCAATAAATTCAGTATTTTTTCTCGGATTTACATTTATGATTTTTAAATATATGGCAGTAAAAGAAACACAAACAGTATTTAAAAAGCATATCATTCAAGTTACAGTATGACAGAGTTTGTATATCAGATTTAAAACAATTATTAGCATCATCTCTTAAATTCCTGTGCTACAAGCTTGATCTCATAAGAATCCCTGTAATCTAATTAGATAAGCTATAGAAAGAAATGAATTATTAAAAATATTTTATCCATGAAAAAATCAAGGATTTATCCGATCTCTTTCAATTTTCAGTATATTTTAAGAGACAATATACGACAGGATTCGAAAATTTACAGTTCGAGCGTTACATGAAATTTTTAAATAAAATTTTTTGTAGTCCATTCGATTAAACTAGGTGAAAAAACGTTATTCTGAAAGTTTTGGGCTTATCTATCTCGTACTTTTGATTTCGGAGTAATGCAAAGTTATGATATAGCCGAAAATGGAAAAATTCGGGAAAAATCCAAATGTTAACCAATCAAAAAGTTATTAACCATGATTGTACATATAAGTAAGGGCTTTTGAATGCATACTAGAAAATTTTTTTATTTGACCCCTAATGTCGAAATTTCAGGTTTTGTAATTTTCGACACAGAAGAAAAATTTGCATAATTCCTAGTTCAAAGCAAAGACATATCACACCAAATAGCCCAGTATCTGGGCTTTCCAAAAATATAAAATTTGTTGAAATCGGTGGGGTACTTAGCGATAGCCAGTAAAAATGGTGCGCGTGATCAATATCTCCAACATTGACCTCGGGGCAAAACTCATGTATGATGAAAGATATTGACCTGCGGTGAATTGCACAATGAAATATCATGTTATAAGAGTATTCTGGGTGAATTTCATAGCATTTGGATATTATTTAGGAATATGTCATTAACATGAAATTTTGAAATTTAGCAACATTAGACTTCGAAGGGAAAATCAGGGTAATTTGAGTTTTTGGTTAAAAACAAAAGAGTGGATGCTTTTAAAACATGAAATAGATGTAATTTATGTAATTACAAGCATTAAACATTGATATATCGGTCATTTTTGATTTTTCCGGGGGGTTTGAAATTTGCCTTAATTTTGGCCATTTTTCGAGGTATCAAAACTGTATGAAATATCATACCTATCAACTTTTTTTGCCGTTACCGATAAAATATAGCATGTTTAGAGTAAATATGTACATTTTCAACACCTGGGGATTACTACTTTTTATTTCGGGTCATTGTAAAAATCATGGCATTTTTCGTATATAAATTATCTCTAAAATCAGTGTTTTTTGCATTCAAAAAGGTTCAAAAGGTCTCAAAATTAATTTATATGATTAATATTGCCAGTAAAAAAAAATTTACATACGTAATCCAAAAAAATCGTGAAGATCACGTGTCATGTAACTAGTCATGACAAACATTTTTATGCATGATTTTGGAGTTTAAATGCAGATACATCCAATGCGCGCTTAAAAAAGTGACCAAAAAAGGTCAAAATACTGTTTTTTGAAAGAAGCATCAAGGAAAAAATTTACATAAGTCATCCAACAAAATCGGGTAGAAAACGTGGCATGTAACTATGCAAGAGGAACCTAAAAAGTGATTTTACAAACGTTTAAACTTCAATATGACGTAACCGCCGTCGACAAACTACCAAAAAAACGTCAAAATACTGTTTTTTGAAAGAAGCACCAAGGAAAAAATTTACATACGTAATCCAAATAAATCGTGAAGATCACGGGTCATGTAACTAGTCATGACAAACATTTTTATGCATGATTTTGGAGTTTAAATGCAGATACATCCAATGCGCGCTTAAAAAAGTGACCAAAAAAGGTCAAAATACTGTTTTTTGAAAGAAGCATCAAGGAAAAAATTTACATAAGTCATCCAAAAAAATCGGGTAGAAAACGTGGCATGTAACTATGCAAGAGGAACCTAAAAAGTGATTTTACAAACGTTTAAACTTCAATATGACGTAACCGCCGTCGACAAACTACCAAAAAAACGTCAAAATACTGTTTTTTGAAAGAAGCAACAAGGAAAAAATTTACATACGTAATCCAAAAAAATCGTGAAGATCACGGGTCATGTAACTAGTCATGACAAACATTTTTATGCATGATTTTGGAGTTTAAATGCAGATACATCCAATGCGCGCTTAAAAAAGTGACCAAAAAAGGTCAAAATACTGTTTTTTGAAAGAAGCATCAAGGAAAAAATTTACATAAGTCATCCAAAAAAATCGGGTAGAAAACGTGGCATGTAACTATGCAAGAGGAACCTAAAAAGTGATTTTACAAACGTTTAAACTTCAATATGACGTAACCGCCGTCGACAAACTACCAAAAAAACGTCAAAATACTGTTTTTTGAAAGAAGCAACAAGGAAAAAATTTACATACGTAATCCAATTAAATCGTGAAGATCACGGGTCATGTAACTAGTCATGACAAACATTTTTATGCATGATTTTGGAGTTTAAATGCAGATACATCCAATGCGCGCTTAAAAAAGTGACCAAAAAAGGTCAAAATACTGTTTTTTGAAAGAAGCAACAAGGAAAAAATTTACATACGTAATCCAATTAAATCGTGAAGATCACGGGTCATGTAACTAGTCATGACAAACATTTTTATGCATGATTTTGGAGTTTAAATGCAGATACATCCAATGCGCGCTTAAAAAAGTGACCAAAAAAGGTCAAAATACTGTTTTTTGAAAGAAGCATCAAGGAAAAAATTTACATAAGTCATCCAAAAAAATCGGGTAGAAAACGTGGCATGTAACTATGCAAGAGGAACCTAAAAAGTGATTTTACAAACGTTTAAACTTCAATATGACGTAACCGCCGTCGACAAACTACCAAAAAAACGTCAAAATACTGTTTTTTGAAAGAAGCACCAAGGAAAAAATTTACATACGTAATCCAATTAAATCGTGAAGATCACGGGTCATGTAACTAGTCATGACAAACATTTTTATGCATGATTTTGGAGTTTAAATGCAGATACATCCAATGCGCGCTTAAAAAAGTGACCAAAAAAGGTCAAAATACTGTTTTTTGAAAGAAGCAACAAGGAAAAAA
Organism: Panagrolaimus sp. LJ2414; assembly: GCA_024447195.1. Classification (NCBI taxonomy): domain Eukaryota; kingdom Metazoa; phylum Nematoda; class Chromadorea; order Rhabditida; family Panagrolaimidae; genus Panagrolaimus; species Panagrolaimus sp. LJ2414. The sequence goes on from JAMRXY010000017.1 coordinate 2,992,216, forward strand.
TTTACATACGTAATCCAATTAAATCGTGAAGATCACGGGTCATGTAACTAGTCATGACAAACATTTTTATGCATGATTTTGGAGTTTAAATGCAGATACATCCAATGCGCGCTTTAAAAAGTGACCAAAAAAGGTCAAAATACTGTTTTTTGAAAGATGCATCAAGGAAAAAATTTACATAAGTCATCCAAAAAAATCGGGTAGAAAACGTGGCATGTAACTATGCAAGAGGAACCTAAAAAGTGATTTTACAAACGTTTAAACTTCAATATGACGTAACCGCCGTCGACAAACTACCAAAAAAACGTCAAAATACTGTTTTTTGAAAGAAGCACCAAGGAGAAAATTTACATACGTAATCCAAATAAATCGTGAAGATTACGGGTCATGTAACTAGTCATGACAAACATTTTTATGCATGATTTTGGAGTTTAAATGCAGATACATCCAATGCGCGCTTAAAAAAGTGACCAAAAAAGGTCAAAATACTGTTTTTTGAAAGAAGCACCAAGGAAAAAATTTACATACGTAATCCAAATAAATCGTGAAGATCACGGGTCATGTAACTAGTCATGACAAACATTTTTATGCATGATTTTGGAGTTATAATGCAGATACATCCAATGCGCGCTTTAAAAAGTGACCAAAAAAGGTCAAAATACTGTTTTTTGAAAGAAGCAACAAGGAAAAAATTTACATAAGTCATCCAAAAAAATCGGGTAGAAAACGTGGCATGTAACTATGCAAGAGGAACCTAAAAAGTGATTTTACAAACGTTTAAACTTCAATATGACGTAACCGCCGTCGACAAACTACCAAAAAAACGTCAAAATACTGTTTTTTGAAAGAAGCATCAAGGAAAAAATTTACATACGTAATCCAAATAAATCGTGAAGATCACTGGTCATGTAACTAGTCATGACAAACATTTTTATGCATGATTTTGGAGTTTAAATGCAGATACATCCAATGCGCGCTTTAAAAAGTAACCAAAAAAGGTCAAAATACTGTTTTTTGAAAGATGCATCAAGGAAAAAATTTACATAAGTCATCCAAAAAAATCGGGTAGAAAACGTGGCATGTAACTATGCAAGAGGAACCTAAAAAGTGATTTTACAAACGTTTAAACTTCTATATGACGTAACCGCCGTCGACAAACTACCAAAAAAACGTCAAAATACTGTTTTTTGAAAGAAGCATCAAGGAAAAAATTTACATAAGTCATCCAAAAAAATCGGGTAGAAAACGTGGCATGTAACTAGTCATGACAAACATTTTTATGCATGATTTTGGAGTTTAAATGCAGATACATCCAATGCGCGCTTAAAAAAGTGACCAAAAAAGGTCAAAATACTGTTTTTTGAAAGAAGCAACAAGGAAAAAATTTACATACGTAATCCAATTAAATCGTGAAGATCACGGGTCATGTAACTAGTCATGACAAACATTTTTATGCATGATTTTGGAGTTTAAATGCAGATACATCCAATGCGCGCTTTAAAAAGTGACCAAAAAAGGTCAAAATACTGTTTTTTGAAAGATGCATCAAGGAAAAAATTTACATAAGTCATCCAAAAAAATCGGGTAGAAAACGTGGCATGTAACTATGCAAGAGGAACCTAAAAAGTGATTTTACAAACGTTTAAACTTCAATATGACGTAACCGCCGTCGACAAACTACCAAAAAAACGTCAAAATACTGTTTTTTGAAAGAAGCATCAAGGAAAAAATTTACATAAGTCATCCAAAAAAATCGGGTAGAAAACGTGGCATGTAACTAGTCATGACAAACATTTTTATGCATGATTTTGGAGTTTAAATGCAGATACATCCAATGCGCGCTTAAAAAAGTGACCAAAAAAGGTCAAAATACTGTTTTTTGAAAGAAGCAACAAGGAAAAAATTTACATACGTAATCCAATTAAATCGTGAAGATCACGGGTCATGTAACTAGTCATGACAAACATTTTTATGCATGATTTTGGAGTTTAAATGCAGATACATCCAATGCGCGCTTTAAAAAGTGACCAAAAAAGGTCAAAATACTGTTTTTTGAAAGATGCATCAAGGAAAAAATTTACATAAGTCATCCAAAAAAATCGGGTAGAAAACGTGGCATGTAACTATGCAAGAGGAACCTACTTCAAATAATAAACTTCAATATGACGTAACCGCCGTCGACAAACTACCAAAAAAACGTCAAAATACTGTTTTTTGAAAGAAGCATCAAGGAAAAAATATACATAAGTCATCCAAAAAAATCGGGTAGAAAACGTGGCATGTAACTAGTCATGACAAACATTTTTATGCATGATTTTGGAGTTTAAATGCAGATACATCCAATGCGCGCTTAAAAAAGTGACCAAAAAAGGTCAAAATACTGTTTTTTGAAAGAAGCAACAAGGAAAAAATTTACATACGTAATCCAATTAAATCGTGAAGATCACGGGTCATGTAACTAGTCATGACAAACATTTTTATGCATGATTTTGGAGTTTAAATGCAGATACATCCAATGCGCGCTTTAAAAAGTGACCAAAAAAGGTCAAAATACTGTTTTTTGAAAGATGCATCAAGGAAAAAATTTACATAAGTCATCCAAAAAAATCGGGTAGAAAACGTGGCATGTAACTATGCAAGAGGAACCTAAAAAGTGATTTTACAAACGTTTAAACTTCAATATGACGTAACCGCCGTCGACAAACTACCAAAAAAACGTCAAAATACTGTTTTTTGAAAGAAGCATCAAGGAAAAAATTTACATAAGTCATCCAAAAAAATCGGGTAGAAAACGTGGCATGTAACTAGTCATGACAAACATTTTTATGCATGATTTTGGAGTTTAAATGCAGATACATCCAATGCGCGCTTAAAAAAGTGACCAAAAAAGGTCAAAATACTGTTTTTTGAAAGAAGCAACAAGGAAAAAATTTACATAAGTCATCCAAAAAAATCGGGTAGAAAACGTGGCATGTAACTATGCAAGAGGAACCTAAAAAGTGATTTTACAAACGTTTAAACTTCAATATGACGTAACCGCCGTCGACAAACTACCAAAAAAACGTCAAAATACTGTTTTTTGAAAGAAGCACCAAGGAAAAAATTTACATACGTAATCCAAATAAATCGTGAAGATCACGGGTCATGTAACTAGTCATGACAAACATTTTTATGCATGATTTTGGAGTTTAAATGCAGATACATCCAATGCGCGCTTAAAAAAGTGACCAAAAAAGGTCAAAATACTGTTTTTTGAAAGAAGCATCAAGGAAAAAATTTACATAAGTCATCCAAAAAAATCGGGTAGAAAACGTGGCATGTAACTATGCAAGAGGAACCTAAAAAGTGATTTTACAAACGTTTAAACTTCAATATGACGTAACCGCCGTCGACAAACTACCAAAAAAACGTCAAAATACTGTTTTTTGAAAGAAGCACCAAGGAGAAAATTTACATAAGTCATCCAAAAAAATCGGGTAGAAAACGTGGCATGTAACTAGTCATGACAAACATTTTTATGCATGATTTTGGAGTTTAAATGCAGATACATCCAATGCGCGCTTAAAAAAGTGACCAAAAAAGGTCAAAATACTGTTTTTTGAAAGAAGCATCAAGGAAAAAATTTACATAAGTCATCCAAAAAAATCGGGTAGAAAACGTGGCATGTAACTATGCAAGAGGAACCTAAAAAGTGATTTTACAAACGTTTAAACTTCAATATGACGTAACCGCCGTCGACAAACTACCAAAAAAACGTCAAAATACTGTTTTTTGAAAGAAGCATCAAGGAAAAAATTTACATAAGTCATCCAAAAAAATCGGGTAGAAAACGTGGCATGTAACTATGCAAGAGGAACCTAAAAAGTGATTTGACAAACGTTTAAACTTCAATATGACGTAACCGCCGTCGACAAACTACCAAAAAAACGTCAAAATACTGTTTTTTGAAAGAAGCACCAAGGAAAAAATTTACATACGTAATCCAAATAAATCGTGAAGATCACGGGTCATGTAACTAGTCATGACAAACATTTTTATGCATGATTTTGGAGTTTAAATGCAGATACATCCAATGCGCGCTTTAAAAAGTGACCAAAAAAGGTCAAAATACTGTTTTTTGAAAGAAGCAACAAGGAAAAAATTTACATACGTAATCCAATTAAATCGTGAAGATCACGGGTCATGTAACTAGTCATGACAAACATTTTTATGCATGATTTTGGAGTTTAAATGCAGATACATCCAATGCGCGCTTTAAAAAGTGACCAAAAAAGGTCAAAATACTGTTTTTTGAAAGATGCATCAAGGAAAAAATTTACATAAGTCATCCAAAATAATCGGGTAGAAAACGTGGCATGTAACTATGCAAGAGGAACCTAAAAAGTGATTTTACAAACGTTTAAACTTCAATATGACGTAACCGCCGTCGACAAACTACCAAAAAAACGTCAAAATACTGTTTTTTGAAAGAAGCATCAAGGAAAAAATTTACATAAGTCATCCAAAAAAATCGGGTAGAAAACGTGGCATGTAACTAGTCATGACAAACATTTTTATGCATGATTTTGGAGTTTAAATGCAGATACATCCAATGCGCGCTTAAAAAAGTGACCAAAAAAGGTCAAAATACTGTTTTTTGAAAGAAGCAACAAGGAAAAAATTTACATACGTAATCCAATTAAATCGTGAAGATCACGGGTCATGTAACTAGTCATGACAAACATTTTTATGCATGATTTTGGAGTTTAAATGCAGATACATCCAATGCGCGCTTTAAAAAGTGACCAAAAAAGGTCAAAATACTGTTTTTTGAAAGATGCATCAAGGAAAAAATTTACATAAGTCATCCAAAAAAATCGGGTAGAAAACGTGGCATGTAACTATGCAAGAGGAACCTAAAAAGTGATTTTACAAACGTTTAAACTTCAATATGACGTAACCGCCGTCGACAAACTACCAAAAAAACGTCAAAATACTGTTTTTTGAAAGAAGCATCAAGGAAAAAATATACATAAGTCATCCAAAAAAATCGGGTAGAAAACGTGGCATGTAACTAGTCATGACAAACATTTTTATGCATGATTTTGGAGTTTAAATGCAGATACATCCAATGCGCGCTTAAAAAAGTGACCAAAAAAGGTCAAAATACTGTTTTTTGAAAGAAGCAACAAGGAAAAAATTTACATACGTAATCCAATTAAATCGTGAAGATCACGGGTCATGTAACTAGTCATGACAAACATTTTTATGCATGATTTTGGAGTTTAAATGCAGATACATCCAATGCGCGCTTTAAAAAGTGACCAAAAAAGGTCAAAATACTGTTTTTTGAAAGATGCATCAAGGAAAAAATTTACATAAGTCATCCAAAAAAATCGGGTAGAAAACGTGGCATGTAACTATGCAAGAGGAACCTAAAAAGTGATTTTACAAACGTTTAAACTTCAATATGACGTAACCGCCGTCGACAAACTACCAAAAAAACGTCAAAATACTGTTTTTTGAAAGAAGCATCAAGGAAAAAATTTACATAAGTCATCCAAAAAAATCGGGTAGAAAACGTGGCATGTAACTAGTCATGACAAACATTTTTATGCATGATTTTGGAGTTTAAATGCAGATACATCCAATGCGCGCTTAAAAAAGTGACCAAAAAAGGTCAAAATACTGTTTTTTGAAAGAAGCAACAAGGAAAAAATTTACAAAAGTCATCCAAAAAAATCGGGTAGAAAACGTGGCATGTAACTATGCAAGAGGAACCTAAAAAGTGATTTTACAAACGTTTAAACTTCAATATGACGTAACCGCCGTCGACAAACTACCAAAAAAACGTCAAAATACTGTTTTTTGAAAGAAGCACCAAGGAAAAAATTTACATACGTAATCCAAATAAATCGTGAAGATCACGGGTCATGTAACTAGTCATGACAAACATTTTTATGCATGATTTTGGAGTTTAAATGCAGATACATCCAATGCGCGCTTAAAAAAGTGACCAAAAAAAGTCAAAATACTGTTTTTTGAAAGAAGCATCAAGGAAAAAATTTACATAAGTCATCCAAAAAAATCGGGTAGAAAACGTGGCATGTAACTATGCAAGAGGAACCTAAAAAGTGATTTTACAAACGTTTAAACTTCAATATGACGTAACCGCCGTCGACAAACTACCAAAAAAACGTCAAAATACTGTTTTTTGAAAGAAGCACCAAGGAGAAAATTTACATAAGTCATCCAAAAAAATCGGGTAGAAAACGTGGCATGTAACTAGTCATGACAAACATTTTTATGCATGATTTTGGAGTTTAAATGCAGATACATCCAATGCGCGCTTAAAAAAGTGACCAAAAAAGGTCAAAATACTGTTTTTTGAAAGAAGCATCAAGGAAAAAATTTACATAAGTCATCCAAAAAAATCGGGTAGAAAACGTGGCATGTAACTATGCAAGAGGAACCTAAAAAGTGATTTTACAAACGTTTAAACTTCAATATGACGTAACCGCCGTCGACAAACTACCAAAAAAACGTCAAAATACTGTTTTTTGAAAGAAGAATCAAGGAAAAAATTTACATAAGTCATCCAAAAAAATCGGGTAGAAAACGTGGCATGTAACTATGCAAGAGGAACCTAAAAAGTGATTTGACAAACGTTTAAACTTCAATATGACGTAACCGCCGTCGACAAACTACCAAAAAAACGTCAAAATACTGTTTTTTGAAAGAAGCACCAAGGAAAAAATTTACATACGTAATCCAAATAAATCGTGAAGATCACGGGTCATGTAACTAGTCATGACAAACATTTTTATGCATGATTTTGGAGTTTAAATGCAGATACATCCAATGCGCGCTTTAAAAAGTGACCAAAAAAGGTCAAAATACTGTTTTTTGAAAGATGCATCAAGGAAAAAATTTACATAAGTCATCCAAAAAAATCGGGTAGAAAACGTGGCATGTAACTATGCAAGAGGAACCTAAAAAGTGATTTTACAAACGTTTAAACTTCAATATGACGTAACCGCCGTCGACAAACTACCAAAAAAACGTCAAAATACTGTTTTTTGAAAGAAGCACCAAGGAGAAAATTTACATACGTAATCCAAATAAATCGTGAAGATCACGGGTCATGTAACTAGTCATGACAAACATTTTTATGCATGATTTTGGAGTTTAAATGCAGATACATCCAATGCGCGCTTTAAAAAGTGACCAAAAAAGGTCAAAATACTGTTTTTTGAAAGATGCATCAAGGAAAAAATTTACATAAGTCATCCAAAAAAATCGGGTAGAAAACGTGGCATGTAACTATGCAAGAGGAACCTAAAAAGTGATTTTACAAACGTTTAAACTTCAATATGACGTAACCGCCGTCGACAAACTACCAAAAAAACGTCAAAATACTGTTTTTTGAAAGAAGCATCAAGGAAAAAATTTACATAAGTCATCCAAAAAAATCGGGTAGAAAACGTGGCATGTAACTAGTCATGACAAACATTTTTATGCATGATTTTGGAGTTTAAATGCAGATACATCCAATGCGCGCTTAAAAAAGTGACCAAAAAAGGTCAAAATACTGTTTTTTGAAAGAAGCAACAAGGAAAAAATTTACATACGTAATCCAATTAAATCGTGAAGATCACGGGTCATGTAACTAGTCATGACAAACATTTTTATGCATGATTTTGGAGTTTAAATGCAGATACATCCAATGCGCGCTTTAAAAAGTGACCAAAAAAGGTCAAAATACTGTTTTTTGAAAGATGCATCAAGGAAAAAATTTACATAAGT